>JAKWJA010002498.1:20629895-21336605 GCA_027704765.1 Solanum habrochaites
CTGTGCGTATATACTGCCCCTACTTTATGCTTTTCTCTCTTGTCTATTGTGGAGTTGCAGCAAACGTAGCCGTCGTCTTCAAATCAACGGCAAATTTCCTAGCCAGTCTTCGTCTACACCGGCTCTCAGGGTTGAGGCCTAATGCGTCTCAGCTGTGGACTGCCCGATCTCCTTACTCAGTCTTGATGCCTTTGAAGTTCCGCCATAGATCTAGCTTTCAGCCTGTATTTAGACTTTTTAGATATACTGATTAGTTAGTAATTTATCATAGCAGTTTTGTGGTTGATGACATCCAGATTTGCGGGGTTTAATAATAGATGTGAATTTTAGAACTTATTTGACTTAGGTTTTTATTAAGGACCAGTTTAAGTCCTCCGCTATGTACTTTACTATTGTTTAGTACATTGGAAATTGCTTAAGGTTTAGATGGTGGTGCGCTCCATAGGAGGTAAGTGCTGGGGTGCCAGTCGCGATGATTTGGTCTGTGACAAATTTAAAAACAAAGGTAATCTCCGACGATGCAATTAACTCAACGTAATACACCTTGTGGAACATGCCAGAGGAAAGATTTGATAAGCCCTCCCAAATTGTTGAACATTGGCCGATGCTGACACTTACCGAGCCAACGGAAGTATTACATTGGAGGATATAGCAAATTAATATAATATAATAAACACACACAACATAGCCCAAAAAGAGATAAGGAACCTTATGCAAACTTAAAACCAGCCATAAGAAAATTAAAATCAAACGCCGAATAAATCATTAGTGAGATACCAGAATGATCATAAACGACAATATTGCAAAAAATTAATAGTGACAAATTATAGAAACACATTAGAGGATGATGAGAACCTATATTAATCTCTCATGTCAACCGAAAGTCAAATTCACATGAAGCTACAGAGAATCATAGATTAATAAGGACCGCACCTCTAACTATCAAATAACTGGGCATACATATAATCCCCGAGGATGAGCAGCTGTATATGACTGAAATTTTCAGCTTTCTAATATTATAAACAATACCTAAGGAACAGACAACGTAACTCAAATATTAAAACGAAGAAGAGAGTAAGATTCACAATCACGCACCATATCTCAGAAGCTTAAACTAAGTGAGCCAAGACGTAGATATCAATAGGCGTCAGATAAGGCAGAATATTCTCTAAAAAATAGAGAATGCAACTGGAATCTATACCATGTATTTTTTAAAAGAACACAATCGACAAAAGAACAAATAATATCACTAAGCACAGCCAATGATAGTACGTCTACAAATTTTGACGCCTCTTCTAAACACATTAATGAGAAAGACATAAACTCCTCATAAAAAATAGACAGGCCCGCGTTATGCATAAACATCAGTGTAAAATGCCAGATAAGACTTGAGGAGAGCAATCTATCACGATTTGCAGTAAAGGAAGTAAAAGAGAGACGATTTAACAATATCGCCTCTAGAAGCATTTTGCAAATGAAACCTTTACACCCTTATCATAGAATAAAGGTAAAACTAATACTAAATGATAAAACTTTATCTTCAAACAACTCATATACAGCAAAAGTGAAGCCCGGTGAAGAACAAAAACATCAAGACAAGCATATGGTGACTTTAAAGAATAAGAAAGTTAGCGGAATAGTTCACCTTTAGATTGGAGGAACAAAATGCGAGAAAAACTACAAGTCTGGAGAACCGACTTACTACAATGCAAGCACAAACACGAATCCAAAAACGAGCCAACAAAATGCGGAATGGATGGAATCTGACCCTCAAACGAAGACGGTTAATTATGACAGCGAAAATAGAGAACATTAGAGGTCACGACCGGAATCAGACCCCAGACAGGGAGACGGCTGTCGTGTGACCTACTCAAAGCCCCTGTTCGCAATACAAGCCTACTTAACAGTCATTTGTACGTTACATACGCATAATTTTAAGAACCGCGAAAATTGAAATTTTTTTTATTCCTTATAATCATACTTGCCCAAAGCATTACTTTTAATTTCGTAATCGGTTCATCATCCAACCGGTCTAACATAAGAGATATAGCAAACTTAAAGAAATATTCATAAGTAGATAATTTGTGTTAAATCGGCCACATAACAACAATAACAACGGCTGAACAAATCGATGGAAAGACCGCACCGTGGAACATGCAACTCACTAAGAACCAACTCTAAACATACGCTAGATGATATATACCAGCGTAGAATCCCGCGCGACAGTGCACGCGAGAAAGAATAGCCCTCTAAAACTACGCTTAGAATTGAATGATGAATCCATGAGGATCCTACCAACTTCGATAGAATAGCTGACGTACCGGATTTTAGCCATGCAATTGCAAAAAGAACCTTGTAGCCTCTACCGCTTCCCACCACTGTGCCTGCACTCAAAAGTTTAGTTGTTATGGGTGCGGCCTACTATAGTACACACTTGTACGAAGTATCGAGTATAATGCCACAAGCACCACCGAGGGACAACTGCCGAGCGAAGAATAGTCTTTCCGCTAACAACATGATGTTTGGAAGTCAAATGTCATGGACTGCCGTTCCAAATGAGAATTGGGAATAGTGGATATGCCATGCAGAGCAGTGACATGCATCATTATAATGATATGCGTATGGTGAACACAACACATAACATCTTCATATAAACCACATAACATATAATAACATAGCTTTCTTTCATATTATCCATCAGTCAATACAATGCCAGACCTAGTATATAGACTTAAACATTAATGCCTTTCCAAAATGACTTCTCAACATAGTGCGACTCTCAACTATGGGAGCGACTTCTTTAGCAAACACAGCTTAGTCTTCTTCTACCCTAGCCTTACATACGTATTTTATTCAATTCATTTCATAGGCAGTGCGCACACCAGCCTAATACCCTAGGAGGTAGTTCTAATACTTTCGATCGCGTTTGTTGCTTGTGCAATGATCAGCGAATAAAGCCTAATGTCATTACCCTGAATTTAGCCTCACTCTTGAATTTTTCCTCTTTCTTTTTAATCCTTAACACCTTTGTTATCATTCGATTTTATGCGATTTCCCAATTATTTGAGAGCTTGAAAGCCTATTCCTTCATGAGGAACTTTAACTTTACCGAACATAACATATGTGAGCTCATGAATCCAGTTGCACGGTACTCCCCCACACCGCCAAATAGAGAGTGGAATCACGTCCAAAGCGATCAGATAACATGCTAGGTATATGCGGAATATACATACCCGCCAGGATCCTATAGTGCAAGATAGCACGTTACAAAGACTAACCGACCGCTGTCTAGGAGACCCATACCGGCATAGCCAGACAGTCTAATCTCAATGAGGGAGTTACATGAAACACCAACACGACCGGCCCTTCTCGAAAAGAAGCATGCACCGTCATAGCTAGCCTAGTCAGTGCTCGTGGCTAAAAAGTTCCATTACCTTCAACTCATACATCATGAAGCTTGGCTTCTAGTATGGGAAATCATAGACTCAATTAGATGATTTCTCATCATCTATTCATAGTATTTAAGATGTTTTTTAAATAAATATTTTCTTCACGTATAGAGTGGTAATAGAGTCAATGGTCTCTTCATTATCTTACACTCTCCAGTGGTGAGTACGCTATTGGTAATCCCTACTAGCTCATTTGACCTCCCGAGATTGCTTTTCTCATAAATATCACATTAGCATCACAAATGATTAGGCCTCCACCACTCAGTATTAGTAACACCTTTGTTTCCAGGTATTCACCTCTTATTCGTGAGTGTACATATCACTTCATTTCACTATCATCCCCACTTTAGGCCAGATCTGCACACTTGGCATTTAGAGTATCTCACGATTCGTACTTAAATCCCGCACTAGAGATTCATATTACATATACGATACGATCTTAGGATTCACCTTATTTTTTTGAACGCCAAGGCTGTTTAGACTTAGTGGAATATATATACAATACATAGGCTCATTCAAGTTCGTTAAGAGATTCCTCTACTTTCCTAAGTTATCGATCTTGTGCATGATATGCAAAAATCTTGAGTTTTGCATCAAAGCTAGCATGACATTATTCTTAATATTTCTACTCACGTATGACTGATGTATTCAATACAGAGGTGTAGGCACGAGGAACCCAATTCTGAATCACTAGGCGATATCATTATAATTTTCCTTGATTTATTTCCTAAATAGGTCTTAACAGGAGAAACATCGTATCTGTTTAAATCGTCACATTTGTCATAGAGAATGAAGGATGTTGGAGTTGTTTGTTTTTTTGAAAAAAGAAAAAAAGGTAACAAAGATGGAACGAAACAGAATAAAGAAAGTGAAAACAAAAAAAAAAAAAAAAAAAAAGAATAGCGGGGGGAGAAGAAAAAAAAAAGAAAAGAAGAAAAAAAAAAAAAAGAAAAAAGATGGAAAAAGAAAGATAAAAGGAAAAGAAAAAAACTTAAGCACAAAAAGAAAAAAAAAAAGAAACAAGGAAAAAAAAACACAAAGAGGAAAGGAGACGAAAGAAGAAGAAAAGAGAAAGTGAAAAAAAAAAAACACAAACAGGAAAAAATGAAAAGACAAAAGGAAAACAAAGTAAGAAAGATAAAAAACAAAACAGAAAAGAAATGGAAGAGAAAGACGAAAAAAAGAAAAAGAAATAGGAAAAAAAATAGGGGAAAAAAAAAGGGAAAAAAAAAAAAGAAAAAGGGAAAACGAAAAGAAGTAAAGAAGGGGCAAGGGGCGGGGGGAAATGCGAAAAAAGGAAGGAAATAAAGAAAAAAAAATAAAAAAAAGAACAAGAAGGGGGGAAAAAAAAGAAAAAAAGAAAAAAGGAAAAAAAAAGAATCCATGCAAAAAGATAAAAAAGGGGGGATATAGGAAAAGAAAATGGGAACGAACTATAAAAGGAAGAAAAATAACTAATAAAAGGAATTAAAATAAAGAAAGAAAGAAAAAAGAAAGAAACGGGTGGACAAAAAAAAAAAAAAAGAAAAAAGGGAGAATAGAGAGAAAAAACGGAAGAGGGGATTATAAAGATACGAAAAAGAGGGAAAAAAAAAAAAAAAAAGGGGGGAAGGAAAAAGAAGAAGAGAGGAAAAGGATAACCGAAAAACAAAAATAAGTAAAAGAAATAAGAATAAATAGAAAGAAAAAGGGAAAAAAAAGAAAAAAGGGGAAAAAGAAAAAGGGGGCGGAGAAATGAAAAGGGAGAAGAGATAAAAAAAGAAAAAAAACAAGAAAAGTGAGAGAAAAGGAAAAAGAGAAAGGGGAGGGGGGGGAAAAATGAAAAAAGATAAAAAAAAAAGGAGAAAAAAACAAACAAAGAAATTAAGGGAAAATTAAAATAAAGCCAAATAAGAAATCAAAGAAAAAAAAAAGTGAAAAAAGATAGAAAAAACCAAAAGAAAAAAAAAAAAGTAACAGGGGGGAGAAAGGGGACATAAAAAAGTAAGAAAGAATTTAAAGAATATAAAAAAAAAAATAAATATAAGAGAAAGAAAAAAGGGTAAAAAAAAAAAAAGATACAAAAGAAAAAAGATAAAAACCAAAAAAAAAAAATGGAAAAAAATAGGAAAGAAAAAAAATGTAGAACAAAGGGAAAAAAAAAAATAAAAAAAATTGACATAAAAACGAGAATAAAAAATAAGAAACAAAAAAGAAAAAAAAAAAAAGTGGGTATAAAAATGAAAAAAATGTGTAAACAAAAAGAAAAGGGAAACAGTTTTAAAAAAAAAAAAAATATAACAAAAAATAAAAAAAAAAAAAAGCACACAAAATAACAAAGAAAAAAAAAAAAAAATTAGAATTCTAAATTAAATCTCCTATATTTAATGAAACGAAATTAATCTATCTATTTTAATTAGCATCTTATTTAAATCCTCCTTTATTTTTTTTAATACATTCGGCTCATTAGGAGAGTTAGTAGGCGTGTGGTCCGAACCCCCAAAGCCCTTTTATTTTCCTCTCTTTTTCGCTTGATAAGCGAAGAGGCTGCATGGGGCGGGGGGGCTTTGTGGGGGGGGGGGATGTAGCTAGGATGGTGCCGCGTTCAAACCCCCACAGACTCCCTCATATCCTTAATTTAATTAAATGGGCGCGATGCCACAGATGACGTTGTGGATTCCGCAATACCCCACAGCCTCAATCCTTTCTTAACATTGTTACATGTCGCCCACCGCCTACGACTGGAGATCGTGGGATCGCATTCTCACGCCAGGTCGTTGCGTCTTACCTTTTTCCCCAATAATTTCAATATCATTAGGCGCCGAGCTGAGAGGTCTGCGCGACGATTCCAAATCCCACGCTCCTCACTCTAGTTTCTTGATTAATTTTGTCCTCCTCCTGTACCCCCCAGGCCGCGAGGTGTCGATTACCACCCGCCCCCACTCTTTTCCTCTCTTTTTTTTCGAGCCGCAATACCGGCGGCCCAAGGGGTTCGATTCCCCCCCCGCCCATTTTTTTTGCCTTATTTCTACGAATTTGCCGCGCCCCAGTTCCCAAGGCCCAAGTTTCGAAGCAGCCCCCGCCATAGGCGCCACCTTATTTTATTTATTTAATTAAGGCTTCACTCTTGGTGCAGGTCTCGAGGTCGCATTCCTTCAGGACCACCTCACTAGTACGTTATTTATGTTTTTTATGTAGCTTCAAAGTTATATCCAATTCATACTACAACTTGTTCTCCAGGTCTGGAACATTACTCCTACAATTTCTAGACATCATTTTGCCGGGCATTAATTTAAAGCATTAGTTTACTTATACATTCGTTAAGGTTCTTAAAACAATGTTAGAAGCGGAATTATCTGATTCATTTATTTTAACTAGAATTCAAAGCCTTTCAACCATGTCCTGAATAACGAATTTAGCCAGCCCATATTGCCACAAAACACGAATAACCTCTATGCGTTATTAGCACCCATGGCTAAAGAAAACTCAAATCCTAATCACAATTCCTGTGCTATAAATAATACAGTATTACATACATATTCCCAAAGACACCATAACATAAAACACATGTACATGAAGACATACTCGAAACGCCAGATTCCACCCACAAACCAACGTATCCCTTAAAATTCTACCAACAAGTATACCCATAACCTAGCTAATAGGGTGGCTAGTGACAAGCGCGGAGCCTACAACGGGGCAATACAACCCTTAGCTTTTTCGAGATGCAATAGTGAATCGTAAGGGGCCTCTGAGAAAAGGAATGCAAGATGAGAAGAAAACCATAGACGTTTGATTGATGTTGAAACGAAGAATTCGTACCCAAAACTCTCTCAAAAAGAGCATTCAAGTTACCTTCAACGTCCACACACTACAACGAACCAGCTCTCTTCGCCTTAAGTTTAATAGGTTTGCTTTGTGTTCTTCTTAAAATTTCATGTGTAGTTACTTCAAGCATGAAGAATAAGTTGCATATTGGACCCAGAACAACTGAGAAGATTCTGGAGAACCGTGAGAAGCAGACCAGAACAGATTAGGATTAGGCACGATTCATTATAAATTAGTCATATCGATTTAAATAAATAAATACAAATCAATGTTTTTATTTCTTTATTTACTTAAAACGTAGAAAGGCCCATTATGCCTTTTAAGATACCTATTTATTTCTACAGTTGATATAAAAAAAAATTGGATCGTTACATTATGCCCATTAGGACATTGTCCCTGAATCTACACATCCCAATAGACACATCATAATAAAGCACAATCAGATCATAGCTTAATTTGCTATGATGAAGATCAACCAATAGCCACAAAAATAGAGAGCATTAAGGAGACTATAAGTCTTATGAGTAGGGAAGCTATTTAACGTCCCATACTAGTACATACACACACACACAGTCAAAATACATGAAGTACTAATAAGAGGCTAATCAACCCATGATTCACCAGAAGTGTCTCCGCTGCACCCAAACCTGAGTGCCGAAGAATCGGCTGCCCCTTGCGAGCCTGTTACACTTGCGACCATAGCTAGAATGCAACTCTCTCCTTCCGTGTTCTTGACTTCTCCTAATGTAATCGACAATACTTCACAATGTAAAGACTGGGATATTAACAGTTGCACAACTCTAACAAGCGTATGTGAACCCATCATACACCTACTTCCTATCATGGTCATGTTTGCCACAACTTTCTACAGGTGCACGTCTCTTTGAGGTGGGATCACATACATTGCTTCTCTAATCTGTACTCCGAATTCCTATAATGGCGGACCCTGGATGAACTTGACTCCAGCTGGGTGGAGAGGCCCTTCTTAACATGGGCTTATCCCTGATTTCTAGTACGGTCTTCCTTTGAAAAATTCTCCTCATCTTGCCTCGAATTGTTCCCTACTTAGTTTGTATCTCCTTTCGCTTTCCCTCTACTTGCTGGGACATGAAGACCATAAGTCTGGAAGGTCCATGATATCAGCACCATAAGTCCCTTACACTCCTCTTCGAGATCCTCAGCAATTCCCTGTCAGAATCTACTCATCTCGTCTCTGCTGTAGACACAAGGAAGTGGCATACCTTGACAGCGTCACAAACTTCAGAGAATACTCCCTGACCGTTCATAGATCCTCTTTGTTAAGGTTGATTGAAATCTACCTTTGCCTCCGTCATTCTCTTCTAGGAAAGAATTTTCCTTTCAAAAAATGCTGTCTTGAAACAACTCAATGTGAATGGCACTCCACTAGGACACGGCTATCTCGCCACATTTTGGACACCAAGTCTGTTGCAACCATCCGTGAGCTGGTCAGGAAGCTCCAGATCAGCCCCTTTCTATTATTATCATTTTCTTGGCCCCCTGGCCACCAGGATCCTTTTTTTCCATAGGCAACTCGTCTATAAATTCAAAGGATCTCTCTGAAGTATTAGCCCATGTGAAAGTGGAGGGATTCATCCTCGTCGAAATCTCGCCAGGTCTCGTCACCCCACTGCTGCGAACGGTGGGTTTTATCTTTGAACATCTGACGGTTGACTTGAGCAGTATGACGATTGGGCCCTTTGCATGTGAGGCCTGTGCCATTCTTGGCTAGAGATGACCTCACCTCCTGACATTAGTGAACCTAGCATGGGTTAACTGCGATGGGCACTCCTTCACATGGATGCCACGGGGTTGGATTTTGATTACCCCTAGCACGAATGATCAGGAAAAGGAAAATTGTCCTACACCATCAGACAGTCTCTACCCAGGATAGTGGTACACTTCACTACCCATGACTTAGAAACTACTCACATGTGGTTTATGTGCCTGAACCCAATTATTCTAGGAATTTAACCTAGAGCTCTTGATACCAACTTTGGCATGACGAACTGACCCAGATGAGGACCGGCGCGTGACTCTCAGAGCGGCTCGCAACAAGCCTACTTACGTCCCACATTCTTACTGTACATAGATTATAGTAGCGGAAAAATTGAAATTTTTTTGATCCTTTAAATCATACTTGCAAAACATTCTTTATATTTTGTAATCATTCATCATCAATAAAACATATAACAATTAAGAGATAGGCAAGTGAAGAAATTAATTTCATTAGTATTAATGTATAGCGGCCAAATAACCCAATACAAAGTCTGAACCAAAATAGAAAAGACCCACACCAGGTATTCGTAGCACCGATGGAAATGCTCCACTACTCAATTTAAAACTACGCTACAATCGTAAACACAATAGCATCACCTTGAAAGCTGGAACCTACACCAACTCCGGATGAAAGCTGACGCAGACATAGCATCAACAATCGAACCATTGTAGCTCTACCGTTCACCTGTGGTCAGCACCTAAAAGTTACGATGTTGGTATGGGATTAGTACACCACTTGTACTAAGTATGGGAGATGCAACAAACCACCAGCGGCAGGATGAGGAAGATAGCTCTTTTCTAACCAAACATGATGTCTGGAGGAATCAAGTATTGCGGACTTGCTAAATTGAGACTTGGGAAATTTATGCCATGCGAGTGACATGCATCATTCTAATTATCGTAGGGCAACACAACACATAAATCTTATAAGCAAATAAACATATAAAACATTGATTTCTTTCATGACTATCCATTCTTAAAACCATGAGACCTTATTATCATAGACTTAACCTTAAGACTTTCCAAAAATGAGGGCTCAACATATGGTACCCTCAACTGAGAGCCTTCTTAGCAAAACACAGAGTATGCTCATTCCTTCATACGTATTTCATTCAATTCATTCTAGGGCCAGTGCGAAACCAAGCACTAGGAGTAGTTAAGACTTTCATCGGGTTGTGTGCAATGATCGAATATAGCCAATGTCATTACCATGAATCTATCTCACCTATTGATTATCGATCCTAACACCTCCTGGTATATTCGTTCTTTATTGATTCATTGGAGGGATGGCCTAATTCATTCATGGAACGTTAACTTTAAACGACCATAGATCATGTGCCGCATCCTTCAAAATACAGTGTCTACCCCCATGAAAAGAGTTTGGGGAATCACCAGCCACCCCCCCCCCCTCCTTCCCCATAAGCGATTCAATAAATGCAGTGTTGTATATAGGAATTTAATCCCGCCAGAAATCCTATAGGGACAATATAGGTTCAAAAGACCTAGTGAGATGTAGTTGGAGACCCATAACCGACAAGCCGGCCAGGTCTCATTCATGAGCGTAACGTGAAACCTCCGCCCTTCCCGAAAAGAAGGCATCACCACGCAGTAGTAGCCTATCGGTGCTCGGGATAAGTTCAATACCTTAACCTCAGAAATCAGGAATTTGGCTTCTAGTATGACGACATTTAATAGCTCAATAGATGATTCTACATATCATCATTAGTATTAAGTGTTTGAAACTCAATTCTTCATTAGGTGTTCATAGAGCTGGTCTCTTCATTAATCTCACCTCTCATTGGTCGCTGAGTCGTTATTGGCTACATTTACTTAGGCTCATTTGAGATTGACTCTCATTCATATATTGATTAGCCTCAAATCATTTAATGTCACAACATTCTTATTACAACACCTTTTTTTTCATAGTTAGTAACCCTTTTCGTGAGGAGGTGTTCATTTCTTAATTTCATTATCATAATATACAATTCACTTGGCTCCATTTAGTTATCTTACATTCGTAATGAACCTAATATGATTCTTTATTTCTATTACGTAACTTAGGTTACTCATTTTGGAACGTATGTTCGACTTATGTGTCCTGATACATACAAGCCTGGGGCTTCATTCATAGTTCGTTAAGTGCCTCCTTACTTTCCTCAAGATTATGTATTCCAAGACTTCTGTATCTTGTATATAGACAAAATCTTGATGTGATCAAAGTAGCAGACCATTATTCTTGAATATTTTACTCACGTTATACTTATGTATAATACGGAAAGGTTAGGCACGTGACCCACTTCGTGAATCATTGGAGTATCATTTATAATTTTTTTTGATTTTATTTCTCTTTCGCCTAAAAACTTAGAACTCTTAATAAATATCAACATTTTCATGAAATAATTAATTTTTTTAAAAAATTAGAATTCTAATTAATTCTCCATAGTTACATGAAGAATTAATTTTCATTTTAATCTAGAATTTTAATTCACCTCTCTTCTTTCTTTTTTATTAATTCGCTCTCATTAGCGAGGTTGTGGGTTCGAACCCACAACCCACCTTTATTTTTCCTCTTCTTTTTCGCTGAAAAGAGGAGGCTTGTGAGGTGGTCTTGGGTTATCATTATTTAATTAAATGGGGCGAGCAACAGTGAGGTTGTTGGATCGCATCCCCACAGCCCTCACTCCTTTTCTTAATTAAATTACCGCCCCCCTCTTTCAGCCTTGAGGTCGTGGGATGATTCCACGCTCGCGGTTCTTTTTACCCATTTTTCCTTCCTTCGTGCGTAGATAGAGGGTGTGGGTTCGAAATCCTCGCCTCCACTTATTTTCTAATTAATTTTCCTCCGCCTTCACAGGTCGCAGGTGTTCGAACCCCCCGCCCAAACTTTCTTTTCCCTATTCTTTTTTTTTCGCGCAAACAGGGGCCACGGGTTCGCCTACTTCCCCCTAGCCCCATTTTTTTTCGTTTTATATGAATTCGTCGGCCCAACCCCAGGTCGAGCCCCGCGTTTTTTTTTTTACTTAAGGCTTATTGTTGTGAGGTCCTAGGGTCGATCCCTGCAGACCTCAACTATTTTTTATTTTTTATTTTATTTTTGTTCAAAATTTCCAGAATTCATCTACAAAAGATTTCCAGGTCTGGAAAACCATTACTCCACAATTGTATACTCATTTGAGGGTTCATTTAAACATTTGTTTCTTATACATTCGTTAAAAGCTTCTTAAAACAAGTCTTAGGGGATTATTTGATCATTCGTTTAAATAGAATTTAAAGCCTTTATAACCATGTGATATACAAATTAGAGCCTCTAATTTCACACAAAACATGAAACCACTATGCCTGTTAGCATGCTTAAAGAAAAACTTTAAATTATGATACAATCTTGCACAATACATACGATATTTACATTCATATTCCAAAGACACATAACCTAACAAATAGTCAATGAACACATACTCGAAACGAGATCATCCCACAAACAAGATCCCTAAATTCTCTACAACAAGAATACCCAACCTCAGATCATTAGGAGCTAGTGAAGGGGACATTGAAAAGGGGCAACAACTAGTTTCGAGATGAAATAGTTTGAATCGTAAGGGGCCTCTTGAGGAATGGAGCAAAGAGAGACGAAAACCCAACCTTTATTGAGTCAACGAGATTCGCTACCAAAACTCTCTCCAACAAAATCACGTCAAAGTTACTTAAACGTCCACACCCACTAAACGACAACTTCTCTTCGCCTTTAATGTTTTTTGGTGCTTTGTGTTCTTAAATTTCATGTGTGTGCGTTCTTCAAAAGCATGAAAACTGTTGATATTTGGCAGAAAAACGTGAGAGAGACAGTTAAAGCATGAGAGAGAGAGAATATAGAGATAGGAAGATTATTCAAGAATAGTCAAATAGAATTTAACTAACTAAAATACAAATCTGTTTTTATTTATTTATTTATTTTAAACGTGAAAGGACCATTATGCCCTTAAAAACCTATTTATTCTTATTTATATAATTTTTTTGGATCGTTACATTAAGCTTAGACTAAAATAAATTCTCTCTTCTGCTCTCTTTAAACTGTCAATATCTTATCTCTATTTTTCTCCTAATTTGTTTATATGAGGATCAGCAAATAAATGCCCAATCTATCCTAATTTTTCTTCCCGGTCCATGGCGAAATTTAGTCTTTTTCTATATCTCCCTCCCCCACACACAGAGAAAGAGATGAGGCCTATTTAAACGCTGAAATTAGGGCAGAAAAGCTTGAGGAAAAAGGACGAAATAATTCAAAACTCAAACGGATTCAAAGGACAAGAATCAAAAATTCAAAACTCAAAATTCTTTTCCAAATAAAAGAGACACAACCTTCTCAGAAATTTTAATCCATTCCGGAAGAGGAAAGGAGGAACAGACGGCTAGGATGAATTCTATCGCCCTTGTTGTGATGTGTAAACATCTCCAGACGCTTTCTGAGGACCCAATTCCTCAGTCTCACTTTAAGTTGTGATAGGAAAACGTACATCAAATAGGATAGGCGACAAGAATTTAATGTTATGTACCTGAATGGGGGAGGAAAAATGTCAACACAGGTCTCCACGGTTGCTTGGGGTTGGCAACGAACTTGAACATGCAAGGCTTACGGGGAGGGGGTTGGAGTCATGGCCAGCCCCGGAAGCGTTGTTGGATTGACAAGGAACAAGCTTTTACAGTACTGTGAATTGTTTGGTGAGACTGGACGATGGCAAAAAACAAAGGCATTCACTCTCTGAATTGTTAAATAAAACTAACGGTAGATCGGCAGCTAAAATATTGTAAGTGTTGGCAGGCTGGCTAAAATAGCTAGTGTTGAAATGTATCCTGAAAATTCTAGGTTTTAGAATATTAATATTTTTTGCGATAATGGATTTGTAATTTGAAGTAGATTCATCTGTTAGAAATATATGGTCTCACGAAACATTAGTTTGAATCCTAGGATGTCAAGTTTCAGACAGGTGTCATTGTAACTGCCACTATAACTGCCCATGTGCCAGAGAAGAAAATTTATAAAGGTGGAATTCTCGTAAGGGCTATGGAGAGTGCGAATTTGATTCTCCTTGGATCTAACATCGTTGAAGCTCCCTTTGTATTACTTATAAGATAATAAACGGTCGGGACAAGTCTGATATTCTTTTCATTTTTTAACTTTGCTACTTAAGTATTTATATACTAAGTCAAATTTGTGTGAGTAAGATAGGCTGAGTGTTGAAGCGTTTTCAAGAATGCCTAGGGTGGCAATCGGTAAAAATAAATTGACCCTTTTTAAATTGGTATCAGAGCACGTTTGAGCGATGGTGAAAAATGCAGAACTGTGGGAACTGGAACGAAAAATCAAAGCATTCGTTTGGATTACAGATGATACTCTGGGAGATCCTTCATTTGTGGATTTTTTGACAGAACTCATTGATTTGAGACTCAATACTAAGAAAGTTCAGGTGGAAATTGGTGCATATCGACAGAATGTTGATAAAGACATAATTTTTGTAACACAACTACACGACAACTTGAGGGACTGCAGAAGAAAAATGAAAATCTTCGTGCAGAGATCGTTGTATTGTGTCGGGCTGTGGCAACATTGAGTTCAATTTGTGTTGAATCATCTAAGGTTAAACGTACAGAACCTAAAGCCTTTTGTGGTGCAAGAAGTGCTAAAGAACTAGAAAAATTCGTTTGGGATATAGAACAATATTTTACTGCTGCAAGGGTGCCTTATGCTGAGAAGTTAAACATTACCACAATGTACTTGACGGGTGATGCTAAACTTTGGTGGAAAACTTGAAATGCAGATGATTAAGTGTTGGTCATCCTGGAATTGATACGTGGACAAGTTAATGAATGAAATACGCAATCAATTCCTTACTAGCAACTTCTCTTGGCTTGCAAGGGATATGTTGAAAAGGCTAAGGCAGACATGTTCGGTGAGGGAATACATTAAAGAATTCACCTTTGTGATGTTAGACATTCAAAACATGTCTGATAAGGATAAGTTACACAACTTCATTTCTGGTATACAAGGCTGGGCTCAAAACAAACTTTGAAGGCAGAATGTTAAAGATCTGCCTGGGGCAATTGCTGCTGCAGATTCATTGGTTGATTTTCGGAAAACTCATCCTTTGACAAATGTTACCTCTACTTCAAAATCATATAAAAAGAATGATAAGAAAGGGGAATGGAAGAAGGATAGTTGTAAGGACAGTACAAACGACAAAGGAAAGGCACAAATAAAGGACAGTAAAGACAGACCAAAGAACAAAGATGGTAATTCTAACGGCTGTTGGACTTCTGGTGGTCCTCATTTGTCCAAGTCTTGGTCTGAACGATGTGATGAATAAATTTAGAATTTGAAGGAAGCTATTGCATCTGAAGTAATACTCAAATTGCCTGATTCTGAGTTACCATTTGAAGTGCACACTGATGCGTCAGACAAAGCAATTGGTGGTGTATTAGTGCAGAAAGGTCATCCTGTGGCCTTTGAAATTAGGAAATTGAATGATGCTGAACAGAGATACTGAACACATGAAAAAGAGATGGTTGTTATGGTACACTGTCTGCAGGTTTGGAGAGTTTATTTCCTAGGTACTAAATTTGTAGTAAGAACCGATAATGTAGCAAATACATTTTTTAAAGACACAGAAAAAAGTTGAGTCCTAAACAAGCCCGGTGGCAAGAATTTCTTGCAGAATACAATTTCATGTGGGAACATAAGCCTGGAAAACACAAATAGATTGCTGATGCGCTAAGTAGAAAAGAAGTATTTGTTCAAGTATATTCAATTTCGAAACTTGAAACTGATTTTCTATGATAGAATCAGGATGTGTGCTGCAAAACTATTCATTGTATGTTAATTGGATGGTGAAAGTGCAAGATGGCACAATGAGACGGTATTTAATCAAGGACGATTTTCTCTATTTTTAAGGGGGGGAGGATCATTGTACAAAATCAGGGTGGATTGCGCAAAGACTTAGTTAAAGAGGCGCATCATTCTGCTTGGGCTGGACATCCAGGTGTTGAAATGATGTTAGCTTTACTGTCTCGTGTTTATTTTTGGCCAAAAATGGAAGACGATATAGAGGCATACGTCAGGACTTGTCATGTTTGTCAAGTTGACAAGACTGAACGTAATAAGGAAGCAGGTTTGATGCAACCTTTGCCTGTTCCTGAAAGGCCGTGGCTATCGGTAAGTATGTATTTCATTTCTAGATTCCCTAAGGTAGATGGCAAAGCATCTATCATGGTGGGAGTTGAAAGGTTTTCAAAATATTCTGTTTTATTGCTGCACCTGAACTATGTTCATCTGAAGTTGCCGCTGATTTGTTCTACAAATATATGGTTAAGTATTTTGGTGTTCCGGCTTAATCGTGAGGGATAGAGATACAGGGTTCACTGGTAGGTTTCCAAAAGATTTGTTCAATATGATTGGAATTGAGTTAAAATTTTCTACTAAGAATCACCCACAAACAGATGGGCAGACGGAAAGAACTAATCAGTTGATAAAAGAATACTTGAGGCACTATGTGATAGTAAGTCAATGGTATTGGGTGGTATTATGAGACACTGCGCAGTTCTTCTATAATCTTCACAAGTCCTCTGCAACATAAAATTAGGGAGTAGGGAACGAACGAGGAAGTGAAATGATGATTTTCTAGCCTCGTGGATAGGTCTCTCGTTGTTTCCGCTTTGGCGAGGGGGGGGTACTAATGGGTGTGCTTATACTGCAGAGGTGTATGTATCATGCTTCGAATGTGTTTTTCGTTTCCCTTGTATCTGGTCTCCTCTTGATCAGTCTGGGCGGAGGTGCTTATGTGTTAGCTGTGAGGGGTGAGATGAGGCTACACGTTCTGTCCGAAGGCGAGTGCTAGAGAGGTCGCTGGGTTGGAGCGTGAGCTTGGAGAAGGGGAGAGACCGTCCATCCTCGATCTTCTTCTCTCCTCTTTTTTTTCCCCCTATTGTTTTTTTGGGTCGTTGCTGTGTTCTGTGATCCTTCCGCAAGGGAGGGACCTCAGGATCTGCATCCGCGCCTTTCTGGGCACTCCCCGAGCCGGCCCCACGCACTCCTCAGGTTCGTAGTGCCCTTTTGTGAAATTGTTTTCGCAAACAGGCCTATGAACCGCACTAGATGCTACTGTATCTAAAAACAGGGATGGTGTTTCCAATCATATACAGGGTTGCAAGGGAACAACTTGAAATTTTCTCCTTAAGCACATGATAAGCTTGTGCAAGGCTCAACGGCGCTGAAAATTAAGTTCTGACGGTCAGGGGGTGGCGTGGTGACTTCTCTCAGTTGAGTTCAAATGTGGGTGGCAAAAAGTGTTACTGCCAGCTTACCCACAAATCTGGCCATAACAGATGGTAGTCAGAATAACATCTGGTTTGTGTGATTTCTAAAATGATCGTCCCATTCCGAGATTGGTGAAACAAGTGGATGAAGTTGCTTATGGATAAAGATGCCAGAACTGTTTAAAATCATCACTTTCCCCATGTTAGTTTCTTGCAACCTTAACTTCGCAATCAGATGAGTCGGACGGAAAGCATGTAAAGGGTACCGGCTATCAGTACCTACACTTAAGATGCTGAAATTGAAAAGATCCTTGATCACATTGTGTTGGGTACGTAAAGAAGAATCCTAAGGCAATAGTCTTGGTTCATTGGAAAGGCAAGAGTGCACTTGATGCAGTTTGGGGAGAAGGCGAAAGGTGTGTGTGGCCAGTTTGATGCTCAAATGCGAGGACTATCTTAAATAGTCTTGAGGAGGACATGAGTTTCAAAGTGGTGCGTGTGGTCTGTTAGACCCATAAAGTACTTGTCTAACTATTGTGCATACATGTCAAAGGACTTGGGCATTGGTCCGTACATGAATGGGTGCAAGTCCAAAGAGGGTCTGCGGGAAGGAGAGAGAAGAAGGAGGGGGTAGAAGAGGGAGAGGGGGTGCCCACAAGGTTTCAAGGTGCTTGGTGTTGGCAAAGCAACTTTACATGCAGACTTATGTCGTGCCTGGAGTATCGGCAGGAAGCGATGTTGGCTGTTTGACAAGGCAAGGTTGTGGAAGACTGAACGATGGAAAGAAAAAGGCATTTCAACGTGAAATCGCTAAATAAAACTTCGTATTTGAGGGCGAGCTAAATATTCTAAATATTGAAGCGTGGCTGAAATACTCTAACGCCCCGTTTTGGTAGGCGGTATAGGTATATTAATCCATGATTAAAAATTAATCCAGCTAATACATTGTTTGGTTACTTCATTTTAATGAAATCCATGGATTGGCTTAATCCATCCTATGTGGTAATTAGCTTATCCCTTGAAATGGAGGGATAACTAATCCAAGGTTTCTTAAACCTTGGATAAGATTCCTAAAATGGACTAAAATAACCCTTTATTCTCTTTTTTATAATTGCGGTTCTTTTGTAGTTAAATTTCCTTTTTAATTTATATTAGATGGTTATAATGTTCATTTTTAATCTCAAATTTGTTTTGGTGTAATTTAATGATTTTACTTAAAATTTTTTTCTCTATTTTTTCGTTGTTTTTTTTTATATTAAAAATAAAATTTTCAATTACCCACTTGAAACTATTGATTTAAAATAAAAATAAAATAATCTGCTAGGTATTAACAATTTAAGTAGTCTTAAATTTATGTTAAGTTTAGATAATACTTAACCCACAAAAAATTAGAAATACTGTTGTGTCATCACTGATTGTTTTTTGCTTCCTAGTGGGCAACATCACCTCAAAAATTAATAAATTTATATATATATATATATATAACCCCAGAAAAATTAGAAATACCAACATTGTGGTCACTCACTGTCTCTTAGTGGCACTGTCACGATACCCAAAATGGACGTGATTGCACTCGTCTTATCCCACAAGACACGTAATCCCTAAAACGCAACTATTACAATAAAATGCGGAAAATTTTACTATCAACTTACTTTACCCCAAAACCTGTTGTCACCGTGCCACCGCTCTAAAGTATTCAAATCGGATCAAAAAAAAAACTCAAGTCTCAAAATGACCTTGTTTCCCGATTAAACAATTCATAATTATGATAAGAAAGTCTGTTGAATATAGAAAAGCTACTCACAAAATCTCCAGGAAGCCTTCGGAAAAGAAGAGAATATATCATAAAAGTCCGGGCTAGTGACTACAAGAAATTTGTAGAAGCAAGGGGTGATACCAAACACACGGTTACTCCTCAATAAACCTCTAAACACAGCTAAGGGATGAAATACGGGTACGTCCTACCACCCCCAAACAAACCTCAACACCTAAAAACAAACATCCTACAGTCAAATCAACCCAACCTAAAAAACAACTCACAGTTTAACATAGCACGTAGACTCAACACAACACTTAGACAAAATTAACATATCCTCCACACAAATACGTAAACAAATTGCATACCTCAACAACAACAATTCTACCAATTAACATATCCTCGTATAACAACACTCACCTATTACATACCCCAACAACACAATTCACAATGACATATCCTCAAATAACAATCTCCGTATTGCATCAATCACAACTTTCACGAAAGGCATCACGAAAGATCAGCACCTACAATATCAAAGTTTCACTATGATAAAGGTATGTGCAATGTAATGGAATGCAAATGCCAAGTAATAATGAAGCATGTCGGACCTTAGTTATACACAGGGGGGCCCGCTTGTCTCTCATCCGGGATCCCATGGGGGAGCCTATCTGGCCATAGCATCTGGAACAAAGGCTGCGGCTCGACACTACCCCTCGATGAACAATTAGGCGGGCAAGTGGCAGGGGAGACGGTGCGCGTTTGATAAGCTGGCCCCGAAATATAGTATCCATCGCGGCGCTCTAAAAAATAAAACGTGCCGTGCGACCCAGGATAGTAGTCGCAGTACGCGGACGCTCGAAGTATCGTGCCCTCGAAAAGTTGACCAAGAAGTCCGTCAATTTGACGGTGTCTACAATGGATCTCTTGTCTCAGGATGCACAGTAACCTTTTCACAACAATTTGTTCCGCCAGAAAAAGGCAATGACAATTTCACGGAACAAATGGATCATGAGGTGAAGGACGCTGTTGTGAGGTTCAGAACTTGCACAGTCACACCACCAAACAAGAATCTACATCAACGAGTGGATCGAACAAGGCCTTCAACCCTTCTCAACACAACAACTAAACATTAATCACTGGCCTTTTGTTATCCCATTCTTTTCATCAGTAGAGATCATCAATGTGGACAATTCAACCCATCACCAATAGCAGCTTACTCCCAACATATACCACAAGGACCTACAACGCATTTCTACCTTAACAAATTTTAGAAATCCACTTTCGCTCCACAAGTAGTGGCAACATATCACTCGAACTTGATGGCCTTTTCCTTTTCGTTGGTACTCTCCAACCAATACAATCTATTCTATTAACGATCACAATCATATTTTTAAACCTCACAACTCCTTCACTATGTTCTAACATAGACAAAAATCATAGAGCACAAATTTATAATCAGTTTTCTTAACTTTGATGTCCATTTTACATGTCACTCTTTTAACTTTTTCTTCTCCAATTTTCAAGTTTAGGGTTAAGAAGTCTTAATTTCCTCAAATATCACAATTCCTATGATTTCAACGAAAAGTCATTACACTTTATATTTAAATTTCCTATCTCATATCTCACACTTAAATTATTGTGACAATGTAACAATGAATTAGAGAACACTAAAACCAATTATGGACATAATATTGTTAATTTACAAGAAACCCAAAACTTTTCAGAACTCAATTGACACAGTTATACCTCTCTAGAAACTAATCCCTCAACAATGTAATTATCCAATTACTGATCGATATTACAAGAAAAAACCCTCCAATTATGTTGATCGTCATTAACATTAGGCCACTGTGAATAATTACGAAAAAACAAAAATGTATTAAAATTGTCAAAATGGTTCGCTAAATTCTGAATCAACTATAACAATTAAATCATTATTCCTAGTAGTAACCATTTGCCTATTAGTAGCCAATCATCATCGTTCCTTAATTACAAAAGTTCTTTATACATATATACCAATTTTTCAATATTTCTTATCCCAAATTCTGCTTTTTTCCTCTTCAACCCACATTAAAGTAATACTACATTATTATAATTGCTACAAAAATTTTGGCCGTGATAAATCACTGGATTTCACGATTCAATTTTAATCCATTATAACTCATAAATATACAAAGGATTAATTCAAGTTGGCAATTTACTTACTCACCCTCCCTTCTTACTCTTTTTTTTTTTACTCATTTTATAATGATAATAAAATAATTACAACTAATTTGACCTCATTACACATTTTCAATTGCATAATTAATAATTTATAAAAGTTAACCTGTCGTGAAGTTCCAGGATGGTTTTCCATGCCGTTGCCGCTCTACGCAGGTACTTCTCCTATTTTTTTTTTTTCCCTTAAGTTATGAACAAAATACGCTCAACCCTAAATAATGTATTTCCTATAAGGTAAAGGTGTGTGAAGTATGATATGATACTAATTTATTTTTTTTAATTTAATAAATTTAACCCTAATTATTAATTACCATTAGTTATTTTAATAATTAATCATCAATAATTTATTCTTAATTAAATAAATATTCAAAATTTTTCAAAAATGACCTTTTCGGGTCATTAACATTATCCCCACAAAAACCATGTTCTCCGCGAACATAAAGAACAAGAACTAAGAGTATGGATATTATCCAAAGCCTTAGTTATGACCAACATCAGTGTTCATCTCTCTAAGTGAGCTCATCCTTAAAATCATTAATCATTCATCCAAATCAACTGACCAACAACTGAGTTTTTAAACAACTTTGTAAGATCATAAATTAAATGATTATCAGGGCACTCAACTAACTCATGACCCAATCTAAACTTAAACTCATTGGGAGATAACCACACAACCATCATGATGAATATATATTTATTTCACATAACCAGATTACCTTCCGATCAATACTAACTACAACTAGAAAGTGATCCTGAATAACACTAAACACTCCTAAATGCACAACCATCACATTATTACAATATCTCTTTCACAAACAAAATCTTTTCACAAATTAAATTATAAAATTGATTATTATTTTTTTTACTTGAGTACTCATCAAGGGGGAATCAAATTATCTAACTCAGAGAATAATATCATGTAAACAACAACAAGGGGATACCTTGAAAATGTAGAACCTCTAACACTTTATGTTTAGCATGTTGTAACTGCTTCCATAGTTTCTTATAAAGTTCCAATAATAAGGTTGTGCAGTTAGAACCATGGTTATAACTTAAACTTCCCACACACAATCCGTCATATTCTGAATGTCCAAGTTTGGCTCCAAAGGTTCATTCTACCAAGAGTATACTTGTAGGATCGGTACACGACCCGATCCACCACTAGAATTCGCTCATGATTGAAAACATGTTGGGTATAGAGCGAATTACACTCCAATCATATCCAAACTAAATTAGAGGGTAAGATAAAAGTATACAGAACCACAGTCGAATAAACTAGATTCTTCCCCATAGTGACATACCAAACCTTTTCTTTCATATAAGACTCCATCTCTTAAGATTGTAGTATCAGCAATCTCCAATTTATTTCGATTTTAATTCTCACAACTTTATTTTAATATGGAACCACATATGTTTTTCACAACTCTTTCACTAGTTTCAACACTCTTATACTATCAAACCTCATATCACTCCATCCCATTTACCTTACTCTCAACCTACCATAGTAATTAAAGTCTTCTTATCTACACTTAACGCCTTCAAAAAAAGTTTGTACTATGGATTCCTTTCTTCTTTCCATTTAAGCATTTCATGACAAATACATGTCAGTTGAATCTACCGTCTATAGGGCGTGCAGCAGGTGAGGTTAAAAGGGATAGAAACAGGGTCTGAGAGAAGGGTAGCTGGTTAGCCATTGATCTAAATATCCGAAATAAGTGGAATCACAGGGCTTGGGGGGGGGGGGTGTCAGATGTCCAGCTGTATTGTGGATTGTTTGTTAGATCACAGTATATTAAACTAATATTAAAACTATCATATACCGTCCATGTCAAACCTAATAAATTCTTATCACTAGGGGGATGGCGGAAGTAAACGAAAAAAAGTCTATTAATGTTTGGGGTGGGTGATCTAGAAGCTCATAATTCTATTCGCCAATCAAATTACTGTTAATACATCATAGCGGTACAGTACGTCATATAAAATAAATAATAGTTTTATCAAACCCCTAAAAGATGCCTCAATAACCATATGGAGATATTGTAGTTCAACTGTTTTGTATTCATAGTCACCTAATCATCATTTTGAACCATTTATCGTTCACATACAACCCATAATCTTACACACTTCACTGTTTCCCTAATCAAAGTTTCATCTCATAAGATTTCTATAAATCTCTAGTAAGTCTATAACCGGGAGCCAATTCACAACCATAGCCACATTAACGCCTTATAAATTAACACTCATACCGCCTTTCAACTTTCGAGCCAAGTAGTCCTTCTAAAGAGGTCTTATCTTTTCATTTTTCTTAATTCTTCCATGACCAATGACATTCTGAGTATCTTAACTCCTCCTCAATCACCACCTCTTGTCCTTTGGTTCACTAGCTTACAATCTTATCCTTTGACCAACAACCCACGATATTTATACCTTATCCTCCTAAATCAATACATTATGTGAAATCTCTCCCCCTAGGTGAACCATCAAAATTACTTAATTTACTACTAAATTTGTAAGTCCTGCAATTCTTCCATACTCGAGTGTGATTGAGTCAGTTGTCTTACCAGGTTACCTATTAATAGCCCTTGACAAAACTCACACTACCACAACCGAAACTCACCATGCAAAATTTGAATTTTGAATCCATTGTGTAAACTCAATCCCTTTATCCCTTGACCCACGTTGAAGAAGGGAAAACATTAGCTCATACCTTGAAAGATTTTATGCCTTATTAATTCACGAGTCTTAGCTTATAATTGAGGTGGGCTGGTGTGCCAGGGGTGCAGATCCATTGGCTATCGTATCTTGTCACAAAAAAAAATAAACTGCAACCATACTCTTACCAAGGGAGGCGCAAAACCCCGAAATCACTTACATCCACTCGGAGTTGAACTTTGAAAACTTTTTTCTCATCTTACCAACAACTTTTAACCAATATTATTGAACCGTAAAACTATCATAATAATCGAGGCAAAACAAAATGAATCACACTATCTTTTGAATCAATTATCCAGCACTTTTGACATCTTGACTCTTACTCTGAGTAAATATCCTTGTTCTTACCTCCTTATGAAGGCTATCTATATCCCCGCTAATTATTATTTATTTATTCATTATAGCTCTAGCTCCTTTAAATTCTTCTGCGCAGTGCTTTAACCCCCTCCATACTTAGACTTTCCTTGCAATCAACTACTCATTCAAATAAGTATCAACCTCCAGCCTTAAATATTCACACGTCGTCATTCAATACAAATTTTGTTTTACCCAACATGTTTTCTTAGTATCTTATCATTGCGTCCTAACACTAATCCATCACGATCCCTTGTTATCGTCAATAGCTCAGTTTTTAGTTTCTTCAATCATCAACGAAGTCAACAATCTTGTGTCTCCACATGACACCCCAAAACCAGCTATACAAATTCAAAATCCAAAGGCTAAACCAATGTTATACGTGTTTCCTTAATTAAAATTCTTATTTACCTTCACACAAACATACGCATTCAAGACCTCTTTTACCTTTAAGCTTCTCATTCGAGGAGATCGATCCACTTCCAGTGGAACTTACGATGGATACAACTCAGTTAAATCTTTGCATGAACTCTTGGCACAGACTTAAACACATCCAATACCGTACTAAGATCCACCACCACTAAAGCTCCTATAAATCATTCTTAATTCATTCTTCCGTAGTCAAAAAAAACTTAAGTTAGATCCGCCAAATAGAAGACAACACCAAATCTTATTATATGAGCGCATTGATACATTGATAAATACGTTTAAGTAGTATTCACCTTGACAATTTGACGTATCCTATTTTCATATACCATTAGTACCACATAGTGAAAGTCTATTAAATCCAACACTAAAACACATCATCACGAATACATCTAGAAAGATCTTAAAAAAAATGTGGGCGGTGCGAGCCTAGCCCCATACGTATGGTGGAGGTCACGTGGAAGTAGGCTTTGGGATAAGGACGGTAACTGCTGTTTTCCTCCAATTTACATTGTTCATTATCTTGAATTATTTTAATTCGTGGTCGGGGGATCCACTTTCACAGCATCGACTACATTCTTTTCATAAGTATATCCTTTCACCTAGTATGCGGTCCTAACATTCAAGTTAACATCACCACTAACTCCTCACATGAAAACTATGCACGAGTCATCACATAAATTAGAGTGAAATGGGCGTGAATCGATTGTATCGTCAAACTAAACCAAGTAACGCACCGAGTGAGATCCAAGAATTGAGATTTTTCTTAAAGTCACATAGCCTCTCGAAGTAAGTCAGACGTCTCTGTACAATCCTCAAGACTCTACTTTAACTCGGCCTTTGTACACACGTGAGACCTTAAACCTGTGGCTCTGATACCCATTTTTGCACGACCCAAAATGGACGTGATGGCACTCGTCTTATCCCACCAAGACAGTCAAAGCCCTAAAACTCAACTATTACAATAAAAATGCTAAATTTACTATCAACTTACATTATAACCATACCGCCAAACCTGGTTGTCACGTGCACAAGCCTCTAAAGTTAATTACAATCGGATCAAAAGAAAACTCAAAGTCTCAAATGAACTTGTTTCCAGAATGAACCGTATCAGATCATAATTATGGAGAAGAAGTCGTTGAGATAGAAACATCTTACTTCCACCAATCTCCAGGAAATCCTCGGAAAAAGAGAATATATCATAAAAGTCCGGCTTAGTAACCTACAAAAATTTGTAGAAGCAAGGGGTGAGTACCAACCACACTTACTCATCAGTAAACTCTAAAACACAAGCTAAGGGGATGAAATACGGGTACCCTACCACCCCCAAACAAACCTCAACAACTACATCCTACAGTACATCAACCACCCAACCTACAGCTCACTAGTTTCATTCACGTCTAACACCAACACTTAGACAAATTACTATCCTCCACAAAATAACTTTATTTAACCAATTGTCATACCCTCAACAACACATTCTACACATTACATATCCTCGATAACGACACTCACATATTACACTACCCTCAACAACAACACTTCAACAAATTACATATCCTCAATAACACACAAGCTCAGTATTCATCAATCACCAATGTCACAGAAGGCAATTCACAAGATCAGCAAAAATACAATTATCAAGTGCACTAATGATAAGATATGTGCAATGTATGGAATGGCCAATGCCAAGTATAATGAAGCCATGTCGGCGCCTAGTCGATGACTATAACGAGAACCCTAGATGAGACCGACGCTTCTCTCAAAGCCGGGACCCATGGGACATATCTGTCCATTTCGCATCTGCTCCCCCCCCCCCCCCCCCCCCGCGGCGCACCGACACGACCCTCTATACAGTAACCCATCGCGGCGCTCGATACGTCCCTCGAAATATATATCGGGGGACATTCTCAAGGCGCGCGATAACGTTCCCTTAAATATAATGTTAATCCATCGCTGCTCGCGATACGGGGTCCCTCGCCAATTGTACATCCTCTTTAGTTATCATTCTTTTCCTCGAATGCAACATAAGACGGACCACTTTCATTTCACAACAATGTCTCAGAATAACCAATGACAGTTGCACACAAATAATGAGGAGATTACCATTTCATACATTGCATCAGTTCCAAACACACAAACAAGAAATCACATCAACAATGATTCAACAAGCCTTCAACCTTTCTCAACACAACGAAATAAACAATTACAACCCATCACATTGCCGTTTTGTTATCCCCATTCTTGTCATGATTAGAATTAATCAATGTGGACCAGTGCAACCATCACCAATCCCGTTTACTCCAACCTATACCAACAATACATACATCCCGTCATTCATACATTTAACAAGAGTTTAAATCCACTCTTCTTGCCCTCAAATAGGCGAACATCACGCTGAACTTGAGCTTTTTCCTTTCGTTGTACTTCCAACCAATCCAATCTAATGCCTATTAACGATCACAATCAATTTTAAACCTAACAAACATCCATATCATATTTGCTAACATAGACCCAAAAATCATAGAGCACAAATTTTTATAATCAAGTTCTTAACTTTGAAATGTCATTTCATACATGTTCAAGTCTTTTAACTTTTCTAAAATTTTTCAAGTTTAGGGTTAATTCCTAAATTCCCTCAATTATCACAATCTACTGAATGTTCACAAAATACATTACACTTTAATATTTATTTTACCTTCTCAATATATGCAACTTAAATTATCTGTGACAATTATAAAATGATTAGAAAACACAAAAATCAAATTATACATATATTTTAATTTACAAGAAAAACCCAAAACTTTTCAGAACTCAATTGACCACGGTTATATTCTTAGAACTATCCCCGCACAATAATTATCCATTACTGATCGATAATGTACCCTACAAATTATTTGATTCGTCATAACAGTACCACTGGATATTTACTAAAAAACAAAAATATTAACTAATTGTCAAAACTGTTCGCTAATTCTGAATCAACTATAAACATGAAATCATTATTCCCTAGTTGTCACCATTTGCCCATTGTAGCCAACATCATCGTTCCTTTTTAAAACACAAATTTCTTTATACATACTACCAATTTCAATATTTCTTATCCCAATTCCTCTTTTTCCTCTTTCAAAAACCACATTAAAGTAATACTAACAATTATTATAATTGTCATAAAAAAAATTTGGGCCGTGATAATCACTGGATTTTTCACGAAATTCAACTTTTAATATCCTTATAACGCATAATATACCAAAGGATTAATCAAATTTGGCAATGTACTCCCTTCTACTCTTTTTTTTACGTCATTTATTATAATGATAATAAAATCAATTAAAACTACATTTTGAACCGCACTTACACTTTTCATTTCATTGCATAATTAATAAATTTAGAAAGTTACCTGATCGTGAAGTGCACAGGAGGGTTTTCATGCCGGTTGCGAGGCGGGACGCGCTATCGGTGCTGGATTAGACATAGGGGGTGTTTCTGAGGAGGAGTGCTTTTGGCCGGAGGGCGCTATTTTTTCCCCTTAGTTATGAAACCAAAATACTCTCAACCCTAATAATTTATTTTCCTAGCAGGGTTAATTAAATTACTGATACTAATTAATTTTTTTAATTTATAAATTTAATCCATATTTATTAATTTACAATTAGTTATTTAATAATTAATCTCAATAATTTATTCTTAATTTAATAATTTCATTCAAAATTTTCAAAAATGACCTTTCGGGTCGTTACCAGGCACATCACCTCAAATTCATAAATTTTATATATAATATATATATTATATATATATATATCTATATTATATATGTATTTGATTTACAAATTAAATGGAATAAATAATTCTTTAAAAAAAATTAACTCATTCCGGTAGTTATGTAACCTTGCAATTAATTTGACTGAAATAACATCATATACCAAATGAGTATAAAATAAAAGGAAAGAATTTTTTTGTAGAATTATAAATTAAGCACAAAATTAAGTGGAAAGTAGTGAACAAACACTTGCCAAAAATAATCCCTTCACATTACTCGCCTGCATTACTATTTCTCAGTTACTAATACAATGCCATACACTACCTGCACTATCAATGTTGGTACCACGACCCGCTAAAGATTTTGAATGTAGCAAGAAATATTTTCCTAAGTGTTAGACATTAATATTTCGTGTGATAAGGAGGTTTTGAATTAATTCTGTCTGTTAGAAATAAGTTGTTGGAAACTTTAGTTTGAATCCTTGATGACAAGTGTCGGACAGGTGTCATTTATAACTGCCGCATGTAACTGCCATGTGCAGAAATTTTATAAAGGTAGAAATTTCGTTTAAGGCTTTGGAGAGTGATTCTGGCCTTAGATAAATTCTTGAAGCCTTCCCTTTGTATTAATTATAAGATTAATAAATGTTGGGACGAGTTCTTGTACATTCTGTTCGCTGTTTAACTTTGCTGGTTAAGTATTTCTACACTTGGTCAAATCTGTGTGAGTAAGATAGGCTGAGTGTTGCAAGCTTTTGCAGAACTTCCTTGGGTGGCGTTCAGTAAAAATAAAAAATCGACCCTCTTTCAGTTTCTGTATGTTGATGTCGTTTGCCACTGCCATTTGGAATCACTCTTTGGATTTTTGATGCTAGAGACGTTTGGTTCTCAATGTTGAAGTAGTAAAATGGGTGGGGTCAGGGTAATTGAATCAGGTTGAAGGAAAAAGAAATTTGGGTTGCTGAAATTCAAATGGGGCCCAAATCTTGTTCTATGATGGGTTTAGGGGAAATGGGTTAGGATGTCTTGGAATTTAGGAAATAGTCAAATTAATTGACAATTCGAAAACTTTGTCCTAAAATTTGAATAATATGAATTATATAATTACATTATGAGTTTTTTCCTACTCTTAACAGAATAAAATAATTACTTAATAAGAACTAATGACTCAAAAAGAATTAACTAACAATTTAGTAAAATTAATTTAATAAGTATTAAGTAAAACTTAAATCTTTTTGAACGCGATTATTAAAATATTTAAAAAATATATATATTGTTCAAATATCATAAAATGACTAAAATAAACTTGAAAATATTTGATTTTTTAATATAGAATTAATTGATCTCAATTGTTTGTATTAAAGAAGCTTGAAGATTAATTTGTATCGGGTGTTCCAAAATTTGTTGTTAACAACTACCAAAAGACATGTATTTTTATACTAAAAACCAAAGTTAAATAAAAATTAACTCCTAAATACTAGGTTTCTAACTTATTAGAACTATTGCAACTGGAGTGTTTTTCTAATTCTAAATCAAAGATTTAATGTATACACAAAATATTACAAGGTCTTCCATCTCGAACCTCACCAGTGTAGCTCTTATGCTTCTGCATTATTATCTTGAAGCAACATCAAGAATTCTTGAAGAGTGTTTGTACCAGCTCTGGGATGCTTTTGAGTAAACTCAAGGAAAGTAGGACATGTGAAGTCAGGATATAGTCGAGGGTTGTTGTAGCCCACCAATTGATTTGGTGGACGCACCACCTTATCTCTTTCTGTACAAAGAAATAAAGCAAGTGTTTTTCTAGGAGTCTTTTTGTTAGCAACTTCTCTATGCAAGGAACTTTGGTATCTTCCAATTGATGAGGCCAGTTCTAGTTTGTAAATTAGCTTACCATAAATTTTTTGCCTATGTTAAACACAAAAGTATTAAAATTTTGACCAAAGGAGTACAATTCATTTTCCACAATAATCTAAAGTCAACTAAAAGAATATTGATGGAGAATGGTTCATGATGTTGGATCATAGTGAGGACCTATTTCTAAGCTCAGCTCTAGTTTATGCCACTAGACATAATTGAGTCTAATTACGAGTTCATTATCTTAGAAAAACACTTTCAAGTCGCTCTTCGGTACACCAAGCCTCATCCCTTATGGTTCCATTATCCTAAGTGAATGTGTGCGCATGTAATTTCAATAACATTGATAAACGTTCATCTGTAATTAAAGGGGAAAAAAGGTTAATTCATTTACATAATAAAAATAAAGAAAATAGATACTCCTTTTGTTTCAATTTTTTGTTAAATTTTGATTTCACATAACATTTTAAGAAATAAAGAAAAACTTTTTGTATTAAATAGTCGTCGTCCAACACTATATATATATATATATATAATCTATTTTGTGTTTGTGTGTGTGTGGTTGTGGTGTGTTTGTGTTTGTGTGTGGTGTAATGTGTGGATGAGCTTTCTTTAGTAATTATATCGTCAAGAGGGAGTGTCCTCTCTTTCCAAGGAATTGGTTTAAAAAAATCTTCGAGTGAAGCTTCTAGCATAACCAAAATGTTGACAAATTTTGTTTTGAGCTTTTTTCTTCATAGAAAGGCATGTCAAAGAACATGTCCATATAATGATGGGCATTACAGATGAGATAAGCATCAATTGCTGCCAATCTATGTTTGAAAAAAACAAGAATTACGGATTCTAATAATTGTTGCATGAACACGAAGTAACAAAAAATTACTGAATCGGTAAGGAAGAAAAAAAATTAATTTTATAAAATTTAAATGTAAAACACGTACCAGAATCTGAAAAAACATTAACAGGAAAAAGATCAAGTCCACTGAACTCACAATGTCTCCTTAAAGAAATTATTCCCTTTTAGTATCCAAGCTTTGATTTGGAACATCACCTCCCAGGGTAAAATGATCTCAATCATCAGAGTATAGATACCAAAAACGGTGGTGTCTGGGAACCACTCAACAACAGTAAAATACACGAAATAATTATTTTGCAGAAGAAGAATAAGAAATCAGAAAAATTCGTAAAGGAAAATTCTGAAGAGTGAATGGTATTTATAGGCAAGAGAAGCAGGTTCTAAAAGGTTGCAACCCTTTAAGAATCCACACAACCATTAATGAAAGTTTGCATACTTTCAAATGGTACTGGTTGTTTATGAAAGTCTCAACCTGTCTGAACAATCATTTCCAAAACGGCAGTCGTATGCGGATTCGAGTAGGTAGGGTTAATCAACTAAATATTTGAAAATTTTCCGTTAATTTCAACTAAATAAATAGAAACATGTATTATGAACTAATTTAATAATTTTAATAAACTTTGTCCAAAAATTAACCTCTCAATCAATTATTTTTCAAAGATGAAGCCTAGGCGAGCTGGGCAAGCGACGACGATGACGGTGCAAGGGAGGTCCCTCTTCCAAACCTTTTAACAATTTATAGGAGTGTTTTTATATTTAAAATCTCCTATTTTTTTACACCACCAACGAGGGACAAATGCCTTTTTCATTAAAGCATAAGAGGACTTTTCAATTTTCCAACTCTTTATGCTCTCAACTTTTAAAGTTCTTCTATTTCCCTATATTTCCCATCAACTCTTGATACATATCCACCAATCCCCCATATTGATAGGGAATGTTTAGAACATAGGAATGAACAGACAAGTATGTACTTTATAGCAAGGATTAATTGCATCTTGATAAGTAGGTTTCCCCTTAGACATTCCGTAGTGAACATATGTCGGATATACTCTATCAATCTATAGATGCAATATCTTTGAAGATTCGAGCTTTGGTGTATACCTAGACAACCATATTTCATACAATTAAACCTTAAATGTTTATGGTTCTTACAGTTGTGTTTGTTTCAACCATGAACACCTCCTGACTTCATGAATGTGTAGACTATAGGCTTTCGACATAAAATTCTCTTTCAAGCGGCTTCTATTTCACATTCACGATTTCTAACCGTGTCATCTTGTAGATACACTATTTGGTTAAATTTACCAAACATATCTAATCATTAAAAAATTTAAGTTTTATTACCTCATTAACAATCCTTAAAGTCTTAACTTTGTTCCTAAATATTGTCTTAATCATGAGAATTGATTGAGTTAATTGACAATGTCAAACCATCAGCCACAACTTTGTTTTTCTCCTTGAATCTATCTCTTGGGATCTCTAGTATGCTAGATAGATTTACCGGCATGCTGACTTTTCCTAAGCCGTAAATCCATTCCCTTAGAGGATCTTTCAACTGCCTCTCTCACTAGGCCTTTTGTTAGTGGATCTAACACATTATCGCTTGACTATGCATAGTCAATTTTGATAATTCTACTAGAGAGGAGTTGTCTTACAGTGTCATGTCACCGTCGTATATGACGAGACATTCCATAGTACATGACGCTCCCTTCCCTACCTATTCCTTCTGTACTATCACAATGTATGCAAATAGGTCCAACAGGTTTGGGCAGGAATGGAATATCCTCTAAGAAATATTGATCTTCTTCACCAGCCTTATCCAAAGCAATGAATTCAGGATATTTATCATAATTCAAAGCATAGTGTTGTGTATATTTCATATATCCCAACACATGTTTCATTGTCATCCAATGAGTTTGATTCGGATTTCTAGTGAACTGACTTAGTTTTCTAGTAGCACATGATATATATGGTCGTATACAATTCATAATATACATCAAACTTCGCAATACTCTGGCGTATTCCAATTGAGAGTCACTTTAAAATTCATTCTTTTGAACTGTAAAGCTTAAATCAATTGAAGATCTTACAATATTGAAATTCAAGTACTTGAACTCATCTAATACCCTTTCAATATAATGAGATTGAGATATTGTTAGTCCATAAGGAGTTTTGATAATCCTGACCCTTAAGATCAAATAATCAACTCGTAAGTCCTTCATATCGAACTTGTTGGACAAGATATGCTTAGTAAAATTTATATTGTCAATGTTCTTAATCATTATTAACATGTCATCAACATACAAACAAACCATGACTTCATGATAAATAACGTTTTTAATATAAACACATTTATCACGTTTGTTAATCTTGAATCCATTTGCCACCATTGTTTGGTCAAATATAACATGCCATTGTTTGGGTACTTTTTTGAGTCCATAGAGTGACTTCACAAATCTGCACACTTTGTTTTCTTTACCTGGAAATATAAACCCTTCAGGTTATTACATGTAAATTTGCTCCTCCAACTCTCCATTTAAAAAGGTTGTTTTTACATCCATTTGGTGGATTTTAAGATCATGCACTGCTGCTAGTGCTACTAAAATCCTAATTGATGTTATCCGTGTTACTGGAGAGTATGTGTCAATGTAGTACATACCTTTGTTTTGTTTGTACCTTTTGAATACTAGTCTAGCCTTATATTTGTCAATAGTCCCATAAGGTTTCATTCTCCTTTTAACTATCCACTTTTATCCTAAAGGTTTATCTCTTGGAGGAAGATCAACAAATTCCCAAGTGTTGTACTTAACATTGATTCCATCTCACTATTCAATGCTTCTTTCCAATAAGTTGACTTAGATGAAGACATATCCTATTTAAATGTTTGAGGCTCATTTTCAAGCAATAGTGCCACAAAATTTTGTCCGAAAGAAGCAGGTTTCTTTGGGCCAGTACTACACCTAATATCCTCTCTAGTTAGTGTACTTTATGTTGATTCTTCTACTGGTCATTTAGGTCTTTAACTTGTCAACTCACATTATGTTTTCTACAGATAAATGATTTAAAAAAACTCTGTGGTATTTGACTTAGTTATCCTATTAACGTGAATCTCAAGATTATCAAATAAGTGAACCAAGAATTTGCAGGTCTTACTGTTAAAAGCATGTCAAATAAGTACACAATCTACTGTTTTGGTTATAATTTTTGCCCTCTTAGGTATACATACCTCTACCTAGGCTAAACACCCGCACTTTGAAATATTTCAAGTTGGGTTTCCTTCATTTCCAGAACTCATATGGAATTGAATGTTTTTTTCGATTGGGTACCCTATTTAGTATCTTCTTAGCCGTAAGGATGGCTTCCTCCCAAAGGTTTCGTAGTGAACGAGAATTAATAATCAAGGAATTCATCATTTCTTTAATGTTAAATTCTTCCGTTCCGCCAAACTATTTGATTGTGGTGTATAAGGTGCAACAGTTAGATGAATAATACAATTTTCCAAAATAATCTCCGCAAAAGGAGATTCATATAATCCACCCCTATCACTCCGAATCATTTTATTTTTAAATTCAATCGCTTCTCTACTTTATTTTTGTATTGCTTAAATGCATCAATTTCTTCATCCTTACTATTAATTGTGCCGACTTCATATCGCATATATCTGTGTGAATTAAGACTAAAGTTTTGAAATTTCTTACAACAGACTTATAAGGATGTTTAACAAACTTACTTTCCACAAAAATATCACATTTCAATTTATCGCATTTAAAATTAGGCAATACTTCTAGAGTAACCAATTTTCGCAAGGCATTGTAATTTACATGTCCCAAATGGACATGCCATAAATCACTTTACTCCAATAAGTAAATAGAAGAAGAATTTTATTAATACTCTCAACAACCAATACATTCAATTTGAAAAGATTCGCATTGAGGTAGACCTTTCCTATGAACATTTCATTCTTACTTATTAAAACTTTATCACTAACAAGGATAGACCTTAACCCGTTCTTACTGAGTAGTGCAATAAAAACATAGAAGGGACATGTAGAACACTATTCAAACTCAACACCTTGTCTGATGTCATTTTCAACATTACTTTCCAAGATCCTGCATCCATTGTTGTTGTTGTGTTTCCCATGAACAAATCTTCATCGTACTCACTTCGAGTGGAACCTGAGTCGAAAAACAACTCCTTCAAATTTCCAACTAAATTACACTCAAAGATCATTGCAAACAAGATATCTGCATCTTCCATCTTTTCCACTATGTTTGCTTGACTTTTGCCTTTGCCTTTGTCTTTGTCCTTTCTTGGAGCACAAAAATCAGAAGACTTATAACCATCCTTGCCACAATTGTAAGAGTTGCCTTTGAATTTCTTCTTGTCTTTGGTAGGAGCTTCTTCAAGAATATTAAGTCCATTGATTGGTGAGGTCTTACGAGACTTTTTTTCGGCAATTTTGTTATCTTCCTCAATCTTGAGCTGAATCACAAGATCTTTAAGATTTATTTCTTTATTCTTGTGCTTTAGATAATTCTTGAAATCATTCCACGAAGGAGGAAACTTCTCGATCATTGCAGCCACCTGAAAAACATCATTTACTACAATATCTTCAAAAATCACATGATGGAGAATAAGTTGAAGTTCATGCACTTGTGATCCAACTGCTTTACTATCTACCATTTTATAGTCAAAAAATTTTGCGACCGCAAACTTTTTCAAGCATCAATTTTCTGTTTTATATGTTTTCTAAAGTGCACCCAAAAACTCTTTCGAAGTTATTATTGCACTATACTCATCATATAAGTCATCCTCTAAAGCATTTAAAATGTAGTCTTACATAGGAAGTCTTTCAATTTCCATGCGTCAATAATCATGATTTTTTCTGTCTGTTATATCAGTTGCATGCACTAGAGTTTCTTCACTCGTAAATTTCTACAGACCAAGAGTGGTAAGCCAGAAAAATACCCATTGCTGCCATCTTTTGAAATTCACACTAGTGAATTAAACTTGTTTCTCTGCTTGTGGTAAAAAATTTGGGTTGGTGCAACAACAACCACTGTAACACCACTGTTTGACATTTCTTATAAACAAAAGTCAATGCAATCTTAGTCAGCGATATATTATAATTGAAGACTTTAAGGATTATAAAATCACGAAGATTTTTTTTCTCCAGTAGAAACACAGATTAATAATAATAAATTATTTCCTTAAGATCGTTGCCAATTTGTATTATAAAAAAACAAAAAATTACTGATTCTAATAAATTTTGCAGAAACACGAAGTAATCAAGATTATTGTATTAGTAAGCAAGAAGAACATAAATTTAATTCACAAAAACTAGAATCTCTAAAACACGTACCAGAATCTACAAAAATTTCAAAAGGAAAATGTTCATGTCCACTAAACTCACATTGTCCCTTTAAGGAAATTATTCCCCTATAGTATTAGAATTTTGATTTGGAAGATGATCTCCAAGGGTAAAATAATCTCAATCATCGAAGTATCGATACCAAAAACTCTGGTGTCAGCGAACAACTCAACAACAGTAAAATACACGAAGTAATTGTTGTGGAGAAGAAGAAGAAGATATCAGAAAACTTTGTAACGAAAATTTTTAAGAGTGAATGGTATTTTTAGGCTAGTGGAATAGGTTCTAAAAGGTTGCAACCCTTTCAAAATCCACACGCCCATTAATGAAAGTTTGCAATATTTCAAATGGTACTGACTATTCCAGAAAGTAGCAACCTTTAAGAAAAGTAATTTCCAAAACAGTGGGAAATTTAAATAATACAGTGAAGTTTTTGAATCAAAAAGGTCGCGCGCGGATCCAAGTTGGGTCTGGTTAAACAACTCAAAAGGTGAAACGTTTAGGTTAATTTCAACTAAATAACTGAAAACGTTTGTTATCAACTAAGTAATTGAAAATTTTTTGGCCATTTAATTTAATTAATTAAATAAATAAATAATTAAGGGAAAATGCATAAGTACCCCCTCAACCTATACTCGAAATCCCAGACACGCACTTATACGATACTAAGGTCCTATTAACGCTTGAACTGATTTTATAAGTAATTTTCTACCCCATTTTTGCGTACGTCGCACTAACTTGAAAAAAAGTCAACCAACATTGAGCCTTCAAGATAGTGTCACGTAGGATGAAAAGGGGCAGAAAATAATTAATAAAATAAGTTCAAGGGGGTAATACGATCTTACTATAGTATAAATGTGTCTTCCAGATATCGGGCATAGGTTGAGGGGGTACTTGTGCATTATCCCAATAATTAAAACAAACTTTTTCCATAAATAATGTCTCAATCAATTATTTTCCAAAGTCGAAGTCGAGTCGAGCGAGCAATGATGACAACTACACGAGAGGGGTCCATCTTTCCAACCCTTTTAACAATTAATAGGAGTGTTTCTATATTTAAAGTCTCCTATTTTTCTTTCCACCACCAATGAGGAACAAATGCCTTTTCATTCAAGTATAAGAGGACTTTTCAAGTTCCCAACTTTTCCAGTTCCTCTTTTCCCTTTATTTCCCATCAATTACTGCTACATACCCAACATCATCTTCGTGGTTCATTACAAGAAAGAAACCATGACTACTGCACACTTCACCAACAAGCCTAGATGCTTGTTGGGCGGCGGAAGGGTAACCCGAAAAGAAACCCCTTATATAAATAAAGTGAACATTAAATTCTTGTGGTACAACACTAGGATTATCGTTGTCTAGTCATATACAGTTTATGGGAATATTGGACTCATATTTCATATGGTATGCATCAAAATTAAACGGGTAATTCTTACCAAGCATATGAAACGACTTGTTTCGGTCATTATGGAAAAGCTAATGGGAAAGGAATTTGGGCATGAAAGCTTTTGAGTAGTGACTTGGAATTTTCTAGCCTATTCCATAATTTAATAAAAGACTGGTGAGTTCTAGGAAACTCTCTTAATAGACAGGGGGCTTGATTATGAATTTTATCACATGCGTTGATACACAAAGCTTTAAGCAGCATGTACAACTTTACAGAATTAAATCTACGCGAGTAAAATTCTTAAAATTGATCTTATCATTGACGGGTAGTGTGTGAAGGTCTAGGTTTGACGGTGTGTCATGAAATGGGATCTCTGAACTCAAATTCCAATCTTATTCCTCAGTGCAAGCCGCCATAGCGAGGTAACTTCCCATAGGGCGGGGGCCATTATGGCGGGAAAGTCTCTAGTTAAGTCTTTGAAAAACTCCAAAATTTTTATTTACTGGAAAACAACGTTTTTGAGAGCTATGAGGTGAATCACAGCAGTTTTTGACAATTTTGCACAAGTTCTTGTTTTAAAGGTAAGATAATCACTCCCCTAATCTCTAATTCGATTTTAGAACTTAAATTCTTAAGTAATTGTCATTGATTAAAGGTTTTGGTTAACACCCCCAAAACAAGTAGGCTAAACTAGCGTTTGACGTGATGGTTAGAGTACTAGTATTAACTCCCCGTACTTATAAATGAAGGATTTCGAGTTAGAACGCCAAGGTACGATCTTCCAAGGACCATCCAAGAGTCCTTGAGGAGGACCCTAAGTATTTCCCCAAAAGCAATCATGCATGATACGGACGACCCATACCCCGAGGGTTAGGTGTCATGGTTCAGGGTCCCAAAAACAATGTTACAGACCACAACCCATGCTTGACCAGCATTCCCCATGGGTCCACTCATGGGCCATTGGCGTGGCATATTGTTTGTTTAAAACATTGAAGTAGGGGTTTTGTGGAATTTTCATAAATTAATTAGTTAATAAGTGACGTGTTTTACCCTAGTTTATACAAACTATATAAATACTTTAGAATCTTAATTAATTCATCCTATATAATTATTTTGAAACCCCAAAAGAAACCAAAAAAAAAAGAGGAAGAAGAACGCAAAAGAGAAGGACTAGAAGAAGGAGAAAAATGAGAAGGAGAAGGAGAAAGAGAAAGAGAAGAAGGAAAAGGATGAGGAGGAGTAGGAGAAGGAGAAGGAGATGGAGAAAGATAAGAAGGAGGAAAAGGAGAAGAAGAAGGCAAAGGTGAAGGACAAGGAGCACGATAAAGAGGGGAGGAGGAGGAGAAGGATAAGGTCAAGCTAGGACAAGAGACCAATTAAATAAGATGAATTAGAAAAAGAAGGAGGGGGAGGAGAATAAGGATGAGGAGTAGTAGTAGTAGGAGGAGGAGGAGGAGGTTAAGGAAGAGAAAGGAGGAGGAGGAGGAGGAGGAGGAGAAGAAGAAGAAGAATAAGAATAAGAAAGAGAATAAGATAAGAACTATATTCAATTGTAATCTAATTGATCTTTGATTGTTAAACCTAGATTGAAATGATAGAGATTTCATTGGATTTTATGATCATTGCTTGATGTTGGTTATGGCCTTGGGTAAGGGCCTTGAGATTTTGAATTAGACGATTTAGCATTTTATTGAAGTGTGAATAAGGGAATGAAGGTATTATGCCCGGATTTCTTTAATTTGACATTAGTTATACTTCTATTCTATTGTGTAAGCATACTAAATATTGAAGGGAAATAAGGTTCAAGTGGGAAAAATTCGTCTATTGTATAATCAGAAGACAATGAAAAAGGGAAATCATTCTCCCAAAGAAAAAGTCTGCAGTCACAAGAACTCAAAACTTCGTTCCATCAAACCAGAGTGCCATTATATGGGGCAAATTGAAGAGCCATCAAAATGATAGAGGTAAAAAGCCTCTACGATAGTTCAACCATTTTTGGTATTCCATCTTTTTATTTAACATGAAGTTTTTCATAATATTTAAGATGCTATAATAGGAATAGTTTAAGATGCTACTACTAGGAGCATACATAAACTTCCTAAGATGATGACTTTACACCTGAAGCGGTTTGGTTATGGAATCTATAGAAGTACCAAATTGCATAAACCTGTGCATTTTCCTCTATATCTGGTGATAAGCCCTAGACTAGGAAAATGCCCAGGTTTATGAAATTTTGTACTTCCATAGCTTCCATAGCCAAACCTCTACAGGTGTAAAATGATCATATTAAAGTGTATGTATGCTGATGGATTTCCTAGCTGTAGACCCTGAAACCATTCGCACGTTACTTCTATATCATTTGTGTGTCTCTTGTTTAAGGATCACTTCTAATTTATTGCCTCTTACTTTTAAAAGGATCTTCAACATCCCCAAAATTGGCACTCAAGTTTGAAGGAACGAATTCCTAAGATCATGTTAGAGCCGTCAATATTGGCTAGGCCTGTTGGGACGAGCTGGCCTAACCCGATATTTAATTGGGTTAAGATAAGATTTTTGTATCCCATTTAGGAGAAGGGCTTTTTAACCCATTCTTAATAAGTCTTCTAATTTGTGGGGATTGAGAAATATCGATAGGGACGGCCCGTGGGCCAATGAAAATTAATTAAAAATATATTGATATATTAAACTTTAAATTAGAGATCTCCTCTCAAACAATTTAGGTTAATATTTCTATTAGATATTTATAACTTTTTAAATGAAAAAACATAATAATATTAATAAGATAATTCTATTTGTGTATTTGATTACTTGGACTATTAACATAATGTAATATTGTTTTGTCGATATTTATGATATATTTTTAAATATTTTATAATTAATTTAATATTAATAAAAAAAAAATATAATTTTGAAAGTGACTGGCCCCGCCCAAGCCTGTATCAAACTACTTTGTGGTTGGGGGGTCGTCATTTTGTGTCCCACACCAAAAATGGGTTATCCCGGCCTAACCCGTAAAATATTAAAGCCTATATTGGTTTGCCTGATGGGGTGGGCTAGCCTATATTGACAACTCTAGTTCTTGTGACTACAAACTTATTCTTTGGGCCAACATTTCCCATTCTTCATCATCTTCCGATGAAACAATAGACCAAATTTTTTGTACTTGAACCTTATTTCCCTTCAAGCTTTAGTATGCTTAAATTTTGCTAAAAGTTTACATGTTGTCTGAACCAGATTATAAAAATGGGAATACTTTCAAAGATATGTTTGACCATATATTTAGGAAAATATATCCTAAAAAGTTCTCAAATATCCGAATAATTTGTTGAAAAGGTCTTATAAGTGCTTGATTTAATGGACGAAAAGTTTTATATGTTTTGAAGAAAATTTTAGAAAAGGAAATATTTTTAAAGATATGTCTGATCATAGATTTCAAATCAGAGTTTCAGAAAAAACATTAAAAAACTATAAAATGGTCTAAATACTAGAATGACTAAATAATTCTTAAAATTGGGGTATAATTATGTTATAAAATGTACATAGACATATTTTCATATAATATAGCATTCAGAGATTTTAAAGGAGATCCCATCTCTATTTTGAAATATATGGTCAAATATAACTTCAAAAATATTATCAAAATTTGATTCTAAATATATAAAGCTATAATTCATAAAATTGGGATATAACTTTGTTCTAGAATGTACATATCTACACACAATATAACATAATTATAGGTAGAGATATTTAAAGAATTTTCCAATTGATTTTCCTTAGAGAGATTTCCTTATATAGCTACAAATAACTTATATTCTTAAAATAATACTATATAAAAACTAATTAAATTAGTGTAGGTGATACTAAAAAATATTATTAATCCGTAGTTGTATAATTTGATAGATAAATTAAAATTTATTAATTTATAAAGTTTCTTGAGATTCAGCAAATGTTAATTTTTTTTACATCAAAATTATTGTATCCTAATTATGTAAGTATTATATTTATTAAATTTACATGAAATAATATTTTATTATGAATAAAGTACAATGAATACATCGAAACATTGTATCTTATTAAATTGTGTATCCTATTTATTGAATTCAATGTTTTATGCCTTATGGGTGAAATCAATTAAGGACTTCAGGTTTGTGTGGACAACGAATTGTACTCCATTCATCAAAGTTTAAATGTTTTTGTGGTTATCATAGTTGACACAATTATGGTAAGATATTTACAAATCAGTACATACAAAACATATAAACATAATCGATTAAACAAATAATACGTTGTCTTGGTGAAAAACATTATAAGATCTTTACACATGACGTGCAATTGTATACATCATGAGTTCTTAGACATACATATGGAGTATAACATATTTGGTGTTTGTCTTTCTGCATACCCTATCGTATCGTAGATAGAAAAGTTTCTTGCGTAAAACAGTGATTAACAACAAGAGTCCTAGAAAACCACTTCCTTTCTTTGTTTGTCCAGACAAAGATAATGTGGTGAGTCCACCAACTGAATTGGTGTAAAACAAAAACCCAAGACTATATCCTAACTTCATATGGCCTACTCTCCTTTAGTTTACTCAACAACATCACAGAGATGATAAACACTCTTCAAGATTTCTTGATGTGTATTCAAGGCAATAATGTGAAAGCTTAAGAGTTATACATATAAGGTTCAAGATTGAAGACCTTGGAATATTTTTTATGTATGTTGAATCGTTGATTAATAACTATAAATATTCTTTTTGCATTAATTCAATTAACTTCAATACCTACTATTTAGGAGGTTATATCTACTTCAATTTGTTTTTTTGTATGCAAATACATATATTTTGTTAATAAATAGTATAAAGTTCTATAGTGCATTACATAATTTATCCTTCAGCTTTTCTTCCATTTTTATTTTCTTGTATTTCTTTTCTTTCAAAAGCTTATAAGGTGGGATTTAGAACTGATTTTTTGAATGGACCTTTGAGCGAAGAGATGGATTCATGGATAACTCGTGTTGTTGTTAGTAATGAAAATTACCGATTATAAGTTGTGTGAATATTAAAATACTTTGAGGCCCTTTATCTTTAGGAAGGAAGCAGTGAAAGAGGATAATGAAATGAATTCGTTACAAACTAATCTCACCAAAGCGCAATTTAAAAATCTTAAGGAAAAGAAAATCATGAAGTCCACGATCAAAAAGGGGATTTTTTTGTTGTTGTGTCAACAACTATTTTAAAGAGAATTATATCTCTTCCATCACCAAAAAAATTTTGAATCACTATAAGAAAAAATATATTGCAAGTGAAGAAATTGAAGTTTCAAAGAATTAAAGACTACAAGAAAAGAAAAGAATGCTTGGATAGATTGTTTGGTAATGATAGCAAGGTAAAATTGCTAGACACTAGATTATAAAAAGTAACAGATAAATATGCACACAAGAAGCCAAAGGTTGATTCATTTAATATTTTGACTTTAGCAAAAAATCAAGTAATTTGTTCTGTGAAAATGATATTAAAGACTCCCTTAATTAAGAAGTAATGGAGTGAATGTCACAAACCTAAGAAACAACATCCCCCAAATATTATAGAAAAGACATCTGATAACGGCCATATCAAATAAAAGAAGGCAAAGTTTTCCAATTCCATGGGAAAAGACTTTAGTAGAAGTAGAAATAGTGAATGGACTAATGGAAAGGGTAAAGGTAAGAAGATAGAGAGAGTCGGACAAGATATAGATTACACTGTGTCTCAGAATAATTAAGATACTCAAGATTTTTTATCATCCTTTCTCCTTCTATATATGTTAGCTATTCTTTTCCATTGAGACGTCTTGTTGTGTTCCACTAACAGGACTTGTACTTGTTCACAATCGACACCTTTGTACTCGTGACTTCTAGGTTATGGTAGTGTCTCCATTGTATATAGTTCGAAGCAACGAACTTCATTGTTAACCTTTGTCAGATTGTTTGTAGGTAACAAATTTTATATTAATTTGTGACTAAATATGTATTAGGTAGTGGACCTGATTATTTTATGTTTTTTCCGATTTATTCCTCTAATGTAGGCGCTTTCCTATTAGTCTCTACTTTAGCTTTTACCTTTTTTTCTCCTGTAACCAAAAATACTATGATTTTATTAATATAATATACCTCACCAACCTTGGAAGTTGACTCACTGTGGTGTTACCACGAATATTGGGTTTTCTCTTCTCCTCTTCTAGATCTTCATCTATTTCTCTTGATAGTTCTTGCCTTGTGTTCTTCATTGCATTAGCGTGTTGGCTTGATGTCGATCTTAACAACTGGTATCAGATCTAAGGAGATTCAAAACAATCACAGAATATGGATAGTTCGAAGTTTTGAATCAAGAAGTTTGATGGATCCGATTTTAATTTTCGGAAGATGCAGATCAAAGATTATCTTTACAAGAATGATCTTCACGAACCGTTGACCGGGGTGAAGCTGAAATCCATGACGGAGGATAAATGGATACTCAAGGATCGCTAGTCTCTAAGGTTGATCCGTTTGACTCTGTCAAGAAACGTGGCGTTCAACATCGTGAAGGAGAAGACTACGTCCGGTCTGTTGAAGGCACTGTCAAACATGTATGAAAAACCATCGGCTATGAACAGGTAATTTTGATGATAGATTGTTCTTTAACATATGTCTGAAACTTATTGTTTCTGCTCATTAAACGAGCTCAATATTATTGTGAGTTAACTCAATTTTGTGTGGCTATTAATTTCGAAGATGAATTTAACGGAGTTTGATTTTTGATGTCATCCTCTGCCCCGAGTCTTGGGATCTGTTGTTGCTGCTGCTTGCTTTGCTGCTGCTCTTCTATCTTGCTGGCGATTAGTAGTTCCATGGACTGAGAACTGAAGTTTGATGAATCCGTGATGTTGTTCTTAGAGCGAAAGTAATTCGCAAACGAGAAGTCGCAGATTCATCGCGCAGTCTCTAAGCGTGATCGAAGGGGAGAAGTAAGTGAAAGGTCAAAACAACATGGTAGATCAAACATCAAGAATCAGTAAATCACTGAACAGATCAAACTTGCTTGTTTGGACACTGTGGAGAAAAAGGGCACTTTCGTACGAACGTACAAAGCCACAAAGAATGAAACAGAATTGAAATTGGAGATCAACAATGATCCTGTAAATTCAGCAGAGGACATTGGGGATGTCTAGTCCTTAGTGTTAACAGCCTGGCTGAATCATGGATTTTTGATTCTGGGTGCATCTTTCATTCGTCTTCAACAAGGAGTTGTTCAAACCTCACAGCTGGAAATTTTGGAAAGTATATCTTGCTCAGGGGAATAAAGCCTTATAGATTGAAGAAAAGGATGTTTGCATGAAGACCACCTCGGGAAACCAGTTGACATTGGAGGATGTCATTATATTCCTAAGTAAGAACAAAGGTGATCTCTGTTGTCCGTTTGATAGCCACGGATAGTCAACGAGTTTTTGGAAATGGTTCATGAAGATCCGGAAAGTCTATGGTAGTAGCTCCGTGGCACCAAACATAGTGGGAACCTTGTACACCCCTACAAAGCAATGTATAAACATGGGCCGATCTTGCGGAAGGGTTTCTCAAGTTTCAATGTCTGTGCATAACAACTTTGACATCTGATTACTAGAGGAAGAAGATGTTGTTTGGCAAAAGAAGCTTAGAGGGTCTCCAAGTCTATGAATATGGGTCTTTGCGAGAGCTGTTTTTATGGGGCAAACATAAAATATAGCTTCACAAAGACTCCTAGAGAGACAAATAATCGGGGCGCGGTTGGAAATGGTCAATACAGATATTTGGGGAACCATCTCCAGTAATCAATCATCACTTGGAGATCCCGATTCTAATTTACCTTCATTGATATTTCAGTCAGGAAAGGTATGGGTTTACTTCTTGAAGCATAAGTCCAATGTGGTTTGCAACTTTCAAGAAGTGGGAAAGCTGAAGTTGAGAATCACCGGTTGAAAGTCAAATGCCGAAGTTCTGACCAATGGAGGAGAGTATGACAAATTAAAGGGTTCAAGGCCTTCTATGGCAGTTGAGGGAATAAGATTGATGAAACAGTTCCTTGTAAGGCCATGCAGAATGGAATTGCTGAGAGGATGAACAAACATTGAATGACGTGCAGGAGAGTATGGAGGAATATCACTGTGGGCTGGCCCAACAGCCTTTGGCGATACTGTGAGCACAGTTTCATACTTAAATCAAACCAGGCCATCAGTTCCTTTAGGGTTCAAGATCCAGAAAATGCTTGGACAGAAAAAGAACTCAAGTACTACACTTGAGGAATTTTTGGTTGCCTGCTTATGTTCATGTTGATCAGAAAGAGTGACAAGCTTATTGCCAAGCTTTGAAAGTTTCTTTCATAGTCAATTGTTCTGATAAGTTTGGTTACAGGGTTTTGGTATGACAGAACAGAAAGATCCTGAGACATTGTGACGTGCATTTGATGAGTCTGTCCTTACAATAACAGAGAGGCAGAAGGTTCTAGAGATTACAAAAAAAGTGGGAGTTTGAGGTTGAGTTGGAAAGAGTAACCTAGAGATGTCGAAGCAGATACTCAACCAACTCCTACTGAGATGTGAAGTGGAGCCAGTTACACCTGAGCAGTGTTTGAGGATATCATCCAGATCCCTCAGGGTACCAATAGGTATCACCTCATTACCTATCTGTTTGTGGACTTATGAGGGTTAACCCAGAGACTTTGTTGAGGCCCTACAGTGGGAAGGATTCGATCAAGGGGAGCAAGCCTTGGATGATGGATGAGGTCACTTGAGAAGAACGACACATGGGTGTTGACTGAGTTACCTGCTGGGAAGAGAGCTTTGCTGAACAAGTGGGTGTTCAGAATCATGACTTTACTAGATGGCAAAAGATGGTTCAAGGCTTGTTTAGTGGTTAAAGGATAATCACAAAGGAAAGGTATTGATTATGCTGAAAATTTTTCTCCTGTTGTGAAGTTAACCTCTATTCGAATTCTGTTGAGTATTGAGCTTGTATGGACTAAAGCAAGCACCAAGGCAGTGACTCCTTAATGACCAAGAGTAGATTCTTCAAATCTGAAAAGGATCCTTGTTGTTACTTCAAGAAATACACTGATTCATATGTCTTTCTACCTTTGTATGTGGATGACATGTTCATTGCAGGATCTAGTATGAGGGAGATTAACAATCTGAAGACAAGGTTTGTCTGAAGCGTTTGAGATGAAAGATGGGGGTCCACAGGAAGCATATTTGGGGATTTAATATTTCTCGAGATAGACTGCTGGCACATTAAATCATCTCAGGAGTTGTACGTTGGAAGGTGCTGAGCAGACTCAGGGTTAATGATCTAACCCAGACTCACTCCATTGACAAATTCCTATTCTTGTCAAAAGATCAGTCACCCATGCTACCGAGGAGCGTGATCACATGAACACTTGTTCCATATGGTTCAGCAGTTGGTAGTTTGATGTATGCTATGGCCTGCACTAAAGAACCTATATAGCACATGCAAGTGGAGTTGTTACAGGTAACAATGGAGACCCTAGGAAAGAGGCCTTGGGAAAGCATTTAAGTGGCTTCCTGGATATCTGAGAGGTACGTCCAGTACTTCACTTTGTTTTTTGAAAAGTCCAGGTGACTCTACAGGGTTTTTTGGTTGAGTGTCTGATCTTGTTTGGGATGTTGACTCGAGCAAGAGTACATCCGAGTACATTTACATTATAGGTGGAACCAGTAGTCTTTGGAATGTCCATCTTCAGAATTGTTGTTGAGGGTGCTCTGGTTCATCTCCTGATCTGAGTATGTTGAAATAGGGCTTAGAGCGGGGGAACGGAGCTGATATGGGTGGCAATTTATCTTGAGGAATTGGGCAAGAAGCAGAGTAGAAATTCTTGACATCACGGATACTATAGTGCCATACAGTTGGTGAGAGGAAGCGCGAATCCATCGTAATCATTCAAAGAGAAGACAACGTGCCGGCCAGCAAAAGTCAGATTCGATACCCGGATTCAGCGAGTCGGCGAGGGCGTAGAGGATCTGATGAGGTGCTTGGAGAAGATAAGTGGGTGCCAATAACCCACAGACATGTTGACGAATGTGTTTAAGGGGTGTTTTTGGAACGGGCTGAGTTATAGTAAACCGGGCTGCGGGTGGTTCTTTCTGTAGTTTTGAGGTTTCTTCTACATATGTTGGTTGAGCGGTAAGATGTTGATTAATTAAAATAGATTTTTTTTAGAATGTATTTTTTGGATGCTGAGAGTCAGTTCTCCCAGGTGGGTTAGGTAGTGTGGTAGGTCGGAGGTTAATTGTAGGTGGTTCACCTGACTACTGTTATTCTCAATTTGAGGCTTTCCGAGTTAGGGGTCTCTATTTAACAGGATTTTCATCGATGATAGGTCTACGGTAACGGGAGCACGTATATGAGTGGTCTATCGTGTTTAGGAATCTTGGTGGAAGGGGATCGAATCCTGGGAAATAAAAAAAATGGTCCTGGGGGGTTCTAGTCCAGTGCGGCGTAGAGGAATAAGTGGTGTCTGTGGTGACGTGCATGGCAAGCAGTACGGCCTTGTCTTTACCACAACTTCTCTGATCCTAAAAGAATGATTGGGGTGAGGTTTTCTTCACTCACTCCTCAGAGGGCTCTCTAATGAAGTATCACATCATCAGCTGCTGCTTTCAGTCGGGAACTCACTTGCTACCTTAGTGTACGAGTTGGCTTTCTCTCTTGCCCTCAATCTCCGAGTATTGGTGTATTGTGGGTTGGACAAATAAACGCTGTGTAAAGCTTTTGTAATGGGGTCCGGTTTTGGTGTGGTCCTCTGCGGTGTGACCCATAACATGGTATCAAAATAACAAAAACAATCATTTAACTCTAATGTAATTTTTCGCGTTTGTTGTATTTAGTATGCTCCTTTTCTTTTCGATGAGCATGTGGTGCATTCTTGTCAACATTGTATGTGTGGGGTGTGTAGCACTTTGTGTCACTGGACGTACTTGAAATGAGGTCACGTGTGAAAATAGAATAGTATGATGACGTAACTAGCGTTCGTTCACAAGTACACAGTCCATGTCAGGGCGAAGAACACACTATCTAGCACGCTGTGCTGCCACACAACCCACCAGAGACCGAACGACAAACATCACTGAACGGCCGCGCAATGCATAGTTAAAGAGACGGTGAGTAATCGGTGACGGTCACTCGCCTAGATCTCCCCAAGATACTATAATCAACGCAGTCCAAAAAGGAAAAGACAGGGAAACACCAAAAAAAAGGCGAAAAAAAGAAAAAAAAACACGAATAGGACTCAGGCCGAAGTTGGGAAAAGCCCCACAGACCTCAAAAGACGACACAGGAGAGACACGGCGGAAACACACAAGATCGGAAAACTGCCCGCGGTCCAAGGGGAAAAACCGGAGAAAGCGCAGGAAGCAAAAGGCACCATGTGGGGGAGTGTTGCGGCAAACAGCAAAAGAGTGCCATAGAAATGAATAAAGAAGAGGACAGCAACGCGTGACCTGCAAAAAACAGACTGAGACCACGACGCAACCAAGTCGTCTGCGTAAGAGGGCACAGGAAAAAAAAGCCCTTATAAATAAGGGAGAACAGGACAGGCGTGGGCTAACAAAACTAGGGAGTTAAAACGTCGCTCGCCATAAACAATTGTATATAGGGGAATCAGGAGGCAGATAAGCAGCAAAAGAAACGGGTTGCCATCACATAGATGAACACTGGCCTCTCAGAGGGAAAACGAAGGATCACACACATAATGATTATCCAGACAAAAAAGAGAGAGGAAGGCCCAAAACAGGGGAGAAAAAGGACGAATGACAAGCTTTGGAGTATGACTTGGCCCTTTCTACGCCTTCTAGCCTTGTCTTAACGACTGCAGGTCCTCGGAACTTTTTTAATAGACTGGGGGTTTGATTATGAAATTGATAATCAGTGGATTCAAGACTTTAAGGAGCATGAACGACTTTATGAAATCAAATCTCAGCAAGTAAAATTTCCGAAATTGATCTTATCATGGAAAGGTAGTGTTTGAACATCTAGTTTTAAGGTGTGTCATGAAATAGGAGCTCGGAACTCAAAGTCCAATCGTCTTCCTCTGTGCAAGATGCCAGAGCGAGGTTCTTATCCCACAAACTGGGCCGCCTTGGTGCGGGAATTTCCTTAGTGAAGTCTTGGAAACCACAAAATATACGTAGTTACACTGGAAAAATTACTTCTGTGGATCTAATAGGTGAACCAGAGTAGTTCTTGACCTATTTTCCAAATTTCTAAGTGGCTATAGGTAAATAATCTCTCCCCCTAATCCTAATAATTTGATTTGAGAAATGTGATGCTCGCGTAAAGTATCATTGGTTAAAAGGGTTTTTGGTTTTAACCACATTACAACACCCCCCCTGAAACGCGGTGCTATGCAGACCTAACCTAAGTTTTAAAGTGAGATTTAATAGCGGTTCCACTAGGACTGTACGGGGGTCGACCCGTGATTAATGAAGAATTGCAAGGGCTTTGGAGGTAGCGACACGTCCAAGGTTAACGATCTCCCCCAAACCCCCGAAGGATCAACCAGAGTCACTTAAAAGGAGGCACCCTAAATGTTTCCTCATATTCAATGTCATATTAAAATAAACACACAAAATAATAAAAAACCGGCACGACCCTGGGTGAGTGGTTCGTGGTTTTCAGTGGAGGTCCTATAAACAGCAAAGTGTTACAAACACAGACACAACAACACACAGCAGACCACCACACCCATGCTTTTAATTAACCAAATTCCTTCCTTGTGTCCACTCAAGGTGTCCATGGGTTGTGTTTCCTCATGGTGAGACTAGTGTTTGTTTAACCGTTTTAAGAAGTAGGGGCCTTTATGGAAGTATTCCATGAATAAATTAGTTTATTAGTGACCATGTGCTGAGTGACGAATTATAACCCCGTGTTTGAACGTAGACGTATACAAAATACGGGCGGGGTGGACTCCTCTTATTAAGTCATCTTAAGGTCCATATTATGAAACCCACATAAAAATAACAACCTCATTCCAAAAGCGAACATGCATAGAAGATGAAGAAGAGAAGAAGAAGAATCAGAGAATGGAACAAAGAAGAGAAGGGAAGAGGAAAAAAAAAGGACAGGGTAGCTGAAATAAGAACACCGCCAAAGCGGGAGGAACACACAGAAAGTCGACACAAGCGAGAACTGCTCAGGTGCCGTGAAACAGCACCGCAGGATGGGAGGTCTGGATCGACGAAAGCGACAAATAGAGAAAAGAAGAGGGCAGGAAGAGAAGTAGAAGCAACGCAACGCTAAGCGGTAAAGAGTAAGAGTCGAGAACATCGAATTATCGGCCACGGAGCACATGCGGGCGGCAGATATGAGACGAGACTGTCAGCTATGGGTGGTGCAGAATGGACGATGCAACCGACGTTCGAAAGTCCGAAAGCGAGAACAAAGAAAAGGAGTAACAGCTCGACTAGCTTGAGTAAATACAAGTAGGGTAGGGGTATGGAAGAGGGTGTTAAGGAGCATTGGTCGAGGAGGCGCAGCTGATGCAGATGGAAGGGTGAACGCACACGAAGAAAAAGAAGAGGACACCTGAGAGGTGTTATGCACTCTGAAGTTTTCTTCAAATAATCTATGGTCAATATAGATGGTTGAATATTTTGCTTTTTCTAAAATAGTCTTTGTCAAACAACACACCTAATGACTTCGAAATCAAAATTTTAAGCATACTAAAGCTTGAAAGGGCAATAAGGTCAGTGGAAAGATTGGTATCGTAGTCCTTGGTGTATACACAGGAGATGTGGCCTCGATGGCTAGAAAGGTGTGTGAAAGGTTTGTCGGCGTGTAGCCCAGGAGCAACAAATTCTTCGGTGCAGCCGAAACTGCACGACACTGTCGCGTTCTAGAGCTCAGATATACCAAAAACTAGACGTGCCATTCATTGGGGATAATGGGCGTGGCCACTGGTGAAGGAGAACCTCCATCCTGACCCATTAAACTATAAGACACTGGTCGAATATGAGACAGCGCCCGCTCTAGTGAACTCCATTCGGCCGTCGCGTCTATTTGGCAGGGCCCGTCAATGTTTAAACGCTTAGAACCAGGTGGGTTTGTTTTTACCGAAAGTTTGTTCATAATATTCACGATGCGTCTCCGACCTATTTTTCTACTCCTCCAACACATTCGAGGATACAGAAATGACCTTGTAGGGTGAGATGGTTGGATGGCTACTCTAGAAATTCATCAGCATATACATCACACTTCCTAGATAGGAACTTTTACACCTGGAACGCGGTATAAGGTATGGCAAGCTATGACCAGGTACCGAAATTGGCAGGTGTCAAACCTGTGCCGGTGGTGATGTAGTCTGCTGGTACGGGATCAGATAAGTTGTGTTCGTGAAACTGCCACGTGGCACAGGAAAGAATGCAACAAGTTCCCTTGCGACATTGGTAGCGGCTACTGCCCATAGCTTTCATAACCAACCTAATACAGACGTGTGTAGAAAATTAAATCACCACGACAGGCGGTAAAGTGTCCTGTATACTCAGAGAGCTCAGATTGGATTTCCTACAGGGAGACCCTCCAGGTCGACATAGGAGTGCGATCATAGCGGCAGTACTTCATCTATCCCAACACATGTCCCTCATGGGGTAGAAAACAGGCTGAGAGCATATTTAATGTTATGAAATACTTCGTGTGAATTATCAAGATCGAATACCAAAAATTATTTAACGATCAGAGAGACTTTACTCCCTCTAACTTTTACAAGGATCTTTAAGGGTCCCCCAAAAAAGGCATTTAAATTTGAAGGAACGATGTCCTGAGTTCTTGTGACTACAGACCTGTTTATTGGGCCAAAATTCTCCCATGCTTTATCATCTTCAGATGAAACAATAGACAAATTTTTTTCACTTGAACCTGATTGTCCTTCAAGCTTTAGCATGCTTAAAATTTTGATAGATGATTTTATGTTGTTTGAACCAGATTCTAAAAATGGTAATATTTTCAAAGATATATTTTACCATATATAAAATATTTCATGAAATGTTATCAAATATCCTAAGAATTTGTTGAGAAGGGCATAATAGTGCTTGATTTCATGGCCAACGAGTTTTATTTATTTTGAAGAAAATTTTAGAAAAGGAAATGTTTTCAAAGATATGTTTGACTAAAGATTTCAAATCAGAGTTTGAAATATCTCTTTAAAAATCTTTGAAATGTTAAAAATTGGTCTAAATGCTAAGAATGGCTGAATAATGTTAAAAATTGGGGTATAATTTTTTTTAATAAAATGTACATAGACATATCTGCACATAACATTACATATATCATCGGTAGAGATATTTCAAAGCTTTTAAGGAGAATTTTCCATCCGGATTTGAGATCTATGTCAAAAAATAAATCTTGTAAAAGTATATATCCTTTTTTAAAAGGTGCTCAAAACATATAAGAAACTAATAATTTTTAAAATTAGTGAGTATAATTTGTTGTAGAATTCATATGCGCCTACCTATACTTAGTAGATACTTTAAGGCCCTTAATACGTCCCAATATACTTTCACATATTGTGGGGGTAAAAACTACATCATCTCAACTTGTGATCGTAATACTCCTGATTTCATTTCATGCTCCCTATTTCCATTTCCTCTCAATATATCTATTTGTTCAATCAAATACATAACAAAATCCTGCTCATCAATCCCTCGGGCGGGGGGCCAAAAGTAATAGGTCCATTTGTATATGTTGGAATCAGAGGACTTATTCAAGAGTATGGAAAGTTCGAGAGGTTTTAGATAAGTGAGAGAAAGTTTCATGATTAGATGTAGTTTAGCCAGAAAAACAAAAAAGACATTAGATGTTTTTGACTTTATACTATTTTTATATTAGTACTATATCAATATATCAATCATTTTCAAGGAAGTTATACGATCTAAATATGTCCTTTACCACTAAATTTAAAGTAGAAACTCTAAAAGTTCTAGTCTCAAGGACATAGAAAAATGCAAAATTAGACTATCAAGTTAAACCATTCTCGTAGATTGAGAAATATAAAACATGTTGGGATATGTGTTGAAAAAGCTCACATCGCTCTTATATGTATTGTCACAAGTGGTATTTATTGCCCCACAGAGTGGTATTAATCTTTAATTATTGTATATTTACACCGAATGGGGGGATACGACTTTGAATATGATAAAATACTACTCAATTGAACAATCAATTCGTGTAAGATCTAATTTTAAAGTCTTTACGTATCTCTTGCTGTCTGATGTAGTACTGTTTTGTGAGTTTGTCAATAGAACTTTGTCGTGAATGGTTTGTGATATATTTTAGGTTTTGCCCGGGTTGGGCGGGTAATAGAAAAGGACATTAACGAATAAATTGCCCTAAACAATCACTACCAAATCACTAAAGTCACAGATACAGACAGAAACAAAGCACTTTGTTCTCTGAGATACAAAAAACAATAGTCGTAGTTTATAGGGGTTTGTAAAAATGATGGAAAGTTTAGTGGAAAAAAGTAATTTTTAACTCCACAAGAAGAAGAAACTTTCCTGAAAGGAAACTTTCTTTTACATATACACAATGTAAGAGCGACAGTTAGTAGGTCAATTTGAGCTCAGTGAGAGGTTTAATATTCTGGTAAAATGAAAACTGCTCTGGGGTCACGGATCCGCACGACGGACCATCATGGGGCGTGCGACGGACCGATCGCTGTGTCGTCGTTCCAAACCCTTAAACTACCCAAGAAGACCTGAAAATTTGGTACTGAGATCGACGCTCTGAAACTCACTACAGGGTGAGATTGTAAAGGAAGCGGAGCCTCTTGTGGCACTACGGACCGCACCGAATCTTTGCAGGCACAGTAATTACACTTCAGAACTATTGTCTAACGGACTGCATTACAGGGTACCGTCCTCAAAGGTCTTGACGGACCGTCACAAGGCTGCGTAACCCTGACTAGGTCGGATTTTCTGTTATAGAAAAAAAGTTTTTAAGGGATGTTGTGAAGACTATTCATGGCTTATAAATTATGAAAGTTAGTGGAATTAATGTTGGAATAAATTACATTACGTTGGGGGTTAAAGGAGCATAACCTTGAAATAAAAAGTGGGGGGTTATTTTTATCATACTTTATGCGGCTTAATTTTAGTTGTAAATTAGGGTAAAATAAAAAGGGTGGTTTTTGAATAAGAAAAATAGAAGAAACATTGGAGCCAGCAAAAGAAAGAGAGAACAGAGCGGGAAAGAGAAGCAAATAACGAATGAGACAAGGGCAAGATTTGGAGAGTGAGAAAGAATTGATCTATCAGCACAGATGTCTTCTTGAGGTAGTTATGGTTTTATGGTCTATTTCATAATACATCTTAAGAAGTAATCTAATGTGCATATGTAATTAAGGGTAGCATTAATGTGTAAATCTTCTAAATGCTTAATTGTTCTTGCATGATGTAAGTATGTAATTATAGTGGGTTTGAAGATGAGGTCTGTGAATCTCTACACCTTAATCCAACCTTTGGTTAATGGATGATGCCTTGGTATAAAATAATCTTGATGAGCCTAAATGAATGAGGGTAAATGGGATGGACACTGGGTGTCACGACCGACAGGGCGTATTCGTAAGGAGATCGGGTGTCCCTTTCCGCCCAGGATAGTATAGGACCAGGAGGTCACGTCCGACACCAATATAGTAGAGGATCGGGAGTGTCACTTTTGCGACAGCCACATAGTAGTAAGGGGATCGAGAGTAACACGATTCTGACCACCAGGGATCTATGTAGGGGATCAAGAGGTCACGTTCGACACAAGAAGACAAGAGAAGGAATCTCCGAGTTTGCTAATATAGCACTACTTTGAGAACCTAATTCTTTAGTGAGTACGGTGTGGAGTCTTGATGACCTCATAGGATGTGTTTGGTGTTGTTGCAAATGATTCTTGATACTGGTTGCTAGCAACCGCTGTTAGGTTGTTGGTTTGTTTATGTTATTCTAATAAAAAAACGATATTTTGCTATTTATTTGGTAGTTTTGCACGAATACCGAAGTACTCAGTACTTTGTTCTGTACTGACCCGCGGAATAGCTTGTATTTGTGTTCGTTGAATTAGTTGTTAGTGCAGCAAAACGTCCATCGTCTTCCAAACTCGTCCTCAACGTCTTAATCCAGATCTGTCCATCAGAACTAAGGAAAAAAAATCCACAACGATGTTCATGGTATAGCTATATGTTCCTAGCGGGTCGGAACTGGATTCCTGCACTCATTCACGTCGTGATGCCTTGAGAGTGTGGGCATGTGCACAAGAAAATGGACTATGCCGTTGCCCATGGACATTCAAAAATTATCTTTGTTATACTCTGAGGTCGTGAGGAATTTGATTAAGATGTATACTTGTGGTGTATGACTTCCCAGATTTTGGGACTGATAAGTCTAAAATCGGTATCAACAGTGTTATTGATTGGTATATAATTAATGATTTTAAGTCATTAAAACACGCATGGTATATTCTGTTTATTATGTTGAAATATTGGTAAAAAATTGGGAAAGTAGATTGGGGGGTTTCTTTCGCTCACATAGGCAGAATAAATAAATGGTGCCACTCCGTCATTTTTGGGGTACGTGAGCCAACGTGGTATCAGAGCATGGTAGGTTCGTATGGGTCTGGATTACACAGAACGCAGTCGGGAAGAAAGTAAATGGGGAAATGTCATAATGAGGAATGGTATGGGTGTACGCTATTACTGTTAGTCTTGGAGATTCTAGTATTACTTTAGGAAAACTGACTACCATTCCTTCTTTCTTTCGGCGTCTATTGGGGGGGGGGGACTTGTATCCAATTGGTATCTAAGGTGATACAAATGTGGGTGTATCTGACCATCTTCCCCTATTTCGTCAGAGTGGTGCGACGGCGTAGAGCAACAACTGCGACCAGAACACCAACACCGACAAGAATATCGTCTGAGCCAAGCCACGTAGGCTGTAGCTCGAAGAGGAGCAGTAACAAGAGACCGATGGTGGTATAGGCGCAGGAGGAGGAGTCCTCTTGAGGAAAGGACAACGCACCGCCTGACCCCGCTATTACTAAGTGCGTGATCCTCCGACCGGTCCTGATGAGGTAAAAGATAGGGTTAGGAAGGGAAAAATGAACAAGTTGCAAATGAGGAATTAACCACCTAACCATAACCTACCCCAAGAGATGAATTAACCATGTTAAGGTTGCTTAATCTTAGCGGGTATAATCAGATGCAGGCAAGGACAGGGAACCGAGTCCGGTGTTTTCTAGAGATTCTGTCAAATGCAAGGACACAGCAAGGCCTCCGGTTCCCAGGAGTAACGGAAACAATACACCAAGTTGATGGGCTCCCCGCAGTGGGGTATGCCCGCATTGGGAAGATAGGTCACTTTCCCAGTCCGAGTGTGACAGAGAAGAGCCCTATAATGACGATTGATCACAGACTAGTTGATTCGCTAGGATGTGCTATGAACTAGGTGGTAAACATCAGCATGCTTCAATAGATGTTATTGCAGTCATATCATGAAAGCCTATAACATCTTTTATACAATAAGGTTCATACATTGTACATGGTTGCTACATAAGAGGGCCTCGTAGATGAGAATGTAGATGTTTGAGTTGTGACCTATCATTTTCAAGGGAATGCCAAAATGTGGGTGCGTCCAATGGAAGGAATGATTTGAGTGTCACCAGCAAGCACCACTATGACTTGGGCATCATTCACGGATAGCTGTTTTAGAGACGTGGAGTATACCCCGGAACCTTTGATGGTAGAAAGGAGAGTGAGTGTCCGTAATCCATTAGCAAGGTAGGGAGATCGGGTCTACTGCTTATAGCTAAGTTTTCGCGAGCTCAATCCAGGGTAGAGGACGCACCGTGGCAACTTTGCATTCAGTCCACGAATGGAAAAGAAAAAGGAGAAAAACGAGAAAAATATACGTCCGTTTAATACGGTGAACAGTGGATTTTGACGGTCAAGCACACAAAAGCACAGTCAGATATGAGATCAGGCCTGACCGTTACTCTAACCAAGAAGGAGGAAAAATAGGCGAGAAAAAGAAGCGAGTAACAAGGGGCGAAAAATCCTTTATGTTGTAGAGTTTTGTGATAGAAGTGGAAGGGGTGTGAGCGCACTACCTTACCAAAGTCCTATGGCGATCGGGGGACATCTATGATAAGTTTCGTACTACAGAGAGAGTAGTTTTACTGGTGTTTCTTACTCTCTAGAGGACAAGGGTTCAGAGGTTACCCAGGCCCGACTAGTTCATCTTGCCTTCAGCTGTAGCTGGGGGTCCTCACAGACCAGCCCACATTCCTCTAGTTTGGGAGGTTATCCCCAGACTCGTTCGTTCTCACAGAGACCGATCTTGAAGCCAGAGTGTTTATGATTTGGGGAGACTTGACTATTGGGAGGTATTGTCCAAAACAGAGGTTACAGACCCCCAAGGTCAAAGGTAGAGTGGGTCATGGAAAGAGCCGTCATTCTGGAGACTGGTGGCCGGGGTGAATGGTGGGTCAGCCAAAACGGACCGGGGTGATGGGCAAATTTAAAAAAACTAAAATTGTGCAAGCACACGTGATAGGGCAACGGCTAGACAGTGATAGAGCGCCATTGTTACGCTTTCCCTGGGCGTCGAAAGCGGAGACATTGAGGAGGTTCATAACAGGTAATCTTTGTGTTGTGGAGTGCATGGCTTCTGTATTAATGATCCTTGCTAACACGACATTTTCATATGTTTCTTCCTCATGTGCTACTGGTCTAATTTACATTGGAATGCTTGACAGCCTGTTCTTGTTTCTACTCCGGTGGGTGAGTCTGGGTAGTTGAAATGGTTATAGGATCTTGTCTTGTGACTTTTGTGGGGGAGAAATAACTCAATGTAGACTTGTTATCGTTAGAAATGGTTTGATTTCGATGTAGGCGGTATGACCTTTGGCTTTTCTTTGAATTTTGTGGGGCAAATCTTAGATGTAATGCTAAAACTGTAACGTTGCCAACCGGGGAACAGTGTGGACCCTTAGTGTGGAGGGTGGGACTACCACTTCCACTCCAGTTCGTATCATCTCCTTTCTTTGGCTAAGAATATGGTTAGTAAAGTAAAATAAAATAATATTCGCTTTATTGGGCACACCTCGTGACGTACTACCCAAGTTACCGTAAACACAAGAATTGATTCAGTTTTGATAGTCCGAGTTTTCTGGATATGTTTCCCTGCAGACCTTCCTGGTATGCCACCGGATAAGAGAAGAGTGACTTTAGGCATGTTGAATGTGAGTCGGGGGGTACTCGCCCCATTCCATACCCTCGTATGTTGTGAGAAATCAGGGAATCCCGTGGTGAGGGTCGGGAGGGAGTGTTAGAGCCCAACTTCAGAATATTTTAGGTAAAGGCTTCATTAGAAACGAAGCACTTTTCCATTGTGGGGGTAGCTGCCGGTTTGATGTTGTTCTTTGGGAAGAAGAAGGATGGGAGTCCTTCGAGCTGGCGTGCATAGACTCAGGCAACGGAATAAAGTAACTATTAAGAACAAGTATCCGCTATCCTCGCGATTGATTAGTTGTTCGACTAGTTTACAAGTGCTTGTACCTTCTAATAATCGCTTTAGGTCTGGTTATCATCAATTTAAAATCAAGAACGGACATCAATGTGCCAAAAGACGTGGGGGGCCTTGAACGCAGTATGGGTAGCATTATAAAAAAAGCCTTCTTATAATGATCTTTTTGGTGGCTTACGAATTCCCACGCTGCTTTCATGATCTTGATGAACGGGATTTTTAAAGCCATATTTGTATCTCTTTGTCATTGTGTTTTTGGATGATATACTGTTATACACAGAAGAGCAAGGAAAGACATGGAGGAGCACAATGAGGTTGGTTGGAAGCGTTGGAGGGAGAAAAGGCTGTATGCCAAATATCTCGCAAGTGTGAGACGTGTTGATGCTAGAGCATTCAGTGTTCCTTGGGCTTGGGTCGAGGGTAGTTTCTAAGGATGGATGATTGGAGTGTAGTCCTTCAAGATCGAAGCGGTGGAAGAATGTCACGTGGAATAGAAGCCACTAATTTAGCAGAAGATGAGGAGGTGGATTGAGCTTTAATTTTTGTTTTAGGGCTAGCTACTAACTCCAGGAAGAAGGAATAGAGGCGGGTACCCGTCGACTTGTTGTCAAGGGATTTTTCTTCGTTTCCTCCACTGACCACTTTGACCAGCGGGATGATGCCATTTGTTCACCCCTGGTCGGATGAATGTGAAAAAGCTTCCAGAATCTCAGAGCTGTGTTGACCTCTACTGCCCATTCTCTACCAGCCGGTGGGGTCCAGGTTGAAGGCAAGAATTTTTCATTGTCTGCAAAGGTGTGTTATGCATCTTTTCTGGGTGTGGGTGCATGCGAACTGCACACACAACAAATTGGTGATTTGCTTAGCTTCCAAGACCAGATTAAAAGGGTGCCTGACGGCCAGCTGGTATGCCGACGGGAGGGAACCCCCACTGACGCACGTATGTGTGCGTTGGCCGCGGATCGGTTTTGCAAATTACGAAGACTAGAAGGGGAGGGAGAAAACAATAAAAAGCGCTATATAGTGGTGGTTAAGTGTGTGAGGTCTATACGGATCATCATAGTATTAAACCACAGTATATGTCTGATAGGCTGCCGAACGATTTTGAATTTAAGACAGAGGAGATAGATGGAACTACTGCGGACTATGATATCACTATCTTGGTTCACCTGGGAAAGCTAATGTTGTGGCAGACCCTTAAGTAGAAAGGCAGGAGCCTGGGATGTCTAGCGTCACTTGCAGTTTCTATTACGCTCCAGTGCTAGAGAGGTTCGACTCTCCGGATACGGACTTCATGAGGCTGGAAGTACTCAGAAGGGAGGATTTTGGCTCTGGTGGAGGCAAGATCTTTCTTTCCTTGACCAAATTAAGGGAAAGTAAGCTTTTTTACGATGAGAAGCCTGATTCAGGGATAACCGAGATAAGGTGTGTGGCGATGAAAGCTAAAGGTAGCAAAAATCGATGATGGAGGGTGTTTTGAGGATTAAATGTAATGTATGTGTGCCCCTCGTGTTGATGATTTTTAATCCCACTATTCTTATAGAGGCTCATAGTTCAGGATATTCGTATCAAGACATCCTGGGCAAACCAATATGGTATCGTGGAGCCTAAACAAACTTTTTGTGGAGTAGATAACGCGTAGACAATTGTATGATTGTGTCGCACAAATGCCGCGTTGTCAGCGCGAGATGTTAAAGTATGAACCCTAGAGGCTCATGAGGAACACTTCAGAGAATGCCCATTCCCGAATGGAAGTGGGAGAGAATTGCAATGACTTCGGTTGGTCTTCCAGATAAGACATTGGGTAAGTTTGATTCTAATCTTGGGTAAAATGTGGACAGAGAGCCTAGAATTTTCACCTAGTGGCCCTGCACATTCATATCAGCCGTCCAAAGAGCTGACTTCACAGATGCAGGAAGGTTAGCCAACTCTGATACTATCTCAACACAATGTGGTATGACGTTTGCACGGATGGAGTTCACACTTGTTCCTCACTCATAGTTAATAGAGGAGTACAGCATTTTACTTCTATGTTGTTGGCTAGAGGCTTGCAGGCTGAATATAGTACTAGAGTTGGACCTAGTACTCTACCAGCGGAAGCATTTCAACCCTCAGGCACCGGTGGTCAGGCAGGGTTTTCTGAGAGTCAGGAACAAAAAAACACCGGATTCGAGCGTGTACGTGTGAAATAGAAGCCGCCCAATTCGTGCGTGTGTGGATCAGCAATTTGTGGTGTGTGGTCATTGGGATAATCTAACCCTTAGAAGGGTTTACGGCACGTGACCATTAAAATAGCTGAATCACGTCAGAGATTGATATGGCCCATTCGAAGCCTTGTATGGGAGAGAAATGTAGGTCTCTCATATTGTTTAGGTTAATATTTGGGCAAGTCGAGTGCGGCCACTGTGGTAAGGTCTTCTTAGGGAATCATTAGAGAAAAATGAATTCATTCAAGAAAGCTTGTTAGCGGCCGGAAAGTAGGCAAAGGGATATGCAGATCGAAGACGAATGGTTAAGGCTTGATTTCCCAAGTGGAGGGCTTGAACAAGTCTTGCTGAAGCGTGTTCACACACAGTCAGCAACTCAGGTAAATGCGGTAAAGTTTTAAGGTGTGTGGTGTCCGCAGCTGGTCGAGACATATTCACAGCCCCAAGTACATATTTGTATCATGTGTTGAAGTGCGTACACGAGTAGTGGAGGGTACAGCTAGCTGACAATTAGGCCTTACTTCCAGTGACTATCAGGGTGCAACCCACTCGCGGTATTTCATGTGTCTCATGCTTAGAGGTCCACTGGGGATGGAAACTACATTATTCGTTGGGATATCATTTCTTTTGTTATGAGAAGTTGTTCTTTGAGGAGGAGCCTGTTGCAATTCTGGATAGAAATCCGCAAGTGTGAGATCAAGGGGATTCATCCATCAAAGTTTCCATTAAGTAAAATCTACCTTTGAGAGTCCACTTTGAGACCGGAGGCGATATGCAGAAAAATACCGCCCATACCCGTGTTTACAGTTCATGTAACCTTGCCTTTTCGCCCTGTGTTTTTCATTCTTGTGATCGTTTCGTAAACAACGGGACGAAAAATGGGAACTTGTGTATCTATTGTACACCCGCACCTGTGTTAGGAAGGTCGTTTTGAGAAGTAAGTTTATTTTCTTTCCTGTAATAACCCTGTCTGGCTGTCGTATTGACCCAACGATGACCCTTCCTGGGCGAGACGGACCGTCCGAGGGTGACTCGTATCCAAAACCTCACTTAGATCCTGAATTTTGAGTACTGGGCATCAGGACTGCTCTGAGACTCCACGATGAATGGCACGATAGACGGAAAAACCGTCAATGGCACGACGACCTTCACGCATCTTTCCACAGAATTACTCTCTGACACTTTGTGACCGACAATGCGGAGTACTAGGCAGGCCGTCACCACGGCTGCGCAACCTGATTGGTGTCAAATTTCTGTTAGAAAAGATTTTTAAAAGGGTGGCGATTATTGGACTCTTCAATGCTTATATTATCAAGTAGTGGATTAATGTTATATAATCACTATGTGGGGGTTAGGAGAATACCTGAATAAAAGTGGTTATTTTTATGCATCTTTATAACTAATTAATATCACAATTATGGTAAAATAAAAAGGGTTTGAATAAGGGACAAAGAAAAAATAACAGCGAGCAAATAAAGAGAGCACGATAGGAAAGAGAGAAGAACGAAGAACAACAAGGCTTCTGGAGAGTATATTGCTATATCACGATCCCGTGGAGTAGTTATGGTTCTGCATTCATAGTAACCTTAATAGCGAATGATATGTATTGGGTAAATTGAAAAGTCCTTCGAATTGCTTATGTATCTTGCATGAATTGATTCACAATTCCATGTAATTGTAGTGGCGATTGGAAGATGGAGGCTGTTAATCTTAACCTTAATCCACTTTTACTATGATAACGTTGGGTATGAAAAGAAGGCTTGATGAACTAAAAGAATGAGGGTACTGGGACGGGGGTTGTCGCACGAACCGACACGTATTAGTAGGGGATCGGAGTGTCACGTTCCGACACAGGATCGTAGAGGATTGCTGAGTTCACATTCCGCACCAGGATGTAAGGATCGGAGTGTCACGTTCCGACACCCAGGATAGTAAGTATGGGATCGGAGTGTCCGTTCCCGACCCAATTATGTAGTATGATCAGAGTGTCACTTCCGAACGCAAGCAGAACAAAAGAAGTGAATCTTGAATGTATGCTAAATACACACTTTTAAGACCTAATTCTAATGAGTGCGGTGGTGGAGGCTGACTACCTCATAGATGGTGTGTTGGTGTTGTTGCAAATGAATTCTTATACTTGTTAGCTATCACCTGTTCAGTATAAAAGATTGGGTTGTTTTATGTTGATATTACTGACTATAGTATTGCTTTCTATTCTTGAGTTGGGGCCGATTATACTACTCACGGGGTCGGCTGTACTATTGTGTTGTACTGACCCCTACTTGTATTTCTTTTCTCTTGTGTAGTTTGTGGAGTGCACAACGTCCATCGGGTCGCTCCCAACTCGTCTCAACTGCTAGCTATCTTAGATCACTCAACAGAATTACGAAGGGTAGCTGTGTGTTCCAGCTTGGACTAGATTCTCTATCATTCACGTCTCTTGAAGTTCTGGCATGGATACTAGCCGAATAAACTCATTATTTAAGCTTCTTTATACTCTTTGATATAGTAATTTGAGGATAGTGTGTTCTTGTGGAGTGATGACTTCATTTTGGCAATAATAAGTAGTTAAAATTTTATAAAGTGATTTATTGGGTATATACTGCTTTTAAGTCGTCCTCAGATATTCTGCGTTATTATGATTGAAATATTTTGTAAAATTGGGGGGGATTATATTGTTGTTTCGCTCATCATAGGAAGAATAATTGTGTGCCACTCGCGTCTCCGGTTTTTTGGGTCGGACACAATATAAATTACTATAATGTTATATTTTAAATTACATTAATTAATTTTTTTATACTACCTTCTTAATATCATACCGTAAAGAAAACTTTAAATCTTACTCCCACAAAATAACAAATATACTTTTTTCACGTTGTTTTTCCTAATTTAATTTATTTGTTAGTTTTTTGTCTTCCTCTATATTTCTCAACGAAGTCATTTTCTATTGACATTTTCTTTTGTTGTTCTTCTTTATTTTAACTACTCTTTTTTCTGTAGTTTAAATTTTAACGTTCATTATAATTTGAATGTAAATGTTTTCCTTGTAATATTTTCTCTGTTAAATATTTTACTATATTTGATATTAAGAAAATATAGAAATGAAAACTTTCTATTTTTAATCTTTCGATGAGTACACTGTATAATTATTGATTTCTTGATAGTAAAAAATAGTTCATTCTTTTAGTCACGAAATTTTATATTTTCTTTAAGTTAATTAGAAAATACTGATTCGTTATTTAAAAGACTATTTTAATAATCAAGATACGAATGTAGTGATTACATTAGGTAACATAATATTAAAAATATGTTTACTCAATAACCTTTTAATGTATTTCTAGTAACAAAATATTAACTATTCAAACACATTTTATTTTAATTAGTTGAAAGTGTTCTTCCTAAAATATGTCAAAACAAGTTTAATATTTATCATTGTTTGTTAGAAATTAATGAGTAGAAACTCTTCATTTTAATAAAATTACAATAATATCCTTGTGGGCCCATAATAAATGTTAAGACATGTATGGATTCTTCTAGATTTTCACTTAGACTATTAACTACAAAATTATTACTTTGCCTTTAAATGATGATAAAATTACTAAAATGCAGTTGGTTGTCAAACTTTATTTCTATATACACTAATAATTATTGTAACGTTATTTTTGAATTACATTAATTAATTTTTTTAATACTACACTCTTAATATCATGCCGTAAAGAAAACTCTAACCCCACAAAATAACAAATATTTTTTTCAGGTTTTTTTTTTTGAATTTATTTATTTATTATTTTTTTTCTTCCTCTATATCTCTCAACAAACTTTTTTTCTATTGAAACTTTCTTTTGTTGTTCTTTATTTTATTACTGCTCATTTTTTTGTAGTTAGAATTTCTATATTCATTAGAATATAGGCCCAACATATGTTATTTTGTTTCTTTCAATTTATGTGACACAAATGAAATTTGAAAAAGCGAACTAATATTTTTAAATATGTTTTAAAAAATATATATGTTTAATTGTTAATTTATATACCTTTAATGTCATTTTCGAATAATATATGTTACTCTATATGTTTCATTTTATGTGATACAAGTGATTTTAGGAAAATCAATGAAATTTCTTATATGGTTCTTACATATATTTTTGGTTTTCATTTTACAGTGGTTCATAACACTTTTTAGATCGTACATTATTTTCAAATAATCTATGCACCTTTTTTTTTTGTTTCGATAAAAAGTAGGGAGTCAACGAAATTACATTTTATTTTTAACTATATTTTTCTAAAAATATTTTAAATTGTTACATTTTGTTTTTAAGCTTCTTTTTTATGTAATTATTAAATATATAAAAAACTTAAAATTAAATTGAAGAATTAAAAATTTCAAATCATTATATTTCATTTTTAATATATGACTCCCTCCTTTTCAATTTATATCAACTTATTTTTTAAATTTCATTTGAAAATGAAATAACTTCTGAATTTTAAATTTTTTATATAGCATATTTAAGATCACAAAAATTTTAAAATAAGTCAATACACAAAATATAAATATACATATAATTCTTAGTTTTAATTTTGATTGATTTCACCTAATATTATACTTGATATATAATTATAAAGAGCTAAGCGTAATCATTGTGTATTTACTTTTATATAACAAATAGATATCTCAATAACTCATAAAAATGAAGAAATAAAAAAATGAGGTAATAATGTTAATAAGAATAATTAAAGATGTTTCTAGAACTATTTAATTATCTTGTTATAATTTTTTGTAGATTTTTGTTTGCATGAAGTTATATTTTTACCTTTGATTTCACTTCATATATAGAAAGATATTTCTAGATTATTTATTCTTGATAGATTTTTATTAGAATGAAATTACATTTTTATTTTTTGGTCGTCTTTAATACAAATATATCATCCTATTCATTTTTATTTGTAAAGTTACTTTTTAACAAATTTTTCTTTAATTTCAATCTAATATATATCTTTAATTTTGTCAAACTTATTTATTTTCAAATATATTAAAAGAACAAAAATAAAGATGGAAATAATTAATTCATGATAAATTTTGATATAAAAAGTGAACATTTTATATTAGTATAATGACTTGAAAAATATTAAGAATTAAAGTAATGTAATAGTAAAATAGAGTAATAATAAAATAGATATCACAATAACTCACAAAAGAAAAGAAAGTGAAGTAATAACAAAATAAGTTAATGGTAATAATAATAACTCAAGATGTTTGTAGAACTATTTAATTTTTTTGTTATTACTCTTTGTAGATTTTTCTTAGTGTGAAATTATATTTTTGTCCTTAATAATTATTCACGTCATATATAAAAAGATGTTTCTAGAATTATTTATTATTTTTCTTAATAGATTTTTGTTAGTGTGAAATTATATATTTTCCCTTGGTCATCCTCAACTTGCCTCTTCTATATAATAGAAAAATATAACATAATCATAGGTAGATATATTTAAAGAATTTTTCCAATTGATTTTCCTTAGATAGATTTCCTTATATAGCTACAAATTGTTGGGTTTAGCAAGTGTGATTGGAAAAAGAAAAGAGAAAATATGTAAAGTAAGGGAAATATTTTGGAGGGAAAATGAAAAGTCATTTCTCCCATATCGGCAAAAGAAAGTGAAATTGTTGTCCTTATATAAGGAAACACTTCCATTACTTCTTAAAGAGCTAAGAAAAAGATGTCCCCTCTCGACGTCGTCGTCGCTCGGCTTCGGCTTTGGCTTTGGATTCTGATTTTGGATTTGGATTTGGATTTGACAAATCAAGTGATTGATTGATAAAATCGTTACTTTCTGACAAGCCGTTATTTTTCTAACAGACACATTTTTCCGAAAAGTTATTTTTTTTTCAAAAGACACAACTTTCTGGATAAAATGGGTCTGAACAAATTTATCTGAACAGACACGTTTCTTGCTCAAAATGTCTATAAAAGGAAGTCAATTTTCATTTTTTGAAGTACTGAATTTCTTTCCTGCTCTGCATAAATTTTTTCTCTCAAACAAATCAAAGTGTCGATCGACTGAGTCTGTGTAACTTGTTGCTGTTCTGAAATTGGCTGAAGTTAAAGAAATTTAAGGTACCGCTATTTCTTTAAAATGATTAGTCCGTTTTATCTTTGGAGAAATTAATCCATAACCTCGGGTATAGTGAAAGGTTTAAATTTCTTAAGGACACACAGTAGTTTCTGTGGACTCGGATTACTTCTTGTATTCTATTTACTTTCTGTTTCATTTTTTTTTTCTGTCATTTTAGGCTAACATTATAATACTGGTTGAATAACAACCTTAAGAAATTTAAACAATCTCTATATTTGAGGTTTCTGGAGATTAAAACCTTTATGATTTTCTACTCTGATTGAAATTTTAAAATTCATCCGATTACCGATTAAACGAACATAAAAACTTTATCGTTAAATCAGAAACAGTCTGTGTAAAGAATTGTTCTTTACTTTTAGTATTTCAAATACTTAAATTATCTTCAATTTGTGATTGAAAAAAGAAAAATGACTAATTCAAGTCAAGTAAGTGCTGCAACAGTAAGTGTTGCAACAACATCGGTTGCACATAATCGTTCAAATGCTTCCTTAGCGCCGCCTTAGAAACCTGCAAAGTTTTCTGGAGTTGACTTTAAGAGATGGCAGCAGAAGATGTTCTTCTATCTCACTACGTTAAGTCTGCAGAAGTTCATTAATTAGAATGTTCTTGTTATTTCAGATGAAACTCCGCCTGATGAACGATTCTTGGTAATAGAAGCATGGACACACTCAAATTTTTTGTGTAAAAATTATATTTTGAGTGGCCTACAAGATGATCTGTACAATGTGACCAGCAATGTCAAAACCTCAAAAGAACTCTGGGATACTTTAGAAAAGAAGTACAAAACAGAAGATGTCGGAATGAAGAAAATCATTGTGGCAAAATTTCTGGACTATAAGATGATAGACAGAAAGACCGTCGTCACCTAAGTTTAAGAACTGCATGTCATAATCCATGATCTCATTGCTAAAGGTATAAATTTATTTAATGCCTATGTTAGAAATTTTATGTTTTTTCTTAATACTCACATAATCTTTAATGTAGGTTGATTGTGAATGATGCCTTTCAAGTGGTTGCAATTATTGAAAAGTTATCTCCATTGTGGAAAGACTTCAAAAACTACTTGAAACATAAACGCAAGGAGATGAGTGTTGACGATCTCATAGTAAAGGTTAGAATCGGCAGAGGATAATAGGCTTCAGAAGAATCTCATTAGTCACGTTGGTACTTCAGCACTATCTGGAGAATTTTGTTGAAGAAGATCCACAAATTTTAACGAAAAGAAACGAATCCTCTGGTGTGTCCAAAAGCGATCCTCCTAATAAAAATTCAATTGGAAACTGCTCAACTGTGGTAACAGGTATATGGCTACTGAATTGCGGGGGTCCTAAGAAAGACAGAAAAAGAAGTGTCAAACAAACTTGGCTGATCCAAAGGAGAAATTGGACGATCTATTTTGCCATGCTTTTCAGTTCAGAATTCACTTGGTTTGGAAATCCAATAAATGGTGGGATAGATTCTGTGCCTGTCTCATTCCATTTTTCTGCTAATCAAAAGTTATTTCACATCATATACTCTATCACCTACAGATAGTGTTGTTTTATGGAGAACTCCGCAATTTGCAAGTTGGAAGAACTGGAAAAGTCCCTACGAAAGATGACATCAGGAAGGTGGTGACTTTGAATGAGTCTCCAATTTCCACAATTGAGAAAGAATTCAGTTTCAATTCCCCGTTCTTCCATGAATGGATTCAAATGTGTATTTGTTTTTGATAAAGTAGTAGTAAGCAGACTGATATGTTGTACGACAAGGCTACGCGTAGTGATGGCCTACCAACTCCTGTACTGACCGTTGATATGAATAAATATTTTTGCTTCTTCTTACTTGCCTTGATTCTTAATGTGTATGCTAAACTTTGGGACACTTTAATAACAAAACATTGCCGAAACTGATTCACTTAAATATTTTGCAAAATAGTTGAGTGCAATAATCAAAATGTCAAATTTGCGTTGAAATCTATAGTAGGTTAGCCTCCTTATAAAGCTTTTGAACAGGAATTCAATCCTTTAGCAATTGATTCACACGATGATAGTTTTTGACTAAATCAACACCATCACATGGGTGGAAAAAGTCTTTCATAACGTTTATGACGATGCACTAGATATTGGTTATGTCCTATTTCCTAAATGTTAGGATGAATCAATTGAGATGCACTGGCATTTTATAAAACTGAAGTTGAAAATCAGTTCGATAAAAGATAAAGATTGATCAGTAGTGATAGAGGTGGAGAATATGAATCACCATTTCCAGAAATATGTTAAGAAAATGGAATAATCCATCAAAACTACTTCTCCCTACACTTCTCATTCTAACATGACTTGCAGAAAGGAAAAAACCGAACATTAAAAGAAATGCTGAATGCATTACTTATAAGTCAGTTTACCACATAACTTGTGCGGAGAAGCTAGCCTACAGCAAATCAATCAAATATTAAACAAGTGACTCACTCAAAGCCCAAATGTAATTCCATATGATAAATGGAAGGTAGAAAACCCACTTAAAATATTTCAAGTGTGGGGGTGTCTAGACAAAGTCCAAGTTCCTATACCTAAGAGGTAAAAATATTGCCTAAACTGTGGGATTGTGGTATTCAGTGGATATTGCCACAAATAGCAAGGCATTCGATTTTTTGGTTCATGAAGTCGTCCTAACATATGGATGTTCATGATAAAAGATAATGATTAGATAGTGCTTAATTTTTTTAAACATCTCTACCGTGATAAAACTAGACTTGGTCATCTATGGGGGGTCTAAACAACCTAGAGAAGAAATCAAAAGAGATAAAACCCAATGAAGAACGTCAGACGCAGTAAACTGTCAAAGTCCATCTACCTTCATTTGGATATTATTTTTAACATTTCTCTTGTAATTGAGCGCTCAAACATTCAAGGAAGCAATGTTGTCAGCGACTCAAACCCTTGGAAGGAGGCATAATAGTGACATTTGAATCAATCTTAAGCAATCATACTTTGGAGTTCGTTGATCTTCCGCCTGGCGAATAACCCTGGTTAACAATGGTAATCTTTAAATGAAGAGATGAAAGTGTGTTTCGTAACCAGGATAAGACTAAGGACTTTTTAATGGTTTCTAATTTGATACAGGAATGATCAAATGGTGTATGCTATGGGATCAACACATTTAGAAATCGCCTATGTAAGTGTGAAGTGTAAAGCCGCTTCAAGGACAGATCGTAAGGCCAGTTTTTATGCACTTACTATCCAAATGTGTTCAGGCTGAAAACGAACAAAACAGAGAACTAAGAACAGTGCAGGGTTGATTGTATGACATAGGTTGTCTAGGCATACACACAACTTGCCGGTTAAAGATATCAAATTTAGGATTGACCGAGATATCTGATATATGTTCGATACGAAATTTAAAGGAAAAGCCCTACTATCAAGATGCGATTACCTTTACCGTCAACACTCAAGTTTTTTCATGCATATTTTAACAATATCCTCCCCATTCATGGTGGGGGAATTGTTTGTTTAGTCAATGTTAATGGGGAAAAAAAAGAGTGAATATGAAAAAGACGGAATTATTGGCTGGGAAAATGAATGTCATTTGCAAAAGTGCAAATGAAAAGTCATTTCTCCCATATCGGAAAAAGAAAGGGAAATTTGTGTCCTTATATTAAAGATACATTTCCATTACTTCTTAAAGACTAAGAGAAATGCCCCCTACCTCGCTCCGTCGTCGTTCGCGCGTCGCTCCTGCTTTGTATTTTTCTTTATATTGAATTTGGCAGGATGATCTGATCTATTGATAAATTTTTGGAAAATTTATTTAATCAGTTTTTGTTAACAGAAAAAAATCAAACAAATCCTATTATATATCTCCTATAAATTTGTCATGCAGGTACGTAACATTCTGAAAAGTTGTACTCGTTTCGAAAAGATCGTTACTTTCCGAAAAGCCCGTTATTTTCATAACCTACCATTTTTTCTGAACAGTTTTGTTATTTTTTTTTAAAAGACACAAATTTCTGGATAAAACGTCTAAAGATTTCTTTGAACGGACACGTTTCTTGCTGAAATGGCTATAAAGGAAGTCAATTTTCATTTTTTCAAACAATTGAATTTTTTTCTTCTCTCTGCTTTTCATACATTAGTTTTTTTCTCTATAATAAACAAAGTGTTCGAATCACTGAGTCCCTGTGTGACTTTTTTTGCGTTCGAAATTCCGTTGAAGTTAAAGAAATTTGAGGTACCGCTATTTCTTTAACAGGATTAGTCCATTTTATCTTTGGAGAAATTAATCCATAATCTCGGGTACAGTGAAAGGATTAAATTTCTTAAGGACACACAGTAATTTCTGTGGACTCGGATTACTTCTAATATTCTATTTACTTTCAAATTTAATCTTATTCTGTTTTTGTCGTTTTAGGGTAACCTTATAATACAGGTTGAATAACACAAATAACTTTTATTCTTTAAATAATACTATATAAAAACTAACTAAATTAATATAGGTGATACTAAAAAATACTATTAATTTGTAGATGTATAATTTGATAGATAAATTAAAATTAATTAACTTATTTAGTCTCTTCAGATTCAACAAATGTTAATTTTATTTACATCAAAGTTATTGTATCCTAATAGTTTAAGTATTATATTTATTGAATTTAAATGAGATAATATGTTATTATACATAAAGTACACTGAATACATTAAAACATTGTATGTTATTAAAATATGTACCCTATTTATTGAATTCAATATTTTATGCCTTATGACTGAATTCAAGTAAGGACTTCTGATTTTTGTGGATGACAAATTGTACTCCATTTATTCAAAATTTAATGCTTTTGTGGTTAATATAGGCGACACACTTATGGTATAAAAAATTACAAATTAGTACCATATAAATAAGCTAATGTAATGATGTTTAATAAAATAATAGAACACAATCAATAAACAGATAATCATTGTTCGCGTGTAAAAACATAGAATCTCTTTCAACGTGACTGAAATTGTATACTCCGAGTCCTACACTTACAATGGAATATTAACATATTTGGATGACATTTGTTCATTCTTCTGCGCCCTACGTATTGACATAGAAAAGTTGCTTGCATAATGCAGTGATTAATAACAAGAGTCCTAGAAAACCACTATTTTTCTTTCTTTGTCCATACAAAGATAAGGTGGCGAGTCACCAATTGAATTGGTGTAAAACAAAAATCCTAGACTATATCCTGACTTCTCATGACCTACTCTCCTTTAATTTACTCAACAACATCACAGAGCTGATACGAACACTCTTCAAGTTTTTGCAGCATGACTTCAATGCAATAATGTAGAAGATAAAGAGTTATACATAAAAAGTTCAAGATTAAAGATTTTGGAATCTTTTGTACTCATGTTTAATCTTTGATTAAGAACTGAAATATTCTTTGCAATAATTCAATTAGTTTGTTCATTTAAGGAGGTGAATATCACTTTCATTTTGGTTTTTAGTATGGAAATACTGTCTTTTGAATTAGAAAATATAAGAAGTTCTATAGTTCAATATAGAATTTAGCCTTCAAATTTTCTTCCATTGTTATTTTTGCTTGCTTTCTTTCTTTTGAAAAACAAAATTTTAAAAGGCATTTAAGAACTAGTTTTTCTTGTGAGTTGACGTTTGAGTTACCCGAGATGGATTTTCAAAAAAAGTTTTTTCCATGAATCACTGCTGGTGATGTTGGTAGTAATAAAAATTACGAATTATGAGTTGTGAGAAACGTTAATTTACATGAGGCCCTTTCTATTTCAGGAGGAAGCACTAAAGCTTGGATTATGAAATTAAACTGTTACAAAATAAATTGACCCCAAGCGCAATCAAAGTTGTTAAGAAAAAGAATATCTGCATTTCACGAGAAAGTGGTTGTTTTGTTGTTGTCTCAACACTATTTTTACAGAATTAAAATATTTTCTTTCTTTCCATCACCAAAATAAATTTTTGATTACCTTAAAGTATGTTGGAGGTGAGAAATTGATGTTGCAAAAAATTAATGACTCCAGAAATCACAGAATTCTTGGATAGATTTTTTGGTAATGAGCAATGTAAAGATTCTTGACACAAATATCATAACAAGTAAGAATAAATATAACACAAGCAGCCAAAGGTTGATTCATTTAATATTTTGACTTTAGCAAAAAATCAAGTAAGTCATTCAGTGGATGTGACAATAAAGACTCCATTAATTAAGAAGAAATGGAGTGTATTTAAAAAACCTATGAGACAACCTCCCCCAAATATTATAGAAGAGACATGTGATAACGACCGTATTAAAGAAAGAAGGACAATTTTCCCATTCCATGGGAAAAGACTTTAATAGAAGTTGATCTAGTGAAGGGAGTAATAGAAAGGGTAGAGATAAGAAGAGAGAGCGAGTCGTACAAGATATAAATTACATTGTGTCTCATCATAGTGCAAATACTGACGATTTTTTATCTGCCTTTCTCCTTCTATATATGTTAGATAGTGTTTTGCCATGGAGACAACTTGTTGTGTTCTACGAATAGAACTTGTATTTGTTCACGGTTGACACCTTTGTACTTATGACTTCTTGGTTCTGGTATTGGCTCCATAGTATATAATTTGAAGCAACAAACTTCGTCGTTAACCTTTGTTAAATTGTTCGCACGTAACAAAATTTTATAATAATTTGTGACTAAATAAGATTAGAAATGAATTTTGTTGTTTAGCTATAAAATTTATCAACCGCTAATTCCCATTTTTAGTCAGTTCTTATGTTAACAAGAAATTTAAGAAGGGACTGAAGTGACTGTAACAAAAGGTTGCCAAATATACAGTTTCCTTGTTGAAGAATCTTGATGAGTTTGCACTATGTTGAGACACAATGTAATCTATATCTTGTCTAACTCGTTCTCCCTTTTACCATTAATCCCTTCGCTAGCTTTTCTTAAGTTGAAGTCGTTTTTCATTAGTACTACAAGATTATATGTAATTTATCTTTATAATGAAAACAATATAGTTCCAACTTCTTGTGATAGTGTGTTTTATATGTTGAATAGGACCAAGTAGAGATGTTTGTTTACACTAACTCATAAAAACATATTACTAAAACTATCAAGATGTATTTACATTCTAAGTCTTGATATAACTATTATGATATATATATATATATATATATATTTATATATATATATATATATATATTTTATACCTATCTCTCTCTCTATCTCTTCTCTCTCTCTGCATCTCTCTGTCTCTCTCTCTCTCTCTCTCTGGTTTTGGCTTTCTTCCCCTGTGCGTTGCTGCTCTCGCTCCTCTGCTGGTAGCTTGGCTTCTCATCCCCTCTCTTGGTGCCCTCCTCCCTTTGTCACTCTGCCCTCCCCATCTCGTGATGATATGATTGATATGGGGTCGGGGGGCGAGCAGAAAAGGGTCACGGGGGGCACCCTTAGTAGTTGAGGGAAGCCGACACAGGGAAAGAAGGGAAGACGAGGGGGAAAGGAAAGAAGGACGGAGGAAAGAAGCACGAGGATGAATGGAGTGAGTAGTATCTGTGGAGCGTCAGAGGGAGCAGGGACAGAAAGTGGAATGGGGAATGGGGAAGAGAAGAAGGACGGCAAGACGAAGGGATAGTGGAAGGATGGGGGAAGGGCGTAGTGGAAGGAAAGGCAAAAGGAAGGAGGGGGAAGAAGGGGGAGAAGGGGGGAAGGGCCTCAAGAAGAAGTGGGGGGGCGGGCCCTGGGGAAGGAAACCCAAAAGCCGAGGGGGAAAGGAGAAAAGAGAGACGAGAGGAGGGGGGTGCGTGAAAAAAGAAAGCACAGGCAGGGGGCGGGGGGGAAAATAAGAGATTTGTTTCTGGCCGTGTGGGGGGGAAGGGGGAAGAAATGTCTAAATTGGTTCTCGGAACTTAGAAAAGAGTGAGGTTCTATTCAGACTTGCCCACCCATGTATTGAGGGAGTTCATATGTGAATTTGACATCATTGTAGAAGGCTACATAACATTGTCTATCTTTTGGATTCACTTGATGATCTGTCTAACTTGGGAATTCGCTTGAAGGAAGATGTGTCTAAGTTGTGAATTCATTTGACTAAGCTTTATGAGGTAATTCTTGAAACAAATTTCAACAAGTTTATGTGTTCTACCATAACTGTATACGATCTAGCATAAATGATTTGGTTATCTATATTATTCGTTAGGCTGTAAGATTCTGATATGCTTCTACTATGCATATAATTTTCTAAAAGTTGGAATAAAGAGATAAATTTGGATCTAAATATATAGCCTAATCTAGTTATACATATTTGTTATTGTGTATATGAGTATGTTTTTTTTTTTTCTGTATTAACACATACAACGACAGAGAAGGAAGACAATGCATGTGTTTGCGGCAGGTGTGTTCACAATGATTGTAATATTTTTTATCAAAGATAATATGTAATATTTAACAAATAATTGATATAGTTTACCTACATGTGTTTGTTCCTTTCGATTAGCTAAAAATAAGTTTTTTTTTTTTTTGTAAAAAAGGAATTATTTGTTTTGACGATAAAAGTGGGTTGTTGAAAAATAGTTTTGAACAGAGAATTCCTTAATATTTTTGAGTGGAAGTTCTTCTACTATTTTTTTCACTTCGCCAAAACATCAAAAGAAATGGAGAAAAATATATAATTCATGAAGTAACTGTAACAACCCATGGTGCCATCATTCTATTAGGATATTTTTCCTTTTTTCTAAATTTTTTTCGCTTGATAATTATATATGCTTTTATTTCCAACTTATGCATGTATAATTTAAGAATTAATGATTCACCTAGTAATTCTTAGAAATTTTATTTCATTTGAAATGGCGAAAGACTCTCTCTCGCTCTCTCTGTCTATCTATCTATCTAATCTATCGTCTATCTCTTCTCTATCTATATATATATATTCTTATATATATATATATATAATATATCTATATATATATATATATATATATATATATATATATATATAACCTGAATTTGATTTTAAGTTTGTCTAAGTTATTAGAGTCATTACAACATACTCAATATAACATTTATAAATTGTCCTAAATAAATATATACTAGTAATGGTTTATTTACTCAAGTGGAAATTAAACTTTAGATACTAGTAACACTTAATTCGTTAGAATAGAAATTAAAGTTTTTCACTGATATGAGTGGTAAAAATGTAATATCTTTAATTTGTGGTGCATTAATCGAGAGAAGATTTTTCCATAAAAATGTGTGTATGTTTTAATCAAAGGAAATACATATAACATTATGCTCATGAGATAATTATTAAAGGAGAATAAAATTTGAATAAAGTTGTTTTAATATTTAACAATGCTTATAAGAACAATTATTTTTAAATTTAGTCATTGTGTACGTGGTCATGATTTTTTTGATCTCTGATTGACTTGAAATTTGATTGTTCCTTTTAAAATAATTTTGATGAGTTTTAAGTGGTTTGTTAGATTAAAATTTAATTTTACTATAATAAGATAATTCATTGTATCAATTATGTTTATGTTGAATTTTGAATATGACTGTACATGTAACAACACTAAAAATGGATGCTAAGTAATGCTTAATGTGTCTAGAATGCCTACGATTAGACCGGGTTCACACTAAATTGATGCGCGCAGAACTAGAACTCTCAACCTTTGCGACATCCAAGCCAACTAACTTGGGGAGTTAGTTGATCTAGGTAAGGTTGGGTCCTGCCAGGTAGGGCTCTCGACAATGAATATTCACTCGGATGAGTCTTTATCGGACTTAAAAAAAACGAAATCTTAAGCTTGGAGGGTCTAGGGTTAAAATGGTGTTTTTCCAATCTAAGGGTAGTATCTTTATTACCCAAAATCTGTAATTTATTATTTAATTAATAAGGTGGAGGGGTATTTTTGGGAGAGAGGGACAAATTTCCCTTTTAGCAAAATCTTGCTCCACTAGGTTCGAACCTAGGTGGGAGCAATGATTTAAATTGGTAAATTAATTTAATTAACTAATATTTATTAGATGATTTAAGAAAAAAGAAAAATCATATTGTTTAAAGGTTTGAAAGATTCCTAGTTGACTAAGTCTAAAACACTCCACGTAATACTAAATTACCTTTCACGTTTTAAGTCTCTCTCTCACGTCAATATCTCTCTTTTATTTTCACGTTCTCTCTGCCAAATAACAAGAACTGATTAGCAACCAAAAGTTCTTCACACTTGAAGAACTGTCACGTTAAAACATATACAAAACATAATCAAAAACATTACGAAAAAGGGAGGGGTTTTTCCGTCGAGTTGGTGTTGAGGCTTTTGGTCTTGGACATGATTTTGGATAGGGTCTTTGGACAGAAGTTCAAGGTTTAAACATCAAAATAAGGTATGGATTTTCTTACTCTTGGTCCCTTTCCGAAGAGACCCTTAGTACTCAGATGAATCTATTTCGAAAACTAGGGTTGTTCCCCGTTGCATGTCACTATCGCTAGCTCCTATCGATTTGTAGGTTGGGTATGTTTGCTGGTAGAAATTAGGGATGTAATGTATTTTTGTGATGATTACGTTTATGTATGTATGTTCGGAGTTATATGAATATTAGGTATGCTTTCCGAAACTATGTGTTTATGTGTGTGGAATGTGTAGCCGTGACATATACTCTTGGTTGAAGTTCGAAAATGACATGTTATGGTTGTATTCTTACGTGCACAAACGTGTATAAATTGTGATGTGTTCATATGGAGTATAATGTGGCTTATTTGAATGGAAACTATTAACTAAATAAATCCATGAAAATGAACCTAATATGGACTAAATGAATCAAAAAGAGAAAAAAAAAAAACATGAATACACTAAGACCTAACATGTAAACGTTGATTGAAAAGTGGACTGAAAAAGTACATATTTTCACGCATCTTGTTGATGAGTTTTTGGCCAGCTACGGTGTGTATAATTTCTATTTAAAATGATTTAAGAATCAGTGAGGTCACGAGAATCGCACCCGTGACCTCAACATGTTAAATCTTAGAAAGAAAGTGAATAGAAAAAGAATGGGGATTGTGGGATTTGAACCCGTGTACCTTGAACCAAACATAAAAATATAATGAAAAATAAACTTAGAGGTGTGGTGTTCGAACCCAAACTTCTCTCGGTCAGACTTGAGAAGAATTAAAATAGAAAATTAAATGAGGCATGTGGTAATCGAACCCACGACCTCTCCTCGCTTAATAACGTAATTAAGCAGAAAAATAAGTGGGGATTGGGGTTTCGATCCCACACCCTTCGGTAAAAGAAAATGGGTTTAAAGAAAATGAGAATAAAATAAATAGTTTTGTAAGGGGTTTGATCGCAATCTCTTTGTTCCAAACTAAGGAAAAATAAGAAATTAGAGAAGGGAATAAATAAGGCGTTGCGGTCCATCTGGGGTCCCCAAGCCATTGATCAAACTAAATAAGAAAAAACGTAAGTGTATTCGAGGATTCAAAATGGGTTCCCTTGCCCAATTTCCATATGATCCATAAGTGACAGTGAATAATGTTCAAATCATGCTACCTAACCATAATCGAAAATCGATGATCTTGTCATACATACAAGAAGCATAGTGTTGTATCATAAATGCTTTAGGAGATACTAATCAACTTAAACGACTATGAGGAAGCCTCAGGCTTGTAGTAAAAAAAAAAAGACCATAAGTCTAGCATAACAGTTTAAAAGTAAGTAAACCTAAGATGTATGTAATGAAAGGAAGTAATTCTAGAAGGGTTAAGTAAGCGTGTGAAACATACTAAATAACCAAGTGCATTGGCATATGATGAAATGAATATTCACAAAAAAAGGGTGAGTATTTATGAAAAGCAAATGTTAAAGTTAATGAATGTGATGACAACATGATAAGAGGCTAATGTGAAAGATGAGAGCAATCTCAAATGCCTAAGTAAATGTTACCAAAACGTATGAGACCATTCTCTATGAACACTCTAATGAAAGTATTGATATTAATGTATACTTAATATTGATGATGAGATGAGAAATCATTATGAGCTATGATTTCCTTATACGAGAAGCCAACTTCCATGACGTATGTGTTGAAAGTAAAGGAACTTTATACTGAGCACCGATAGGCTAGCTATGAGCGGTAATACCTTCTTTCGGGAAGGACAGAGATTCACGTAACTCTCATGAGATGAGACTGTCTCGCATGCCAGGTATGGGGATCCTTATATCTCCTTCTCTTTGAAACTATACTGCCAATATAGGAATCTAACAGTGTCCAATTCCCTATATACTCTAGCATTTTTAGGTTCACCTTAGCCGGTAATTCCACCTCTTTGTGGTATGGGGATGACACACTGGGATTTCATGATCCTCACATAATCTATGTCGGTTAAGGTCAAAGTTCTCAAAGAAAGAATGAGGCTAGCCTAAAGTAATGCACATAATGAAATGAACGATACCAAAGGTGTTAGGATAGGATAATCAAGAGGTGAGCTAGACTTAAGTAATGAACTAGATTATTCATGGTCATTGCAGAAAGAAACTGTTGAAAGTCTTAAACTACAGCCTAGGTATGGCTGGTGTTTACACTTGCTTAGGAACGAATGAAAATGAAGTACGTATGAATGAAAGAAACAGACTCTGTGTTTGCTAAAGAAGGCTCCCTAGTTAAGGTCCCATATGTTGAGCCCTAATTTTGTGAAGTCCTAATGTCAAGTCCATGGATTCAAAGGTCTCAATGAATATGACGAATGATATGAAACTAGGTATGGTTTGCTATAAGCAATATGTTATGATGTGCTGTTGCAATAATGTTATTCGGGACTTGAGCATTCATCCGGACTTGTTGGTCCTTCTTTTCTTTTGAGGATCCTATCTTCTATTTCTTCAGCTTAGAATGTATTCATGCACTAGTAAGGATGTTCACTAGCGTTTTCCTTTTCACTTGTTTTAGACATTGTATTGGTGTCATGGGTAGTATCATGTATGCCTTATGAACTATTTCATTCATTTGACTATCTTTGTATTATATAGTTGTTGTGAACGATTATGAAATTTTGAACATGATCTTATTAGAATACGATGTTTTCTATTATGAAGTCTAAGTATACTTAAACTAAACAAAAAGTTCAAATTTTCTGCTAAATTTTATCTAGATGATGTAACGATGACGTATGTAGGCTTGTTGCGACCTCTGAGAGGTTAACGATGCCGGTTTCGGCTAGGCTCTAGACTCCGGTCGTGACAGTACATAGTTATTTAGCATGACTTAATGTGTGATTAAAATGTAGTTCATATTGTATTAATTTTTAAAGATACTTAAATCACTTGAATTTCAATTTTGTCACAACTTTTCAAATAAATTTTTTATAAACTTCAATTGATCCTAAAATTTGTAAGTTCATTGATAATGTCCTAGTAAGAAGTATTTATTCCAATATGGTTATGATTTTAAAATCGTTCTTTGGAATTAAAATGTGGATTTAGTATAATGACATCCTTTATGTTTTTTTATTTATTAAATGTATTTACATTAGTACACATGATTAGTTAACATGATTTAATATTATGTATGCCATATATATATATATATATATTATAGATATATATAATACATATATAATATATAACATTATTTATTAAATCAAGTTTAAAATGAGTTCAATCACAACTTTGGAATCAATATTATTTTTAAACTATGACTTATATAAATAGGTAGACCTCCTTAGAAAAGAACAAATTAAAACCTCATTTTTTTTTTTTTTTGTTTTTGGTTTATGAATGATTTGACAATTTGAGGTTATTTAGATAAATGTTTTTTAGCTATTTTTTGTATTCTAAAAAATTTAATGAAAATTACTCAAGAAAGTGGCTATTGACACTGTTCACTATGGTCTTCACTACTAAATTTTAGTACAATATTATGTTAATGTGTTGTCTTAGACCTTCCTCCATATCAGGTCAAATTAATACAAGTCTTTGAAATTTAATCTCTAATTTTGATAACTTATGTTTATTCTCCATATCTCGGTAATATAAGATTGGATGAATGAATCTATAGACAATAATATTGACATAGCATAATAAACATATACTCTTCATCCGAGTTACTTCTGAATTAAATTTGTTGTAGTGAATATCTGACATCACAAATGTATATTGTATCAGCGGTAATTTTTCCCCTCAAAATTTGCGTTCAAGATACATGAATATCTATAAGGTGTGTTTTGAATTTTTATTTTCAATTTTATTTACAAACATGTTGAATTTTAGAAAATAATACTCAGATAAGTAAATAGTTTTTGGGATTTTTCTTTTTATTCTTGATTAGTATATCTATTTTACAAATGATAATGATGTGATAGGAATTACTAAACGAAAATTATTAAATCCTGTTTTGGACAAACGATATATTTTGACCAAATTGATCATAGTTTTAGAATTTGGAAAAAGGAAACTCTAATTGTTCTTAAATTTGATAAATTCTTTACTACAAACCTTACACAATATTATTTCATTCGGATTTTTTGTGTTGTTTTTGTCATATTTTGGGTTATAGGGGCTCCTCCGTTGGATTACAATATTGAATAGTAAGTGAGTATAATTTTATATGTTGGCTTTGACCTACCTCAAGTCTATAATTAATGCATGTCATTAGTCTTTATCGGCTAATTTTTTTAAATAATGTAGTAGTAGTACCACTCCTAAGCTGAGTAATATATAAATGAGTATATGTAACTACAGGATTTTCACCTAACTTAAACTAACAGTAGACTCTCCATTTGATTTAGGTCTGTATAATTGCATCGAGTGAATAATTGGTCATTCTACATGTGTATTACATGACTATTTCTCCAATCCCATTGATTGGTGATTAAAGATTTATGGGTGTATATGAATAAACAAACCCTAAATATTGTTATTTTGTATTATTCGAAACATTATGATCTATTTAATGTATTATATCTCATTCTCGATAGACATTACACGCCCACTTAGTATTACTTAAGATTTTATTTGGGTAGATATAAGATATTAATTCAAAGAATGCAATATATATGTACCTTAAATTCGAAGGAATTATTTTCAATTTCTAACTAGAAAAGAGATGAGTATTTAATATATTTATTTGTAACTCTCCTATCATTGAGTTTGATGAATATTTTTTTTGTGGTATATTGATGCGTGTTTTTTATTAGTATTATCTCTCATGAATTGTGTTAAATTAATCTATCTTTTAAATTGAATAAAACTTATCTATACATTATATAACGTCTAAGTTATTTATTCTGAATAGAATTTCAAGGTTGGTTAATGGATGAACATAATGTTTCATAGAAAGTTCAGTCACTACAAACATGTAAGTCGTGTTTTGAAGGAAAATGACTAAGATAACTTTAAAAGAGGTAGTAGTAAGTTATAATTAATCGATTCATATTTGTGTAATACATGTGCATTTTGTCATGAAGTGAATTTCAGTATTCTGAGTTTTCAAAAAGGTTACTCATAATATGATTTTTTCATGTTTATGTCACGACTCTAGTCTACACTCTCGACGTGGCTGACAGTCAAAAACCATTGTTGGTACCCAGGAGAACCCTCATCCTGGTTGACCACAAGCAGAAGACAAACTGAAGCACGCAAAAACATAAAACTGAAATAAAATCCAATAAACTCAACTTTTCAAAGATTTAACTCAAACGAAAAACCTTAAATAAATTTAATATATTAAAGTAGCAATAAAATATGCAACTTTAGTCTTTAAACATTTCACAAAATAAATGATTAATACAGACTCCTCATTTATATTGACTATCTATGAAGCCTCTAACTGATAAAGGTGGAAGTCGGGACAAGACGCAAGACATCCTGACTAAACCGAAAAATAAATGAAATCCACATGAAAACAAGGAGGATCACCATGGCTAACTCAAACTATGGTGTAACGACCAGAAAGTTCCCCCTAGAAGAAGGGAGCAACCATAGGTCGAAATAATTGTGTGCTTGACCTTTTGGAGGTCTTGTACAAGCCTTAATTATCATTCATTACATAAGACGTGTGCGGAGTTAAAACTTTTCACGAATGAATTAATAAAGAAAACATCTTTCCTAAAATCTAAGGATTGATATTGTCTTCACAGGCCACTTAGGACCACATTATATCTTAGGCCAACACCCTTTACATTAACTGAAAATACATAATATATTCTTAACGGCCAGAACGATAATTGAACTATGTCTTGAATAATAATCAGGACATACTTAGTCTTGAGAGGATAGATTATCTGGCTTTGCCTTCTAAACTTCTTCCTTTCCTCCAACCTATACTTATAGAGTATAGGAAACTATGGGGTTAGTATAAAATAATGTACTAAGTATGTCATATGCAAAAAATGCGAAAAGTGACATTTTGGTAATATAAGATTTCATGACAAATAAATAAAACCTTCATGAATATATAATTAAAATATTCTAAGAATCATCATTTATCACATAATAAAATAGTTCCATAATTTTAGCACAAGAAGTCACTTCACAGTGAACTCCAAAAACCTCACAATGAAACACACTGAAATAGTGACATGTTACAATGATCAGTCCATCCCAAGCAATGTGAATTGGTTTCCTTTGAGGTTTCCCTAACCAAGTTATCCTAAAACATCCTAAGTTAAGACAAGAAGGTACCGCCTATACACCTCCTTCAAGACACACTAAAGTGATCCGTAAGACTACAAACCACAGGCTTACCTCGTCGGAGAAAGAAGTCCACACTCTTGGTTAGACATGTGAAAGACATTCATACGTTAAGGATTTCATGTAAGTACCCTTCTCCAATAAAACTTTTAAGTTACCCTAAGTTCAATGTGAGAGTAGTATCCCATACTACTATTCCCACTTAGTGCTCTTTGAGGATTCCCTTGGATTAAGCAATCTACATTAGTCATTCATAACTTCATTACATAAAACTTAAATTTATCTTGCTTCATTATCATTAGACCTTAAGTCATGTAACTTCATTTACAACACATGAAAGAACACACCAAGACTCCCCTTTCGAAAGGTCTACTTAGTGAAATTGATAGATAGTGTTCCATATCGCCTACCCTAAGTAGTACGTTCTTTTAGGAGACATTGTTCATTCATTATTTTAGGGGGGAATAGCTTTAACCGACATAGACCATGATATATAGACATGAAATCGCGATATTATCTTTATCGGATAAGGGTTCACCAATTGCCTAGGGCAGGGTCTTTCTCTTAGCTTTTACATGGCTTTTCCAATAGCTACACTTACGTGGGCACACAATTAAGGGATAAGGAGATAGCTACTAAGTAACTCACTCTCTATTCACAAGGAGTACACATCTCAAGAGGTGCATTGGGTACAATATCTCTACTCACCTTTCGTCAAATCCTCTCGATGCCAAGCATAACTCCCCCACACAGTCTTCAACATTCATTACTATAGGTCAAGGATAACTTTTGGACACTCCATATCAACTCACAATGGGTATCCATCCAGCAACCTACATTAGAAAGCTCTTTGGAGGTAATGAGGTTGCTACTAAACACTTCATCTCAAATCACAATGAGTGTTCACCCCAAAACACCCTTTTCATTCACATTCTTTAACTTCATTCTTTCATTTATTCATTCATCCATTCAAGGTGTGAGTGTATGTGTACATGTGAGCACACCTTTAACATAATCAACACTCTCATTAACAATGAATTATATTCATGCTTACACCTTCATTCATCATTTTCAACACACTAGCGTGCTCAACATATACACATACTTCATTGAGTAATAATGTAAGCGAGACATACAATTAAAGATTCATAACACATATCAACATGAACCTCATCATTATCACTTCATTTCACACATTAGGCCATTAAAGCCCTACTCATAATGCATACCAAATATAACCAAATACAATACGTAAACACCCACACCACTAACTAGGTGGAGGACCCCCAAATACACTCAAGCATTTAACTAAATACGAGTATACAACACAACCAATTAACCATTTAACCAAGCTGTCACCATCTATAAGCAATTTATTCAATATTACATCATTATGTGTCTCTTAAGGCAGTAGCTAAACCATAATAAAAACATAATAAAACCAAAGTTCATACCCTACACAAACACATTCATTTAACCCAATTCTTAAGCTAAAAGTTAGAAATATGCATAAGCATGAGTTCATTATGGTTTTGACATTAAATTCATCAATAAATGCTAGAATTTTTATTTTTGAATCATTATAATACTTTTACCTGAAGACCATTCTTAGAATCAAAACTAGGAGAAGATAGAGTTTGAAAACCCTTTTTGAAATCTTTAGAAATGACTCCTTGAATGGGCGAGAATTCAAGATTACTACCATACGTAAAAGTGATGTAAACCCACTGATTCTTGGTTAAGAAACGTTCTCAACCACACCTCCTAGCTCTTTCTTGAGTCTTAGCTCCAATGGTGACTTGAGAAAGTTTTTCTTTAGAGAGAAAGTTGTAATATTTGAAGTGAGGGGTATTGTCTAGGACTAGGACTTAAAACTGACTTAATATACCTTAAAAACACTAGAAATATCGTCCTAGGGTCATAAAAGACTTTGGGTTAATTTACAAAACAACCCAAGCCAATACAGTGAAAATGTGACAGCATTCGCAAGATCCATCGACGAACCCAAGAAAGAGGGCGTCGACTGAACAATGGCCTATGCTGCATGGGCGTTGTTTTGGTCTTAAGCTGCAGCTGGAGTGTTTATCTTTCACTCCATGTCTTTACCTACTCCCTAGACAGCGGGACGTCGTCTTGAGTATGGCCAGTAGGTTGCTAGGCATTGATTGAGCAGTGATTTGGCAGCTTGGGTGTTATGTTTTAACTCCTCTTATAGGACCCCTCATGGGTCCTAGGTGGGGTTGTAGCGGGATTCTAAACCCCTATACATAGTTTTCTAGGTTTCAGGAACAACTCATATAAATTTCGATTAATAAAAACGCATACACTCACTAAAACTCATGACGACACACTAACACATTCTAAAGCACACTTTCCGAACGTCATGGTTTTTTGACCTCGAAACATCACCAAACATCACAAACTGACTAAGAAAATCACTGTAAACCATTTTAACTCAAAATTAACTCATGACACACTCACGAAGCTCTAGTTCACCTTAGTTCATTTTAGGATATTACATTCTCACGCACATGGAACAACATTCGTCCTCGAATGACACTAAAATCTTATAAGAACAATTAGGACTTACTAGCAGCATATAAAACACCAAATAAAGTTTCAACCATTCATATACAATGCATCAAACTTACATGGAACACCAACGATATATTGACAAGCATTTTTGCTAAGCAACACAGGTAACTTTTAAAAAAGAACAAATTTCCAAATTCAAGCACACACTTAATACTTGAGTTTATGGAGGAACTACCTTATCCAAATTTACACATGCTTATAAACATCATTCTAAACACATTGGAAGCATTATTAATGAAAATTAAATTTTTTTCTCAAACTTTGAAATATTACATTGAGCATCACTCTCACACAGTGAAACATGCCTGATTTTTCAACAATTTCTCCTCTAAGAATTTTATCAAGAAATCATGTTCATAAGGAATACAAAACCATATAAAATAAATTATCACATAATCAAAACATTCATAAAGGGTTTAGTCATACCGGGACTATCAAATATTGATTAGTTCTCCCTCCTAGACCCCATAACATAGGGAGGGTTCTTTGTTGGAGCATTAGGATCTAGACCACATTGAGGAGCTTTATTGGCCCCTTTTACTTTTGGATTGATGTTGGGGCAGTCCCTCATCTTGTGGTTCTTACTACTACATGCAAAGCAAACATCCGATCCGGCAAGACACTTACTCAAGTGTTGCTTCCCACAAGTAGAACACTTAGTCCTCTAAAATGCATGGCCACTTCATTTGGGAGTTTTTGTTGGAAACTGTATTATTGTTCCCCATGGAAGACTCTTTGTTATAGAACCTCCTCTTAGGTTTTGGTTGACTAGATTCATCAAACGTAGGCGTCTTTCCCTCTTGTCTAATCTTCCTAACTTTGGACCCCTCAATTTGTTGTGCTTACATCATGCATATAGAGATATCCATGTCATTAAAACCATTGACTTATGACACTCATTTACCATAAAGGTAGACACTCCCATCAGAAATTGATTCATCCTAGCCTTAGGGTTTTCTACAATAGTCGGGGCATACGGTAACACTTTGAAATGTTTAAGACGTGTTCTAGATCCTAACATAGGTGACATTAGGTTTAGACACTTTTTAAATTCTATTTTGATGTGTATAAGTAATTTAGGAAGTTTAGAAATCAAAACGTCAAGGAACTTCCATGACATCCGGAAACTAGTTCAATGAGGTGCTAGTGTGCCTTAGCATATTTGAAAGAGTGTTAGGAGTCGTAAAATGATGAAAATTTGTGTAAGTGTTTCTAACATGTGTTAGAGTTATTTCATAGTCAAAACGTCAGGGTAAGACCCCCCAAGGACGAATCAAGGTCTCTTGAGGAGGACCCTTGTGATTTGGCAAGAAGCTGCCAAAACTCAGTGTGCACAAACTAGTGTATTCATCGGACCGTGTTTCGATCGATGGGTCGTAGAATTACTCCATAGATGTAAACATAGAATATTTGGAAAAATACTGTTTTGTCAAGTCTCTTAAATCAATGACGGACTAACATGATGAGTAGTCCCTTGTCTATCATTTGACAAACGAGGCGTCGATCGGGGAGTCGTCTGTGAGTGAAATGTTTCACCACACGTTTTAAGCATTGTAAATTTAATTAATTAAGTGGTTACTTAATTATATAGGGATTAAGGTTGTTCTAATTAAGTTAGTTAACAACCTATATAAAGACCCTACGAAAAATAAACTAACGTAAGTCCTCAAAATCCACAAACCCAAACTCTCTTCTTTCCCTCTTTTTGCTCTCTCCCACGTTGAAGAACCCCAAAGAATACAAGGTATAGGTGGGTTATAGTACTGAAATAATCAAGGTTTATCCATAAATATTCATTAAACAATAAGGTATGGGATTCCTTTCACCTTTGAAACTTCATTCCCTAAAGAATTCCATCAAATTTATTTCAAAACCATGAAATTCAAGTGGGTCTTTTCCAATATCAAAATTGATCTTTTAAATCAATTTGTTTATGGTTTGTTTGGATTGTATTGAGTATATTATGATGAATTATGACTATATTACACTACTTATTTATTGACTGATGTAGTTTGTCGAAGATTACCTATTCCCCTTAACCCTAGGTTGTGATCTTGATATGAATGGTGTAATGTTGGTTCAATTAAATTGGTTATTAGTCTATTTAGGACTAGATGATGTTATTGTATAAAATATTAATAGATTATGATGAATTATATTCCTATCATGCTATTTCTAGAGTAATTGATCTAGATTATGACTTTGACCTAAGTCTCTTATCTAAAGCTGTGAACTAGTTATCGATGGTGATGTAGTGATTCAATTGACTTTGTTGTCGTGTTGGTTATTGATGTGTAATGACATTAAACCCTCATTGGGTTGAGTTAAGGGTTAATGTAAATGACTTGATGATGGATTATGAAGGAGGCTTGGTAAGTCTTGTGATGTCAACTATTTACTTCAATTGTGGTTAAATGTGATTAAGTGATGATGTTTCATTGAAGTATACCTTCTTGCATTATGATTGATAGGGTTGGTATGATGTTGAATTGGAATGTATTGAATATGGTTTGTGAGTTTTTGGCTAATATTCAAATGTTATAAAGATGTTTATAACTTATTAATGTGCCTTATCATGATGTGATTGTGTAAATGTGTTAACCTCACTTATATGAATTGTGATGAAAGGACTTTAATTAAGCAATTATTATTGAGGTATGATGATGATTATTATACAAGGATAGAACCTATGACCTATATTTAGGAATTATTATTTAAGAAATAAATTAATGATAATTCAAAAAGGGAATTAGCTAAGCACCAAGTGAACTTAACAATAATGGGTGTTGACTTTTCATAGAGAAAGATTCAACCTATAGTTCCACATGAGTTATTGACTCCCCAATGAGGGATATTCATCCTTTGTATTCCCATGTAATAAAGCTCCAATTTTCAATGGCAGGTAGAGGTTTCATACTTATCTCGTAGTTCTTGAGTTATCATGCCCATATAAGAAGACTAGCTAGTGGATCCACTTAGAAATCTACGTTTATGTTTGTTTTTGCATTGGACGTAGAAAAACATCCATCCGTGCAAGCTTTTACAACATCGGATTCCACACTTACATCTTGTGGTCTATGTGAGTTAAGGAAAGTTTTCCCTGAACTAAAATGAAGAAATGAAGTACAAACAAATTTGGGTGACTTAAGAGATTTGACTTAGACTAGGTAGGGTATGGAACTCTATCTATTTCGTGCACTAGTTTTCCTTGAAGGGAGATTTAATGGATTTTATTATATATGAATATGCTTAAACCTATTCATGCTATGATATTACATGATGACTTCTTTCACTTATGAACGTGTGTTGGTCTTTATTCCTAAAGTATGATGATATGTACTATTAATGATATGGTATGTGAAGTTAGACATTGATTAGGAGTCTTTTTAAGTTTACTTTATTAAGGTTATGGGCTTTTCTTGGACATTGCACTTGTTTACTTAGTGAAGGATCATGGGTAATTTTCTTGCTTTGGTTATGTTTTAAAGAACTTTTATTCATGCTTGTGGCTATTATAACTTGATGATAGAGTTTCCTTGATTATGTGTTCAATTACGTGATATGAATGTTGACTAGACTAAGTATTGTTGGTCCTGTGATGTACATGCTTTTGACACAATAAATATGTTTTTATTATTGGTATGATATTCGTGAATGTGCATAAGGCTTTCTAAATTTAAATTAGCATGTTTTAACGAAATGTCCCTTTTTAGCATGATTTTATGATATGTGTGCATATGGTCTCATATTTAGTACAAGTGGTCTACTAACCTCATTCTCTCCATTTTCCCCAACATTTTACGTTACGGTCGTTGAGGGATTTGAGATGACTTCGAAGGAAGACTTTGAATACTCATTCATCCAAGTTGAGTAGGTCCTCACTTTCCGAGGTAAATGCCACTAACACGTTTATTATGTTGTTCTAGTTTTAAGACTTCTATGTTATTGTCACGACGGAAATCTAGACCCTAGACGAGACCGGCGTCGTTGACCTCTCAGAGGTCGGAGATAAGCCGCATACGTCATTATTACTTCATCTAGGTTAATTTTAGCAGAAAATTAGAAACTTTTTATTTTCTTATTTCATGATAAAAAATTTTAACTCAACATTATAGGAGTTCACAAATCAACCAACTAATATAAATATAATCATATGAAAGAAAAATTCATAATTGCATTAAAAGTATTTTTCCAAAACGGCACCAATACAAAATCTGAAGTAGAATTTTAAAGAAACACTAGTGGAACATGCTCCACTAGCTAACATTTACATCTACATAATAACAATAGAAAGCCACGAAAGAATGAAGGCCTACCAAGTCCAGATGAAAGCTCCACGTCCGGATAGGTGCAAAGTCGTACTGTAAGTTCCAACATCCACTTGTGCGTGCACCTAAAAGTAGATATTTGTATGAAATTAGTACACACATGTACTAAGTATGGGTATATGTCAACACACACCAAGGACATGCATGAAAAAGAATAGATCTTTCTAAACAACATGATTTAATAAAAATAAAGTCAGTGAACTTGCCAAATTTGGATTTGAAAAGTCAAGCCATGAGTGTGTCAGGCATCATCAAACTTATCATTTTGTAAACAACATGTAACATATTTCACATATCATATCACATATAGAATATAACATCTTTCATATCATTCAATCATATGCCATGAGACATTGGAATCATGGACTTATCATTAAGACTTTCCAGAAATGAGGGCTTAACAAATAGGACCTCAACTAGGGAGTCTGCTTTAGAAAAAACAGAGTCTGCTTTGTTCATTCATACCTACTCCATTTTATTTCATTCATGGGCAGTGTAAACACAAGCTATACCTAGGATGTAGTTTAAGAATTTCATCGTGTTTGTTGTGCAATAACCAAGAATGACCTAATGACATTACTTGAATCAAACTCACCGTTTCATTATCCTATCCTAACACCTTTGTTATCATTCATTTCATTATGTGTATCATTTGAGGATGGCGTACTTCATTCATTGGGAACTTTAACTTTAACCAACATATATCATGTGAGCACCATGAAATCCAGTTTCATGAAACCCCACATCGAAAAGAGGTGGAATCACCGGACAAAGTGACCCAAAACATGCTAGCGTACATGAGAATCGAACCCCGCCAGATCCTTATATTGGCAGTATAGGTTCAAATACTAGGAGATATAAGGATACCCATACCTGGCATGTCGGGCAATCTCATCGAGTGAGCGTTACGTGAAACTCTACCGTTCCTGAAAGAAGGCATCACCTCTCATAGCTAGTATATCGTTGCTCAGTATAAAGTTACATTACATTCAACTCATATATCATGGAAGTTGGATTCTATTATGAGGACATCATATCTCAATAGATAATTTCTCATCTCATCATTAGAATTAAGTGTGTTAATCTCAATACTTTCATTAGAGTGTTCATCGAGACTAGTGTCTTCATTAACTTTACACTCTCATTGGTGAGTACTTGTGGTATCATTTACTTAGTCTTATTTGAGATTGTTGTAATCTTTTATATTAGCATCATATCATGTTTTCACCACATTCATTATCATTGGCACATATGCTCTTCACAGTTACTCACCCCTTTTTACATGAATGTTCATTTCATCATATGCCAATGAACTTGGCGATTTGGTGTGTTTCACACTCTTACGTAACCCTTCTAGGGTTTCATCATTTCATTTTTCATTTCATTATATGCCAGTGCACTTGGCTATTTAGTGTATTTTACACTCGTACTTAACCCTTCAAGGTTTTTATCATTTCATTAAATACATCTTAGCTTCACTTACTTTTTAATGTATGCTAGACTTACAGATCTATATATACAAGCCATGAGGCTTAATTCATACGGGAATTCAGAAGTCATTTCGTGGATCATTTGGTGCATCTTAAAGTGTAATCTTTTAATGATTATATTTAGAAAAGAATTTCCATTTCATCTGGAAACATTACAATACTTTTACACCTCATGATTTAGACAAACATTCGCACATAAAATTCAACCATAAAATATTTTCACCTACTTAGGTTGACATAACAAAACATGCTTACAATTCCGAACACATAATCGAGAACACATTATCACGAAAATCAAACTTCATAGTTAAACTACCAGAAAACATACCAACAACACGATCTCTAACCTATTTCACATTGATATCAAAGGGATAGTAGGGACAAGGAGTTCGATAAGAACGGGAACAACCCTAGTTTTCTTGTAGATTCATCTGAGCCTTAAGGGTCTCTTGGGAAAGGGACAAAGAGTAAGAAACCCTTACCTTATTTTGATGTTCAAACCTTGAACTTTCTTCCCAAGAACTCCACTCAATAACACGTGTAAGCCTCCTCAATATTAACTCCACTAAAATGACAACCTCCCTTAGCCTAGTGTGAGATTAATGCTTGTTTTGTTGTAACTTCTTGTGAGTTCTTCAAGTTTGAAGAACTTGGTTAATTTTTCTTGATTTTATATCTTTTTTTTGCAGAGAAATTTCATGTGAAAGAGGAAGATAGATTGAGCGTGTGAATGGAGAGAGAAACGTGAGACAGTAGGAATTATATTAGGCTTAGGATTCTAATTTAGGACTTAGTCAAATAAGGTTTACTAAATTATTAAAAATCTAATTTTTATTTTGTTTTAAATCAGATAATGAATAATATTATTAATGAATTATATTATTTCAATATCATAAAAAAAATCACATTAATTCATCGCTTCCACCTAGGTTCGAACCAAGGTGAAGCAAGACTTCACTTCTAGAGCTCGATTTTGATCTCTCTCCCAAAATTTCCACTCGACCTTATTAATTAAATAATTAATTATACATTTAGGGTAATTAGGATATTACCCTTAGCCTAGAAAAAAAGACCATTTTACCCCTAGACCGTCCAAACCTAAGATTTCCTCTTTTTACGTCCGGTAAAGACTCCTTCAAGTAAATCTTCGTATTCGAGAGACCTACTTTGTTGGACAAAACATTTCCTAGCTCAACTAACTCGCCAAGTTTGTTGGCTTGGATTTATGAAGGGTTGCGAAGTCTGGTTCTACGCGCATCAATCTGTGTGAACCCTGGTCTAATCATAGGAATTCTTGACACATTAAGTATCACTTAGATTATCAATTTTTAGTGTTGTTACATTATCCCCCCACCCCCTTAGGAACATTCATCCCCGAATGACACTGCACTTTACTAACAATAAGTAAGTCATCTATAGAATGTATGAATACATAGGTAATTCAATACTCCCCATTGGTGAATATTTGATTCACATATTAACATGATGATACACATCCTTGAAACGTACTAGTAGCTTCACATTAATATACTAAGGAACTCTTTCATAAACTAGTCTCATAAAAGCATACAACATAAATAAACATGTATGTCATACAAATAAGAAACCAAAATGATGACTCAAACATATTAACCTCATACTAGTGCATAAACACCATACATAACCAAATACATGAATGACTAATTAAGGCTACTCACATGAGACTTCACCTAAAGTGCCTTCCCTTGAACCCCTAGAATTGAGTGCAAAGAATCTTTGCCTCCTTGGAGCCTCTTCACTTAGACCATTACGTTGAACTCTCTTCTTCGCTTTTTCTTGACTTCTCCTAGTTGAAAAATCGTTCACCATGCGACCCCGTTTGCTACAAATCTATTAAGCATTATATACCGTCATATACTCTGCTCCATGAAGTTTGACACACTTCCTACTCTTAACTTTGGGCTTGGAATCCCAATCATAGCGATCGTTGGACGAACTTGATTCCCCTTAGTGGGAGATTTCCTTGTTAACCTGGGCTTATCCTTGATTTAAAACTACTCTTCCTTGAAAATTTCTTCTCAGCTTCTCTTGACCTGTTCCCGGCCCTTGTATGTTTCTTATTCCTGTTTCCTCCACTTGTATGACATGGACCATAACCTTTGAAATACTCATACTGGCATGCAACATAGCTTACCTACACTCCTCCTCAAGATTCTCAGCAATCTTAGATCCAGTGTAAACGGGAGGATTCATCCTCGTGAAGTCCCTTAAACTACTAGCCATGGTGCTGGCAGGTGGGTTCTCCTTGGGAACACCTTGTTGCTCTACGTTGGCTTCTCCTCGTATTCATTTTTCTGAATCTAAAGAAGTGATTTTATATACGCTCTTAACACCAAGAAAAAAACATTAGAGAAGGCACGATAAGATCAGAAGAAGGGAAATTTTCCTACGCACCACGCAGTCTCTAATTCAGGATAGTGGTGCACTTCACTACCATTACTTAGAAACTACTTGATGTGGTTGATGTTAACTTATTATCCTCATAATTTAACCTAGCGCTCTGATACAAACTTTGTCACTACCAAAATCTAGAATTCAAACGAAACCTGCATCATTGACCTCTCTAAGGTCGCGACAAGCCTACATACGTCATTCTTACTTCATCTAGGTTAATTTTAGCGGAAAATTTGAAACTTTTTATTTTGTTATTTCATGATAATCATTTTGAACTTAACATCATAAGATTTCACTAATCAACCATCTAATACTAAGATAATCAATTGAAAGAAACAATTCATAATTGCTTTAAAAGTATTTTTGCAAAAACGGCACCAATACAAAGTCTGAAATAGAATTGGAAAGAAACACTAGCGGAACATGCTCCACTAGCTAAAGCCTACATCTAAGCTAGATAATAACAGTCGACAACCTCAAAAGCATGAGGGCCTAGCAAGTCTGGATGAAAGCTCCACGTCCGGATAGCTGCAACGTCGTACTATAAGATCTAACATCCACCTGTGCCTGCACCTAAAATTAGATATTTGTATGGAATTAGTACACATTGGTATTAAGTATGGGTATATGTAAGCACACACCAAGGACATGCATTAAAAAGAATAACTTTTTCCAAACAACATGATTTATTAAAAGTTAAGTTAGTGGAGTTGCAAAATTTTTATTAGGAAAGACAATGGACCTTCCAAATTTAGAATTGGAAAGTCACGCTACGAGTGTGTCATGCGTCATATAACTTATCATTTTGCAAACAACACATAAAGTATTTCACATAACATATCACATATAGAACATAACATCTTTCATATTATTCATTCATATTTCATGAGATATTGGAATCATGGACTTTAAATCAAGACTTTCCAGAAATGAGGGCTCAACATATGGGACCTCAACTAGGGAGTCTGCTTTAGAAAACACAGAGTCTTCTTCGTTCATTTATACATGCTCCATTTAATTTCATTCACGGGCTAGTGTAAAACCAGCTGTACCTAGGATATGGTTTAGGACTTTCATCAGGTTCATTGTGCAATGACAGAGAATGAGCTAATGTCATTACTTGAATCTAACTCACCGTTTGATTATCCTATCCTAACACCTTTGGTATCATTCATTTTATTATTTGCATCATTTGAGGCTGGCATCTTTCATTCATTGGGAACTTTAACTTTAACTGACATAAATCATGTGAACATTATGAAATCTAGTGTCATGAAACCCCGCACCTAAAAGAGGTAGAATCACCGACCAAAGTGACACAAAACATGCTACCATACATGGGAATTGAACCTCGCAGATCCGTATATTTGCATTATAGGTTCGAAGACTAGGAGATATAAGGAGACCCATACCTGGCATGCCAAACAGTCTCATTTCATGAGAGTTAAGTTTACCACCGCCCCTCCTGAAAAAAGGCATCACCGCTCATACCTAGTCTATCGGTGCTCAGTATAAAGTTCAGTTACATTCATCTCATACATTATGGAAGTTGGCTTCTAGTATGAGAACACCGTAGCTCAATAGATTATTTCTCATCTCATCATTAGTATTGAGTGTGTTAATCTCAATACTTTCATTAGAGTGTTCATAGAGACTGGTCTCTTCATTAACATTATACTCTCATAAGTGAGTATGTATTGGTAACATATACTTAGGGTCATTTGAGATTGATCTCATCTTTTACATTAACCTCATATAATGTTGTCACCACATTTATTATCATTAGCACATTTGCTCTTCATAGTGAATCACCCCTTTTTATGTTAATGTTAATTTCATCATATGCCAATGCACTTGGCCATGTGATTTGTTTCACACTTTTACCTAACACTTCTAGGGTTTCATCATTTCATTGTTCATTTCATCATTTCATTATTCATTTCATCATATGCCAATCCACTTCCTTAACCCTACAAGTGTTTCATCATTTCATTACATACATCTTCGGTTCACTAACTTTTCAACGTATGCTAGACTTATGGGTCTATACATACAAGCCATGGGGTTTTATTCATAGTTTGTATAAGTGATTAATTTTTACCCATGATTATGTGGTAAAAGATTTACACATGTTGTATACATGCAGAGATATTGTTTTGATCTTTAGACGCAACATTCATTAAATATTTACTTACGTATGACTTATGTGTCAATACGAAATTGGGCAAGGGAACCCGATTTTGAATCCCTTGGACAACCTTAATCTTATTTAAAACTGGATAATCACTTTTTTCAAATTTGGGGGACCCTAGTTCGATCCCCATCAATCCCCCACAAGCTCATTATTTTATTTTATTTTATATCATAACATTCTCACCTATTTAAGAGGTTGTGGGTTCAGTACACACTCTCCACATTTATTTTCTCCTTTAATTTCCTCCTAACTCTCTCATCCATTCAAGAACTTGTGCGTTCAATCCCTACTCCCCACACCAATTTTTCCTTGCTTTTTTCTTACGAATTTTTTATGAAATTTTAATTTAGAGAGGTCATGGTTTAAATCCTTAATGACCTCACATTTTTTTTTTTTAACGAAGCTCATTTTTTTAAAAGTTGGCTGAGACTACAATTTCCAGCAGGCTGGAAATTTAGTCTCTTCCAATCAATTTTTTCTTAATCTTTTGTTGGATTTTTTGTTGCTTTCATGTTAATGTCTTGGGTTCAATCCTTAGTGATCTAACTTATTTTACATTCATTTTCATTGATTTTTGCACCATTTTTTTTGGCCGAACTCAACCTACCAAATGCTGGAAATTTGTTCACTATTTTCAATATCTTTTTATCATTATTCATACGTGAATTCTTAAGGCATTTCGTGGATCATTTGGTGCATCATTAAGTGTAATAACTTTATGATTATATTCATCCCAAGAATTACCAGTTCATCCAGCAACATTATAACACTTTTACACCTCATTATTTACACAAACATTCGCACATAAAATTCAACAATTAAAATATTTTCACATACTTTCGGTTGACATAACTTAACATGCTTACAATTCCAAACACATAATAAAGAACAAATTATCACTAACATCAAACATAATACATAAACTATCAGAAAATATACAAACAACATGATCTCTAATGTATTTCACATCAAGATCTAAGGATACTAGTGATAAGGAGTTCGACAAGAACGGGAACAACCCTAGTTTTCGAGTAGATTAATCTGAGCCTTAATGGTCACTTGGGAAAGGGACCAAGAGTAATTAAACCAATAACTTATTTTTAAATTAAAACCGTGAAGTTTATTTCCAAACACTCCACTCAAGACAACGTCTAAGCCTCCTCAATATTAACTCCACTCGAATGACAACCTCCTTTATCCTAGTGCGCGATTAATGCTTGTTTTCTTGTGATTTCTTCAAGTGTGAAGAACTTAATTTATTTTTCTGCTTTAGTATATTATTTTGTCAGTGAAATTTTGTGTGAAAGAGGTAGAGAGATTGAGCGTGTGAACGGAGAGATAAATGTTAGAGAGAGTAGGAGTTATATTAGGCTTAGGAGTTTAGTTTAGGACTTAGTCAAATAAGGTTTACTTAATTATTAAAAATCTTATTTTTATTTTATTTTAAATTATCTTATGAATAATAATTAATAATTAATTATATTAATTCAATAACTTAAATAAAAATCACATTAATTCATCGCTTCCAGCTAGGTTCGAACCCGGGTGAAGCAAGACTTCACTTCAAGAGCTCAATTTCGGTCCTGTTTCCAAAATTGACCCTCCACCTTATTAATTAAATAATTAATTATATATTTAGTATAATGAAGATATTACCCTTAGCCTAGAAAAAGACCATTTTACCCCTAGACCCACCAAACCCAAGATTTCCTCTTTTTAAGTTCGGTAAAGACTCCTTCGAGTAAATAATCGTATTCGACAGCCCTACATTGTTGGACCCAACCTTTCCTAGCTCAAATAACTCTCTAAGTTAGTTGGCTTGGACGTAGCAAGGGTTCCGAACTGTGGTTTTACGCGCATCAATCTGTGTGAAGCCTGGTCTAATCATAGGCATTCTTGACACATTAAGTATCACTTAGTATATCCATTTTTTGGGTTGTTGAAGTTATTTCCTTTTAATTTGAGTACTAAACATTATATGGCCTATATGTGGCTCTATTGCATTTATGTATGGTCTAGTCCCAAATTTTTATACTCTTCTTAGATTGTTATGAGATGAGACATCCATTTGGGATTATGTTATATCTTATATATCTATGTGCCATAAAAGTAGAAGACTATGTAATCTTCCTATACGAAGGGTCTATGTATACTCGATATGAATATTATATGTATGTAAAGGTCTATGTAAACCTCAATGCAGAAGTAATGGAAAAGTGTTTAAAATTTCCGTATTTTTTTCCTATGAATGTAATGATGTAAACCAAGAGGCTAGTCTTAGTCTTCAAAGATAAAAATGACGCCGGTTATGTCTAGTGAGTACTTCCATGATGTGACAAACTAGGTATCATAACATGAGGTTGAATATCTTTGAGTCGATGTCTCTTTCAACCACGTATATGTAGATTCTTACTCATTATTGTGAAGCGCTCCACATTTATGGATAAGAACCTATGCGATGCTTAGGAAACTCTCACTTTCTTTGAAGTTCAATATCGTGTCTCATGAGTATTACTATATGTGATTTTAGCATCTAATCCTTTTATTTTGATTATAGGTAATGAATACTCGAAGAAACGCGACACGAAGTCCCTCCTCTCAAAGAAGATGCTAATGATAACGAAGCCCCGGTCAATCCTCTTTCTTTAATGGATGGTGACTTAAGGGCTGCCCTTCTCCACATTGCCCAACCTGTTACATCTCAAGCCCAAGCCATCACTACTTACGATCAATCCATGACGGACCAACCTAATAAAGAGGTTGTACCGCGAGCAAACAAACATATTGATACCATGGCCTCCCATTTGAGGGACTTCACTTGGACGAATCCCTTTACTTTCTATGGGTCCAAGGTTGTGGAAGACCCCCAAGAGTTCATTGATGAAATCTACAAGATCCTCTATGCTATGAGGCTGACTACTAGTGAGAAGGATGAGTTAGCCACTTGTCAATTCAAGGATGTGGCCCAAAGTTGGTACGTCCAATGGAGAGACAATAGGCCTTTTAGGGGTGGACCGGTCACATGGGAGGTTTTCAAGAAAGTTGTTGTTGATAGATTCTTTCCTAGGGAGAAGCGCAAAGCCAAAGTGGTGTATTTTATCAACCCTTGTAAAAGAGGTATGAGTCTACTTGAATACTCCTTCAAGTTCACTAAAATTTCAAAGTATGCTCCTTCTTTGGTTTCCGATCCTAGAGATGAAATGAACCGCTTTGTGACGGGAGTGTCGGATGGCATGCAAGAAGAATGTCATTCGGCTATACTACATGGAAATATGAACATTTATCGTGTCATGGTTCATTCTCAAAAAGTAAAGGAGGAAAGCTCTAAAAGGAAGAGTAGAAATGCCAAGAGGGCATGGTCTTTTGATTGTGGTTCTTCAAAGGGTAGGCTTGATATCGTAGACAATCCTAGGTTAAAGACGAGGTCTATAATCAAGTTCCTACAAAATTTCCCAAGGCTAATGATAATAGGGTGGCTAAAATTGTAATCCTAAAAAGGGAAGAGATACTAGTTCACCATACAAGAAGCTTGTTTGAGCAAATTGTGGAAAAGGTCATCGTGATGAATTCTTAGTTTGAACGGGCAACTTTTCTAGTTCTAGTAAAAGCAGGCACAAAGTTAGATATTTCCCAAATTTAATGGGGCAAGACAAGGGTAGTGGTCAAGCTCAAGAAAGTGGTTCTAATGATGTTCTGAAGAAGAATCACTTTTATGCTCTCCTTTCTACTGGTGAGCAAGATACTTCCCCTGACGTGGTGATCGTTATGTTGAAAGTCTATTGATGTATATGCTTTACCTGATCCCAGTGCTACCTTGTTATATATTATCCCCTAGTAGACAAAAAGTTTGTCATTTTTCCCGATATCTTGAATTAACCTTTTATGGTGTCTACCCAGAGTAAGACGATTGTTACCAAAAAAGTGTACAAAAATTATCCTATAATTTTGCCCTATAGGGTCACTCATGTTGAACTAGTATAACATTGATATGTTTGATTTTGATATCATATTTGGTATGGATTGGTTGTATGCTTGCTTTGTTTCCACAGATTGTAGAACAAGAGTGGTGAAGTTAAATTTTCCAAATGAGCCCATTTTAGAGTGGAAGGGGAGAAATTCTATTCCTAGAGGTCGTTTCATTTCTTGTTTGAAATATTGTAGAATGATCTCTAACCGGTTTTTATACCATGTACTAAGAATCCAAGATTTAGACTCTAAAATTTCTCTCGTTGAGTCACTCCCTGTAGTGAGGGAATTGCCAGAGGTCTTTCCTAATGATCTTCTCGGTATTCCTCCCTAACGGGAAATTAATTTTTTTATCACCTTGTTACCGGATAGAAATCACATTTTAGTTTCTCCTTATTACATGGCTGGGGGTAAATTTAAAGAGTTTAAGGCTCAACTAAAAGATTTACTAGAGAAAGGCTTCATTAGACCTAGTATTTCTCCATGGTGTTCTCCAGTTTTTTTTGTGAAGAAGAAAGAAGGGTAACTTAGAATGTACATTGATTATCACAAACTCAATAAAAGTCACTATTAAGAACAAGTATCCTCCCTTTCGGATTGATGACTTGTTTGATCAACTCGAATGGGAAAGCTACTTTTCTAATATTGACTTGAGATCCGGATATCACCAACTTAGGGTGAGAGGTGAGGATATACTAAAAATGACATTTTGTTCTAGATATTGTAAGTATGAGTTCTTAGTTATGTCCTTTGGTCTCACTAATGGCTCTCTGGAATTTATGGATCTTATGAATAGGGTTTTTCGAAGTTACCTAGATTCATTTGTCATTGTCTTCAATGATGACATCATGGTATATTTTTAAAGTGTGGGTGAAGATATGGACAATTTGAGGGTGGTGTTACAATCTCTTAATAAACAATAATTATTTGCCAAGTATAGAAAATGTAATTTGGCTGAGGTTCGTGGTGTTTCTTAGTCAGGTCTAGCGGGTTATTATCAAACGTTTGTGAATGTTTTTACATCCATGGCATTTCCCTTGAATACTTTGACCCAAAAGAGAAATAAATTTGAGTAGTTAGAGGCATGTGAAAGAAGCTTCCAAATCTTGAAAGATAGGCTTACGTTCTCTTTTTGTTGACCTTACCAGAGGGTACAAAGGGTTTTGTTGAGTATTGTGATTCACCTCGAGTGGTTTTAGGGTTTGTTCTTATGAAACATAGGAAGGTAATAGCCTATTCATCTAGACAACTTAAGGTGCATGAGAGGAACTATCCAACTCATGATCTTGAGTTAGCGACCGTGGTATTTTCCTTGGAAATATGGAGACATTTCTTGTATGGTATTTATGTTTATGTTTATATCAACCATGAGAGTCTCCAATATGTGTTTAGTAAAAAGGAGTTGAATATCCGACAAAGAAAGTGGTTGGAATTATTGAAAAATCATGACATGAGTGTTCTCTATCACCCCGACAAGGACAATGTGGTTGCGGATGTTCTAAGTCGTATGACCATGGGAAGTGTGTCTCATGTAGAGGAAGCAAAGAAAGATCTAGTGAAAGATGTTCATAGGTTTGCTAGCTTTGGTGTTATGTTGGAAGATTATACAGATGGGTGTTATATGGTCTATAATAACTCTTACTCATCATTGGTGGTTGAGGTGATGTCCAAAATACACCATGATCAACCATTGATGGAATTAAAGGAATCGGTTCTTTGCAAGCTTAATGAGTCATACTCTTTAGGGGAGGATGGTGTCTAGAGGTATCAAGGAAGGTTGTGTGTTCCCAATGTAGATAGTTTGAGGAACCAGATTCTCAAGGAAGCTCATGTGTCCCATTACTCCATTAATTCGACTTCGAAAAATATGTACCATGACCTTAGGGAAGTGTTTTGGTGGGAAGGTTGAAGAAGGACATAGCGAAATTTGTAGCAAAATGTCTAAATTGCCAACAAGTGAAAGCCGAACACCAAAAGCCGGGTGGCTTACTTCAATAAATCCAAGTTCCTACTCTGAAGTGGGGAGAAAACAAAATTGATTTGCTGCTAGGTTTTCCTCGGACACAAAAACATCATGACTCTATATGGGTGGTTGTGGATAGGTTGACAAAATCTACTCATATTATTCCCGTCAAGTCTACTTACTCGGCGAATGAATATGCAAGCATCTTTATTGATAAGATTGTGTATCACAATGGTATTCGGTTATCCATTATATTGGATAAGGGTGCACAATTCACATATAGGTTTTTGAGGTCATTCGAAGAAAGATTGAGCACAAAGGTAAAGATAAGCAACACTTTTCATCCCTAAATGGATGGTCGAGCGGAGCGTACTATTCAAACCCTTGAGCATATGCTTAGAGCTTGCATAATTGATTTCAAGGGAAATTGGGATAAACATTTGTCTTTGGTGTAGTTTGTTTACAATAATAGGTACCACAAATCTATATCTATGGCTCCTTATAAAGCCTTGTATGGTAAGAGATGTGGATCTCCAATTTGATGGTTTGAAGTGGGCGAGTATTTACTTTTGCGTCCCGATTTTATTTATAAGAGTTTGTAGAAGGTTAGTATCATAAGAAATCGCTTGAAATGGCCTATAGCCCGCAAAGTCTTATATGGATCATAGGAGAAGGAATTTCGAGTTTGAACAAGGTGATAAGGTGTATTGAGAAATTTTTCCTATGAAAGGGGTTGTTATATTTGCAAGAAAGGGTAGTTGAGTCCTCGTTATGTGGGTCCCTATGAAATCTTTCAAATGATTGGCAAGGTGGCATACGAAAGGGTAGTTGAGTCCGGTGTTCCATGTTTCTATTCTTAAGAAATGTATCAGTGACCTAAAGTATATTATTCCTATTGAGAGTCTAGGTGTGAATGATAACCTCTCTTATGAGGAGGTCCTAGTAGAAATCCTTGATCGACAAGTGAAGAGGTTGAGGAACAAAGAAGTGGCTTACATAAAAGTGTTATGGAGAAACCACCTAGTTGAGGGGGCAACATGGAGGCCGAGGCCAGCATGAAGTCGCGTTATGCTTATCTCTTTCCTAATGAAGGTTTATTGTTCATACTTATAGTAAATATAATGAATAAATTCGAAGTTGCTATGATTTTTGGTGATGTTTTGCAAAATGAGCATTTTTTTGGGGTCAATACATTGAAATTTAATTGAATTCTGCATGTTCACTTAAAAATTAGCATTTCTTCTTGTTTTGTGTTATGTTTTGCATTTTATATGGTGATTCTTTAATAAATGATATTGAGCATGTTAGTAAGTTGAACTTTGGCATAAATGACTCATATATGGTATGTTGAGCTCATATTGATATTATGAGAAGGAAATTCCTCATAATGTGAATTTTGAGCATTATGTGTAGTAATCGAAGTTTTCGAATTTATATATGTAAATTTCATGATTGATGTTGTAAATAATGTGTTCATGTATTTGTGGTTGGTTGGGCTTTTATTTTTGAGTCTATTCCTTCCTTTCAAAAGATTTTAGTGCCATTCGAGGATTAATGTTCCTAAGAGGGGGGATAATGTAACACTTTGAAAAGTCTAAGACGTGCTCTAGATCCTAACATATGTATAAAAAGGTTTAGACACTGTTTTAATGTCTATTTTAATTTATATAAGTCATTTAGGAAGTTTAGAAATCAAAACGTCAAGGAATGTTTATGACGTCCGCAAACTAGTTTAATTTGGTTCTAGTGTGCCTTAGCCTATTTGAATAAGTTTTAGTGGTCGGAAAATGTGGAAAATTAGTGGAAGGGTGTCTAACATGTGTTAGAGTTAGTTCATAGTCAAACCGTCCGGGTACGATCCCCTAAGGACTAACCGAGGGCCCTTCAGGAGGACCCTTGTAATTTGGCAAGAAGCAGCCAAAAGGTAGTGTGCACAAATGAGTCCAATCAATAGACCATTTTCCAAACGACGGGGCATCGATTTACTCCCTCGATGTACACTGAGAATATTTAGCCAAATCCTGTTTTGACAAGTGTCTGAACGCAACAACATACCAACTGGACGGTTAGTCTCTTAGCCGTCGTTTGACAAACGGGGCGTTGATTGGGGAGTCGTGTGTGAGTAAACAGTTTCACTGAAAGTTTATGATTGGTTAATTTCATTAATTAAATGGTTATTTAATTAATTATGTGTTAATGGTTGTATAATTAAGTTAGTGAACAACATATGTAAAGACCCCAAACTAATTAGATTAGCTTGTCCTCATAATTTAGAAACCCAAACTCTCTTCTTTTTCTCTCTAAAGTTGATGAATACTATACATAACAAGGTATAGGTGGGTTCTAGGTCTTTAATAACCAATGTTTATCTATCAATCATCATAAAACAATAAGTTTTAGGATTCCTTTCACCTTTGGGACTTCTTTCCCCAAAGAGTTCCATCAAATAGATTTCAAAAGTATGGAATTCAAGTGGGTGTTTCCAATCTCGAAATTGATCTTTTTAATAGATTTTTATGGTTTATATAAATTTCATTGAGTATATTACAATGAATTATTACTATATTACACTACTTATTGATGGATTGTTCTATGTTTTAGAACATGACCTATTCCGCTTAACCATAGGTTGTGATCTTGATATGAATGGTGTAATATTGGTTAAATTGAATTGGTTATTGGTCGAGTTACTACAAGACGATGTTATTGTATCAATTATGAATAGATTATGATGAAATATAGTACTATCATGCTATTTCTTCAGTAATTGATCTAGATTATGATTTTGACCTGTCTCTTATCTTAAGGTATGAACTAGTGATCGATGGTAATGTAGTGATTCAATTGGCTTTGTTCTCATGTTGGTTATTGATGTGTAATTATATTACACCCTTATTGGGTTAAATTAATTGTTGATCGTGGATTAGGAATGATGCTTGGTATGTCTTTTGATATGAACTTTTTAGTTTAATTTTTGTTAAATGTTATTAAGTGATGATGTTGCATTGCAGTATACCTTTGAATTAGGACTGCTAGGGTTGGTATGATTAGAATTGAAATGTTTTGAATATGGTTTGTGATGTGTTGTATAAGATATAAATATTATAAGAGTGGTGATAACTTATCAATGTGCATTATCATGATGTGATTAGGTATATGTGCTTACCTCACTTATATGAATTTTAATGAAGGTACTTTATGAATGCAATTTTTATTGAGCTATGATGATGATTGTAAAATGTATAGACACGATGACCTACATTAAAAAATTATTATTAATAAATACATTTCTAAAAGGGACTTAGTTAGCACCGAGTGAACTTGACAATGGGAGGTGTTGACATTCTATAGAGGATGATTAACCCTATAGTTCCACAAGAAGTGTTGACTCCCTAATAAAGGATACTCATCCTATGGTTTCCCATGAGATGAGGCTCCAATTTGTAAGTAGAATTTAGAGGGTTCATACCTATCTCTTAGTTCTTTAACTATATTTCCCCCTTAGGAAGACTAGCTAGTGGATCAACCTAGAAAACTACGTTTATGTTTGGTTTTCCTTTGGCTGGTAGACCACCTTCCATTAGTGTAATATTTTACAAAACCACATGCCGCACTTAGATCTTGTGTTCTATGTCGGTTAAGCCGAGTGTTTCCTGAAATAAAATGATGTAATGAAATACAAACCAACTAGATTTACTTAAGAGGTTTGTCTTAGCTTTGGTAAAGGTATGAGACTCTACTTATTCCTTGCACTAGTTTGAATTAAAGGGAGCTTTAGAAGGTTGTTCTTATATATGAATATTCATAAAATAGTACATGTTATGTATATGATGATCTTGCACATTGATTTTACTAAATGATGATTTGTTTTACTTATGAACATTTGTTGGTCTCTATTTCAAAAGAATGATGATATACACTCTAAATTATATGCTATGTGAAGCTGGACATTGATTATGATTCTTGTTAAGTTTACTTGGTTGAGTAAGGTTATGGGACTTTACTTGGTCCTTGCACTTGTTTACTTTTTGAGGGTTCATGGATAATTGTCTTATTTTTGTTATGTTGTAATGAACTCGCATTCGTGCTTCTGGATATTATAATTTAATGATAGATTTGCCTTGACTATGTGTTAAATTATGTGATATGCATGTTAACTAGACTTAGTATTGTTGGTTTTGTGATGTACATGTTTTTGACTTATTGAATATGTCTTGTTGATTTGTATGGTATTCTTGAATGTGCATAAGGCTTTCTAAATGTAAATTAGCATGTTTTAAACAATTGTACCTTTTTAACATGATTTTATGATATGTGTGCATATGGTCATACTTAGTACAAGTGGTGTAGTAACCCAATTTTCTTCCTTTTCGCCAACATTTTATGTTTCGGTCGTTGAAAGGCTTTTAGACGACTTTGAAGGAAGTCATGAAATTCTTATTCATCAATGTTGGGTAGGTCCTCAATTTTTGAGGGCAATGACACTACCAACCTTATGAAGATGTTCTTGTTTTAAGGCTTCTATTTTCTTTCGTTTTTATTTGAGTACTAAACATTATACAGACTATATGTGGCTATATTACATTGATGTATGGGATAGGCCTAACTTGTTGTACTTTTGTTAGATGGTTATGAGATGAGACATCCATATGATACTATGTTATATTTTGTATATCAATTTACCATAAAAGTAGAAGACCATGTGTAATCTTCCTATACGAAGGGTCTATATATAATCGATATGAGTACTATGTGCATGTAGAGGTCTATATAAAGCGCACTGTAGAAGTAATGCGAAATTGATTAAAATTTCCGCAGTTTGAACTACGAATATATTGATGTAACCTAGGAGGCCAGACTTAATCCACAAAGAGGATGACGACGCCAGTTATGTCTAGAGGGTGCCTCCACGATGTGACACATATTTAGAGAGTTGGGCGAATTTAATAGAGTACTCTTTCCCACTCATTACCCTTTGAAGAAGATTCATGAATCCAACCATCTTCTTCTCCCACCACTCTAAAGGAAATAACCTATAAAGAAAAGCCTCTGTGAAAACATCCCAATCTACCGGACAATCAGTTAAAGGTCTCTAATCCCACTATTGCTCAAACAACACTTGAGCCACATCCTTGAGTTTGTATAAAGCTAGCTCCGCTCTCTCTTTAAAGGTCACACCCATAGCATCAATCACCTTGAATATCTCATATATGAAGCTTTGTGGATCTTCATCAACCTAAGTTCCATGAAAAGTAAGAGGAGAGGGTTCATCCTCATGATATCCCGAATTCTAGAAGGGGGAGTACTCGCTTTAGCTTGAGGTCTATCCTCTTGGTTAAATTGGGCAACCAAATGATCAGTGATGACTTGAGCTTGAGCCGTCATGAGTTGTGTTAAATTCATTAGGGAAGCCCTCAACTTCGCATTAGTCATATACCCTTCAACAAAGATAGCTTGGACAACTTGAGGCATAGGGGAAATTTGAGGTCCTTGGGGTCCTTGAGGTTCTTGAGGGGGAACCATCTCATTCATATTATCTAGGCCACCTATGGAAACTTTGTCAACACGGGGAGGGATCTTCTCATTAACTACACCTTCCTTCTTCCTCCTAGTGGTTACTTTCCTCATATTCATGTCCTATGAACATAAAAAGAAGAGGTTGACAAAATTCATATCAAAGAACTCAAATCTAAGTCACAACGTTAGAACAATGAAGAAAGTGAAAATTCTATCATCTTATAGCCTCTCATCCATGGATGTATCGCGACTAACACGAATGAACAAGACTCTACTAGACATGGCTTGTTTGACATAGACCCTAAACTATTTTCCATAGACTTATGCTCTGATATCAAGTTTTTAACGACTCAAAAGTACACCCTAGAATAAGGGAGCACCCATAGGTCAGAACAATTTAGCACTTGACCTTTCATAGGTCTTGTACAAGCGTTAATTATCATACATTACATAATACATCAAAGTAGTCCAAAATTAAGACTTTTCAAGAATAAATTAATAATGAAAACATCTTTCATAAAAGGTAAGGATTGATATCATCTTCACAAGCCAACTTAAGACACGACACAAATATCTTAGGGACACGACCCTTTACATTAAATGAAAATACATAATAAGTCTTAAAGAAAAAAACTAAGAAATAGAACTATGTCCTCAAATATAAGAGGACATACTTAGTATTGACAGGATAAATGCCCAAGCTTTGCCTTCTAAACTTCTTCCTTTCCTCTAACCTATACTTATAAAGTATAGAAAGTATGGCATCTGCAAAAATATGCGAAAAGGGACATTTTAGTAAAAAAATCTTTCTTGTCAAATGAGTAAACTCTTCAATAATATAGAATTAAAATACTGTAAGAATCATCATTTAACACATAATAAAATAGTTCGATAATTTTAGCAAAAGGAGTAACTTTGAAGTGAAACACATTGAAACACTGACATGTTAAAGTAAACAATTCATCCCGAGAAATGTGAACTGGTTTCCTTTGAAATTTCCCTAACAAAGTTATTCTAATACTCCCTAAGGTAAGAAAATAAGGGACCGCTAAGACACCCCCTTCAAGACACACCAAAGATATCCTTAAGACTACCAACCGTAGGCTTGCTTCGTCCTGGAAACAAGTACACACTGTTGGTTAGAAATTTGAAAGACATTCATAATTTAAGGACTACATGTAAGTAACCTTATCCAATAAGACTTTTTAAGTTACAATAAATGAAATTTGTGAGTAGCATCCCATACTACTACTCCCACTTAGTGATCCTTGAGGATTCCTTTTGATTAAGCACTCTAAATTAGTCATTCAAAACTTCATTAAATAAAAAGTAACCTTAACTTGCTGCATTAACATTAGAAATTAATTAATCTAACTTTATTTACAACACATGAAAGAACACACCAAGACTCTTCATTCGTAAGGTCTACTTAGTACAATGGATAGATAGCGTCCCATACCACCAACTATCCTAAGTAGTATCTTATTTTAAGGTACTTAGTTCATTATTATATTGTCGGGGAATATCTTTAACTAACATAGACCATGAGAGCTAGATATAGAATTCCGATCCTGCGCTTATCGGATGAGGGTTCCCCACCTGCATAGGCTAGGGTCTTTCTCTAGCCTTTTACATGACTTTTCCAATAGCTACATCGATGCGGGAGTATTGTTAAGGGATCGTGATATTGATACTAAGTAACTCACTCTCTACTCGAGAGGAGTAGTCATCTAAATAGCTTCATTGGGTACAACATCTCTACTCACAATGTGCACCCACCCCATTTTCAAATCCTCTTGGTGCTAAGGATAACTCCCCCATAGAGTCTTAACATTCATTACTAAAGGTCAAGGATAATTTTTTTACACTCTATCTCAACTCACAATGGGTATCCATCCTATAACCTATATTAGAAAGCTCTTGGGAGGTAGTCTGGTTGTTGCTAAACACTTCATCTCAAATTACAATGAGTGTTCACCCCAAAACTCCCTTTTTCATTCACATTCTTTAACTTAATTTATTCATTCATTTAATGTCTGAGTGTGTTTACATGTGAGCACACCTTTCACATAATCATCACATTCACTAACATTGAATTCTCGATATGCTTACACCTTCATTCATCATTTATTACACAGTAGCATGGTCAATATCTACACATACTTCATTATGGCATAATATAAGCAAGACATAAAATTCAAGATTCATAATTCATATTAACATGGACCTCATCATTATCACTTCATTTCACACATTATGCCTTAAAATCCATACTCAAAATACATAAAAAATATAACCAAATACAACAGTAAATGCCGCCACCAAGAAGGTGGACCATTCAACTCAAGAGCATTTCATAATAAGAGTTATACAACAGAACCAACTAACCATTCAAACATGATTTCGCGACCTATAGAAAATTCTCTAAAATTTTATCATAATATGGCCCTTGTGCAGAAACTATAATAACAACATAGGAAAACAAAAATTCATACCCTACAAAAACATATTCATTTAACCCATTTCTTAAGATAAAATATTGAAATATGCATAAGTGTGAGTTCATTAGGGTTTTGACATTAAAATATTCAATTAATACTAGAAACAACATATTTGATTTATTAATAAACTTTAACATGAATACCCATGCTTAGAATCAAAACTAGGAGAAGATAGAGTTTGAAAACCCTTTTTGAAATCTTTTAGAAATGATTCCTTGAATGGAAGAGAAATCAAGAATGACTATCATACCTCAAAGAATAGGAAAACCATTGATTTTTTGTGAAGAAACGTTCCTAACCAGCCCTCCTAGGTCTTCCTGGAGGCTTAACTCTAATGGTGACTTGGGAGAGCTTTTCTTTAGAGAAACAGAGTTTGAATATTTTAAATAAGGGGTCTTGTCCAGGTCTAGTACCTAAAACAAACTTAATATACTTTAAAAGAAATAAAAATAGCATCCTAGGGTCATAAAATACTTGGGGTGAATTGACAAAACACCTGAAGCCAACACACTAAAACATGACAACTTTTGTAGGACCCATCAATGGACCCAAGCAATGGGACATCTACTGAACGACGGTCCATGCTAAATTGGAGTCATTTGGGTCTGAAGATTCTTCTGGAGTGTTGACTGCCCTCCCCAATTCTTGACCTACACTCCTAGAAAATGGTTCGTCAACTTTGCTACGGCCAGTAGGCTTCTAGGCGTTGATTGAGCAGTGATTTGGCAGCTTGGGTGTTAAGTCTTCGGTCCTCTTGTAGAACCCCTCGTGGGTTCTAGGTAGAGTCGTACACTGACATTAAACCTTTATATATATTCATCTATCTCTTAGGAACATCCCACATCAATTTCGAGTAAATCAAAGACGTAAAATTCACTAAAACACATGAAGACACCATTGCATTTTCTAAGGCACACCTTCCGAAAGTCATTGATGTTCTTGGACGTTTGACCTCCAAACGTCACAAAACTTCAAAAAATGCGTAAGAACATCAATGTAAACAATTTTAACACAAAATAAACTCATAAAATACACATGAAGCTCTATTTAGCCTTAATTTGTTTTAGGATATTACATCTTGAATCTATCAATAAAGATGTTCTTGATGATCCTGAATACCTGTGTCTTCATCATCAAATGATGAAAGCCATATGAATTTGTACATGGAATGTACGAGCATGTAAGGTGAATGCTAAAGTGTAAGATAAGTTTAAAACTCGAATAAAAAGGAAACATACTTACCTCTTTTTGAACTCACTCAACTAAACTCATCATAAAAATAAGATGCTCAACTCATGGATTAGTTAGTGGACATCAAAGATATGATTATCGGCTCAATGAAGAACAAAACAACTCAAGATACTCAACTCAAAATACTCAGTTCCTGATGCCTAACGGACTCATTTCAATATAAAACAAGTTTAAAACAAGTGTAATATAAATAAATTATTTTTAAAAACATGATGTCAACTTTTTGTATATAGAAAGGAAACAACATAAATCTGAAATGCATATGAAAATACAATTAACAGATATATATAAGAATATAATAACTTCTATTGGAGTTTATCTAACCGACAACAATCTTAAGAGCTACAATAATGATGCAACTCTACTCAGCCCACGTTGCCCGACAATCATAACCTTTGGATCAACTGGTAAACTATGAAAAAGATTCATCTAAAACTTATGACCCTTTTCTACACATGATGGCTACATGGTTTTCATGAAGACTTGAGTTAATCTGAAACTCATATCCCCATATTGCTTCTCAATACTACCCAAAATATATTGGCTATTATAGTTTAAACTTACTTATTCTATGGTTTGATATTAGTTCTCAATACTTAGCTTTAAAATCTCTCTTGGAAATCATAGTTTCCCTGCTTGCTTTATTTTATAAAGCTATTACTTCTGTCTCAAAACTAGCCCGGAGGCTTTTACTTGCTTAAATGTAAAAACAATTGTAGTTTAGAGATTACTTAGTCTCCTTATAAATTTTCAGAATGAACTAAACTCTTTACACTTACATAACTTGTAACTTGAGCCTTAAAACAAAGTTAAAAAGATTTGTTTAAGACTCTTGGAAACTTTGAAGATCATTACATTAAGTTGCTCTCAACTTCTAGAATTGACTCTTAACTTTCCTTAAATTGAAGTATGGAATCAAGGATCATGATCTAATATTTATGGATAATATCATGATTTTACACATGGAGGATTCATGCAGAATTATATCATAGACAACTTAATCCTTCCTTTTGCAGATTGTTTCCGCTTGTTCGTCGTTTACAAAAAAAAATTTATACATGGGAATAAATAAAGAAAGACTAAATTCTTAAAATACTAACAAACTATGAAGCCTAGTTCAAACTCATGACCCTAAGTAGCCAATTTAGGGTTAATTCCACCATAGGATTTTTCAAGAAATCCTTCCCTATCAATATTGACCCATTTAAAAACACTCTAAAGATCAAAAAGCTAATGTGGGGAGTGAATATCTTACATCTAGCTTTAAGAATGGTGTAAAATAAGTTTGAATAGCACATGATTCGTCTCTTAACCAAAAATGTTGAAACATTCAAAAAAAGGATGTCTAAGGGTTTTATTTATGATTTAAAAACCAGCATTAACTCTACAGCGGTACTGATCCCACCATGGCGGCGTCGCTACAATGAAACTTATCCTGCTGCATAAGCATAAAGCGAACTAGTGAGCTCCGCCTCGATAAATCCCAAAATCCTTCCGTTTCATCTCCTCTTCGCTTGCTACAGCAGAACCCATCCCGGTGAAGCAACAAGAAAATACCTGCAACATCACGAAGCTAGCTACTGAGCCCCTAAGGTATATTTAGTTCCCCCTTTCACAACATACTCTTAGGCCACAACGCTTACAAAAATCCTTAGCACCAAAGTCAATTTTAAAATTATCAAAATTTGATTTCGTAAAGTCATACACATTCCTTAACGACTTATCTATATATTCATAAAATAAAATAAGCATTTACTCCAAGTAAGTGCTACCATATTTCCCTACACCTTGATAACTCTAATCTAACCAAATTTTTGACAAGGTTGGGAAAATGCTAGTACTACGAAAAATGTTTTTCCGGCGTCGATTTCTCCATTGACATTTCAATAACGACAAAGCCCGATTGTTACAATAGATACCTATTTGCCCATCACTAGTCGCCGAGTGATAAACTAAGGAAAGGTACGCTAGAAATGGAACAAGACAGTACCTTATTAGAGAAATAAATGTCGATACTTATCTTTTGTATCCTTATCGGTCTTCCACTTAGATTCCTCAGCTGTACGATATTTCCATTGGACATTACCGAACTTAATCTCGTTGGTCCTCAAATTCCGAATATCAAGAGCCAGAATAACAATTTATTCTTTCTAATATAAAAGTTCCTTGTCGAGCACTATTGAGTACAACTTAATGATATAGTCACCATTATTGTGATATCCTTTAAACATAGATACATGAAATATAGGATGTACCTCGGAAAGTTTTTTAGTTAGCACCTGTCTATATGCCATAGGCCCTATAAAGAATCTAAAAGAAACCAATATAGAGAGTAGTCAACTTTCCCCTCTTACAAAATCTCATCACTCCTTCATGGGTGATATCTAAAGAAAGACATTCTGGTCCATCTAGAATTCCATGCCTCTCAACTAGTAATTGACATACTTCTTTTGTCTACTGTGCACGGTTAGAAGGTTAGCTTGAATGATTTTTCACTTATCTTATCCATCCTTCCCTAAGTCAATCCCCAAAAGTGTTTACGTCTATAGAATCAAATAAACCTATGGGCTATCTAGATCCTCTTCCATATATCACCTCAAATGGTGCTATATAAATGTTGAGAAATAACGATTATTATAGGAGAACTCGCATAGAGGTAGGGACTTATCCCATTGCCCTCCATAGTAAATTACACAAGCTCTCAGCATATGTTCTAACTCTTGTATAGTCCTTTGTGATTTTCCATCCATTCAGGGATTGAAAAGGGTACTAAAAGTTAGTTGTCTGCCTAATACATCATGCATCTTCCTAAAAGACTCACAAGTGAAAAGGGTACCATGATCTGAGATAATGGAAACGGGCACACCATGCAACTTCACTATCTCTTTTAAATAAATCTTAAACAATTCTTCAGACTTGTAATCCACCTTTACCGGAACAAAGTGAGCTGATTTAGTCAGTCTTTCAAGCACAACCTAAATAAAATCAGATTTCCCCAAAGTCTTGGGAACACCAACTACAAAATCCATGGCTGTCCTTTCCCACTTCCATTTCGGAATTGGCATATGTTGGAGCAACATTTTAGGTCTTTGATGTTTATAATTACCTTGTTAAAAATTCTGATACTTCAACAAAAACTTCACAATGTCTTGTATCATACCCGGCCTACAATAAACTTGTTCCAGATCTCTATAAAACTTTGTCGAACCCGAATGAATAGAATAGCGAGTGCGATGAGTCTCCACAAACATCCTTGGGATCAGTTCATCAAATCTTGGAAAATATATTCTACCCTTAAAATTGAGCACACTATCCGCTTCTAGAGTTTTTCCTTGAGACTAACCTATTGAAATTTGTGGTGTAAGCTTATCTTAAACTCAATCTTCAAATTGTCTGACGTTGATTTCCTCTATGAACATGGCAGCCCACCTCTTTCAAAAATGCCCAATTCCATGAACTTAGACTCTAAGGTCTAAATTTCCTTGACAAAGAGTCGCTTGGTTCAACTTACGTGAGTTAAACTACCAATACTTATCACTTTTCAACTAAAATCATCTTCCATAACATTTATCATAACCAGATAGTATTGAATAGTCACATCATAATCCTTTAGTAACTTCAAGTCCTTTTGGGGAAATAGATGTTACAAACTATGATGATCACTAAATACCTCACAGTTAACTCCATACTAATAATGTCGCCAGATCTTAAGAGCATACACTACTTGTACCAACTTCAAATCATGATTGTTATAATATCTCTCGTGCACCTTTAATTGACGCAAGACCTAACCTATGACATTCTTATCCTTCATTAACACAACACCCAATCAAAAATTAAAGGCATCCTAATAGACAATAAAGTCCTTACCCTCAATTGGTAATGCCAAAAAGGGCACGATTGTCAAAAGGATCTTAAGCTTGTGGAAACTCTCCTTGCATTTTAAGTCTGTATAAACTGTATCTTATTTCTGGTAAAATTAGTGAAGTGTGAACCAATTGAAGGAATTTTTTTTACAAAATGAAAGTAGTCACTAGAAAGTCTCACAAAACTCCTAACCTCCGTCATTGAACTAGGTCGGACCCAATTCTCAACCACTTGAACCTTTTAGTGATCTAACCTTACCCCTTCTTTTGAAAAAACATTCCCCAAAAATTCAACCTACTTCCTCTCAAATGTACACTTGAAAAATTTTTCTTATAACTTTTCCTTTCGATGAATATAAAAAACAGTACTAAGATGGTTAGCATGCCCTTCTTCACTTTTCTAATACACGAAATGTCATCGATAAAGACTATCATATAAAAGTCAAGAAAGGGATTGAATACTCCATTCATCAAGATCATGAAAGATGCAGAGACATTAGTCAACCCAAACAACATAACAAAAAATTCATACTATCCACGACGAGTCCTAAGTTTTGTTTAGAATATATGTTCAGGCGTAGTTTTGAGTTGATTGTACCAAGATCTTAAATAAATCTTAGAGAAAAGCTATTTACATTGTAAATGGTCGAAATGATCATCTATTTGAAGCACAAGGTACCTATTTTGAATAGTGAACTCATTCAATTGTCAATAATCTATGCACGTCCTTGTGCTGTAATCCTTCTTATTAACAAATAAATCTGGAGCACCCCATGGGGAAGAAGTCGGGAAAAGAAAACCTTTATCAAAAATCTCTTTGATTTGAGGCTTAAGATCTCTAAACTCCGTTGGAACAACGAGATATGAAGGGATAGAAATGAGGCGCGTACTGGGGTAGAAACGCATATATGATCGTCAAGAATATCACATAAAATATCAAAATAAGAGGCAAATCTCACACAAATAAAAAATTGTAAAACCCGGATTTAATAGTACATTAGGTATTCGGTGACTGAAAAAAACAGTACCTCTGATCACTACACTAGATGCCTTTGCCACATTCTTGAGGGAAAGGCATAAAATTAAGCTCTATCATCGAACACAAGCTACCTTTTTGTCCTGGATGTGCGCTACCTCCACCTGTGTTACAATTTCCTCTACCACCACGGCCTCTCTGATTTCCTCCTTTTCATACTTGTATCCAGGTTCCCCACTACTAAATAAAGTAAAGCCTCCATATGTTTTGCTTCCCTCAATGTGCCTAACACTCTGATCAGCTTAAAAATTATTAGAATGAGTCCTCAAAAAGTTACTAGTAGAGGCAGGAACTGCAGATTTAATTGTCTTGGCCACGAGGATAGGTCGACCGTATCCTCTTTCATAGAAACCCTGAAAATTTCATGAACTCTTGACACGCTTATGCAGTGACCTATATTTACCATCTTACTTCACACATACACGTTCTTTCATAATCGGTCACGTCGTTGAAGCTCATTCCTGCAGAAGTCATGTGAATAGATTACACTTGAAGTTCTAAATCAAAAAACTTTAATAAACAACCAAATCCTCTCATTTTCAGTGGTAACCAATTGTGTAGCATAACAAGATATGTATGGAACTTTGCTTCATCAATAACCACATACATAGTACCATATTCTAATGCCATAATTTAATCCTTATTGGAATATCTGAAAGTCCTTGGAACATACTTCTCTAAGAACAAGGCATTAAATTAGGTCCAAGTAAATGAAGGTAATTTAGAGGCTCTAGATTCCATAAAAGCTCTCCACCATTGCTTTCCCTCACCTTGAAGTTTGAAAGGCATGAAATCAACCCCATGTTGGTGAACGATACACAACTTATGCAACCTCTCATAACAATACAATATGTACTCATAAGCATCCTCTGTCTCTGAACCATGAAATAGAGAGGTCTTGAGCTGCAAAAACATGGTCAACATATCATGCTCATTACTGGTCATCACAAGAACCCAACAAAGGGGGAAGAAAGAATAATTACCTATCTATCTAATAAGTTTTTCCACAGGGTTAGCAAGGGGGGATTCTCCGTAATTTAGTTGGTGGAACGTTCCCCGGAACAACAAATCCTTTCAAAAATGACATTATCTGTTGAGCTAAAACCGGATAAATGGGAGCGAATCCTATAGCTTAAGCCTGCACTCATTCCTTCTTTTAAACCTCCTCATCATTGTCAAATTCTACTTCCTCTTCTGTCTCTTCATTATGTACCAGAGGGTTTGCATTCAGCGAAACATAGTCGTTTGAAACCTCATTCACAATAGGCGCCACTTTCCCCTGGCGTATACCCCCATCACTTTCTCTACCTCTGCTAACCTAACCTCGGCCTGGGGGGTCCTCTACTGAAGCATTAGTAGGAACTACAGGGCTAATAGATTTATAGTAAGTATTAACCATCTGCTGATTGAAGAGTTAAATAAGTTTGATTCTAATGCAAATCATCAGATACCAATTGGAATCAAGTCATATTAGAAAACTGACAAAAGAAAATGGAGATTTCCTAAAGTCCTATAGCCTCTTGTAGAAATTTAAAGCTGTCGCCGTACTTTTCCACGACACTCTACTAGACTCATTTAGACATATCGATATCAATGAGCCTAGGCTGTGAATACTAATTGGTCACCACCCGAAACATTGTGATTATAGCCTGCACTATAACTAGGTGGGAAAACCACTATTAGCAACCAACCATAGCAATAAATCTAAAACCTAAGGCATTTAAGTTACAAAAGAAAGAAAAATAACAAAAGAAAATGTTAATTAATTATCAAATAACTAATTAACAATGCAAAAGATTAACCTAGAATCTGAAAGTCAATGTACCAAAAAACTAGAAACGAGAACCAAATCTATCATGAATTTCTAGTGAACTATCTAACTAACAAAAACAAGGTCTAGGTCAGGAAATTGTTGACATACACTAAAAAGAATACTATGGCAGTGTGAATGATGTGGCTCACCCTTGAACTCGAAGCTATTACCAATCTTCTATGTGAGGTATGTTAACAATAGCGTGAAGATGCCCTTTACTCAACAAAAATAAGAGCAAGTGCACAATTAGTACATAACAATCATATACTGCTAGAATTACGGAGTTGTCCAACTAGTATAACATAAATAAAAATTTAAAAGATTATAAAACATGCATAATTGATAACATATTCAATTTTATCATAACCATAAACCTCACAATGCACATGCTTTATTACATAGTTTTTCCATTCTAGGAACCCAAAGTTAAGATGTTTGCATGTCGAAACGTGGCAGTCCAATACCGTTTTTATGCAAAAATATGGAAATCTTAGCTACCATGCCATAATGTGGAAATTGGAACTCAGTTAGTGTTCGAGAACGTGGAAGCCGATCCCAATCAAACATTACAATAACACATCAGGATCACATATTAAAGTCATGATTTCATGGTACCTATATTCATATATCTCTTTCAACATCTATGATCAATATTGCAACTTGCGTACATATACAAGTATCACAACAAAGAAAATCAAGTATATATCAGATAATACTAGAATCACAACCATCACATACCTCGAAACAAGGTTCAAATCCTCGACAACTTGATCCTTTACTTTTCGTATTCGTCCCGCTTGATCGTGGTGTAAAAACAATCATTTATACATGGGAATAATTAAATGAACACTAAATTCATGGAATACTAACAAACTTCGAACCAAGATCAAACCCATGACAAAAACTAGTCAATTAGGAGTTAATTCCACCATTGTATTCATCAAGACATCATTTGCGATTAATATTGAGCCATTTTATAATGTTCTACGAATCAAAAACGAATTCAGGGAGTGGAAATATTCCCTTTAGCTTCAAGAATGGTGGAAAATAAGTTGGAATAGCAAATGGGTCGTCGTTTAACACAAATAGTAAAAAAAATACAAATTAATGTTGTGTAAGGTCTTTTTTTATGATTTAGAAACCCGTAGTCCCGCTATAGAGGAACCCATCCCGTTATAATGACATGGCTGCATCGGTAAAAATTGCAATGCAGTGGCAGAAAGTAAACTAATGAGCACCGCCTAAAATAAATACCAAAGTCCTTTAATTCCATCTCCGCCTCGCCAGCAATATTGGCAACCATCCCGGTGTAGTGGAGTCGCTGTAGCGGCAACAATCCTACTTGATCGGCACAAAGCTAGGCAATGAGCTTCTAAGAGATTGTTAATTTCTCCCTTTCACAACATACTTTTAGCCAATTACGCTAAGGAAGCGTTCTTTGATCCAAAGTCAATTCCTATTGATCTACTTAAAAAAATTCTATGTCGTAAAGTCAATTCATTTTGCTTGACTTTTTATTTAAAGGAAAAAAGGCGTGGAGCTTAAATAACTCACTCAGAACGCTTTTTAAAAGATTACGTGGTACAATTAGGTCGAATAAATCCTTCAGGAATGAATTCCTTAACAAGTTATTTATCTTTTCATGAAATTAAATCCACACATATTCCACCTGATTTCTAGAAGATTTTGCTACACTTTATTACTCTTAATTCCTCCAAATCTTAACAAGGTTGGGAAAATGTTACTAATATGAAAAATTATTTTCAACCCCAATTTTTCTCAATTAGCATTTTTATAACTATGAAACCCAATTGATGCAGTACATATAAATTTACCCATTACTCACCCCCGAGTGATCAACTATGGAAAGGTAGGGCACAAATGAACAAGGTTGCACATGATTCGACGAACAATTGTGGATACTTGTCTAGAAAATCCTTCTCGGTCAATTTAGTAGCTTCCTAAATAGGATATGCTTCCATTGAAATTTCACGGACTTAATGTCTTTTGTCGTTAAATTTCGAACAACACGATTAAGAATAACAATCGAACCCTTCTAGTATTGGATGTCCTTATCTAGAACTATTGAGTCCCACTTAATTATATAATTACCATCACCATGATATCTCTTCAACCTAGACAAATGAAATATGAGATGTACCCAAGAATAATTAAGAGCTAGCGCAAATCTATACGCCACAAGCTTTACTAGTTTAAAAATCTTAAAGGGACCAATATAGCGAGGACTCAACTTACCCCTTTTATCAAATCTCATCAACCCTTTCATGTGTGATACCTAGAGAAGAAAATTTTTTCTTGTCTTGAATTACATGTTTCTTAACTTGTGATCCGCATTCTTCTTTCGTCTAGTCATCGTGACCGAAAGTTTAGCTTGAATTCTCCCCACCTAATCTTGAGGGTCCTTCACTAATTAAACCCCAAAAGGTTTTACGCCTTCAGATTCAAACCAAAATATGGACGATCTATATCCTCTCCCATATAATGCCTCAATTGGTTCCATATAAACGCTCAAATGGTAACTATTATTATTAGAGAACTCACATAGGGGTAGAACCTTATCCCAATGCCATCAAATGTAAATTACACAAGCCCTCAACTTGTCCTCTATAACTTGTATAGTCCTTTTTGACTGTCCATCCGTCTAGGGATGGAAGGATGTAATAAACGTGATTTGTTTGCCCAATTCATCAAGCAACTTCCTCCGAAACATGGAAATGAAAAGCGCACCATGATCTTAGATGATGGAAAGGAGAAGACCATGCAACATAACTATCTCTTTACATAAATCTTATGAATATGTTGTAATGGTATTCCACCCTTATCAGAATAAAGTGGGATGATTTACTTTGCATATGAACCACAACCTAAACAGAATCAAATTTTCCCAAAATCATACGAAGGCCAATTACAAAATCCATGGCTATCCTTTTCTACTTCTTTTTCGGAATTGGCCTCTTTTTAAGCAACCCTACAGGTCTTTGATGTTCCTAAATCACTTGGTAACAGTTGTGATACTTAGTCACAAACTTCTAAATGTCTTTTCCCATAGTGATTACCAACAAACTCGTTTCAAATCTATATTCATCTTGTTGAAACCTGGATGAATAGAATAGAGTAAATCATGGGCCTTCGCCCACAACCTTGGGATGTATTCATAAACTCTTGGAACACATATTCTACCCTTATTATTGAGCACACCATCTTCATCTTGAGTTATTCGTTTGAGACTTACCTATTGCTTTATTTCTTGTAAGCTCATCTAAATCTCAATCTTCAAATTTCTTGGCCTTTATTTCCTCTATGAATTTGGATTTAGTTTCAATACAATGTAACAATTCACCGCTTTCACAAATGCCAAACTACCCACACTTATCACATTTTGATTCAAAGAGTCATCTATAACAATTTGCTTACATGGATCACATCGATTAGTCACATAATAATCCTTTAGTAAGTCCATACATCTTTGATGTATCAACTTCAAGTCCTTTTGGGAAATACATGTTGAAAACTATGATGATCAGTAAATACCTCACACTTAACTCCATATAAATAATGTTGCAAGATTTTAAGATAAAATACTACCACTGCCAACTCTAAATCATGAATGTGATAATTACTCTAGTGCACCTTTAATTGATGTGAGTCATCAGCTATGGCATTTTTATCCTTCATCAACACCTATCCCAATCCAAAATGTGAGGAATCCCAATTGACAATAAAGTTCTTACCCTCATTAGGTAATGATAGAATTGGCGGGGTTGTCAAAAGAGTCTTAAGCTTTTGGAAGGTCTCCCCACATTTTTAGTCCATTCTAGCTGCACCTCTTTTTTGTTCATATTAGCCAAGTGAGTAGCAATTGAAAAAGAATTCTTATCCAAATGACAATAGTATCTAGTAAGTCCCACAAAACTTCTGACCTTTGCCACCAAACTAGGTATGACCCAATTCTTAACCGCTTCAAACTTTTTGTCATCTATCCTTACTCCTTTTGACATCACATGCCCTAAAAATATGACAGACATCAACAAAAATTAACACTTGGGAAATTTTACGTATAATTTTTGGTTTCCACGAATATGAAGAACAGTACGAAGATTGTTAGCATGCTCTTTTTTACTTTTCAAATACACAAAAATTTCATCGATAGAGACTACCACAAAATAGTGTAGAAAGGTTTTGAATACTCAATTCATCAAGCTCATGAAAGTTGCAGGAACATTAGCAAAGAAAAATGACATAACCAAAAATTCATGATGTCCATAATGAGTCCTAAATGTCGCCATGGTTATATATTAAGGCCTAATCTTCAGTTTATTATAGACGAATCTTTAATCAAACCTAGAGAAAACTGATGCACTTTTTATTTTCTCAAAAGTATCACCTATCCTAGGAAAGGGTTACCTATTTAAAATAATAAGCTTATTTGATTGCCAAAAATATATGCACACCCTCATGCTACAAACTTTATTTATAAAAAAATGGAGAACCCCACGGGAAAGAACTAGGACAAATAAAATCTTTATCAAGAAGTTCTTTCATTTGAGTCTTAATCTCTTTAAATTCCACTGGAGCAATGCGATGTGAATTTATTGAAATTGGGCACGTACGAGGCTCTAAGTCGATACAAAAATCTATATCTCCATCCTGAGGCATTCCATGCAAATCATTTGGAAAAACTTCATTAAATTTGGACACCACAAGAATAGACCTGATGGACGAAGCTTCAATACCCACCTCCCCAATATTATCTAATTAAGGTAATCAACCTTGCACTACTTATTTACTAGCCTGGATATAGGATATAATCTTAACTTCATGAGGCTTGTACACCCCTTCCCACTATAATTTTTCCCTTCCCTGAATATCTAGGGTAATAGAATTAGCATTATAATTAAGAACAACATAATGAGGGGACAACTCAGTCATGCTTAAGATTATGTCGAAGTCAGCCATATCCAAAATAACCAAATTAGCCCAAATCTGAAATGCTATATACAAAATAGGGAAAGACGGTAATCATAGGGGACTATGACTCAATCGCCAAATAGGGTGCTATATAAAAAATAGGGCAAGACGGTAAACATAGGGGACTAAGAATCAATCTCCAACTAGGGTAGAATTATGTATAGGATAAAAAAATTATGACAAAACATCTCAAAAATAAAAGACAAATGTGACAAACACACAAGAATAGGTTGAACATGGATCAAATAATATATTAGCTAGTTGTTCATAGACAAATATAGTACCTCTATCGTTTCATCGGACATCTCTGCCTCATTTTTGTCTGAATATGCAAAATATTGAGCTCTATCATCAACACAAGCTACCTCCCTGCCTAGTTGCGCGTTACCTCTACCTGTGTTACCATTTAATCTATCTCTATGACCTCAATTATTTCCTCCATGTCCTACGTGTGAACGTCTTCTACCATAAATACTTTTTTCCACATGTAGGATTTCCCAACAATGTTGTTCTATCATGAAAAAAATTAACAAATCGTGATGGCACCTATGTTCCCTATGAATCGGTAGGCCAACCCAGCATATTATATCAAACTTAACAAACTAGTGAGTCAAAAGGTAAACATTTAGCAAAAATCTCCAACACTATGTTCCTTATAAGTACGAAATAGGGAAAACAAAAAGTACCACCAAAGAATTGGTGTCATTATTACAAGAGATTGTAAAACATGATGTAAGTCTGAAATTGAAATGAAAAAGTCAGCATAAAGGATATCCTAATTGAATACTAAAATAACAGAATAAGTAAAAGATGGAGGGAGGTATAGGCCACGAAAAATTCATGCAGCGCACCACAATTCCAATACACTCCAAGCTTGGACTCCAAATGCTTCACAAGATGTGCTGGTACTCGTAATCGAATATGCACCACAAAGAGTGCGACAAAAATAGTATGAGGACAAAAACATGTTTACCCAGTACATTACATTGACTAACAAGGATGAAGTAGTGCTAGGAGCTTATATAAGAAAAATCAAATCTCTAATTATACAAATCTATATTACACTTACCAGTCAAGTTTCATCAAATAGAGGTAATCAAATATCAAGAATATACAATTTCATGAGATGAAATATAATACTACACCATGAAATAATATGCATGTAAATACCCATGTAACGCCTGAGCCTACACCCTGGATGTGGCCGACACCCAATGACCATAGTTAGTCTTGAGCAAAAACTTGACCTGTCTTTCTGAACATAGCCGAAGACTTAACTTAACTCAAATATGAAATAATAACATTCATAAAAGAAATACTTAAAACATATTTGTCTTGCAAAAATAAAACTAGAATTCTCATAGCATAAAATATGCAATTCAAGGAAGAGACTCAAATTGACTATCTGACTAGCTATTAAGCCTCTACAATACTACGTCAAATGTTGTGGCATACCCCACAACATCCGATAAATGAAAATTTTAGAAAGCAAAATAAAAATGTCCTCGATAATGCAAAGAGATTCACCACTGACACCGAATGCTCAACTAGATCAACGAAGCGCTAGGTGCTCATCCTGGTAACCTGCGTCTACATCATAAGACAATGTAGGCCAGCTAGAACCCATTCATTGAATGTACGAGTATGCGAGTTAGAAACCTAAACAACAATTTAAATCTTTAGATGATTAAGAAGATCTTACCTTTACTCTACTCAACTCATGAAATACCAACTCATCATAAAGCAGTATGGACACGTGCAATGTATATATTTTAAATAATTTAAAAGAAGAGTAAAGATCTATGTTCTTTAAAGATAGTGCTATAAAAAACTCAAGCTAGATTATAATGAAGTGATACGGTTGCTGTGGGAGATTATCTAACCGACAACCATCATCATGAGCCTAAGCGATGGTACATTGTCTTACCTCACGTTGCAAAAGGACCGCTCTTTACCTTTCCATTAGTATAGAACCTGAACCACTATGTGGATCCACTCGTTTATGATAAAAAGCACTAAGGAATTATCTAAAAAGTATGATCTTTTCTATATCCATGTTCCCTACATAGTTTATCGTGATGTGAGTTTTTATGAACTCACGTACCCGTATAGTTTCTGAATACTACTCCCAAAATTCTTAGATCATGTAATTTTAAAACAACTATTTCTTTTGTTTGAGGTAATTGCTCAGACATTGTTTTAAATCTCTCTTGGAAATCATAGTTCCCTTTTTCCTAAGACTAGCCATAAACTTTGTGGAAGTCTAACTTCCTTTTTTTTTCTCAAAATGTGACAACATTTCTAACTCTTAGGGAATGATTAGTTCCCTTATAACTTTTGAGAAATGAACTGAACTCTTTACTTTTTTCTCAACATGAAACTTAACTCCTATAGAATTCTTAGTTCCCTTATAACTATTGAGATTTAAACTCAACTCGTTATTCTTTGGTCAACATGTAGCTTTAGCCTTAAAACAAATTTGAAATTTTTGTTTAAGACTCTTGAAAACTTTAAGAACTTACTTTGACTTACATATGAACTGTTACACTTGACTCTTAACTTCTTTGACTTAAATCTTAACTTCCCTTGAATTCTCTTATGGATTCAAGGATCATGATCTCATATTTATTGATGATTTCATGATGTTTAGATGTACCTTAGAGTGTTGGAATTAATTAAGAAATATAGGTACATAATTATGAACTACTACGAGAAGATGGGGGGAATATAAGGTCTCTAGGTAGACTTGGCGCTCTGAGCGGCGCATGGTGAAAGTGCCTGACTGACAAACACTGTTGTACTAGGATCCATGAGAAGTCTATCTTTAGTAAACTTTAATTTGTTCAAGGACTCCCTCAACTAATTTGTACTTGTAACACACTAAAACGAACTCGGTGAAACAAGACACTAACATGTGTGTTATGATTTGATAAGGTCATAAAATGGTTAATTATAGTGTTCAGCGACAGTGTGTTGAGTTTGGTGGTTAAACATCAAAGAACGTCCAAGACATTTGAAAGGTTTTCCTTGAGAAATGCTTGTGTGTTTTAGTGTAATCATGTTATAAGTGTTGGTTTGAGTTCAAATTTATTGGATAGGTTCCTAACATATTGAAGAGTGTATTTAGGTTAGAAACATCCGGGCACAACTCCCCAAGGACTATCCTGAGGGTCCTTGAGATTGATCGAACCTTTTTCTATAATTTGCCCAAGTTAGTTTCCGTCTACGACTAGGCAAACTACGCCCCTCCTTCCAAGGAATGGTACGTCATTAGGGGACGATTCTAAAAACATAGGAATTTTAGATAACGCCCCAAAATAGTAGTCTCTTTCCAAAATGACGACTTGCCAGTACTGCTCGTCGTCTTGTGTACAGTTCGTTCATTGCTTCATCGTTTGACACCTACAATTTTCTGCTGGTATCTCGACCAAGCAAGGGGCAAGATAGGATATTCACCTAATATTGTAAAAATATATTATGCAGTTACTTAATGTTTTTTGGGTATTTAACGTGACTCATAGAATTCTAGAACCAAAATTTGAGTTTATTTTTCAAATAAAAACCCCAAAAACCCAAATAGAATTCTTTAGAACTCCATTGAAGCTTGAACCAAGGTTAAGGCTAGGAGCTTGATTTTTCCATCAAATCTTCATCAATTTCGTCGCTTATCATTAATAAAGGTATGGTGTTTCGTCCTTGACCTCTCTATCATCAGGGAGACAAACTTCAAAAGCTTTTCTAAGACTTCTCAAAACATGAAATATTATATTTTGACTTCAAGCCAGGGGTCTTGCAGAAAATGATTTGAATTAATAGTTTATGTTATAAGTGATATTATTTCAATGATTTTAGATCAAAATTCCTATGAAACCGTGGAAGTAAGGAAATCCTAATTTTAGATATAATATAGGTGATTTGATTATGATACTATTGTATTGATTTCTTGTGTAGATTACTTTTGGCTTTTTATTTATGTAAAGATTACATTATAATTTTATATAAGTTGCCTAAATATTATCATGTTAATAATGTATTGTATTGGTTCATTGCTTTTGTTTGATATTGGATTGGAATTTTGTATGACTATTGGTATGAGCCTTAGGTGAAGTAAATTTGTTTGAGAATGCTTTGGAATGTTTATATTGGTGAAGAAAGGATTTAAAGATGAGGTAATCTTCCCATTTGGTGTATAATTGCTATTCAATTTTGATGACTAGTATGGTCTACTTATTATGCATTATAATTGTGAAGAACTTAACCTTGTTGGATTTACTTTATGAATTGTGATATTATTATGTTATATATATATATATATATGTTATCATTGTAAAGGCCAATATTGGTTATGTGTATGAGTTAAATTAAAGCATGATTTCTCCTAATTTACCAAGTGACACTTATGATGGGCTATGTTGATGTTTCTATCGGAAAGTACAGGGTGCCTTCTAGTAGACTTATGTGTTCGTATGTGCTACTTGAATGCGATTGTACATGTTGAAATATGATTATCTGTGTATCTTGTTTTGGTAGACCTATGCCCCTCTACTTGATGCATGAAAAATGTGATTATGAATTACTAGACTTAATAGGTTTAAGAACCTTTGTCATGTATATGTACGAATTAATCTTTAATAGAAGTCTTGGATCAAAAGACCTAATATGGTGCCCTTCTAGGGATTACTAATATAGGACCTCAAACATGTAAAGAGGGTCAATAATATAAAAACCTTCAATATATAAATAAGGTTATTATATCCTTCAAGTTGATAGTGGTAATAGTATCCTTTTTTTGAATGATGGACATAGGATTCGGTTGGCTGGAACGACATGAAACCCTATTTTAGAAAGTCATTGAGCTATCCTAATTGACCATTAAGTCCAAGAACTAGAGAACCGATCATTGTTAGGTGAATTATGCTTAGGTAATGACTAAGAAATGATACCTTCTCATATGCACGTTTGCGATTGAATTTACTCTTTGAGAATAGAGCTAGCACCGACTGAATATGCTTGTGGTTAGTAGCTCTACTTCAGAAGGGGACTAGAGTTCAAAGAAGCCCTTTACAACCCATAACCATGTTCCTACATGGGATGTGTCCTAGTTGTACCCTTAGCAATTAGAAAACCCTCTATCAGAGTAGGGTAGACTCCAGATTCCATGCCTACCTAGTACGACCTCTGTCGGTTAATGCTTATTCTCATCATGTGGGATGATTAAAGTATGTGATATGTTCTACAAAGTGTAGCTCGTGGAATGGGACATTGTATATACATTGCACGAGTAGGATTTTAATGTGATAGTATGTCATTCCCATAGATCTTTGAAGACCATTACCTGAAGTATTCTAAATGTGAGTGTCTCTTAAGTGTATTAGTTACAATTGATTGACTTAAGCTAATGCACGTGAATAAAAAGGTACTTATCTAGAGTATCTTTAAGGATTGCTTACTTGAATTGAGTGTTTGGGCGGTCTATACATGTTTTACACAGCTGAGTCTCAGAATAATTTTAGGTAGGAAGTATAATGATGAAATGGAAATAATATTACTTTTTGAAGCCTTGAGGAGCATTTAGGTGTGTGTGAAGGGGTTGTATGGGAGGCCACTTCATATCTTACTTAAGTGAATCTTTGATAGACCTTTGGTAGTAGGGTATATGAATATATGGTTTGAAGTGAAGTTTTTGCAATATTATGGATTACTAAGAATAGTTCTATATATACATATCTTTACTAATAAGTGATTGCGATACTTGTTTGAAGTTTTCCCAAAAAGTGCATGAATGAATATTATAACTCAAATGTCCTTTTAGCATTGTTTTAATTGCATGTCACCATACTTAGTGCATTCTAATGTACTAATTCCATATATCGTCTTATCTTATCTCTAAATGTGTAGATGGCATTTTAAAGGATTCATTTGAAGTCAGGCTTGGAATTAGCATCAATTCAAGCATGTTATGGTATACAGTCAATTGATTCGAGGACATAGTCAATTTTAGCTTTCTTAGTTATAAGACATTGTATTTGACTTTGATATTCACTAGTTTTGCTTATTTATAAGATGTGACCCAAGATAATATATTGTCTAAGATGGTTACCAGGAAACTTAGCAGTTCTATTTTTCTATAAAAGAGTTTTTTGAGTATTATTTGATTCTTATGAAAATTTTCAATTATGCAGTACCTTTATGATATATATGCAATGAATGATTTCTAATGGCTTGTGCAAGATCTCTTAGAGGTCGAGTGAGCCGTGTCCCGAATCGAAGGATGCCCTATCTTGTAGGATGTACATTGGAGTTGTGATGGTACCCCACTGTGTAACTTTCAAATGCATTAAACCAACAGATTGAAGATAGACATCTGATACAATACAAAGCCTTAAAAGGTGACATATGAATGATCGAATGGTAACTATTATTGTATGAAAACTCCGCTAATGGCAAAAACTAATCCTAGTGACCAACAAAGTCAATCAGGAATGCCTATAACATGTGCTCAAGAACCTAAATAATCCGTTTATACTGACCATCGGTCTAGGGGTGTAAGTTTGTACAAAGATCCATTCGAGCTCCAAAATATATTTACATAGACCGGCATAAATGAGATGTAAATTGTGTGCCACGATATGAAATAATAGAAATAGGAACCCCATGCAAACAAGCTATCTCACGGATATAGATCTTGGCTAACTTCATTCAATTATACGTAGTCTCAACTGGTACAATGGATGCAGACTTAGTCAGTTGATCCACGATGACCCATGTAGAATCAAACATACACAAGGTACGTGGAAACCCTACCAGAAAGTCCATAGTAATATGCTCCAACTTCCATTCAGGTATGGACATCCTATGAGTCACATGTCAAGTCCTTTGGTGTTCCCACTTCACATGGTGACAATTTAAACGTTGAGATACAAAATATTCTATATACCTTTTAACAGGACACCATTAATAATATTGTTTCAAGTCACAATACATCTTAGTAGCCCCCGGATGAAAAGAGTACCTCGAACTTTGGACCTCCTCCATGATCAATCTTTTCAAGTCACCTCTCTGAGGAACACATACAAGACCTTTAATCCTCAAAACTCCCTAACTATGAAGAATTAAATCCTTGGCTTCTCTTTTCCACACCATGTCTATAATCTTACATAAATCACCATCATCAATCTATTGAGTCTGAATTTGATCCTACAAGGATGACCTAGCCACCATTTAAGTAAATACCTTATCAATTTCTGATATATGAAGTCTCACAAAGCTATTGGTAAAGTATTAGACATCCCTAGCTAAAGGACGATTGCCAACCTATAACATTTCTAGACTACCCATACTTACCAACTTCCGACACAATGGATCCGCTACCACAGTTTCCTTGCCTGGATTATAAATAATAGTCATGTCGCTGCCTCAATTTGAGATCACTCTTATTGAATATATACTGGAGACAACGATGATCCCTGAACACCTCATAATGCACACCATAAATATAATTCCTCCAAATTTTCAATGCAAACATAACAGTTGCCAACTCTAAATCATAAATCAGATAGTTCTTTTCATGAACATTTAGAATCCTCGAAGCATATGCTATCACCTTTCCCTTCTGCATCATTATACAACCAAGAACAATCAAAGAAGCATCAAAATATACAACAAACCATCTTTCTCCATGGGTAGATTTTGAATTGGAGCACTAGTCAAAATGTCTTGAGCTTTTGGAAACTAACCTCACACTCCTTAGACCATTGGAAAGTACCTCTTTCTGAGACAGGCCCCAGACATATTCTTAAGTACTTGAATGATACAGAGCATGTGTGATAGAGTAAAGCTGAAATAACACATAACTGAACAAGAACAAAACCAAACATAAAATATTGAACATGATATTCTGAATGTTGAGGTAAAATTGATGCAATGACCAAATTTATAATTGATGAGACTGAATACTAACTGATCTGTAATAAAGGTCAATGCAACAGAGTTTTACTGAACTGTAGGAGATACTAATAGCTGATAATAAAACCACATGAGCTAAATGTTAAGTCCGATGCATACACCCCATCGAGAGGAACCAATATACCCTGCTGGAGGTATCGAGGCATCCCGGCGTGGTCATTAAACTAATACCTATAGAGGGGACTTACAACCTACTTGGCTAATAGTTTTTAGACTATTTGTGTATGTTGTACCATAGTCGAACTCTGTAGTGATTAACATATTATGACTAAATTCAAGTAAATACTACATCGCTCAAAACTTAACATGCAAATTGATAATGCAAAAATTAGAGTAATAATGATGCATTAATAATTGAGGCATTTATATGTGAAGTAACTGAAATATCTAACCTGGCATGTGTAATTCAAGAACTAAAGAAATACATGGCTATGTTTCAAAAAATCATGCAATAAACTAAGAAATAACATGGTAATATGATTTGAACATATAACTAACTTATTCATTGTAATATGCTGAAGTTCTAAATACTGTAGGTCTAATCATGATATGGGAATCATGAATTTAATTGAAAACTAGGGACCCAGTGGGTGAAAGGAACACACTAGTGAAATCCCACATACTTGGGTTGTAAAAACCCTAAAAATGGATAGGATAAAAAATTAGACCACTGTTCACATGGACTGATGCGTGTAGAACCAAACCTCATAACCCTTTCCACAGCCATCCAACAAACATGGGGAGTTATTTGGGTCCAACCATGTAGTGTTCTCGAATACAAAGATTTACTCGTACGAGTCTTTAGCAGTCTTAAAAAGGGAAAAATCTTAGGTTTGGGGAGTGTAGGGGTAAAATGGTCTTTTTCCAAGCTAAGGGCAGTATCGTAATTACCCTTATACATAATAAATTATTTAATTAATAAGGTGTAGGGTTATTTTGGGGAGAGGGGTCCGAAATTGGGCTCTTGAAGTGAAGTCTTTCTCCACACGGTTTCGAAACTAGTTGGAAGCAATGAACTAAAGTGATTTTTTTATATAAGCTATTGAATTAATGTAATTAATTAATAATTATTATTCATTATGTGATTTCAAATAAAATAAAAATCAGTTTTTTATAAAATAAACAAAATCTTAATAACTAAGTCCTAAAACTAGACTCATCAGCCTCGTACAACTCCCACTATCTCATGTTTATCTCTCCACTCTCACACTCAATATCTCTTATTCTTTCTCGCATATTTTCGCTGCCAAATTAAGATACAAATGGCCAAAAAAAAACAAGTTCTTCACACTTGAAGAACTCACACGAAATCACAGAAAACAAATGTTAATCGCACACAAGGCTTATGGAGGTTGTCATTCGAGTGGAGTTGATATTGAGGAGGCTTAGACGTGTTCTTAGGTGAAGTTTTTCAGCAGAAATTCAAGATTTTAACGTCAAAAATTGATGGGTTCTCTTGTCTCTTCGTCCCTTTCTTATGAGACCCCTCAAGGTTCAGAATATTCATTCCGAAAACTAGGATTGTTCCCCGTTGCATGTCCTTGTAACTAGCTCCAATTGAATTATAGGTTTGTTATTTTTTGTGGTAGAAAAATAGGGATTAAACATGTTTTTTTGATGATTATATGTTTATATGTATGTTTCGAATTATGTGACTTATGTTGATCTTTAAAAAATGTAACTACCTGTGTATGTGTATGTTGCCGTGGCTATTGTTCATGGTTTAGGACTTGAAATTGAATGATAGTTCTTTATATTTCATGTTCACATGTTGATGTAAATGTGATGTTCATATGAGTTTAAATGTGGATGTTTTGATGGCTAATGTCTTGTCTAAAGGAATACATGAAGACACACCTAAAGCGTTTTAAATGCACTACGAAATTCCCCTAAGAACTAAGGTTTAACTTTATGAAAGGATGCTTAAAAATTAAAAGATAATTTCTAGATTTTATTGATGAATTTCCGTCAGCAAAGTGGGTTCAAAATGTTAAAAAAAATGAATTAAAACAAGTTAGGTAATGGAGGATTGAACATATGACCTCACCAGTTTAAAAACCATGAAAATAAAGAAGTAAAATGAAATGGGTGATGGGGATTCGAACCATGGTATTGGCTGGAAAATGTAACTTAAAAGAAAAAACTAAGAAATGAGAGGAGTGGGATTCGAACACACCACCTCTCAATCAGATTTAAGGAAGATTCAAATAAAAATAAAATAAACTGTGAGGCGTAGGAATCGAACCCACGACCTCTAGGCAGTGAAGGAGATTAAAGAAAATTTAAGAAAAGAAATATGAGGCTTTAGAATCCAACCCACGACCTATAGGAGGTGATGGAAAGTCTAAGGAAATTAAATAAAGGAGATGTGAGGCTTGGGAATCGAACCCACCTCCCCCTAGGCCGGTTTAAGGAGAAAAATTAAAAGAAATTAAAGAGGGGTTGTGGGGGTTTGAACCCACAACCCATGAGCCAAAGGAGATAAATTTAAAGGCAATGAAAATAAGAAGTAAATGAGTTTTTGGGGGTTTGATCCCACATCCTCTTAGTTCCATTAAGTAAAAAAATGAAGAGAGAAATTAAGGGAAAAATTAAAAGAAGACATTGGGTCTCGAACTTGGGTCCCTAAGTCGTATGGATCAAACCTAAATGAATAAAAAATGTAAGTGTTGTTCAAGGGATTTGAAAATCGGGTTCCCTTTCCCAAATTTCGTATTGATACATGAGTCGTATGTGAATTAAATGTTCAAGAATAATGTTGCCTATTTAGATCAAAATTGAGATCTTAGCATACATACAAGATGCGAATGTCTTGTACCACATAATATTAGGAAGATATGAATAATTTAATTTAACTATGAATGAAGTCTCATTGCTTGTATGTATAGAACCATAAGTCTAACATACGTTTATAAAAAATTAGGGAACCTAAGATGTATGTAATGAAATTATGTAACCCTAGAAGGGTTAAGTAAGAGTGTAAAAAACACTAAATGGTCATGTGACTTGGCATATTATGTAACAAATATTATGTAATGAAGTGATGAAACCCTAGAAGGTTTCGCTAAGAGTGTGAAACAAACAAATGGCCAAGTGCATTGGCAAATGATGAATTGAAAATTCAAAGAAATTGGGGTGAGTAATTATGAAGAAAAAATGTTCTAATGCTAATGAATGTGGTGACAACATTATATGAGGATAATGTAAAAGATTAGAGAAATATCAAATTAGCCTATGTAAATGTTAGAAAAACGTATTCACCTATGAGAGTGTTAAGTTAATGAAGAGACCAGTCTCTATGATCACTCAAATGAAAGTATTGAGATTAACACACTTAATACTAATGATGAGATTAGAAATCTTCTATTGAGCTATGATGTCCTCATACTAGAAGCCAATTCCCATGATGTATGAGTTCAATGTAATGGAAATCTATACTAAGAACCGATAGGCTAGATATGAGCGATGATGCCTTCTTTCGGGAAGGCAGAGGTTCACGTAACTCTCATGAGATGAGACTGTCCGGCATGCTGGGTATGGGTCTCCTTATATCTCCTAGTCTTCGAACCTATACTACCAATATAAAGATCTGGCGGGGTACAATTACCCATGTACGCTAACATATTTTCGTTCATTTTGGCCGGTGATTCCACCTCTTTTCTTTGTGGGGTTTCATGACATTGGATTTCATGATTCTCACATGATCTATGTTGGTTAAAGGTAAAGTTCCTAATGAATGAATGATTCCAGCCTCAAATTATGCACATAATGAAACAAATGATACCAATGGTGTTAGGATAGGATAATCAAGAGGTTAGTTGGATTAAAATAATGACATTAGGTCATTCTTGGTCATTGCACAACGAACTCAATGAAAGTCTTAAAGTATGTCCTAGATATAGTTGTTGCTTACACTGGCCCATGAACAAAATGAAATGAAGTACGTATGAGTGACCTATACATAATCTTTGTTTGCTAAATCAGACTCCCTAGTTGAGGTCCCATATGTTGAGCCGTCATTTTTGGGAAGTCCTAAAGTCAAATCCATGATTCCAAGGTCTAATATCATATGAATGAATGATATAAACAACGTTATGTGTTATATGAATTATGATATATGTTATGTGTACGTTTTTATGTGATGTGTGCAAAATGTGATGTATGATGATGCATGTTACTCTCATGACATAACTTTCTCTAATCCAAATTTGAAAAGCTCATAAACTTTCCAAATTGTAATTTTGAAAGCTCACTCACTTTCCTAATCTCAATTTGGCAAGTCCATTAACTTGATCTTCTACAATCATGTTGTTAGGAAAGTCCTATTCTTACTGAGGCATGTCCTTGGTTTGTGATTGCATATACCCATGCTTAGTATAAGTGTGTACTAACCCTATACAACTCTACAATTTTAGGTGCAGGCACAGGTGGACGCTAGAGCTACAGGTTGACACTGAAACTATCCAGAGTTGGAGCATTCATCCAGACTTGGTAGGCCCTCATGATTTCGAGGATGCTTTCCTATTATATTCTAGATTAGTTATAGGATTAAGCTAGTAGATTATGTTCAACTAGCGTTTATCTCCTCTCTTGTTCATACATTGTATTGGTGCCATTTTGGCAAGTATACATTCAATGATACATTAAACTATTTCTTTAGTTTGATGATATTTATGTCATATGTATGATGGTGAACAATTATGAATCTATTATAATGTTTAGTATGTATGTTAAGAAATAAAAAGTATCAAATGTTTCGCTAAAATTAACCTAGACGAAGTAAGAATGACGTAAATAGGCTTATCTGTGACCTTTGAGATGTCAACGACACCTGTCTTGTCTGGGGTCTAGAATTCGCTCGTCACAAGGTTGGTATCAGAGCGCTAGCTTAAATTAAGAGGATAATAAGTTTACATCAACCACATCGAGTAGTTTCTAAGTTATGCTAGTGAAGTGCACCACTATCCAGGATTAGAGACGGCATGATGCGTAGGAAAATTTCCGTTATTCTAATCTTATCGTGCCTTCTCTAATGTAAGATTTCTTTGTGTCAAGAGCGTATCTAACATCAACACTTAAAGTTTATAATAGATGAATACAAGGAGTAAAGAAGGCGGGGAGATTGGAGGAGCGGCTACTGGGGTAATTCAAGTTTCTCCCTAGGCTCCAGCTGCAAGAATAAAGATGCATGTTAACTCAGCTATGTTTACAGATGGAGAAGTAAGGACAACTTTTGTACAGATGGCCCAAGCTAGTAATTTATAGGCTTAGGCTATTGGGTTTTATTGATGTGGAGAAGTCTTAGTTGGCATCCTACAAGCTAAAGTATGTATCTCACTCCTGGTATAAGGTGTGGCAAAATAAAAGATCCTTAGGATGGATTCCTATTACTTGGGAGATTTTCAAGATGGCCTTTCTAGGGCAGTTCTTTCCTAGATAAATGAAGGAGACTAAGGTTTAGGAATTCATAAGCCTTAAGGAGCGCTCAATGTCAGTCAGGGATTACTCCCTGAGGTTTGTAAAACTTTACAGCCCAGATGAGGCTACCTTGTAGAAAGTGTGGCATATTGCATGGGGGAGAAAGTACGATGGACTTTAACACTTGTTACATTTGTGGCAAACTGGATCACATAATAAAGGATTGTCCGAATAGGAGAAGTCAAGAACAAGGGATGGAGAGAGTTTAACCTAATGGTCCAAGTGAAGAGGATCGAAGGAGGTAACGATTCTTCGCACTCAAGTCTTGGGGTACAGGGAAGGAACCTTTGGTGAAGTCTTGGGTGCTTAGCCTTAATTATTCTTTCATGTATTTGAGTGTGTATGGTGTTTATAAACTAATATGAGGTTAAGATTTTTGAGTCGTCATGTTTGTTGATTAATTGTACGACGTACATTTTACTTATGTTGTATTCTTTGATGAGACTAGTTCAGGAAAGAGTTACTTATTCCATTAATGTGAAGCTACTTGTAGGTTTAGAGGATCTGCACTATTATGTTAATATGTGAATCACATATTCACCAATGAGGAGTGTTGAATTACCTATATATGCATACATTCTATAGATGACTTACTTATTGTTAGTAAAGAGTAGTGTCATTCGGGGACGTATGTTCCTAAGGGGGGGATAATGTAACAACCCTAAAAATGGATAAGATAAGAAATTCTTAATGTGTCAAGAATTCCTATGATTAGACTAAGGTTCACACGGATTTTTGCGCGTAGAACCAGACCTCAGAACGCTTTATACAACCAAGGCAACAAACTTTGGAAGTTACTTGAGCTTGTAAAGGTTTGGTCCAACAATGTAGGTCTCTCGAATAGGAAGATTTACTCGAATGGTTGTTACCAGACTTAAAAGGGAAAAATCTTAGGTTTAGAGGGTCTAGGGGTAAAATGGTCTTTTTCCAAGCTAAGGGTAGTATCCTAATTGCCCTAATATATAATTAATTATTTAATTACTAAGGTGTAGGGGTATTTTTGGGAGAATGGGCCGAAATTGGGCTCTTAAAGTTATGTCTTGCTCCACTCGATTTCCAACCTAGGTGGAAGCAATGCTTAAGTGATTTTTTTATATGAGCCATTGAATTAATGTAATTAATTAATAATTATTATTCAATATATGATTTAAAAAAAACAAAAATCATATTTTTATTAAATAAACAAAACCTTACTAACTAAGTCCTAAAACTAGACTCCTAAGCCTCCAACAACTCCCACTCTCTCATGTTTATCTCTCCACTCTCACGCTCAATCTCTCTTATTCTATCTCACGTATTTTCTTTGCAATAATAAGATACTAAAGCTGAAAAATAAACCAAGTCCCTGACACATGAAGAACTCACACGAAATCACAAGAAAACAAATGTTAATCGCACAATAGGCAAAGAAAGGTTGTCATTCGAGTGAAGTTGATATTGAAGAGGCTTAGACGTATTCTTTTGTGATGTTTTTGCACAGATTGTCAAGAGTTTAACGTCAAAAATATGTGGGTTATTTTATCTCTTTGTCCCTTTCCCAAGAGACCCCTTAAGGTTGAGAATATTCATTTCGAAAACTAGGATTGTTCCCCGTTGCATGTCCCTGTAACTAGCTCCCATTGAATCATAGGTTGGTTATGTTTGCTGGTAGAAAACTAGGGATGAAAGATGTTTTCTTGATGATTATATGTTTAAATGTATGTTTTGAATTATGTGACTTATGTTGATGTTTCCAAATATGTAACTACGTGTGTATGTGTGTGTTGCCGTAGCTATTGTTCATGGTTTAGGACTTCAAATCGCATGATAGTTTTTATATTTCATGTACACATGTTTATGTAAATGTGATGTTCATATGATTTGAAATGTGGATTATTTGAGGGATAATGTCATGGATAAATGAGTACATGAAGACGCACCTAAAATGTTCTAAATGCAGTACGAAATTCCCCTAAGAACAAAGGTGTAACATGATGAAAGGATTCTGAAAAATTAAAAGAAAATTTCCAGCTTCTATTGATGAATTTCGGTCAGAGAAGTGGGTTCAAAATATTGAAAACAATTAATTAAAACAAGGGAGTTCATGAAGGATTGAACCCCCGAGACCTCACCATGTTAAAAACCATGAAAATAAAGAAGTCAAAAGAAATGTGGTGAAGGGGATTCGAACCATGGTATTGGATGGAAAATGTAACTTTAAAGAAAAAAAATAAATGAGAGGAGTGGGATTCAAACCCACCACCTCTCAATAAGATTTAAAGAAGAGTAAAATAAAAATAAAATAAATTGTGAGGTGTGTGAATCGAACCCACGACCTCTAGGCAATGAAGAAAAGTAAAGAAAATGAAAAATAGAAATTTGAGGCAGTGGAATAGAACCCATGACCACTAGGCAGTGAGGAGAGTCAAAGAAAATGAAAGAAAAAAGACGTGCGGCATGGGAATCTAAACCACGACCTCCTCGGCTGATGCAAGGAGAAAAACTAAAAGAAATTAAACAGCGGTTGCGTGGTTCGAACCCACAATCCCTCGGCCAAATAAGGTTCGATCCCACATCCTCTTAGTTCTATTAAGCGAAAAAATGAAGATAGAAATTAAGGGAAAAATGAAATGAAGGCATTAGGTCTCGAACATTGGACCCTAAGCCGTATTGATCAAACCAAAATGAATAAAAAATGTAAGTGTTCTTCAATAGATTAGAAAACCAGGTTCCCTTGCCAAAATTTTTTTATTGATACATAAGTCATACGTGAATTAAATGTTCAAGAATAATGCTTCCTACTAAAATTGATATTGAGATCTTGGCATACATACAAGATGTATAAGTCTTGTATCACATAATCTTAGAAAGATATGAATAATTTAAATGAACTATGAATAAATCCTCATGGCTTGTATCAATAGACCCATAAGTCTAACATACATTTAAAAAAAATAAGTGAACCTAATATGTATGTAAGGAAATGATGTAACCCTAGAAGGGTTAAGTAAGAGTGTAAAACACACTAAATTGCCAAGTGCATTGGCATATGATGGAACTATTACTTTGTAATAAAATGATGAAAACCTAGAAGGGTTAAGTAAGAGTATGAAACACACAAATGTCCAATTGCATTTGCATATGATGAATTGAAAATTCACGTAAAAAGGTTTGAGTAATTATGAAGAACAAATGTGCAAATGTTAATGAATGTGGTTACAACATGATATGAGGCTAATGTAAAATATGACAAAAATCTCAAATGAGCCTAGTAAATGTTACAAAAACGTACTCACCTTTGAGAGTGTAATGTTAATGAAGGGACCAGTCTCTATGAACACTTTAATGAATGTATTCAAATTGACACACTTAATACTAATCATGAGATTAGAAATCATCTATTGAGCTATGATGTTGTCATACTAGAAGCCAATTTCCATGATGTATGAGTTTAATGTAATGGAACTCTATACCAAGAACCGATAGGCTAGATATGAGTGGTGATGCCTTATTTAGGGAAGGGCGGACGTTCACGTAACTCTCATGAGATGCGACTATCCGACATGCCGGGTATTGGTCTCCTTATATCTCGTAGTCTTTGAACCTATACTCAATATATAGGGATCTGGCGGGGTTCAATTTCCATGTATGCTAGCATGTTTTGGGTTCAATTTCCATGTATGCTAGTGATTCCTCCTCTTTTCATTGAGAGTTTTAATGAAACATGATTTCATGATGATCACATGATCTATGTCAGCTAAAGGTAAAGTTCCTAATGAATGAATGAGTCTAGCCTCAAATTACGAACATAATAAGACGAATGATACCAATGGTCTTAGGATAGGATAATCAAGAGGTGAGTTAGATTCAAATAATGACATTAGGTCATTCTTGGGCATTGCACAACGACCCCGATGTAAGTCTTAACTACTTCATAGGTATAGCAGGTATTTACACTAGCCCATGAATGAAATGAAATGAAGTACGTATGAATGAATGAAGCAGACTCATTATTTGCTAAATCAAACTCCCTAGTTGAGGTCCCATATGTTGAGCCCTCATTTTTGGGAAGTCTTAATGTCAAATCCATGATTCCAAGGTCTTATGGGATACAAATCAATGATTTGAACAACATTATGTGTTATATGAATTATGATATGTGCTATGTGTACGATGTTGTGTGTTGTGTGCAAAATGTTAAGTATGATGATGCATGCTACTCTCATGGCATAACTTTCGTAATCCAAAAGTTATAGGAATGATCTAGTGGAGTACTGGTGCAATTTTTGCAAGTATAAATTTAATACCATATTAAACTATCTTTTCATTTGATGATCTTAATGTTAGATGGTTTATGGTGAACAAATATAAATGTCATAGAATGATTAGTATGTATTTTAAGAAACAAAAAGATTCATATTTTCCGCTAAAATTAACCATGACAAAGTAAGAATGACGTAAGTAGGCTTTTTTGCGACCTCTGAGAGGTCAATGACGACGGTCTCGTCTGGGTTCTAGCTTACGGGCCTGACAATGGGGATGAATTCCACAGATAAATCTTTAGATTTTTGTGCTTGAGCTTATGTAACCTTGTTGAATTCTTAAACTAGGGTTCTTGACCTTTTTCATCTCTATTGCTTTAATTTTCTATGTTTTTATTAACGATTTGACTTAGGTAAGATTTAGTTATCTTGCTAGGCTTAAACTGACTAAAACCTCATAATTTAGGGTTTAAATAACGTAGCTTAGGTGTTAAACGAAATAGGAAAATATTAAAAGACCCTTAAATTGACTATTTTATCAGTGACCGACGAACCTAGTCCACGAACTGTGGTCCTAACTATGGGCCATAGGTCCTAGCTACGTATGTTGACCAAGTTAGAAGGACCTTGTCCATATACCGTGGTCCTATCTCGGGTGTGTCCTGTTCCTCTGTAGTGTGATTAGAGAATGTGTTCTGACGACAAGATCATATGGAACTGGTCCACGAACCATAGTCTAATATGCGCCATGTCCTGCTCATCCCGTGTTTTATGCAGAAAATGGGTTCTGAGGACCATGATCGACGGACATGTTCCACGAGCGGTGGCACTACTACAGTCTATAGGTCTTGGTCGTTGTCTATAGATCAAGATCGATGGATTTGGTCCACAGACCTTGGTCCTAACTATGGTTCATAGGTTGCCTACATAGATGGAAAATGCACTTCTGGAAAATCTGAATTTGGGTCTATCAAGGGTAAGGGTTGTTACAACATATCTGAGTAAATATAGTCCATAATAATGGAGGGGATCCAGCTGGCCTACTGTTAAAATAATCCCTCCATCACTACTTGGAAGAGCCAGTCATTTGAAATAATGTGTAGTCAAATTAATATAAATAATGTCATAAATTCGATTTTCAAATTCTAGAAAAAAATCATGAAGAAATTATAATAAAAAATATTTAAAGCCGCATATAACACTTTATTTTTTATTTTCAAGACAACAAAATTATAAATGTAAGCATATATAGTAGGTTAAAAAAACTTGGATGGATACTCGTGCTTTGGAAAAAAATATCTCTTACCTCGTTATCAATACCAAGCAATCTATCTAAGCAATTTTTTAGTTTTTTTGGAGTTTTTAATGCTTTTCAACTTGAATTCCATCACCTCTAACATAGTTTTGTGAAGATAATTCCAAATTTGTTTTGGATTTGGAAGAAATCTAATTATTTTTTAAATAGTTTTTGAGACAACAACAAACAAAGTGTATTTCGTTGTGGACTTCATAGATTTTCTTTTCTATGTGATTCTTGATTTGCGTAACAATTAGATTATTTTTTAACGGATTTATTTTTCAATCCTCTTCCATGACTTCATTTCTAAAGATCAACGATCTCAAAGTAATTTTCCTTTATCACAACTCATAATTGGTAATTTTTATTTCTAATAAAACCATCATAATTTATGGATGAAAAAGAAATTTTCAAATCCATATCTTCACTCAATGTCCCTTCAAAAAAAAATAGCGCTACATCCCACCTGTATTTTTTTGGGAGAAAATAAATACCGAAAAATAACAATAGTAGAAAATTTGAAGGACAAATTATCTATAAAACATTATATTATTGCTGATTAACAAAAGACATTTATTTACAAAAATAAAATCAAACTGAAATAGAAATCAACTCTGAAATACTAGGTGTCTAACTTAATAGAATTATTCGAACAAGAATATCTATTGTTTTTAATGATATATTTAAGTTATATACTAAGGATTCAAAGATCTTTAATCTTGAACATCACATTTAACAATTTTGACCTTTTACATTATTGTCTTGAATACACATAAAGAAAGCTTAAAGAGTGTTCATATCAACTTTCTAATTCTTTTGAGTAAACTCAAGATGAGCGGGACGTCCTAAGTAAGGATATAGTCGAAGGATTTTTTAGTCCAGCAATTCAGTTGATGGAATCACCACATTATCTTAGTCTAGACAAAGAATGAAAACAAGTGATTTTGTAGGAGTATTATTGTCACTTCTCACATTTCTATCTATCATTCGACAGGTCCTGCAAAAGGACAAACACTAAACATGTTATAATTATGTTGTAAGTCTATGAACTCACGATGTATATCTTATGATGTTTTTCACCAAAAAAATGTATTATTTGTTTAACAGAAAAGACATAAGTAACCATTGAAGTTGTCCCGAATTTTTAAAAAGACACTTTAAATTTGTAACTGTCCTATTGCCCCCACTAAATAATAATGAAACGATATAATTATACTATTTTTCGATCAGCCCAATTTTTAAGAACCAAGTGTATTCAAACACAAATCAATACATGACACATGTTAATTTAATTAAAAATGTATTTTTTTCTTATTTATCTTTTTTTCTTTATTTCTGTCTCTCACTCTCACTCTCTCTCTCTATCGCTCTCTCTCTCTCTCTCACACACACACACACAATTTTTGAATTTTAGTTTTGATTTATTTTTAAATTTCATTTCATCTTCCACCTCTCTTCATTTTCTTATTTTTCCTTCATATCCCACCCCTCTTCCATTTACACTCCCATTTTTTTCCTTATCTTTTCTTTCCTTTTTCTTCTTCTTCTTTGGTCAAATTCTATTCATACTATTCTTTAAACTTTACTAAATTTTTTATAACAAAATAAAAAAAAATTATAAAAAATTTATATTTTTTAAGTATCATGAACTACTTATTTTCATATAGATTTAAAACTAGAAATCATAATTTTAAAAGAATTAATTAATTCCCCAAAAATTGAAAGAACTTAATTGAGATTGGATAAAACAAAAATTATATGATACTTCCTAATCATCTCATTAATTTATCTCAATTTCATATAACTTCCAAACTATGAATTATAATTTTGAAAGAATCATCATTTCTGAAATTTGAAAATACTTAACTGAATTTTGGATTAAAAAAACTAAATAATACCTACTTATAATTTAAAAATCTAACATGCTTATCAAATTGTTCAAATGTAATAAAATGTTTAAATATAGTTTTATATTAAAGAGAATTCAACTAGTAGTTACAAAAAGGAGAGATGAAATTGTGATAAAAAGTGAAATTTAAAATAAGAATCTTCAATGAAGATGAAAATAATTTTTTTTAAGAAGAAGGAAGAAAGAAAACGAAAAAATAATAAGGAGAAAAAGTTAATTAATAAGAAAAACAAGAAAATGTATTTTGTAGCAAAATACTTGCAAAAATAGTTCACGCTCTTTAAGAGATTGCATACACTCTCCATGTCAGGTGGACAATTAATGATGTAATAATATCAGTTCAGAGTTGTTTAAGGGGGTAATACGATGCTAACATAGTTTATGTGTCTTTTTGAAAATTCGGGACAACTTTAGGTGTCACTTTATGTCTTTTCTCTTTGATTAATTAATAATATTTATATTATTAATGTGTAATCCATAATAAATTAGTTTATTATATAGTACTTGTTTGGGAGTAATGGAAATTGGTGATTGTTGACTTGTCTACGTTGGTGATGTAATTAATTGCTTGTGTTTGATGTTTGAAAATGATTTGAAAGTCTTATTGTTCAATTGTTGATGTTTTATTGATGTTGTATTTTTGTAAATTGTGCAATGATATCAAAATTATCATCTCCTTATTACTTCAATGAACATGTCATTTACATTTTTTATGAGACATAGTTGTGATAAGTATTATGTAATAAGAGGATGTTGCATTTCGAGGAATGTATTGTGCACCACGATGGATACTATATTTTAGGGGACGTATTGCTTGCACTTTTAGTTAATATTATCGAGAATCTTATCGCACGCCATGATGGATGCATGGACAGTTAAGTCCCTAGAATTCTGAGAGACAATAGGTCTATATTGTTAGTTTTTAGGTCAGACATGCATCACTATACTTGACATTGAATTTCATTACACTACATATCATTATCGTTGGTAAATTTGATTTTGTGTGTTGTGGATTTTCTGAGTGTATATTTGTTGAACTCCTGACTGATGAATACTGAGTTTTTGTTGATCTTATATAATTTGTTTAAATTTTTGTTATGGAGGATATATAATTTTTTAATGTGTTGTTGTTGAGGATATGTAATTTTTTTAAATGTTGTTATTAAGCTATGTGTTATGTAATCTACAACATTTTAGGTTAGGTTTGTTTTATGCGGGTCATAGTTGTGCAGGTTTAGATGTTGTATAAGGAGTATGTGTATTTTGTTCCCTTAGATTCTGTTTAGAGGTTTTCTTGTTGTATATCGTGTGTTTTTGTACTCACCTCTTACTTCTACAATATTTTTTAGGTTATGAACCCGAATATTCGTGATACCTTATATTCTCTTCATTTCCGACTTCATGTGGATATCTATGAGTTAGCTAGTTCTATTCTCAATAAACGTTCTTCCTATTTATGATTTTTTTTTACTTGGAAGACAACATCGCTCGTGACTTGATTATTTTATTTCATTATAGTATTGACGTTAGAGACTTTTACACGGGACAACCATGTTTTGGTGGTATTTTTAAGTAGATTGTAAATTTTTCTGCATATTATCGTAATTTTTTAGACTTAAGTTGACTTGTCTTGGTGGGATAAGACGAGTCTGTCACCTCTACTTTTGGTTCGTAATAAATGGTATCAGAGCCTCAGGTTCATAGGTATAACGTGTATACAAGTTGATACTATGTAGAGTGTCTTGTACGGAGTCGTCATTACTTATCTTCGAGAGCCTACAAACACTTTTAGGAAAAATCTTCACTTCTTGAATCTCTATTGTGCATCCTTTGTAACTTTTTATTCATATAGGAATCTTCCATTCGCTTTAACTTATTTGATTACTCGTGCATAGCTCCTCATGTCAGTGGTTAATGTCATGTATAACTTTGAGGTTAAATTTGATTCTAATGTTGAGGCGATATACTAATGTAAATGATGTGCTGTTAGAGTTGGAATATTAAGAGATTCAATGAAATTGAGATAGGTGATGGTTAAACGAAACATTTTGATGATATCTGAATGATAATGTTGAACAATGGTTTGAGGGGCTTCATGAACATATGATCTTTTTAGGTTATTTACCAAATAAGGGGGGGAATAGTACTTGTGTGGTGTAGGCAATCTCTTGATTAGTTTTATAATTAGAAGTGGAATGATTAAAAGGATAGATAAGTAAAGAACAATGTCACTTTGAAAACTATAGTTAGTAATGTTGTCATAACATATATGGGCTACTTAATTAGTGAATCATGAGAATGATGTTACATTAATTGAGGTTAAAATCTCTAATGTAGTTTTAAAGAATGAGCGCATGTCAAAGACGAAGATGAAATGACTACTATATTGGTACCAATTCTTTCTTGGTTCGAGTGGTTTAGTGTGTTATTTCTACTATCAATTTGATATATGAAGAAATGGATATCTCTTTTGAAGAGAGATCAAATAAATTTGGTAGTGTATTGTAGTTATTTAATGGATAGGAATGATTAGGCTATTTGGGTACAATCTTCTCAGTATGTATTATGTGTTCTAGTGGTGGATCTAACGATCTTCCACAATGTTGTAATAGTGGTATTGAGAAACGGATATGTCGAATTTCAAGTGCAAATGCTAACTTCTTAAAGATTTATATCTTGTATCACATGCTCCTATAGTAGGATTTGATGTTGCACTCATATTTGAGAAACCAACTAGCTTGTTACTGCGGACGAATGAGTTAAGATTCATATATAAAAAACCTTTTAGTGGTGGATCGTTGATACTATGTTAATGCGTTAAGTTCAGAACGGTATCCCGAGGTTCTAAATGAGGACCAATGATTTCATTTGAATGTCCAAGGGAATGGATAAATACCATTATAATAAACTTATGGGTAAAGGAAGTCCCAAAGAATATACTTGTGTGGATGTAATTGAATATTTTAGTGAAATATGTATAGGAAAGTGGAGTAATCCTTTGAACTTAATCGGCATACCTATGTTTATTGTGTCAAATTTATGAAAATATTTGTTTCATGGTGATGAGAACAGTTAACTGAGCATGCTTGTAATACAAGTCTGTATGTATTGTGATAGAGATGTGACTATATAATAAATATTGTTGGTTAAACCAATTATGTATTTTAATGACGACTTTCAAGCATTTAATGTTGGATTTGATACTATTTGGTGAGTATCTTGAATGCATGGAAAGGGATACGAGGTGCTAAGGCACTGCTTGAATAAAATTTAAAGGAGCTAGACTCAAAAATGGAAAGAATTAGTGGAAAGTAATATAGCCTTCAAAAGAAGGGAAAAGCAAGGATATTTACTCTGAGTGCAAAGGAAAAAAGTATTTTTTCAAAGGTTTGATAATTTCTTTCAAAGACGCATGGTTCTTTTTTACAGTAGTTATGTTAATAGTGTCACAGGTTCATAGATTTGGTAAAAATTGTTGGGTAAGATTTGAGAAAGAAGTCTTCATAGTTTAACTCGAGTGTGATTATATTTTTTTGTGGTTTTTAGATTAGTAATGAGTATGATTGGACTTTTAGTGAAATATAAGATAAGTTCGACGGAGAGGGGATAGATGATAAGTTATGATACGTGAATTCATAGAAATCTTTAAAGTATGAGCTAATATTGATAGATAAAAGAATTAGGTTACACAGTTGTATTCAAAAATTTAAGTTTTTAATTGTGAGTTTATTTTTTTGACTGTGTTCTTTGTCAAGATATAGATTAGTAATGTAAGAAATTATTTATCACATTGAGTTTGAAACAACTGGAAGGGTTTTAAGTTAATTTGGGTATTAAATTTTGTTACTTTTTATTGGTATACCTACGGGGTGTTTCACGTAATGCATTGGGTTTGAGAATAAGGTAACAATATCAGAGTTGTTGGTTAATGAATAATATATGTAAGCAAGTTGGCCAAGAAAAAATGAGTATGGTGTATTGAAGAGTTCAATGTATTTAAAATTTTTGACATGGGAAGATTTTAAGATATGTCAAGGAATAAGACCTCTCATATTCACTCTTGGTTCGAACTTTGAGGATGTATGAATTTTCATATATAGATTATAGTATCACTATAGATGTGAGATAGTTTGGTATAGACATACTAGGTTTTATCATCGACTTTTATAAAGATTGAGTTTTTGTTTGGGTGACAATCAATGATGCATGGAAGATATTGTTATGTAGAGCTTCATTATTCAAAATTTGATAAGTAACTTTTAAATGTTAAATGTTGTAGACCTGCAATTCTACATGGTTAGTGAGGATTTTGAGGAGATTGAAACTATTTTGTTGATAAGACGAAATAGATTTTTATAATGTGTAACATAGTCATTTGTTGGTGAGTAGAGATTATGAGCTTATAATATACATAATTATTAGAGTTACCAAGAATTTCTAATAATTTTGACATGAGATATATTATGTTTTAAAAAGTAGTTTACACTTGATATGTGAGTGATGTCGCGAAGTTGATGTTATGTGGGATTTATTAATTTTATCAGAATGGAAAGGTACTATCAGGTTTGAAATTATTGATATAAGTGTTGGGTGGAACTCATATCTATCACAAAGTACTTACAAGGAGAGACAAGGATCAATAATTCTCAAATTTTGAAGGCGATAATGTGTTTGCTAATAATATGATTCTACGGAAAGTTTAAAAGTAAGGTTAATGACCCGATTGGCTATGATGTTCTGTTTGCATTAAAGTGTTCATATCATTGGAGTACTGAGAGGAGTATGTGGGTTTTGATGAATTGAGTATTTGTACGATTGTAATAAGGACTACAATGGTTAATTATTGGTTGTTAAACACCAAGGAGATGGAGTAAGATGAATGAAAATGTTTTATATAAGCACTATGGAAAGAGTATCTAGTGTTATTTGTCTTAGGTTTTATACTTTATAATGTGACCACCTTGTTCGTTACAGACATTATTTAGAATTTTAATCACTACCTATGGACATGTGTGTTTAACTTCTGGGGGTGAATCCCTAGTGGTGGATCGGATTTACCGATCCTACGAGATCCTCCTTGTATAATAAGATACTTTGGAAGACTTCATCATTTATGATATGACATATTTAGTTTTTCTCATAAAGTTGTTAACAAATTTTAGTGGTTCTACATGCACAACTTTGTTTATGAAAAATTAATGGAGATCTATTGTGACTATACAAAGTTTGCCAACAGATTTAAGATATATCACATCACTTGTATCACGTTTTTTATATGTGTGTTTCGATGCGGGGACTATTGGGTCTAGTTTTGTCGTTCTTAAGGTTTGATTACTATCATAACTACTAATCTAACATTTCTAAGTAGGGTTTAATTATACTTTGTGTATTGCCTCAGTGGGAAGTCACTTTTTCATTTCCTTCTCTGGGTTAGATAAGTTTATCCTCCCTTGATAAGTACCCATTGTCTAACAGCTCCTATTTTTATCCCCTCCGGTTCTTGAACTGCTCTGTTGTCCAAATCCCTCTTGCTACGATCTGTCTCTTTGTCCCTTTTGAGGGTGTCTTCTTGGTTCCGGTGTACTATTTCTTGGCGATGCTGTTGTTCCGCGTTTTTCTTGGTTCTTTGGGCCCCCTTTCACTCCTCCTGGCTGTGTCCCCGTCCCCCTGGGTTTCCTTTCCGCTTGCGTTCCTGCGTTAGTATCTGGTTTGCTCCTCCTCCTGATGTCGCTCTCCCCTTTTGCTTCGTCCCTTGCTTTCTTACTCCGTTGCTCTGGCTGGCCCGCTTTTCCGCGGGCTCCTTGGCGCGAGGTCCCCTGCTGTGGAGATATCCTTAGAATTTTTGTTATGGTTGGTTATCTTTCTCGCGGCTTGTCCTATGTTCCAGGACGCCCCCCCTTCGTGGTGGCTGATGTAATGCCTCGGTCCCGACCTTTTCGACCTGTTTTCTGCCATTCTCCCCTTTCTCCTCTTGCCTAGGTTGCTAGTGTTTATTTTCTTGAGTCGTTGTGGCCAGTTTCTTCCGAACTGTTCACGTCTTCGTGTAGTCTTCCTTCATTCCTTCCTGTCCTTTTCGATCCTGCCTTTCCTTTATATTTTCTGTCCTCCCTGATACTTGCTTCCTCCCTCTGCGTTGGCCTCATCTCCTCAGGTCGCCGCTTTTCTTGATCTTCGTCCACTCCATTTGGCCAGCGCCACAAAGCGACGTCCAAACTACACCTATGCGGAAAAACGCTAAACGAAGTTTGTGCCGAATTCTCCGCCCCTCCACCCCCGGCTAGAACGAGCGTTAGGGCAATAACAAAAGTATCAGAGTAATGTTCCTGTCCATGGTACAACCTAGCAAGGATAGTATATAGATAGTTGACCGTTGCAGGATGTGGAATTGATTTGGGTGTTGGGGGAAGGGCAGGAACAGCAGTGTAGCGCAAGGGGACCCGGGGAGAGAGGAAAGAAAGGGGAGTCCCCTTTTTTTTTCGTTGCAAAAATTGAGTGCAGGCCGATGCACTGCAGCATGTTGGATGTTGGAGTTGTGAATTAGTTAAACGTTTTGTTCATGTATTGTAATGTTTGAATTTTTTATGAAAAAAAAGATTGTAAGTGACCATTCTTCATGTAATGTTGGCCCATGATTGAATTGTGATTAATTGTTGATGTGTGATGTTTGATAATGATTTGGAAGATTTATTGTTTAATTTTTCATGTTGTATCTATGTTGTATTGTTGTAAATTTTGAATTTAAATTAAAATTGTCATCTCTTCATTATTTAAATGAACATGTCATTTGCAATGGATATGAGACATTGTTGTTATAACTGTGATGTGTTATAAGAGGATGTATAATTTTAAAAGTATGTATCGCGCGCCGCAACAAATTTCGATGAATGTATCGCACACCGCGGTGGTTGCTATTATCGAGGGTCCTACTGGCACGCGCCGATGGATGCATGGAAAAATAAGTCACATGGGTCTCGGACCGAGAGAAAAGCGATGTGTATCGTTAGGTTGTACATGCTTCACTATACTTGACACTAAATTTCATTGCATTGCACATGTTATCATTGGTGAACATGATCTTGTGTGTTATGAATCGTTTTAGTGTCTTTTTGTGGAACTAGTGATTCATTAATAATGAGTTTGTTGTTGATGATGTGTATTTTGTTAAAGTGTTGTTCTTGAGGATATATAATTTGTTAATGTATTGTTGTTGAGGATCTGTAATTTATTTAAGTATTGTTTTTTAGAATATGCAATTTCTTTCATCGTTTTTTGGTATATGTGCTATATAAGTTGTTAGCTATTACGTTGGGTTTGTTTTATGTAGGTTGTAGTTATGCGGGTTCGGATGTGGTGTAACGAGTATGTGTATTATGTTACCTTAGCTTGTGTTTAGAGGTTTGCTTGTTGATTACTGTTTGGTTTGGTACTCACCTCTTACTTCTACAATATTTTCTAGTTTACAAGCCCGTATCTTTGTGATACCTCATATTCTCTTCGTTTCCGCCTTCCTATGGAGATTTGTGACGTAGCTGGTTGTATTCTCAGCTAACCTTCTTGTTCCTGTTTATAATTTTGAGTTACTTTAAAGACAATATCATTTGACACTTAATTATTTTATTTCACTTTAGAATTTGTATAATTGATTTGTACACCTGACAACCAGGTTTTGGGGTATTTTAAAGTTGATTGTAAATATTGTGCATATTATCATAATTGTTGAATTTTAGGTTGACTTGTTTTCGTGGAATAAAATGAGTTTCATCTCTTCCTTTTTTGGGTCGTGACACAGAATAATATGAAACTCTATGGACACAAAATTAACCACTATTAAGCCCTTCTAAACATGTTGTTCGCACCAATTTTTTATACTTGAGAACTTTTTAAGGAAAATTTTTCAATTTTTTTTCTTTTTTCAAAATCACACTTAAAAAACATATGAACTTCTGTATAAATATTAAACATACTAAAGCTTCAAGGGTAATAAGGTTCAATAGGGAAAACATGATATGATGTTTCAGCAGAAGATGATAAAGAGTGGCAAGTTGTTTTCCAAAAGAACAAGTATGCAGTCACAAGAACTCAGGACTTCGTTCCCTAAAACTAGAGTGTAATTATTAGCGGTCAATTGAAGACACTTGTAACAGTAAGAAGGAACAAAGCCTCTGTAATATTTCAACCATTTTTTATATTCCATCTTTATATTTCACACCAAGTTGATAACATTCAAGATGTTCTCGGTCTATTTTCTACCCCTGACACACTCGATGGACATCGAACTACCATAGGAATTGTTGGAGTGTCTACTCCTAGGTAGTTGGAGTGTCTAGTCCTAGGAAATCAATCTGCATACCAACACTTTCTCAAATGATGATTTTACATCTGAAGAGGTCTGGTTATGGATTCTATGGAAGTACCAAAATTAAGAAACCTATGTATTATAATGTAGGTGTAAAACGCACAAGTTAATGCAATTTGGTACTTCCATAGCTTCCAATACCAGGCCGCTTCAGGTGTAAAATCATCATTTTTGGAAGTCTCTATACATGAAAATTTCCCCCCCCCCCTCCCCACACCACCTCCCCCCCCCCACAATACCCACCACACAACCCGACAGCCCACCCCGCCCAACACACAAACAACCACAACATACAAAACAAACAGCACGCCAAACCACGGCACAATGGCCGCACACCCAAAAAAAGCAACCACCCTCCTCGCAATGGAGAAACCAAAGCTCCCCCCCCGAACACCCTCACACATCAACACACACCAACACAACAAAAAAAAGCCTCCGCCCCTGCCCCAAAAAGAAAAAAAGAAAAAGATTACAAAAAAGCAAACAGAAAAAACACACCACCATTCCTCAAATAAACGGCCCACACAAACAAAAAGAAAGAACCAACAAACAAAAACCCACAACAATGCACCCACCGCACCCAGCCACAAAAAAAAACAAAAAAGAAAAAAACAAAAAACAAAAAAATAAAAATAACAAAAAACAACAAAAGCAAAACCAACAAAAAATTACAAACGCCAAAAAACCACACACCAAAAAAAAACAAACAATACACGACAAACACAGCCCCTCCCCTCCCCCCATAAAACACCCCACCCACCCCCCCCCCCCCCCCCATAGAAGTAGCCACTCAAATCATTCCTATGGTAGTTCTATATCCCTCGAGTTTCTTATGGGAAGAAAATAGGTGGAGAGCATCTTTAATGTTATGAACATCTTCTTGTGAAATATAAAGATGGAATACAAAAATGGTTGAACTATCACAGAGGATTTGTTCCTCTTACTTTTACAAAGTTGTACAATTGGCCCCAATAATGGCATTTAAGATTAAAAGAATGAAGTCCTGAGTTCTTGTGAATGCACACTTGTTCTCTGGGCCAACAATTTCCCACTCTTCATTTTCTTCCAACGAAACAACATACAATATTTTCCCCATTTGAACCTGATCTCCCTTCAAGCTTTAGAATGCAAAAAATTAGGATAGAACTTGATATCTTGTTTAAATCAGATTTCAAGATTTAGAATGCTAAAAATTAGGATAGAACTTGATATCTAGTTTGAATTAGATTTTAAATAAGAAAATATTTGTAAGGATTTATTTTACCATAGATTTTTAAAAAAAATCCTTGAAGTTCTTGAGTGTAAGAAACGATTTTGAACACTTTGTTGAGAAGGTCTTAATAGTTCTTAATTTTGTGGCCATAGACTTTGCATATATTTTAAAGCAAAATTTCAAAAAGAAAATATTTTTAAAGATTTGTTTTACCATAGATTTCAAATCAGAGTTTGAAATTTTTTCCTTAAAAGCCTTTGAAATATCACAAATGGGTTTAAACAATTTGCTAAGAATTACTTAATTATGTTTAAAATTGGGATATAATCTTGTTATAAAATGTATATAGACACATCTACACATATTATATCATAAACATAGGTGGAGATACATATAAGTTTTATTCTTAAAAAATAATATTATAGTAAAACTCACTAAATTAATATAGGTGAGACTAAAAAATATTATTGATTTGTAGATGTATAATTTAATAGATAAAACAAATATTTATTAATCTAAATAGTCTTTCAAGAATTTAGTAAATGTTAATTTTTATTGGATCAAAATTATTGTATCCAAAAAAATTGTGATTCATATTTATGTAATTTACATAAAAATAATCTTTATGATACATAAATTACAATGAATACATAAAAACATTGTATCTTATTAAATAATGTATCCTATTAATGTAAATGAATGTTGTATATATTATGCCTCAATTCAAGATAAGACTTCATCTTTTTGTGGACAACAAATTATATCGCATTTGTCCAAATTTTAATGTTTTTGTGGTTAACATTGGTTACACATTTATGGTAAGAAAATTTACAACTAAGTATGGTATAATGAGCTAAAGCATTTTTGTATTACATAAAAATAATAAAAACATAATAAATTAAACAAATAATACATTTTTTTGGTCAAACACATTATAAGATCTTTCCACATCACGTACAATGTTATACATCATGAGAACTTAGACTTACGAATTGACATAATAATTTTTTGTTTCTCCATTTGCAAGACCTATTGAATAGGAGATACAATAGTTGCTTTTATAGAGAAGTGGTTAACAACACAACTCCTAGCAAATCACTTGCTTTCTTTCTTTGGATAGCCAAAGATAAGGTGGTGAATCCACCAACTAAATTGATGGACTAAAATAACATTCGACTCTATACTGACTTCACATATTCTGCTCTCCTTGACTTTACTTTTGAATGACCGATCTAATGGAAGATACACAAGTTGCTTGCATAGAGCAGTGGTTAACAACAAAACTCAAGCAAATCACTTTTTTTCATTATTTTGCCAGACAAAGATAAGGTGTTGAGTCCACCGACTGAATTGGACTAGAACCCCTGCCAGTTGATTCTGCCTGTACCTGCCTCGCGCTCCAGGAGCTTACTAAAAACGACAGCAAAGAGGTGCGACGAAACCCTCTTCACAACGTGTCGGAGTGGCTTCAAGGCAAGACGGTAGAATCTTAAGAAAGATACAAAGAGGAGGCCAAGAGCAAAGGCCGGGGAAGGGGAAGAGGAGGATCAGAGAGAGAGAGAGAGAGAGAGCGAGAGAGAGAGAGAGGAGAGACGAGAGAGCAGAGAGAGAGAGAGAGCGAGAGAGAGAGAGAGAGAGATAGAGAGAGGAGAGAGAGAGGGTAGAGAGAGGGAGGGAGAGGAGAGATATATATATATTTATATTGACTCTTAAATATTAGAAACTACAAATATTCATGTTGTTTTTTTTCTTTTTTTTTTTTTTTTTTTTTTTTTTTATTAAAATAACTCTGAAAAGTTCTACACCAAGTAATTTAGGATTTGATTTCTATTTCAGTTGTGTTTGATGTCTATAAATACATTTCTTTTCTTAGTCTACAATATAGAGTTCTGTACTGCAATACATAATTTATCCTTCAACTTTTCATCCATTGTTATTTTCATGCATTTCTTTTCATTGAAATGATAGGTGGATCTAGAACTATTTTTCTAAATGGACCTTTGATTGAAGAGATGGATTTCCAAAATAGTTTTCGAAGAATAACTAACATTGTTTTTAGTAATGAACATTACCAATTATGAGTTGTGAGAAGAGTGAATTACTTGGAGGACCTTGATCTTTAGGAATGAACCAATGGAAGAGGATAATGAAATAAATTCATTACAAAATAATCTCACAAAAATGCAAATCAAGAGTCACAATGAAAACGAAATAATGAAGTCCACGAAGAAAGTAACTTGTTAGTTGTTCTCACAACAACTATATTAAAGAGAATTATATTTCTCGCATCATCAAAAGAAATTTGGAATTATCTTATGAAAAAATATGTTGGAGGTGAAGGAACTCCAACCAATTCAAAGTCTTCTTGGATAGATTAGTTTGTATTGATAGCAAGGTAAGATTTCTAGGAACTAGATCAAAAAAATAAGATATAAATATAAAAACAAGAAGCCAAACGATGATCAAGAAATTCATTCTTCAGATGTGTTATTAGAGACTCCCTTAATTAAGAAGAATCGCAATGAAGTAAGAATTTAACCAAAATACACTCCACAGATGTCATCCTGTAACGCCCGAGCCTACACCCTTGATGTGGCCGACACTAGAAGAACATTATTGGACTCGAGGGATCCTTGGCATGGATTACTTACTCAATGGAAGACTCAAACACAAGACAATATAATTCGAGGAATAACTAAAAACATAGTAACTAATTGAAAAAGGAATCTTGAGTCTTAAATGTATAAAACTGAAATGAATAAGAAAAAAGAACTAATACTATCTATTTATGAAGCCTCTAAAATAAAGATGGATGTTGGGAAAGGACCCGAATCATCCTAACAAGTAAAAAGAGGCTCACCTACGTATTTTACAGTTCTCATTGGAATCCAAAGTGCAAAGATGCGATTCCTAGTTCATGCGTCTCCTCAGTAGACGATGTGCCATTACACATCATTACATATGTACGAGTCTGCGAATTTAAATACTAAAACAACTTAAGATTGAAAGGGAGTAAGAAAGAAGCACTTACATTGGCTATACAAAACTCAATATATATATATATAGATATTGACACACACATACACACACACCTTAAAGAAACTAAAATTAATTTTTGTTTATTACAGAAAAAGAAATAATAAACTTAACTTTACTTATTTAAAATAACATAACATATTTGGAAGATTCTCTAACTAAAAACCATCAATATGATCCTAAGTGATAGAACTATGTTGTTCATCACGTTGTCGAGGACCATCCTATACCTTTCCATCTGTAAAGTACCTTACTTAACAAAGTGTATCCACTAGCTTAAATTAATTAATCATCTAAAAAGGGTGCTCCTTTGATGACCATGATTGATGCATAATTTATGGATACTTGAGATATTATGAACTCGCATACCCATATCGGTGTTCAATCCTACTACCAAAAATATACTTATGTCATGTGTTTTTAAAACAACTTCTTTCTTTTGATTGAAATAATTTCTCAACACTTAGCTTTATAATCTCTCTTGGAATCAATTTTCCCTTTTCTGCTTAAATCTCTTTTGTGAAATATTAGTTTCCTCTTATCTTAAATGTAAAAAACATTTATAAACTCTTACGGAATACTTAATTCCCTCACAGATTTCGACAAAATGAACTCAACTCATTACTATTTATTTAGCCTGATACTTGAATGTGAAAACAACTCTTAATGAATACTTTGTTCCCCTCTAACTTTTTCATAAATGAACTAAACTTTTTGCATTTTACTTGAGTTCAATCTTGAGTCTTAAAACAACACTTACAGAATACATAGTTACCTTTTAACTTTTTAAGAAATGAACACAAATATTTTGTCTTTACTTAACATGAAACTTGAGTCATAAAAATTAAGTCAAAACGTTGTTAAAGACTTGAAAATTTTAAGAACTTTTTTTGACTTGCTTCTTAACTTCTATAGTTGACTCTAACTACTTTGACTTCGATCTTCCCTTTCCTTGAATTAGATTATCGATTTATTGTTCCTAATCTCATATTTATTGATTATTTTGTGATTTTTAGATGTACCTTAAAGTGTTGTAAAAAACTAACAAACACAGGTACATCACTTAGAAACTAGTACAAAAAGGTTGAGGAACAATGCGGAGAACTCGCGTCCCTAGTACTTTAAGAGGATTGGGGTGCCAGCCCTCAAAGTTCAGAGAACTTTCTGTGGTGCTCTGGCTGGTGCGACATGCAAGAGGCCAAAGTTCAGGAGAACTTTTGTGGTGCTCTGGCTGGCGCGACGTGCAAGAGGCCAAAGTTCAGGAGAACTTTTGTGGCGCTCTGGTAGGCGCGGCGCCCAGACCTTTCCCATAAAATCTCCAATTTTTCTACTTTAGTTTTCATCTCTAAACCCTCTAATCATCCATTGTTCTTTCCCTAAACACTTGTAATCATTAGTACTATCAATAACCAATAGATTTATTTTAAGAAACGACCTAGAAATAAGCATCAAAATCAACACTAGGCATTCAACAACTCATCCAACAAGAATTCTACAATGTTCTTTAAAACATCACATATCAACATGCACACAACTCACCAATCACGAAATTAAATCAAGTTTTGTATGTGGGTGAACTAAAACAAACACTAAAATATCTCATATACCTTTATAGGGATCACCACCGATGAATTTCACTCGCAAAGTTTGACGTTCTTTGCGAATACTTGACTTGTGTCTACCTACCTATTTTTTCTCTCTTCTCCAAGACCTAAGAGTAAATTTTATTTTTACAAATTGAAATTACTTTAGTTTTTACCCCTATAAATCCCTTAAAGTTAATTAATTAAATTACTAAGGAAAAGAGAACTTTTCCCTTCTCAAAGGCTGATTGGACTTTCCTTAATCTAATAGCCCAACTGTCGGAAGAGATATATCACTCATACAATATCAAAGTCGCGTAAACTCGGCAGCGTTTGAAAAATTATTTTAGGATCTTTCAAACCATATATGGAAATTCTCTTAAATCATTCTAAACTAGGAACTATGGTCGTTTGAACATGACAAAAACTTACTTTTCACTTAGACTATTTTCCAGATTTTTCTTATTCTTTCCAAAAATAAATATTTATAGATTTTATCCTCTTTTCTAGTCATTTCTAGTTGCAGATGTTACAATATATCCCCCTTGGTAAAATTCGTTCTCTAATGAAGTTATTCTTAATACACTTAGGGTAGCAACATCAAGTTCAAACACCCACAAGCAGATGCAACCACACAATCATGCTTACTCAAAATTAGATATCACCAAACATAATATAAGTACCCGGGTCTGCACTTTCTCCGGATCGAAAGAAATTCTAATATGACTTCTTTCATATCATCTTCAGCTTCTCAAGTAGCTTCTTCAACAAATTGTTTCCTCCAAAGGACCTTGACTGATGGTACCTATTTTTTTCAACTTGTGAACTTGGCAATCTAGGATTTACACTGTAATTTTCTCATAATACAGGTAATCTTTGATCTCAATATTCTTAGTTGGAATGATCAAGGAAGGATCACCCATGCGCTTCTTCAACATGGAGATATAGAAAACTAGATGAATTGCTTCTAACTTTTGTGGTAGCTTAAACTCATAGCTAAATTGTCAATCCTCTTGGCTATACGATAAGGTCCAATATATTGGGGACTATGTTTCCTTTTTATACATAACATCATAACACCCTTCATGGGTGAAACATTCAGATATAACCAGTCATCTTCTTAGAACTCTAACCTTATTTTAACATTGTTGTAGGATATTTGATGACTTTATGCCATTTTAAACTTCTCTTGAATTACCTTCACCTTCTCTATAGCTTGGTGAACTAAATCTTGTCTTATCAAGCCTACTTCACCCACTTCAAAACATCCAATAAGATATTTGCATCTTCTCCCATAAAGAGCTTCATATGGAGCCTTTTGGATGCTATAATGGTAACTACGGTTGTAAGAAAATTCATTGAGAGTTAGGTGATCATCCCAATTTCCCTTGAAGTCGATTGCATAAGCCCTTAAGATATCTTTTAATATTTTGATAGTACACTCTACTAGCCCATCAGTCTTAGGATGAAAGGAAATACTTACACTCTACTTGCCCATCAGTCTGAGGATGAAAGGCAATACTTAAGTTCACCTGCGAGCCCAACCCATTTTAAAAAGATTTCCAGAATAGTGGAGTAAACTGTGCACCTCTTGAATGTACAACTTAACATATTAATTTACTGAATGGGTATTCTTTATTGGAAAAAAGTGGGTTGTTTTGGTTATTTTATCGACAATAATTCAAAAATAATCAGTCTGCCTTTGAGACCTAGGTAAACCTATGGTGAAATCCATATTAATCATCTTCCACTTCCATTACGAAAGTGTTATTTTTGAGCCAATGCTCCAGGCCTTTAGTGCTCTACCTTAACTTGATGACAATTTGGACACTTGACAACAAACTCAGCAATGCCTTTTTTCATACCTTCTTACCAATTTACTTCTGTCAAATAGTTGTTCATATTTGTGGAACCCAAATGAATGGAATATCTAGAGCTATGATCTTCCTTCATGATCATGTCTTTGAGTCCTTCAACCATAGTTACACATAATCTACCATTATGACTCAATACATCATCTCCCCCTTGTTCAAAACCTAATATTCTTTGCTTATGAATGTTTGCTTTAAATTCAAACAAAATAGGATCTTGGTCTTGCTTCTCTTTAAGTTATGAAAATAATGATGACTCAACCCTATATGTCACTACTATTCCTCCTTCTTTGGAATCCATCTTTTTCCATCAAACATCTTTTGCTAGTTCTTTCTTCTCTTCTTTAAGATGGCCGGTACTACCCATAGACAATTTTCCTCAGGAATCAACAACAACAATAGCCTTAGCTGGTTGGTAATGAATTCTCATGTATAGTCCTTGAGAAATTCTAACCATATCCTTTGTGTGAGATTAAGTTACTTCTGATTGAACACAAAATATAGGATCTTATGATTAGCGAATATATCAACATGAACGCTATACAAATGGAAACAAAATATTTTAAGGAAAAAATTACAGCAACAAACTATAAATCATGGGTTGGATATTTTTTCACATTAACCTTCAACTGTTGTTGAGACATAAGCTATAACTTTGAAATTCTTCATTGGAACACAACCCAAACCAACTCTTAATGTATTAAGGACACCACAGAACCTTGAGTACCCTGTGGTAAGGTAAAAACTGGGGCAGTAGTCAACCCTTTTTTCAATTCATGAAAGTTTTCCTCACAAGCTTCAGACTATTGAAAATTTATTTTCTTCTAGGTCAACATGGACAAAGGAGATGAAATAGAGAAAAACCCCTCAAAAAACCTACTATAGTATCAAGAACAATTCATGAAACTCCTAGTAATAGTTGGAGACGTGGGTCTAGGCCAAATTTGAATTGCTTCTATCTATTGGGTATCAACTTTAATTCCATCAACAGAGACCGTGTGGTCCAACAATCCCAACACCTTAACCCAAAACTCACATTTAAGAACTTGGCATATAACTTCTTATCTTTCAATGTATGAAAGACTAATTTGAGGTTACTAGCATGATGTTCTTCATTCAAAGAATAACTTAGTATGTCAGTAATGAACACGATAACAAATATATCTAAAGAAGGTTAGAAGAATCTATTCATAAGATCTATGAATATTGTTGGAATATTATTAAACCCAAAAGACATGACCAGAATCTCATAATACCCATATCTGGTTTAAAAAGCTGTATTTGAAATATAACATTTTTTAACTTTCAACTGATGGTATCCTGATTGGAGATCAACTTTCCAGAAGCAGGAACCACCCCAATGATAGTTGAAAAGATTATCAATCCTCGGAAGAGAATATTTATTCTTTATGGTAACCTTGTTCAATTAGAAGTAATATATACACATACTAAGGGAACCATCATTCTTTTTTACAAACAAGACTGGAGCACCCTAAGGTGAGACGCTTGGTCGAATGAAACCCTTATCAACAAATCATTCAATTGTTCTATCAACTCCATTAACTGTTTTGGTCCCATTCTATATGGCAAAAATAGATATAGGATAATTATCTTATATGATGTCCATATTCAAATTCTATTTGTCTCTTAGGAGGGACTGTACGTAGATCATATGGAAAGAGTTTTGAAAACTCTTTTACTATAAGAATGTAGTAAAAGGGCGGTGCCTCAACAATTAAGTTATTAACTCGGACTAAGTTATAGATAACCCCTTTGAAACTAACATCCTCGCCTTAAGGTATAAAATGAAATGACCCTTAGGCACTGCTTAACAACTACTCTACTGTATGACTATCATATTGGGAAGCAAAAACTTTACAACTAGAGTTCTATAATCTATTGATGCATAATATGCATGAAGCCAGTTCATACCTCAAATGACATCAAATGTACCATGTCTAACTCGACTAAATCAGCCATGGTGCTCTTGTGATGGATTGAAATAGGACAATCATGATAGAATAATTATGATAGAATAGTCTCTCAAAGAGGTGTAGAAACAAGGAAGGGTTCACAAAGTTTCTAAGGGAGGATATAAAAATTATTTACAACATAAGGGGTTACAAAAGATAAACTTGATTCTAGTCTATAATAGCATAAACATCAAAATCGAAGACTTTCATCATACGTGTGACAACATCTAGACAGTTCTCTTGCTTTTGGTATCTCGTGATTGCTTATAGGCTATTTGCTCCTCCGCTAGAACAGGAAGTAGATCCTCTAGGTGCAACCTTATCTAATTTAGCAATTGATAAATATTGGGCTTTGTTTCCCGAATTTCCACAACCGTGATTATTCTTAGGACATTATTTCATGAACTGACCCTCTTCCCTTCACCTATAGCTACCTGTATTTCCATCATGACACTAACTAGATTAGTTACGTCCACATCAACCTCATACAAGAGCCCCACTACCTCCTTAAACCACACTACATTTAGACAATGTTGTCCTAGATCTTTAGTTATGTGAATTTTAGTAATGATTCTCACCTTTGTTTTTTGGTGGAGGTGTACTATGAAATGATAGTACAGGTACCTTTTGATTCTTAAAGGAGGAACGAATCACCTTACCCTTCTACTTCCTAGACTAACTCACTGTCTTGGCCCTCTTATTTCTGAACTCTTCTCTCTCTCTCAGATTCTCTCTCACAATCTGCTGCACATAAGCAATCAATCTTTATATGTCCATATTGCGTATTACCATTGCTGGTCTACCGTCTTTTCTTGATGCATAGCCCAAGCCTGTAAACAAATATCCTTAGCTACTCTTCATGTCCTTAACCATTTTTGGAACGTAACAAGATAGTTGGATAAACTTCAACCCATAGTCATCCACAATGAGAGAATCTTATTTATGTGTACGAAATTCCCTTACCTTAGCCTTTTAAGATTCTTGGGGAAATAAACACCCAAAGAAAGTTTCTTATAAATAGGCCCTACTAGAATGTGGCGCATCCTAATCTCTATCCTTATGACATTGATCATACAAAGTCTTAGAAACATTTTTCAGTTGATATACTGCTAGCTCAACTCTCTCAGCATCCGCAACATGCATAAAATTGAAGACCTTCTTTAGTTCCTCAATGAAGTTCTTCAGATCCTCTGAAGTGTTTGAACCAGTGAAACTTGGAAGGTTCACCTCAAAAACATAAGAATCCTTAAAGTGTCAACCTCTTCATGTCGTGCTCCTTATTGTTGCTTTACTTAATTAGTCATCACTTGGCTTAATATTGTTATAGCCTCACTGAACACAATATTGGTAACTTCCCATTGAGGTTGCACATTCGGTGCATTGGGTATCTTGTTCCTCTACACTCCACCTAGTTGGATGAACTCTTTATGTTCTTCGTGGAATCATGTTTATCTGAAACACTGCAAGCACAAATTTGAGGGAATCCTTTTAGAGATTAACTCTAACACAAGAGGAGTGTGTAAAAGAAGTGAGATACTTCTTAAATGTTACAGCCTCATAATTATTGATTTGATGCAATTCAAACCTATAACTAGGAATCGATAAGAACAACTTCATAGACTCCTAGGACTCTTGAATATGCTCTCTAATATAATGTTATCCATGCCAGAGTGGACCCCTGTATTAAAATTCTTATGCAATAGAAGACTTAAAAACAACATAATACAACTCAAGTAATAACTCATAAAATACTAACTTAGCCAAAATGGAAACTTAAGTCTTAAACGTATACATTTTAAATGAATACGACAAAAGAACTAAAACTATATGTCAATGAAGCCTCAAAATAAATATGGATGTTGAATAGGACCCCTAATTATCCTCACAACCAAAATCTAAATAAAAAAATGATAAAAGATGTCCTCGGGAGCGAAGGGAGACTCACCGACTAGCATGAAATTCTAAAACAAATTAAGCTTTAAAGGGAATAAGAAGGAAACATGTACCTTGACTCTCGTCAACTCATTGATATTCAACTCAATAGAAAGAAGAAAAACACATGTTGCTTTAACTTGTTTCATGATTAATTTAGTCTTACTCTTGTATTCAACCATGATAAGAGTTTTCTTGGAGACCAACAATTGTTCTTGATTGCCACCCACATCCGGGGTGTAAACTCAAGTCGCGACACTACTCAAATTCCATTGGTTTGCTATTAAAGATTCATGGATATATATGTACAAATGAGCCCTAAATTTTGTTATTTAGGATTATTATATATATTATGATCTATTATATGTATTATATCTCATATTATCAATAGATAAGATATTAATCAAAGAATGCATTATGAATGTACCATATGTTAGAACGAATTATTTTGAATTTTTAACTAGAGAATAGATGAGTATTTAATCTATTTGTTTGTAACTCTCCTATCATTGAGTTTGATGAATATTTAATTTTTTGTGGTATGTTGTTGCTTTTTCCTAATTAAGATTATCTCTTATGAAATGAATTATATTAATGTGTGTTTTAAATTTATTGAAAATCAAATTTACATTATTTTCTTAGTCAATAGTTCAGAAAATAATTTCTTGGTTGGTTGATGGATGAACATAATTGTTGGTTGAAAGTGCAGTAACTTCCAACATGTGAGTATTGTTTACAAGAAATATGACTAAGATATCTTTCCTCTAAAAAATAAATAAGAGGTACTGATAAGTTACTATAAAACTATTCTGGTTTGTGTAACAAATGAGCATTTGGGCAGGAGATAAGTTTGAGTATTCCAAGTTTCCAAAAAAGGTTACTCATGATATGAATTACTTTTTTGTTTTTTTAAACTATGAATGTCTTGATAAACTCCAAAATATTGAGGATACATAAACATAACATCATGAAAAATACAATATGATTGTAGTGATATAAACTTCTATGCAATGCTCATGAATCCCTTATCATATGGAATAATTGTATTTAAATTGTGTATACCAGACACGCTATAATAGATTGGTCTAGAAAAGAAAAGAAGTAAAATATTATGAAGATGATAATATTAATTTTTGACATATTATTAGTTATTTTGTTTCTTTTGAGATAGATTATAATAATTATATATCACATTTTAAAATCAATTTCTTTCAAAGCAGTACCTTGAACACCTACAGATTTGACATGTCTAATATTTGACATATCAAAATGTAGGATTGTGTAGAAAATGTGTTGAGTGGGAGAATAAGAAAATTGGAATTAGGATCAGAATGTGTATGTTAAGTTGATATCCTAAAGAATGAAAACATGTTTATTACAATGTACTAAAAGAATAAGGCAATTGATAATGAAACTGTCTGAATCCTAGAAAATAATCAATTAGTAAATAATATTCCAAAAAGTAAATTAGTTTTACAGGAATCGAAAAATGAAATAAGTAAGAAGTCAATTAAAAATTTAGACGCTCAAGAACATCAAATCAGTATGTCAGAACGTACATTCCATTGCATGAGAGTAGTGGGAGAAGTCTCAAAAGATATAAGAAAACTGCTACGTCAAGTAGTGGGAATGATGTTTAGAAAATGAACACTACATGAATAGTTATTAATATTTCAATATCGGAATATTTTCAATAAGACTCAATAACTTTAAAGTGTTATAATGTAGTAGTACTTACTCGTAGTGGGAGAATCCTAACACCTATTTATTTGTTATATATATATATATATTGATCATTGAATTAGCCGAAATGGCAACACAAGTCTTAATAAATAAGAAAATGGAAAGGTAAAAATAACTACCCTACTGATTGACTATCTATAAAGCCTCTAGCTATTGAAATGAATGTCACAACAAGACCCTTTAATTACCCTAACAACTGAAATACTTAAACGGAAAGAAAATAAAAAATGTGCTCGTCAAAAAGCACTTTAGACTATGAGTGCTCAACTAGATCAATGATACCCTGGATGCTAATCTTTGTTGGTTGCATATGCATCATAATATGAACTCATTTCAATATGAAGTTGTGTAAAATATGAAGTATAAATAAAAGTTTTAAAACATGGTATTAAAATATGTGTATTTAGAAAAACAATACTAAATTCTTATGTTGCAAGTATACAATATGAAATTTGTTTTTATATGAAAGTACAAATATTTATGATAAATATAAAAGTACAAAATACTTTTGTGTGCATTTCTCTAACAAACAACCATTACTTAAGAGCTATAGTGATGATACAACACTTCACCTCATACTGCCAAAGACCATCCTATACCTTTTAGGAGGTATAGAATCTTACTCACTAAGTGAATCCACTATTCTATGCTACAAAACATAAAAGGATTCATCTAAGAAGTACGACTGTTTTTTCTACTCATGATGACTGCATGGTTTATGGGGGCTGTTAGTTGTCTAATCTCTTCCACATATAAGTGCTCAATACTAATCCCAAAATCTGATACTAGTTATAAGCTCAAATTATACATCCGTAAAGAAGTATAAACGGTCGTATCAAGTAAAGAACCCAATTGTTAGGTTCGGTTCGATCCCACGAGGAAAATGGTTTAGACTTAACTTTAGTCTAAGATTACATCTATTTAGTAAAGTCCTTTCCGAAAAGAGTTAATAAAAAGGTTTATTTTTTGTGAAACAAAAGTTTTCATTTATTTCTCAGTAAAGCATGTATCAACATTAAAACATTGGTGTTGATTAAGTGATGAGAGTAACTAGAGTGTAAGTGTTCCCCATAGGTTCATAACACGGTAATCCTTGCTATGACAATTTTTTCCTTGTGTCTTTTATGCAAAGTGGTAAGTTATGTATCTCTAAATCCTTGGTCTGGAAACTAGAAAATTTCAATCCGTACCATTGTCCTGAAACGTGTGTTTAAATTATTAACTCTTACCTTTTACCTCATATTTAGAATCATATTTGATGTATGTCTTAGTTACTGCTTCACACCAACCGAAACTAGACTATTAGATAGTGTATATTAAATCTATGTTAATATTTGTTTTCCTATAAACCACCTTCTTGCTGCGGCAAGTACAAATATGGCAAGTTCTAACGCGTTCACTCGCTTAAAAGACTTCTAAAATGGATGAATTATCAATACATGCAAGAACCTATTCTAGAATTGTTATTTAGCTAGTTTTACCTTGTTAATCACCCATGGTTCCCACAACCCTAGTTGTGGATTTAGTTACCCATGCTTATAAATACACAATTCATGGTTGTTAAACAAGACTTCATGTACTTACATTGATAATTTTGAAGAAAATCCAGAAATAACACTTGAATTAACGAAAATATCTTGAGAATCGATTCAACAAACATGAAGTGATTCCAAAAAACCAAAGTCCAACTTCCAATAACAAGATTATTAAAAATAACAAAATCTCCAGCACCAAAAACAAGGTTTTTAACCTTATTTATAATAATAAATTACTAAATTAAAAGGAGTTCTAAATTAAGAAGGTTTGTCCAGAAACACGTCTTCAATCAACGACACCACTAATGGTCCGTCGATGAAATTATGGACCGTCGGTCCATACTTAGCATCTTCTTCAACCTTCATCCTTGTATCCTCTATGATCTAATCAATGAACCAATAACATGGTCCTTTGATACACTTACGTTTCGTTGATGTCTCCGTTGTTCCACTCTTAGTGTTTCTTCAACTTCGGGTACTAGGACTAATCTTTGATCTGATCGACGGTTTGCCTGACGGACCGTCCATCCTTCCATAGCCCCACACTTGATAAGAATTCCCTGTGTTTCTTGTAGATGCTTGGACCTCTAGTCGACGACCACCACCTACAGAACGTCGATGGAACGATGGGCCGTCGACAACTTCGTGGGTTACCTCTTCTACACAATCTTCTCTATTTCTTTTTTGGACGACGTTCATGCAAAACACAGATATATACCATTAATATTACTACAAAAAGTCCCTATACACACACTAAACATATGTAAAAAGCATTCGAAGTAACATGAAACCACGGTACATCAACACCCTCAACTTAAATTCGTTGTTTGACCTCAAGGGACGCACTATCACTCTCCACAACACCTTTGTACAAAAGTATCCTCATTTAAGCTTTCGCAATCATATGTCTATCAATCACGATTATTTTCATTGCTTTCATACATGATATCATTATTAGGATCACTCATTTGGATAAGACCAGGAAAGAAACTCACCATGCCGACACCTCTATTCTTTTATCTCTCACAAAGGCACAAACTCTCCAATATTGCAACTAGTGTTCTCACTTCAAAAAACAATATCCTCCTTTTTCACACGGTGGTTTCATATTTGAGTATGAGGATCATTATTCAACACTCACTCTGAGAAAACTTCATACCTAATTGACACTTGTCACCATAGGCTTGCCCTTATTTTCACTTCTTTAAGTTCACCATATTAGACTCATAGGATCGCGATAGGACTTTCTTGGCTTGTAACATAGATTCAAGGTCAGGCATGGTACATATGGATGCATTTCGGTTACTTGTTGCCCTCCTTGACATTACGGCTAAGCGTCCTACCTCTTTCATTGTCTATTATGCCTATTCTTCCTTTTCTAGTATTCTTTACCTTATTTTCTCCTTTCTTCCTCCTTTTATGCAAATGACTCTTCTTTTATTTTTATTATTTGTTTTTTTATTTTCATTCACTTGATTTAAACTTTGATTAAATCATTTCTTTTCTTCACTATTTCTTTTCTTTTTCCTTTCAAATTAATACTTTCAACCCCCTTTTTCGGAATATTACTCATAATAGCCACCCTTAACTCTTGGTTTTGCCATGAATCTAGGTACACAATAATCAAGGTTAGGTCAAGGCTAAGACGAGATTGGTTTCCGAATTAGCCCCCCTCATCTTATGCTTTTGGCCTAAGTTGAGGTGCACATGTCCAACGAGGGACCACTGCCAACATATATATCAAGAAAAGACGAGTTGGGATAGAAAAGAAAGGTCCATTGTAAGCTCAAAATATTTAGATCACAAATAAAGGGATCATTTTCATTTGGTTTTATCCTATTTAGGCTAAAGATAGACTAATTTCAACAAGGGCCTGTCCTCTTATCATACTTGTCTAACATAGATTACTTTTTGCAGGACTAACTGGGCAAGTTCTAGGTAGGTACCAACAGTGGAATAATCAACTTTTCTCACACTCGCTTAACACCTCATTATCCTACAAGATTATCGGGCACCTAGTTCAAGTGTTAGATTGAGTTTCATGCAATGGTATATCTCTATATCATGCTTAGAGCCAAAACATTCAATATTAACTATGCCTAATCATACAAGAATTCTCATTAGAATGGGATATCATTGTATTTAGCCATCATGCTTCAGATTTCACATTTATACTTTGAGAAATATACTAAACATGCCAGTTCAAAAATAAAATAGCCAGTCTCTTGGGGAAAAACAACACAGGCAAGAAAACCCCAAGAGAGGATCGTGAGTTTGGCTATTCATACTTCACCCTAACACTCATTTTCCATTTACCCCACCTTGAACAAGAAAGCATGCAATTGTCTCCAATGCATAAGAATTATAAGAGGAGGTTGTAGGTGAAGCAAACCTGAGGCGCATAGCACCGACGATCAACAAGTTGGCAGGTCTAGTTTCCCGGGACCATGTCCATTTGTAGTTGGGACACAATCATTAGTGTTTGCAGCAATGTCAGCACCCTCAGTGGTCGCACACAATCCTACATATTTTATTATTTCATCATATAGGTTAATTTTAGCGGAAAATTTTAAACTTTTGTTTGCTTTGATGTATACATCGACTTCATAGTAAGAATTGCATTATATCACATGAGTTCACAATAACCATCTAATAATGAGATAATCCAATAGTGGAAATAGTTCATAACTGCATAAATATAAATTTGCCAAAATGGCACTTATAAAACTTCTGAAATAAGTAAGAAAGAAACGCTAGTGGAACATCCTCCACTAGCTCATGCATGTATCTAAGCTAGAATATAAAAGATAAGTATCCTCAAAAGCATGAGGGCCTACCATGTCCGGATTAATGCTCCACGTCCGGATATTGTCACCGTAATCTCATAAATTATAGCATCCACCTACACCTCCACCTAAAAGTAGAGGATTGTATGGGATTAGTAAACACTTGTATTGCATACACACCAAGTACATGCATGATTAATAAGATCTCTTTCTTAAAGATATGAGTTATGGAAACTCAAGTCAGTTGGACTTGCCAAATTGGATTAGGAAAGTCATTCTATGAGAGTAACATACATCATCATTCTTTTCATATTTCACACAACACATAACACACATCCTTTAGCACATACATATGTAATATATCATTCGATCATATGCCGTGAGACATTGGAATCACGGACTTAACATTATGACTTCCCAAAAGAGGGCTCAACATATGGGACTTCAATTAGGGAGCCTTCTTTAGAAAACACAGAGTCTCCTTCATTCATTCATACGTACTTCATTTTTTTAATTCATTTATATACCTAGGATGTTGTTTAGGACTCTCTTCGAGTTCATTGTGCAATGACCAGGAATGACCTAGTGTCATTATTTGACTCTAGTTCACTGCTTTATTATCCTGTCCAAACACCTTTGGTATCATTCATTTCATAATGGGCATTACATGAGCCTGGCCTCAATCTTTGTTCGGGAACTTTAACTTTAATCGACATAAATCATGTAACCTCCATGAAATCTAGTGTCTACCCCACACCAAAAAGAGTTTGAATAACCTGCCAATGTGAAACCAAAACATGCTAGCGTATATAGGGAATTGAACCCTGCTAGATCCCTATGTTTGCTGCATAGGTTCAAAGATTAGGAGATATAAGGAGACCCATACCCTTCTAACAGGACATTCTCATCTCATGAAATTTACACGAACCTCTGCCTTGCCGAAAGAAGGGATCCAAACTCATAGCTAGCCTATTGATGCTCTGTATAAAGATCCATTTCATTCAACTCACACATCATAGAAGTTGACTTCTAGCATAAGGGCATCATTGCTCATTAGATGATTTCTTATCTCATCATTAGTATTAAGCATATATCGCTATACTTTCACTAGAGTGTTACTTAGAGACTAGTCTCTTTATTAGTTTTACACTCTCATAGGTGAGTATGGTTTTTTGTAACAGATATTAGGATCATTTGATATTGATCTCGTCTTTCATATTAGCATGTTATCATGTTGTCACCACATTCATTAACTTTAACATATTATCTCTTCGTATTTACTCACCCCATTATGTGAATATTGATCTTATCATATGTTAATGCACCTGGCCATTTACTGTATTTCACACTCTTACTTAACCATGTCGTGATTACATCATTTCATCATATACATCTTAGGTTCACTTACTATTAAACGTAAGCTGGACTTATGAAGCAATATGTACAAGCCATGAGGCTTCATTCATAATTTGTCTATGTGACTTATACTTACCCAAGATTCATATGGTACGAGACTTATGCATCATGTAAATATGCCAATGTCTCAATTTCGATTCCCATAGGAAGCATTCATTAAATATATAATCACGTAGTACTTATGTATCAATAATGAATTGGGCAAGAAAACCCGATTTCGAATCCCTTGAGCAACACTTAGTCTCATATTTAATTTGTTTTGGCTTATATTTTTTACTAGGGGACCCGAGGTCGATCCCTAATGCCCACACTTTTTTTATTCTTTTCTTTCCTCTCTATTTTAGTTTGAGATCAAGAGGATGTGGGATCGATCCCCCACAACCTCATTTTATTTTTCTTTATTTTCTCCTACTTATCTCACCTATCCGAGGGGTTGTGGGTTCTATCGCCACACTCCCCATTTTATTATATTTCACTTTGTCTTTAATTTTTCACCCAGTCTTACCCCATTTCGAATCCCCCTCACCTCACATTAAATATCAAATTTTTCAGTAGCCTACATAAAGTGAGGTATTAGGTTCAATCCTTAATGACATCACATAGATAAAAAATATTTTTAAATATCCAATTCGTCAAGTTACATAGCCGAACCATATTTCTAGCAACATGGAAATTTGATAACGTTTTCAAAGAGCACTTCGTACATTTTTAGGCGCATTTTTGTTGTTATATTTAGTCAAGATTTTTCACATATTTCAACAACATCACACCTCATATGAACATCACGATTTTTTAATAAGCATTTGTACAAAAAATACAAGAATTCAACGTGTTTCACACTTCAATTTTTGATACTAGTCACGGCCTAGACAATGCACACACAAACTTTTTCACACAACTTTGGAAAGACAAAATTATCAATCACATAAATCCGAACATACATACATGAACATAATCATCACAAAAATAGGTTACATCCCTAATATGTACCATCAAACATACCCAACCTACTACAATTGATGGGAGCTAGTGCCAAGACCATGCAACAGAGAAACATTCCTAGTTTTTGGACTATAATTTACTGAATCTTAGGGGTATCTTGGGAAAGGGACCAAGAGTAAGAAAAACCATACCTTTTGTTGATCAAAACCCTCCAAACCTGCTCCAATGGACAACCAACTCCCATGACATAAAACATCAAGTTCCACCCGTCAAGAAAAATGTTTTTGCTTTTCATTTTTAGTTTAGTTTTTCTTTTGAGTTTTTGCGTTCAAATTCTTCAAGAGTGATCAACTTTTTTGATCTTTTACAGATAATGAAGTGTGAGAATGAGTGTGGAGAATCGTGATACTTAGAGTGGAGAGATGTTATAGTAAGTTTAGGAGTAGAAGTTTTAGGTAAAGACTTAGTCAAACTTGATTTTGTAAGGCTTAAGTTGCAAGACTAAAATGCCCTTACTGAAGTCAAATAATTAAATACCAATTAATTCAACTTAAATATTGCTTTCACCAAGGATCGAACCCGGGTGAAGCCCTTCTCACAAAAATGAGTAAATTTGGGTCAAGCCTTATATTCATTAATTAAATAAATAAATATTTATGGCAATTAAAATACTACCCTTAACCTAGAAAATACAATTTTACCCTTAGACCCTCCAAACCTAATATTACCCATTTAAAATCTGATTAAAACTCATCTGGTGGATCTATTCAATTTGGGTGCCCTACATGTCTTGACACAGCCTTTCCTAGAACAACTAACTCACCAAGTTGGTAAGATTGGCTGGTGCATAGGTTCTGAGATTTGGTTCCATGCGCATCGAGCTATGTGAACCCGGTCTAATCTAGGCATTCTAGGTACACTTAGGCATTACTTTGTATAGTCATTTTAGGGTTTTTACATTATCCCCCCCTAGTAACATTCGTCCCTGAATAACACTTCAAATTATTTAGCACAATGTCAGTCATATCATAACATAAGTACTTGACACATGTAAGCAATAGCAACAAAGAATATGGGAGATAAGGAAACTTAGAATTAAGAGTAGGGCATCTAACCTCAAGAGCCTAAAAGATAAGGAAAGCGGGTTCTCATATCGGCCTCGGCATCCAACGTAGCACCCTCAATAAGATGGTTCCTCTACAATATCTTCGTTGGGGAAACCTCCTTGTTCTCAGCCGCTTCACCTGCCGCTCTAAAATCTCAACAAACCTCCTAATAGGAAAAGTCTTCATCAACCCCCAAAACATCAACAGGCAGAATCAATGCTGGATAAGCAAGGCACTTCTTTAACATAGATACATGAAGACAAGATGAACAGAAGCTAGTTCCGCAGGCAATGGCAACACATAGGCCACCTCACCTACAAGTTGTAGAATCTCGTATGACCCATCGTACCTCGAACTAAACTTCCCCTTCATTCCAGGCCTCATCACCCCTTTCATCGGTGATATGTTCAAGTAGACCTGGTCACCAACATCAAACTTTAAGGGTCACTTCCTGTGATCTGCATTAGACTTATGCCGACCATAAGAAGTAGCCAACCTGTTCTTAATCACCCTGACCCTCTCTAAGGACTCATTGATGATCTCTGGACCCAAAATGGATGACTCTCCAACCTCGAGCCACCCAACTGGAGGCCTACACCTCCTACCACACAGTGCCTCAAAAGGTGTCATCCCAATGTGGAGTGATAATTGTTATTATACAAACACTCTATTAATGGCAGATGGTCGTCCCAACTACCCCTAAAGTCAATCACATACGGTCTCAACATGTCCTCCAGTGTGTGAATGGTGTGCTCTGCTTGCTCATCTATCTAAGGATGGAAAGCAGTACTGAGCTTTACCTGCATGCTTAAGACTTTTTTGAAGGACTTTCAGAAATGCAAAGTGAACTGAGATCCTCTATCTTAAATGAAAGACAAAGGAATTCCATGCCACCTCACAATATTATCTATGTAGAGTCTCACACAATGCTTTGCCCTGTAAGTAGACTTCACAGGGATAAAGTGGGAAGACTTAGCCATCCTGTCCACAATAACCCATATTGAGTCATGTCGTCTCCTAGTGTTTGGAAGACCAACCACGAAGTCCATGTTAATGGCCACCAACTTCCAAGTAGGAAACACAATCATCTTAGTGATAACACTTCTCTTAAGGTGTTTTTCATTAACCTGCTGACAATTAGGACATTTGACCACATACTCAACAATGTCCTTATTCATGCTATCCCACCAGTAGATTTGCTTGATGTCATTATTACATCTTGGTGGAACCTAGATGTATCAAATACTTAGAACCATGGGCCTCTACAATAATCTTGGTATTCAGATCATCCACGTCTGGTACACACAACCTGTCTTGGTACCTAAGTATGCCCTCACCTCCGAAAGCAAGGACTCATTCATCTTCATCATCACTGACTCCATAAACTCCATCAACAAAGGATCAAGATGCTTACCTTCTTGACTTCAGCCACCAAGGATGATTCAGAACTAGGATGAACTGAAAGACCCCTACTAGTAGAAGCCATCCCAGTCTGTCGAGTAGGTGTACATATTTTAACAACTCCTTCTTCCCATCATTAACGTGGGTTGTACTCCCCATGCTCATCCTTCTCAAAGCAGCAGCTACAACATTTGCCTTCCCTAGATCGTAGTGGACACTCATGTCATAGTTATTCAGCAAATCAAACCATCTCCATTGATGTAGATTCAACTCCCTCTGCGTTAACACGTACTGGAGACTCTTGTAGTCTATGAACTCATCCACATACACCCTGTACAAGTAGTGCCTCCGTAGCTTCAATGCAAATACAACAGCTTCCAATTCCAGGTCATGAGTAGAATAATTCTTCTCATGAACCTTGAGCTGTCTGGACACACAGGCTATCACCTTATCACCATGCATAAGAACACAATCTTACCCAAACCTAGATGAGTCACAATAAACAGTGTAGTTCTCACCACATTTAGGCAACGTAAGCACTGGGCTGAAGTGAGTCTGTCCTTGAGCTCCTACAAACTATTCTCACAAGTCTCCGCCCATTTGAACTTGGTCTTCTTCTTAGTCAAAGTTGTCAGTTGGGCAGCAATGGAATAAAAACCTTCAACGAACCTGGGGTAGTAACTAGCCAATCCCTGAAAGCTACGGATATCAGTGATAGTAAGAGGTCTTCACCAGTTCTTAACAGACATAGTCTTTCTCGGGTCCACCTCTACAATGTGATCGGACACAACATTACCTACGAAGGTCACTAATCTAAGCCTGAATACACACTTGCTAAATTTGGCATATAGATGATATTATCTAAATACCTTCAAGAATAGTCTGAAATGTTGAGCATGCCCTTCCTTGGTCTTATAGTAGATGAGAATGTCATCAATGAATACTTTGGCGAAAGAATCAAGGTATTCACGGAAGAATAAGTTCATGAGGTCCATAAATACAGTTGGTGCATTAGTGAAAATAAATGGCATGACTAGGAACTCATAATGACAATAACGGGTACGGAAGACTGTCTTTGGGATATGTTCATCCCTAACCCTAAGTTTATGATACCCGGAACAAAGATCAATTTTTGAGAAGAAACTAGACCCTTGGAGATGATCGAATAAGTCATCTATTCTGGGAAGTGAATACTTTTTCTTTATAGTGACTTTGTTGAGTTGCTGATAATTGATACACATCCTAAAGGTTCCATCTTTCATTTTCACAAACACCACTGGAGCTACCCAAGGGGGTATGCTAGGCTGGATAAAGCCCTTACAGTGATATATTTTAACTAAAGCTTCAACTCTTTGAGTTTAGCTGGAGACATTCTTTAGGGAGGAATTGTAATTGGTTTTGTATCAGGATCTAGGTCGATAACAAAATCAATCTCTCGAGGGGGAGGGACTCCAGCAAAATCATCGGGTAAAACATCTTGGACCTCATTCACTACAAACACAGAGTCTATGGAAGGAATGTCATGATCTAGATCGTTGACACTCACAAGATGGCATAACAATCTCTTGGACATCATTTTATTAGGTTTATGATTCGAAATCAAGGGACTTGAACGACTCAAATTGTATCCCTCTCACACCAGCTCTACTCCGTTAGGGAAACAGAATCTCACAACCTTACTACGACAATCCTTAAAGACATAAAAATTTATGGATCAAGTCCATACCAATTATAATATCGAAGTCGTTCATGGGTAACTCAACATGTCTGAACACATAGTCTTACCACATACTACTATTGGGCAGTGTTTATGAACCCTATCAGCTCTCACCTTTTTTACTAAGGTAGTACTAACTATGATAGGATCATACAAAACCTAAGGTAGTGTTTCAAAACTATTATCAAGCAAGGGAGTCAGTAAATAAAACGTAGACCCTGGATCAAGTACGACATAAACTATGGTTGAGAAGACCTATTGCATAACTGTGAACACATCAGCAGACTTTCCATGCTCCTCCCTATCCTTTAAGGCGTAGAATTTGTTCCTCTTAGGAGGCTAGGCTGTAGTAGCATTCTGAGATATGGTCTAGGCTGAGCATCACCTCCAATTTTTTCATCTCATTATATGCCAATGCACATGGACTTTTAGTGTATTTCACACTCTTACTTAGCCCACTTGGGATTACATCATTTCATCATATACATGTTAGGTTCACTTAGTTTTCAATCTACGCTTGACTTATCGACCCATATGAACAAGACATGAGGCTTCATTCATAATTTGTCTAAGTGACTTATACTTGCCCAATATTATATGGTACAAGATATACGCATCATGTAAATATGCCAAGGTCTGAATTTCAATTCTCATAAGCAACATTTATTAAATATTTAATTACGTAAGACTTATGTATCACTATGAAATTGGTCAAGGGAACCCAATTTCGAATCCCGTGAGCAACACTTTGTCTCATATTGAATTTTTATTGGTTTTTATTTTAGGCTTGGGGACCCAAGGTCGATCCCCAATGCCCACACTTTTTTTTTCTTTTCTGTCCTCTCTATTTTCATTTGAGATCAAGAGGATGTGGGATGGATCCCCCACAACCTCATGTTATTTTCTTTATTTTCTCCTACTTCTGTCACCTATTTGAGGGGTTGTGTGTTTTATCACAACACTCCCCATTTTATTTTATTTCCCTTTATCTTATCTTTTTTCACCCAGCCTTTCCCTATTTTGGATCCCCCTTAACTCACATTAAATACTAAATTTTTCTTCAGCCTTCTTATAGTGAGGTCTCTAGTTCAATTCCTCAAGTTCCATAGCCAAACCAAATTTCCAGCAATTTGGATATTTGATTACGATTTCAGTCATATTTCTCCACATATTATACGTCATATTGTATGAAAATTCGAAGAGCATTTCGTATATTTTTAGGTGCATTATTGTGGTTACATTTAGTCAAGAATTTTCACTTAATTCAACAACATCACACCTTTTATATGAATATCACAATATTTTTACCATCCTTTTTACACAAAATATACTTATTCAACGTGCCTTTTTCACACTTCAATTTTTAACACGAGTTACTACTTACAAAATGCACACACGTACTTTATCACATAACTTCTGAAAGATATTATTATCAGTCACATATATACGAACATACATACATTAACATAATAATTACAAAAACATGTTACATCCCTAATTCCTACTAGAAAACATACCCAACCAACTACAATTGATGGGAGCTACTGACAAGGACATGAAACATGGAAACATTCCTAGTTTTCGGATTAGAATTGACCGAATATTAGGGTTTTCTTGGGAAAGGGAACAAGTGGAAGAAAAAACATACCTTTTATCGATCAGCACCTTTCAAACTTGATCCAATGGAAAGCCAACTCCCACGACACAAAAACCTCATCACCAAACTTCAAGAACCAACCGTCAAGAACAATGTTTTTGCTTTTTTTTTTAAGTTTTACCGTTAAAGTTCATCAAGAGTGTTAAACTTTTGATTTTTCTCTTTCACTGATAATGAAGCATAAGAATGAGAGTGGAGAATCATGAGAATGATCATGGAGAGATTTTATAGTAAGCTTAGGAGTAGCAGTTTTAGGTAAGGACTTAGTCAAACTAGGACTCTTTGTTACTTTAAATAAAAATCTTATTTTTTAAGGATTAAGTGACAAGACTAAAATACCGTTAATTAAATCAAATAAGTAAATACAAATTCATTCAACTTAAATATTGCTTCCACAAGGAACCGAACCCGAGTGAATCCCTTCTTGCAAAAATGAGTCAATTCGGGTCAACCTTACCTGAATTGTCCACTTCATATATTAATTAATTAATTAAATATTTAGGGTAATTACAATACTACCCTTAGCCAGGAAAAGACCTTTTTACCCCTAGACCATCCAAACTTAAGATTAGCCCTTTCAAGTCTGGTAAAAACTCATCTAGGTGAATCCCTTCAATTCGGGTGTCCAACATGGATGGACCCAACATTGCCTAGCCCAACTAACTCACCAAGTTGGATGGCTTAACTGGTGCATAGGTTCTAAGGTTTGGTCACACGCGCATCAATCCGTGTGAACCCGGTCTAATCTAGGCAGTCTAGGTACGCTTAGGCATAACTTAGCATAATTATTTTGGGTTGTCACATATATTATAAGAATAGATAATAACCGACATAGACTATGATAGAATAGCATGGAATCAAATGTTCCAACCTTCTTCGATGAGGGTGTTATACTTGCCAAAGGTAGAACTTAGATACATCTCATGTACGCACATAGTTAAGAAATATGAAGGTCATGATTTCTAATCTAGTCTCATTCTTCAACCAGAACTACTTCCCTTACCATACTTAATTACTTCTAGCCTTCTTTCTCATAGAGTAATTCAGACTTAAGGTTAATGTAATAGTATTCCATATCAAGTTCATAATCCAATAACATTTACCCTACCAAAGAAAGGTCCACTAGGGCTACCTCCCAATGTAGACAAGAAGCTCATCATAACTTTCCTAAGGATTAATATGTACCGTTCCAGCAAATTAATCTTATGTATATCGTTCATTTACTTTGAAGCATACCATTATGTCTTACGACTTCAATGTTCATAACCTAACCACTAGGTTCAAGGTTTCACATAAGAGACCCTCTTATCTTTATTAAAGGTCACATGTCATTCATATATTCAAGACTAAGATACTTCAGTATCCTGAATGAAGACATCACATATTAACATTTGTACATTCATCAATCAAGGGATACAAGTAAACCAAGACAAGATACCACATACTTCACATTGATCATAATGCATGTCATTCAAGAAGCACATAGAAATAATTCTTATTATCTTTATGTAATCATATATACTATCACAACATCATCAATATAAACAATATAGATTCAAATAATAAAATAGGAATAGCATACATCAACCCTAATAATATACACACAAAGCCACATTCATAGTCTAATATGATCACCAACATAACATTAATAGAATAACACACATAATTTCACTTTATTTAACATAACAATAGATATCATCATATTTATCATAATAAACTAGTAAAATACCAACATTACTTCAAGAAGAATGCCGACAAGGCCATGATCATCATATTACTTAAAATAACGCCGACAAGACCACATCAAGTACAGGTAAAGCACATAACACCACCACCATAAGTGGACAATACCAATCACAATATAATTGAAGTCTAATTAATCATAAAAGAAAGAAATTAGGTCAGTTTACCACCACATCATCCTCAACATCTCAATCCAATTCCAAATTACCACATTCGATATCACAAGGCCCTTACCCATTGCCATAACAAACAATTCAACATAATATAAGAATAATCATATAACTAGGTCAAATTAATACATATTTATTAATACAATACAACATAGATATCAATTTACTACAATTATTATATCAATAGATAGCATACATAAAACTACATTAGAATTTATCAACATTAGATCAATATCAAGTAACCCATAACTTAATAAAAAACAAGGGTTCCTCCAATTCATGGGTTCATAGGTTATTTTAGGTTAAAATCATCAATACAAGAGTAATTCTATCATTATTCAATGTTTAGAAACTATTAATGCAAGAACCATGGAATAGATCATAAAATTTGAGAATTCAACTTCAAAATGTTTGAAAATATCTTTGGATGTTTGGCTCCTTTATAAAGAGAGATTAAAGGATCAAATTCCATAACTTGATGAAGTTATTATACAATTTTGTGATGAATCTCCACTCCATTCGTCAATCAAAGCCCTGCCTTCAGCTTTTAATCCAATGGAGTTCTAGAGAGATTTGTAATTTTGATTACGAAGAATTTATTTTTCTTAGTGGTTTACGCTTATAAAAACATTTAAAATACCCAAAATACCTCTAAGGAAGCGACAATACTATTTTTTTTGAAGGGGGGGGTTAAATTACATTTCACCTATAACATGGAAGTAAAATTGCGCAGGAACAAACTATAATCGACGATTGCCCGTCGACGGTCCATTCCTTGACCAATGGACCATCCTGTTGGTCCTTCGTCTGGGCATGAGACCTGTCATGGGCTTCATCTACCCCACGGCTAAATATAAATATATGAGACCCCACCATTGGGGCGTGGACTAACCCACTGCGTGTCGATGTCCAAACATTGGCAGGGTTGTCTTAAGTGACTTAATGGTATAACGTTTTAGTTGTTCCTCGACGTTTTGACTTCCAATACACCCAAAATATTAGGAACTTCCTTACTATCACATTATAGACCTATTTAGGACCTTATACTATCATGACCAAAATTTTAGGCTCTAGTTCACCTAAGTCATTTAGCAAGGTCTTACAGTTATGCTTTAAAATTCCCTTTACCTACTCGTACATTCCACGTACTGATCCATTTGACCTACATCTTTTTATGATGTAGACAAAGGTATTAAGGATCATCAATAGGATCTTCGTTAATACATCTAAGATTTTGATTTATCTATGATGAGACTCCTTGCTTCCACATGATTTCATTTACCTTTCAGTTTAGTTAGGAGGTCATGGGTCTTGTCCCGACTTCCGTCATTGTCATTTAGAGGCTTCCTACATAGTCAGTATTGTTGAAGATATCATTTATTTCATAAAGTGTTTTAAAGACTAAATTTTCCTATTTTATGGCTAGTTGAATATATAATTCTATTCAAAGTTATTCATTTGAGTGAAAGTTTCTAAAGTTGACTTTATGAATTTTATTTCACTTTTCAAGATTTGTATTCTTAAGTGAGTCTTTCGCTTGTAGTCCGCTGGGATGAGGGTTTGCTTGGGGACCAACAACGATTTTGGAGTGGCGGTGACGTCTAGGGTCTAGGCTCGGGTTGTGACACATGGTGAGGGAGATCGTGGAAAATTCTAGAAGCAGTGACTACATCACAAGAAGAATAAGACATATAAGTCTGACGGCAAGATCTTTGGACATTAAAGTGACGTCAAGAGGAAGATAGGACCTAAAGAGAAAAATAGGTTCTACATTTGAGGTGAGATACATGGCTACACAACTTGCCTTGAATTAATATCCTTGGTTCTATCTTGTGGGATAAAGAGGATAAGGATGCATAAGAGCAAGGACAAGGAATCAAGACAGCGAAGTAGGGCTTGATAGAACTATACGTATCTATAACTAAGAAACCTGGGGAGTTGAAAGAGTAGGATGCACAATATGTTGACATTACGATCAATAGGACAGTCGCTCGTGCTATGGACGACATTGGTGCAAAGGCCAATATCATGAACATGATGGAAGCGCCAAAGTAGGGGCTAAGTTAATGTCCATGTAATGCCAACCTCAGGACGTTTAATGCACCACTGACTACTGTGATCGGGTTCGCATTGTAACAACACTAAAAATGGATAAGATAAGAAATGCTTAGTGTATCAAGAATGCCTATGATTAGACCAGGGTTCACACGTATTGATGCGCGTAGAAGCAGATCTCGGATGCCATGCTATAGCTAAGAAAACTAACTTGGGGAGTTATTTGATCTTGGAAAGGTTGGGTCCAACTACGTAGGGCTCTCTAATACGAAGATTTACTTGAAGGAGTCTTTAGAGGACTTAAAAAGGGAAAATCTTAGGCTTGGAGGGTCTAGGGGTAAAATGGTTTTTTTCCATGCTAAGGGTAGTATTGTAATTACCCTAAATATATTATTTAATTAATAATGTGGAGGGGTATTTTTGGGAGAGAGTGCCAAAATTTGGCTCTTTAAGTGAAGTCTTGCTCCACCCGGGTTCGAACCTAGGTGGAAGCATTGAATTAAAGTGATCTTTTATTTAATCTATCGAATTAATGTAATTGAATTATAATAATTATTCATTAGCTGATTGAAAATAAAATAAAATCCAGATTTTTATTAAATAAACAAAACCTTATTAACAAAGTCATAAAACTAGACTCCTAAGCCTCCTACAAATCCCACTCTCTCACATTAATCACTCAACTCTCACGCTCAATCTCTTTTATTCTTTATCAAGTATTTTATCTGCCAAAATAAGATACAAAAGCATAAAAATAAACAAAGTTCTTCACACTTAAAGAACGCACACGAAATTACTAGAAAACAAACATTAACCGCACACTAACCTAAAAGAGGTTGTCATTCGAGTGGAGTTGATATTGAGGGGGCTTAGATATGTTCTTTGGTTATATTTTTGGGCAGCAAGTATAGATTTTAACGTCAAAAAGGTATGTGTTTTCTTTTCTCTTGGTACCTTTCCCAAGAGACCCCTTAAGGTTTAGAATATTCATTCCGTAAATTAGGATTGTTCCACGTTGCATGTCCCTGTCACTAGCTCCCATTGAATCATAGGTTGGTTATGTTTGCTGGTAGAAAATAGGGATGAAACGTGTTTTCATGAAGATTATATGTTTATATGTATGTTTGGAAGTATGTGACTTAGGTTGATGTCCTCGAAAATGTAACTACACATGTATGTGTGTGTTGCGGTGGCAATTGTTCATGGTTTAGGACTTCAAATAAAATGATAGTTTTTTATATTTGATGTACACATGTTGATGTAAATGTGATGTTAATATGAGTTTAAATATGTCTGATTTGATGGATAATGTCTTTTCTAAACTAATACATTAGAAGCACCTAAAACGTTCTAAATGCACTAAGAAATTCCCCTAAGAACTAAGGTTTAACTTGATTAGAGGATGCTGGAAAATAAAAAGGAAATTTCCAGCTTCTAGTAATAAATTTTGGACAGCAAAGAGGGTTAAAAATAGTTTAAAAAATGAATTAAAACATGTGAGTTCATGGAGGACTGAACCAGTGACCTCACCCTTTTAAAACCCATGAAAATAATGAATTAAAAAGAAATGTGGTGAAGGGGATTCGAACCATGTTATTGGCTGAAAAATGTAACTTAAAAAAAATAAGAAATGAGAGGAGTGGTATTCCAACCCACCACCTCTCAATAAGATTTAAGGAAGAGTAAAAAAAAAATGTGAGGCGTTGGAATTGAACCCTCGGCGTCATAGGCAGATTTAAGGAGAAAAATTAAAAGAAGTTAAAGAAGGCATGTGGGGGTTCTAACCCACAACCCCTCGGCTAAAGGAGTGAAATTTAAAGGGAATGAAAATAAAAAGTAAATGAGGTTGTGGGGGCTCGATCCCATATCCTCTTAGTTCCATTAAGCGAAATATGAAGAGAGAAATTAAGGAAACAAATAAAATGAAGGTATTGAGGTTCGAACATGGGTCCCCAAGCCTTATCGATCAAACCAAAATGATTCAAAAAATTTAAGTGGTTTTCAAGGGATTTTGAAATCGGTTCCCTTGCCTAAATTTTATTTTGATGCATACACTATACGTAAATAAATGTTCAAGAATAATGCTGCCTATTCACACAAAAAATGAGATATTGACATATATACAAGATGCACATGTCTTGTACAAAAAAATATTATGAAGATATGAATTATTGAAACGAACTATGAATGAAGCTTCATGGATTGTATGTATACATCCAGAAGTCTAACATACGTTTTAAAAAAAGTGAACCTAAGATGTATGTAATAAAAATGATGTAACTCTAGAAGGGTTAAGTAAGAGTGTAAAACACCCTACATGGAAAACTTCATTGGCATATGATGAATCGAATATTTTGTAATTAAATTATGAAACCCTAGAAGGTTTAAATAAGTTTGTGAATCATACAAATGGCCAAGTGCATTGGCAGCTGATTAATTGAACATTCACGTAAAAAAGGGTGAGTAATTATGAAGAACAAATTTGCTAATGTTAAATAATTTGGTGACAATATGATATGAGGCTAATGTAAATGATAAGAGAAATCTCAAATAATCCTAAGTAAATGTTACCAAAACGTACTCACCTATGAGAGTGTAAAGTTATTAATGAGACCAGTCTCTATGAACACTCTAATTAAAGTTTTAAGATTAACACACTTAATACTAATAATGAGATGACAAATCATCTATTGAGCTATTATTTCCTCTTACTAGAAGCCAGCTTCCATGACGTATGAGTTGAATGTAATGGAACTTTCTACTGAGCACCGATAGACTACCTATGACCAGAGATGCCTTCTTTCTGGAACGACAGAGGTTCACGTAACTCTCATGAAGTTAGACTGTCCGGCATGTTAGGTATGGGTCTCCTTATATCTCCTAGTATTCCAACCTATGCTACCAATATAGGGATTGGCAGGGTTCAATTCCCATCTACGCTATCATCTTTTGTGTCACTTTGCCCAGTGATTCGACCACTTTTCGGTGTGGGTTTTCATGAAACTGGATTTCATGATGCTCAGTGAATGAATGAGGCCAGCATCAAATGATGCACATAATGAAAAGAATTATACCAAAGGTATTAGGATAGCATGATCAGGAGGTGACCTACACTTATGTAATGACACTAGGTCATTCTTGATCATTGCATAGTGAACCAGATAAAATTTTTAAACTACCTCCTACGTATATTCGGTGTTTACACTAGCCTATGAATGAAATGAAATGAAGTACGTATGAATTAATGAATTAGACTATATGTTTGATAAAGAAGGCTCCCTAGTTGAGGTCCCATATGTTGAGACCTCATTTTGGGATGTCTCGATGTTAAGTCCATGACTCCCAAGCCTTATGGCATATGATGGAATGATATGAAAAGATGTTATATGTTATATGCAATTTGATATGTGTTATGTGTAAGATGTTATATATTCTATGCAATATTATAAGCATTATTTAGCATGTTACTATCATGGAATGGCTTTCCTAATCAAAATATGGAAAGCTCACTGACTTTCCTAATCCAAATTTAGAAAGCTCACTGACTTTCCTAATTCCAATTTGGCAAGTCCACTGACTTGACTTTCCATAATCATGTTGTTAGGGAAGAGCTATTCTTACTCATGCATGTCCTTGGTGTGTTATTGCATATATCCATACTTAGTACAAGTGTACTAATTCCATACAATTTTATAATTTTAGATGCATGAACAAGTGGACGCTAGAGCTTACAATTTGACATTGCACCTATCTGGACGTGGAGTTTTCAATCTGACTTGGTAGGCCCTCATGCTTTCGAAGATGCTTGACCATTTTATTCTAGATTAGTTATAGAATTGAGATAGTGGAGTATGTTCCACTAGCATTTCATTCTGTTATTGTTCAGACATTGTATTGGTGCCATTTTGGCATGTATACATTAAATGTTATATTAAACTATTTTTTTCATTTGATGATATTAATGTTAGATGGTTGATAGTGAACAATTATGAATGTAATAGAATGTTTAGTATGTATGTTAAGAAATTAAAAGTTTTAAATTTTCCGCTAAAATTGACCTAGATGAAATAAGAATTACATAAGTAGTCTTGTTTGTGACAACTGAGAGGTCAACGACGCCTGTCAAGTCTGAGGTCTAGACTCGTGTCATGAAAATTTTGTATCGGAGCACTAGGTTAAATTCAAAGAATAATAAGTTCACATCAACCACATTGCGTATTTTCTAAGTCATGGTAGTGAAGTACACAACTATCCTTGATTAGAGAATGCGTGATGCGTAGGAAAAGTTCCCTTCTTCTAATCTTATCGTGCCTTTCGTAATGTCTGATTTTCTTGGTGTTATGAGAATTTCTAACATCAATTCTTTTTATTTACAGAGAATGAACTCTAGGAGATCTATCAGTCAGAGGAGAGGAGTAGCAACTTCTGGGGACAATAAAGCTCCAGCTCAAAGAGTAGCCATGCTAGTTAACCATGCTGGGTTGATTGATGTTGATTTGAGGGAATATCTAGCCTAGATGGCACATGACATCACCATGTAAGCTCAATCCATGATTACCCAGGTCAACCGAAAGAATGTTTAAAGGGAGACGACAAAGGTACGTAGCATGGCTGAAGCGCTACGAGACATTACAAGGATGAATCCTCCTATTTATAACAGGGTACAAAGACTTCAAAGGATCCACACGAAATCACGGATGAGGTACATAAGATTTTGGTGGCCTTGGGGCCATAGATACTGAGAAGGCTGAGCTGGCCTCCTATCAAATCAAGTATGTTGCATACACTTGGTGCAAGATTTGACAGTATAGACGAGCTTTGGGCGGAGCTCCGATCATTTGGGAGTTTTTTAAGACAGGCTTTTCTAGAGAGATTTTTCCCAGGGAGACGAGGGAGGCCAAGGTTTAGTAGTTTATCAACCTTAAACATGGATTGATCAAAGTTAGGGAGTATTACCTGATGTTTGTGAAATTATACAAGTATCTCACTTCTCTTTTGTCTGATTGCAAAGACGAGATGAGTAGATTGTTTAAAGGGATTGTTGAGGATCTCGAGAAAGATTGTAGGGAATCTATACTGCATGACACCATGGATATTTCTAGGCTTATGGTCCATGTCCAGCAAGTGGAGGAAAGCAGGAAGAGGAAGCACACTAGGGCAGGGAATAGGTCAAGGAAAGCTGAGGAGAATTTTATAAGAAAAAGTAGTATTGGAATCAGGGATAAGCCAAAGTTTAAGAAGGGATTCTCCCACTAAGGGGAGTCTAATTCATCCAGGGGACGCTATGATGTGGATTCCGAGTCAAGAGTTAAAAGAAACAATGAAGTAGATACATCTCAGAAGAGACCACCGTGCAAAAAGTGTAACAAACTACATGTAGGACAGTTTATGATGGGCACTAAGGTTTGTTGTAGTTGTGGAAAACCGGGTCACACGGTGAAGTATTTTCCGAATAGAAGAATTCAAGAACAAGGGAAGGAGTGAGTTCAACCTAATTGTCTATGTGAAGAGGATCCAAGGAGGAAACGATTATTCGCACTCATGTATAGGGGTGCAGGGGAAGGCACCTCTTGTGAACCCTCGGGTAAGTAGCCTTAATTAGTCCTTCGGGTATTTAACTGTGTATGGTGTGTATGCAGTAGTATGAGGTTACTATGTTTGAGACATCATGTTGGATTCTGATATGTATGATTTATATATTTACTTACGCTATATTCTTTGATGAGACTAGTTTAGGAAAGAGTTCCTTAATCTATTAATGTGAAACTACTAGTGGGTTTCAAGGATGTGCAACATCATGTTAATGTGTGAATAAGATATTAACCAATGGGGAGTATTGGATTACCTATGCATGTGTACGTTCTATAGATGACTTACTTATTGTTCGTAAAGAGTAGTGTCATTCATGGATGAATGTTCCTAATGGAGGATAATGTAACAACCCTAAATATGGAAAATATAAGAAATGCTTAATGTGTCAAGAATGCCTATGATTAGACCATGGTTCACACAGATTGATGCACATAGAACCAGACGTCGGAACCCTTGTTACAGAAAAGAGAACTAACTTTGGGATTATTTTAGCTTAGAAAGGTTGGATCCAACCTTGTAGGGCTCTCGAATACTAAGATTTACTTAATTGAAGGAGTCTTTACCAAATATAAAAAGGAAAAATCTTAGGCTTGGAGGGTCTAGGGGTAAAAAGGGCTTTTTCCAGGCTAAGGGTAGTATCTTAATTACCCTAAATATACAATTAATTGTTAAATTAATAAGGTGGATGGCTATTTTTGTGAGAGAGGGCCGAAATTGGGCTCTTGTAGTGAAGTATTGCTCCAGCTGGTTTCGAACCTAGGTGGAAGAAATGAATGAAAGTGATTTTTATTTAAACTATTGAATAAATTTAATGAATTAATAATTATTATTCATAATCTTATTGAATGAAATAAAAATCAGATTTTTATTAATTAAACAAAACCCTATTTACTAAGTCCTAAAACTAGACTCCTAAGCCTCCTAAACTCCCACTCTCTCACGTATTTTCTATGCCAAAATAAGACAAAAAATGCAGACAAATAAACCAAGTTCTTCACAATTGAAGAACTAACACGAAATCACATGAAATTAAACGTTAATCGCACACTAGTCTAAGGGAGGTTATCATTCAAATGGAGTTTGTATTGAGAGGGCTTAGACGTGTTCTTGGGTTATGTTTTTTTGAAGAAAGTCAAGAGTTTAACGTCAAAAAGGTATGGGTTTTCTTCTCTATTGGTCCCTTTCCAAAGAGGCCCCTAAAGGTGCAGAATATTCATTCCGAAAATTAAGATTGTTCACCGTTCCATGTCGCTGTCACTAGCTATCATTGAATCATAGGTTGGTTATATTTGCTGGTAGAAAACTACGGATGAAATGTGTTTTCCTGATCATTATGTGTTTATATGTATGTTTTGAATTATGTCACTTATGTTGATTTTTCCGAAAATGTAACTATGTGAATAGGTGTGTAATGTCGTTGCTATTGTTCATGGTATAGGAATTTAATTGGCATGATAGTTCTTTATATTTCATTTGCACATGTTGAGATAAATGTGATTTTTATTTGAGTTGAAATATGGCTTATTTTATGGATAATTTCTTATCTAAATGAATACATGAAGACGCACCTAGAACGTTCTAAATGAAATACGAAATTCTCCTAAGACCTAAGGTGTAACCTGATGAAAGGATGCCGGAAAATTAAAAGAAAATTTCCAGCTTCTAGCGATGAATTTCGGTCAGCAAAGAGGGTTCAAAAAAATTTTAAATATGAATTAAAACAAGTTAGGTCATGGAGGACTGAACCCGTGACATCACCATGTTAAAAACCATGAAAATAAAGATGTAAAAAAGAAAGGTGGTTAAGGGGATTCGAACCATAGTATTGGCTTGAAAATGTAACTTAAAAAAAATAATAAATGAAAGGAGTGGGATTCGATCCCACCACCTCTTAATCATATTTACGGAAGACTAAACAAATAAAATAAAATGTGAGGTGTGGGTTTCGAACCTACGACCTCTAGGCAGTGATGTTTAGTAAAAGGAAATTAATGTAAAGAGATGTGAGGCGTGGGATTGGAACTCTCAACCTCCTGCGCGGATTTAAGTAGAAAAATTTAAAGAAATTTAAGAGGGGCTGTGTGGTTTCGAACTTACAACCCCTAGGCCAAAGGATAAAAAATTAAAATTAATGAAAATAAAAAGTAAATGAGGTTGTGGGGGTTCGATCCCACATCCTCTTAGTTCCATTAAGCGAAAAATTAGGACAGAAATTAAGGAAACATATAAAATTAAGGTATTGGGGCTAGAACTTGGGTCCCCAAGCCATATAGATCAAACCAAAATGATTAAAAATATAAGTGTTGTTCTAGTTATTTGAATACCGTGTTCCCTTGCTCAAATTCCATATTGATATATATGCCATACGTGAATTAAATGATCAAGAATAATGCTGCCTACTTTGATCAAAATTGAGAAATTGGTATAAATACAAGATTCAAAAGTCTCGTACAACATAATCTTACGAATATATGAATCATTTAAAATAACTATGAATGAAGCCTCATGGCTTTTATGTATATATCAAGAAGTCTAACATACGTTTAAAAAAAATAGGTGAACTTAAGATGTATGTAATGAAATGGTGTACTCTAGAAGGGTTAAGTAAAAGTGTAACACATACTAAATTGCCAAGTGCTTTGGCATATGATGAACTGAATAATATGTGATGAAATGATGAAATCCGAGAAGGGTTAAGTAAGAGTGTGAAACACACAAATGACAAAGTTCATTGGCATATGATGAATTGAATATTCACATAAAAAGGGGTAAGTAATTATGAATAACAAATGTGCTAATGTTAATGAATGTGATGACAACATGATATGAAGCTTATGTAAAAGATGAGAGAAATTGCAAATGAACCCAAGTAAATGTTCCAAAAACGTACTCACCTATGAGAGTATAAAGTTAATGAAGAGACCAATCTCTATTAACACATTAATGAAAGTATCGAGAACCAATAGACTAGCTATGAGCGGTAATGCCTTCTTTCGAGCAGGACGGAGGTTCATGTAACTCTCATGAGGTGAGACTATCTGTCATATCGGTCATGGGTCTCCTTATATATCCTAGTCTTCGAAGCTATACTGCCAATATAGGGATTTGGCGGGGTTCAATCCCTATGTATGCTAGCATGTTTTGGGTCACTTTGACCTGTCATTCCACCTCTTTTCATTGTAGGGTTTCAGGAAACTGGATTTCATAAGGCTCACATGATCTATATCGATTAAAGTTAAAGTTCCCAATGAATGAATGAGGCCAACCTCAAATGATGCACATAATGAAAGGAATGATACCGAAGGTGTTAGGATAGGATGATCAGGAAGTGATTCAGATTTATGTAATGACACTAGGTCATTCTTGATCAATTCAAAGCAAAATCGATGAAAGTACTAAAGTACATCCTAGGTATTCCGGTGTTTACACTAGCCTATGAAAGAAATGAAATGAAGTATTGATAAATGAATGAAGTAGACTATGTGTTTGGTAAAGAAGGCTCCCTATTTGAGGTCACATATGTTTAGCCCTTATTTTGGGAAGTCTTGATGTTAAGTCCATGATTCAAACGTCCAACGGAATATGAACGAATGATATGAAAAGATATTATGTGTTATATGCAATATAATATGTGATATGTGTAAGATGTTATGTGTTGTGCGCAATATGATAAGTATGATGATGCATGTTACTCTCATGGAATGACTTTCCTAATAAAAAGTTGGAAAGATCACTTACTTTTCTAATCAAAATATGGAAAGTTCACTAACTTACCTAATCCCAATTTGGCAAGTCCACTGACTTGACTTTCCATAATCATGTTGTTAGGAAAGAGTTATTCTTACACATGCATGTCCTTGGTGTGTGAATGCATATACCCATACTTAGTACAAGTGTTTACTAATTCCATACAATTCTACAATTTTAAGTACAGGCACAGGTGGACGCTAGAGCTTACAAGTTGACGTTGCAGCTATCCGGAGGTGAAGCATTCATCTGGACTTGGTAAACCATCATGATTTCGAGGATACCTGACCATTATATTATTACTTACTCATAGGATTGATCTAGTGGAGTATGTTCCACTAGCATTTCTTTTCGCTTTTGTTTAGACATTATATGTATGCAATTTGGCAAGTATACATTTAATGCTATATTAAACTATTTCTTTTATTTGATGATCTTAATGTTACATGGTTGATGGTAAACAATAATGAATATAATAGAATGTTTAGTATGTATGTTAAGAAACAAAAAGTTTCAAATTTTCTGCTAAAATTAACCTAGACGAAGTAAGAATAACGTAAGTATGCTTATCTACGACCTCTGAGAGGTCAACGACGCCGGTTTCATTAGGGGTCTAGACTCCAGTCATGACAAAGTTTGTATTAGAACCCTAGGTTAAATTCCGAGACTAATAAGTTCACATCAAATACATTGAGTAGTTCCTAAGTCATGGTAGTGAAGTGCACCACTATCCTTGATTAGAGATTGCATGATGCGTAGGAAAAATTCCTTTCTTTTGATAATATCATGCTTTTCATAATATCAGATTTTCTTTGTTTTATGAGCATGTCTAACATAAGTTATTATTGTTTTACATAGATTTAATACAAGGAGATCTATTTGTCAGATGAGAGAAGTAGCATCTACTAGGGACAATCAAGATCCACCCTTGGCTCAAGCTAAAGGAGTAGCCATGCCAGTTAACCTTGTTGGGTTGACTGATGCTGAGGTGATGGCATCTCTTTCCCAGATGGTACAAGACATCACCATGCCATCTTAAGACATGACTGCCGAGGTCAACGGGTAGAATGTTCAAACGGAGAACCCACCGATACGTATCATGGCTAAAGTCTACCAGACATTACAACGATGAATCCTCCTAGTTTCGCAGGGTCCAATGACTTCAGAGGATCCCCAGGAATTCATGGATTAGGCACATAAGATTTTGGTGGTCGTAGGGTCCAAAGATACTAATAAGGATGAGTTGTCTTCCTATAAACTCAAGGATGTTGCATAGACTTGGTGCAAGATGTGGCAGGATAGAGGATCTTTGGGTGGAGTTCTGATCACTTGGGATCTGTTTAACACAACCTCTTTAGAGAGATTCTTCCCCTGGGAGACGAGGGAGGTCAAGGTTGAGGAAGTTTATCAACCATAAACATGTATCGATGATAGTTAGTGAGTATTCCCTGAAGTTTGTGAAATTATCCAGTTCTGCCACTTCTCTTGTGTCTAATAACAGAGACGAGATGAGTTGATTCTTGACATGGATTGTTGAGGATCTCGAGGAGGAGTGTAGGGCAGCTATGCTGCATGACAGCATGGACCTTTCCAGGCTTATGGTCCATGTCAATCAAGTAGAGGAAAGCAGGAAGAGGAAGCACACTAGGGAAGGGAACAGGTCAAGGGAAGCCGAGGAGAATTTGTTAAGGAAGAGTAGTACTGGATTCAGGAATAAGCCCAAGTTTAAGAAGGGACTCTCCCACCAAGGGGAGTAAAATTCATCCAAGGACCTCTATGATAAGGATTACGAGTCCACAGTAAAAAAAAAAGTAGATAAAGCTCAAAATAGACCACCTTACAGAAAGTGTGGCAAACTACATGGAGGAAAGTGTATTATGGACACTAACGCATGTTACTGTTCTGGAAAACCGAGTCACATGGTGAAGGATTGTCCGAACAGGAGAAGTCAAGAACAAGGTAATGACCAAGTTCAACCTAATGGTTCAAGTGAAGAGAATCCAAGGAGGAAAGAATTGTTCGCACTCAAGTCTAGGGGTGAAGGGAAAGGCACCTCTTGTGAAGCCTCGGGTCAGTAGCCTTAATTATTTCATCAAGTATTTCACATTGTATGGTGTGTATTCACTAGTATGAGGTTAATATGTTTGAGACATCATGTTGGTTGCTGATATGTATGATTGATATGTTTACTTTTGTTGTATGCTATGATGACACTATTAATGTGAAACTACAAGTAGGTTTCAAGGATGTGATCCATCATGTTAATATGTGAATAAGATCTTCACCAATGGAGAGTATTGGATTACCTATGCATGTGTACGCTCTATAAATGACTTACTTACTTTTCGTAAAGAGTAGTGTCATTCGGGCACGAAAATTCCTAAGGGGAGGATAATGAAAAAATCCTAAAAATGGATAAGATAAGAAATGCTTAATGTGTCAAGAATTCCTATGATTAGACAAGGGTTCACAAAAATAGATGTGCGTAGAACCAGACCTCAGAACCCTTGCTAATACCAATCCAACTAACTTGGGGAGTTAGTTGAGCATGAAAAGGTTGGTTCCAACCATGTAGAGCTCTCGAATACAAAGATTTACTTGAAGGAGTCATGACAGAACTTAAAAGGGGAAAATCATAGGTTTGGAGGGTCTAGGGGTAAAATTGTGTTTTTCCATGCTAAGGGTAGTATCGTTATTACCCTAAATATAAAATTAATTATGTAATGAATAAGTTGGAGGGGTGTTTTGGGGAGAGAGGGACGAAATTTGTTTCTTGAAGTGAAGTCTTTCTCCACCCGGGTTCGAACCTAGGTGAAAGAAATGAATTAAAGTGATTTTTTATTTAAAGTATTGAATTATGTAATTAATTAATAATAATTATTAAGCTAATTTTTCAAAAAATCATATTTTTATTCAATAAACAAAACCTTATTAACTAAGTGCTAAAGCTAGACTCTTAATCCTCCTGTAAATCTCACTCTCTCACGTTTATCTCTCCACTCTCACGCTCAATATCTCTTATTCATTCTCACGTACATTCTCTTCAAAAATAAGATAAAAAAGCATAAAAATAAACGAAGTTCTTCACACTTGAAGAACTCACACGAAATCACAAGAAAACAAACGTTAATCGCACACTAGGCTAAGGGAGGTTGTAATTCGAGTGGAGTTTACATTGAGGGGGCTTAGACGTGTTCTTGGGTTAAGTTTTTTGCCAGAAAGTCATGATTTGAACGTCAAAAAGGTATGGGTTTTCTTCTCTCTTGATCCCTTTCCCATGAGAACCCATAAAGTTCAAAATATTAAATCCGAAAATTAGGATTGTTCCCCATTGTATGTCTCTTTCACTAGCTCCCATTGAATCATATGTTAGTTATGTTTGCTGATAGAGAACTAGGGATGCAATGTGTTTTCGTGATGATTATGTGTCTATATGTATGTTTGGAATTATATGACTTATGTTGATGTTTCCTAAAATGTAACTACTTGTGTATGTGTGTGTTGCCATGTCTATTGTTCATGGTTTAGGACTTGAAATGGCATGATAGTAATTTATATTTCATGTACACATGTTATTGTAAAAGTGACGTTAATATGAGTTTTTAGGGATAATATCTTTGCTAAACGAATACATGAAGACGCACCATAAAGGTTCCAAATGCGCTACGAAATTCCCCTAACAACTAAGGTGTAACTTGGTGAACGGATGCTGGAAAATTAAAAGAAAATTTCCAGCTTCTAGTAATGAATTCATTCAGTAAAGAGGGTTCAAAATGTTAAAAATGAATTAAAACAAGTGAGGTCATGGAGGATTGAACCTGTGACATCACCATGTTAAAAAACATAGAAATAAAAAAGTAAAAAGAAATGTGGTGAAGGGGATTCGGACAATGGTATTCGATGGAAAATGTAACTTAAAAGAAAACATAAGAAATTAGAGGATTGGGATACGAACTCACCACTACTTAATCTGACATAAGGAAGAGTAAAAAAATAAAAATAAAATATGAGGCGTGGGAATCGAACGTACGACCTCTAGGCAGTGAAGGAGAATCAAAGGAAATGAAAGTAAAGAGATCTGAGGAGTAGGAATCGAACCCTCGACCTCCTAGGAAAATTTAAGGAGAAAAATTAAAAGAAATTATAGAGGGGCGGTGGGGGTTAGAACCCACAATACCTCGGCCAAAGTAGAGAAATTTTAAAGTAATGAAAATCAAAAATTTAATGAGGTTGTGGGGGTTCGATCACACATTCTCTTAGTTCCATTAAGTGAAAATTGAAGAGAGAAATTAAGGAAACAAATGAATGAAGGCATTGGGGCTCCAACATGGGTCCCCAAGCCATATGGATCAAACAAAAATTATTAAAAAAATGTACGTTTTTGTTCAAGGATTTTGAAAACCGGGTTCCCTTGCCCAAATTCCATAGTGATACATATGTCATACGTGAATTAAATGATCAAGAATAATGGTGCCTACTTTGATCGAAATTGAGATATTAGCATACATACAAGATGCAAATGACTTGTACTTCATAATCTTACGAATATATGAATTATTTAAAAAAAATATGAATAAAGCCTCATGGCTTGTATGTATCGATCAAAAAGTCTAACATACGTTTAAAAAAACAAGTGAACCTAAAAAGGGGTGAGTAATTATGAAGAAAAAATGTGCTACTGTTAATGATTTGTGCAACAGATAGAGCTTTTATGTAAAAGATTGTAGAGCAATCTCCTAATGAGCCTCAGTAAATGTTCTCAAAATTACTCATCTAGATAGTTAAAGGTTAATGAAGAGACGATTTCTATATGAACTCTAACGAAAGTATTGATATTAACACACTGAATACGTGAATGATGAGATGGAAAAATCATATATATTAGATCATGATGTCCTCATACTAGAGGCCTGCTTTCCATGACATGAGTTGAATGTAATGGAACTTTATCTGATCCACAATAGACTAGCGTATGAGTGGGATGCCTTCTTTCTTTGAACGGCGGAGGTTCACGTAAACTCTCATGAATCAGACTATGAATCCCGGCATGCTGGGTATGGGTCTCCTCATGTCTCACTAGTCTTCGACCTACACGTTCCAAACGGGGGATCTGCCGGGTTCAATTCACATGTTGGCTAGAATTTTTTGGGTAACTTTGGGCTGGTGATTCCAACCTATTTTCGAGATGGGTTCATAACACTGGATTTCAGATGCGCATATGATCTATGTCTGGTTAAAGCTAACGTTCCCAATGAGGGGGACATAAGCCAGCCGTCAAATGATGCACATAAGTAAAGGAATGAAACGCAAGATGTTAGGTAGGATGATAGGAGGTTATCTATCTTATATGACACTATGTCATTCTTGATCATTGCAGAGCGAACCCGATGAAAGTCTTAAACTATATCCTAGGTAGTGTGTGTTTATACTAGCCTATAAAATAAATGAAATGATGTGCGTATGAATGACTAAAGCAGACTTTGTGTATGCTAAAGAAGGCTTCCTAATTGAGGTACCATATGTTGAGCCCTCATTTTGGTAATTCTTGATGTTAATTCCATGATTCCACAGTCTCATGGCATATGAACAAATGATATGAAAAGATGTTATGTGTTATAAGCAATATGATATATTCTATGTATAAGATGTTATATGTTATAAGCAATATGATATATTCTATGTGTAAGATATTATATGTTGTGTGCAATATAAAAAGTATGATGATACATGTAACTCTCTTGGCATAACTTTCCTAATCAAAATTTGGAAAGATCACTGACCTTTCTAATCCAAATTCGGAAGACTCATTAACTTTCCTAATCCCAATTTGTTACGTCCACTGACTTCACTTTCCATAATCATGTTGTTAGGAAAGAGATATTCTTCCTTATGCATGTCCCTTGTGTGTGCTTGCATGTACCCATATTTAGTACAAGTGTGTACTAATTCTATACAAATCTACAATTTTAGTTAGAGGCACAGCTGCACGCTAGAGCTTACAGGTTGACGTTGCAACTATCCGGACGTGGAGCATTCATTCGGACTTAGTAGGACCTCATGCTTTTGAGGATGCCTGCCCATTGTATTCTAACTTAGTTATAGGATTTATCTAGTGGAGTATGTTCCACTTGCGCATCTTTCCGCTTTTTGTTCAGACATTGTGTTGGTGCCATTTTGGCAAGTATACATTTCATGCTACATTAAACTATTTCTTTAATTTCATGAACGTAATGTTAGATGGTTTATGGTGAACAATTATGAATCTAATAGATTGTTTTGTATGTATGTTAAGAAACAAAAAGTTTAAAATTTACCGCTAAAATTAACCTAGATAAGGTAAGAATGACGTAGGTAGGCTTGTCTTCGACCTTTGAGTGGTAAAAGACGCTGGTCTCTTCAGGGATCTAGACTCCGGTCGTGATACGCGCATAGAGTAAGCATCACTCTTAGAGATTATAAAGGTAAAACCAACATCACTATTGCTCCTTTAGATCTCTTTAATAAAATTCTAGGTCAAGATTTCTTCGAGCAGCGCCACACGCTGATTGATCTGTACTCTAAAAACTCTTGGTAATAAAGTAAAGAGTGTCATGTATGGTTTCGTAGTGAAGGCACTAAATATTGAAGGGCAAGTCCGACTAACGGCCATGATGCTTGAGAGAAGTCGTTATGACAAAGAATCAACATTCTTAGCAACCATTGCATGTTCAAAACAAAACAACAGTGCTAAAGGGTCCTCGCCACCTTGTATGAGGAAGGAGAATAACATTGTGATACAAAAACAACCTCCAAGCCGCGTGCCTCCTAGGAAGGAGGTAGATCATAAGACCTATCTAGAATAGATAAGGAAGATATTGAAGAATTGCGGGAGAGAATTGATCTACTCAATGAACTATTGGTCGCGCGTACAATAAGGCAAGACTCAGTTGACCAATAAGTAGTAATGTGACGTGGTCATTGCGTCAACAGGTGGTAGAGAGTGTCATGAACCGTTATTTTATAATTAAAATCCGCATAAATATAAGTGGGAAATATCAAGAGTTAGGTAGAGGTTAGTTGAAGTCTCTAGAATTTCCTATATCTTTCTTTAGAAGCCCTTAGAATTCCTTGGAATTCTCTAGACTACCAGAGTGTCATAGAAGAGGGACTAGATATTTTGTTGGAAAGGCTTAGAATTATCCAGAGTAGTAGAGAATTCGACAACATGGACCAAAGTGTAAATGTAGGTACTTCTAAACTAGATATTATTTACTTTGTCCCTTAGGAAGTAGCATACATATAAAGGACTCTAATTTGTAAATCATCACTCAAGTTGTGAAGCTTTCTTCCACGTAATAAAAATCCTTTTTTAAAACTTCTCAAATATTTTCAACTCTTTATTTGTATTCTCTTAGCGATCATAGTCTTAAAGGCTTGTTTAAGCTTACAATATCTTGCAAGAATAGTGAGTAATTTATCAAGCGCTGGATATAGCTTTAGCATATACTCTATGTCCCTGACAACTAATCTGGATATATATATGATTATATATTATATATATATATATGTGTGTGTGTGTGTGTGTGTGTATATATATATATATCTCTCTCTTCTGCTCTCTCTCTCTCTTTCTCTCTCTCTATCTCTCTCTATAGGAACTCCCATCCTTGATCCTCCTTTTGGTGTCCGTGGCAGGTGTGTTCACACTGCTTGTACGACTTTTTTTGGAAACGTTAATATGTCATCGTTTTAAAATAACCTTGATACAGTTGAACGTACATTGTGTGGTTCCTTCGATTATCCAAGAATAAGTTATTTTATATAAAAATAAAATATTTGTTGTGACGAAAAAAGTGGGTGTTGAAAATTAGTTTTGACAAAATAATTCCTTAATTTTTTTGAGTGGAAATTTTTTTACTATTCTGTTGACTTTGCCAAAATTTAAAAGGAAAAGGATAATATATATAATTCCTGAAGTGACAGTAACAACCACTGGTTGCACGTCAGTATTTTAGTATATTTTCTCTTCTAGTTTCTTTTCTTTCTCTTTTTTATATTGAGCTTTTGATTTCTTGCTATGCATATGTTAGGTATAACGCTCAAACTTACTTGTCAAATAAAAAGTAATGGGCGTCGTAATCATGTAAGACCCCAACTAAAGAGGTTTATCATTCCCAACTAGAAAAAATTACACTACTTAATCTATTGTTTACTATTATTTACTCAATTATTTGCCTTCGAAGCCACAGATGAATAAAGGGGGGGGGGTTATTTCTAATTAATGAAAATACTATCTAAAAATTAAAGTAGAATAACTACAGCTTCCAATTTTTGTCGTTTCCTCACCTTCCACTCACGCGCTTCCCCTTTTTTGGAGTTTAATCCACTCATCAACGTCACTCGGTTTTCCTCAGTGTCCGCCACATGTTCCTAAACGTATATTATCTACTATAACAATTTCTTGTCCTAGTTATCTTGCCATGCAAGTGATAAGTTATGTATTTCTAAATACCTTTCGGCCTCTAGAGAATTTCAACTCGCGCACTTATCCGGCTTCACCATCTGTGTCTGGAACCTAACCTTACCTTTACTTACCTCATATTAAAATTGTATTCATAATTGGAACATTAATACCTCGGGTTATCCCAATCATACTAGCCTATTAGATAGAAATACACTAATCTATGTTGATAATTTTCTTTTGTCCATTATCTACGCTCTAGATCCGGCAAGTAGCATTAAGACAGTTCTCACGTTGCCATCCGCTTAAAAGAACTTCTTAAACGAAAGAATTTACGAATACAACATGCAAGACTTCTTCTAGAATTGTTATTTTTCTTTTAGTTTTTATTACCATTTACCTCATTATTCCCATGTTCCCACAACCTAGTTGTATTTATTTTGGTTACCCATATTCATAATAACAAGTATTACTATATGTATATAGAGTTCATGCACTATTTCAATGAGAAATATAAAATCCAGAAATTTACTTGATTGATCAATCGACACAATCACCAACAAAACAAAAACTCACTCCGATAAAAGTTTAACCATCCAAGTCTAATATCCAAAAAAAGTCTACTATCACGAAGAATCTACATAAAATTGTCTAAAAACCAAAGACTAACTATAGAGGGTCTAAAACATAGGAATCTAACTATATGAAGAGTTAACACAACAAACAAGGTTTTACCACTATTTAAACAAAAAACTAAAACCTATAAAGAAGACTCTAATGGCTGAAATTTTTCCAAAAAAAACACGCGGGTTTTTTCCAAACCGCTTCTCGGTTACGGACAACGTGACGGACCGTCACGGTTATGACGGGCCTTCATGGCCTCCATCGTCCCATACTTTGCAAATTCTTCTACTGCTCTCTTCATTAACTTTGACGGCAGGTATGATGGACCGTCACAGGAACGACGGTCCGTGGAGGGTCTCCGTTCCATAACAATTAAACTTTTTGGAATTTCGATTTTGGGACTACCTCACTGATCATCATCACGAACCAGAAGGACGGACCGTCGTGGCTATGAGAATCCGTCATGAACTTCGTAACCCCCACTAGGTTCATTCCTTTTTTCCCAATCTCCTTCAGCTACCTTCACTTCACAATATGCCCCTATGGACCGTCACAGCAGGCAACGACGGATTGTCACAGCTCCGTAGGTTGAACTTTCTCTTCATTTCTCTTCTTGCTCAAAAAACTTTCTTCGCGTTCATCTTTAGACAATTTCCTCCTCCTGCAACTAAATGAGTAACTCTTTTACATAAAAATAAATACAAAAGGTTTGTGAGACAACACACTAAACCTAATTAAAATATTTAAAAAACGTGAAAAACAACCACGGTATATCCAAACAAACACATTCAACTTTCAATTTGTTGTTTGTCCTCAAGTGACGCCCTAATCGACTCACTCAAAATCTTTGTACATAGTATAGTTTTTTTAGTCTTGTTTCGCCATCATTTGGCTATCAATCCCTATAATCTCTCATCATGTTAGATGGCCATTGTTGATCACTATTAGGCTTTGAAATTATGTGAATCAACACCATGACACAACTCACCACCATGACCTTGTCATCTTTAATGCTCACCGAGGTCTAATATTTCGCGGTATTACACTAGTTCCTCACTTTAAAACACAGCCTCATTTTTCATCACACATGATTTCAGTCAGTTTTAGGTATAGGATAACTTTGCAACACTCACTCTTGAACGAATTCCACCTCATTCATGGTACTAGATTCCCATCAAACTTTCGCGTATTTTCATTTTCACTACTGCTTTAAGTTCGCTATACAACTCTTAGATCCTAATAGACTTCTTAGATTGTAACATACTCAGGGTCAGGTGAAGCTATATTTAGGTTACTTTAGTATTTTTTGCCCTTCGTGACAAATCTCTAAACCATACCACTTTTTTTTTGTCAGTTATTTCGCCCAATTTCTCATATGCTTTTCATCTTTCTATTTTCGCTTCTTCACATTTGTGTAAGTGACTCAGTAGAAGATTCTCCCTTCTTTTCTTGCTTTTCTTTCTATTTCCTGTCTTTTTTTCTTTCCCTTTATTTTTTCCCTTTTTTCTTTCTCCTCTCTCTTTTTTTCTTTTCCTCTCTTTTTTTCTTTCCTTGCCCACCACCCCCCACTTTCAATAGCATGTCCCTTCCTCATAATATCCAGCCTAAACTGTTTTTCTTTTGCCATAAGTAAAGTACACAATACCGCCAAGTTAGATTTACGGCCATCAAAGGGTTTGTTTTACTGCATTATCCCCTCAACTTATGCTTTTTTGGCATAAGAATGGGTGCACATGTCCAAGGTGTGTACCAAAGCCAACACATATCCCAGAAAAGATTAGTTGGCTATAAACGAAAGTGATCGATTTTAAGAAGCCCAAATCAGTTTGATCAAGAGGGATAAATTTTCATTCATTTTTTTTATGTAGGCTAAAAATTGGCTATATTGAAAATGGCTATGATCCTTTCCTAATTGTCTAATACAACTTACTTTAGCAGGACTAACCAGCAAGTTCTAGCTTCGTAATGTGGATATTTCAAATCTTTTCCTGACAGCTAACTTGACATCTTCTGCGTTACTCTACAGATTATCAAACACCTAGATTGGAAAATTTTTAGGACTTTGTGGGTATGCAATGATGTCTCTCTATGGTCATTCTTAGAGCCACACATTTGATCAATTACTCGGCCTAGTCACATCATTTTCAATTGTTCTCAGGATATAATTTTAGCCATCATGCTTCAGAGTTTAAACAATATAAACAAGATATAGACATGCTGGTTCAAGAATAAAAATAATTAGTATCTTGGGTAAAAAGAACACAGTCAAGAAAACCCCAAAAGAGGGTAGTGAATTAGGCTACTCAGATTTCACCTTAGACTCACTTTCAATTTACCCTACCCCCAACAAAAAGACATGCAATGGTCCCCAATGCATAAACGAAATTGTAACACGAGAGTAGTAGGTGAAGCAAACATGGGGCACAAAGCTCCGACAATAAAGTTGGTGGTTTTGGTTCCCGGAACCCACCACCTCTGTATTCTGGACACCCTCGGTACTGTCCTCATCAGCAAAAGCACTATCATCAGTGCCTCTCGCTATCACCACATCTCTTGAGATAGATTCCCCAGCAGCTGACTCTACTGCCCTGATCTGACGCGCCTCCTCATCAGCAAGTGAAGCTCTCCTTGCATCCTCTATCTCACTGTGCTTTTTCTACCGTGCTCTACCCTCATCCTCCTCTCGACCCTTGCGCTTCTTGGCATGCTCCCAAAATGGAGGTGGTGGAATCTCATAAGTGGCGAACAAGGCCGCCATCACTATGTCCTCAAGAGGCTCTGTAGAAGGGGCCTCAGACTCAGGCACCCTAGCATCTAGGATCATATCAATGTACGCTCGTAGACTCTTTACCGCAGCCTGAATGGTTGACATGTCCATCTGAGGGGCTGGCCGTGCTCGTACCCGCAAGTCAAAAGCATTATAGCGCTGATGAACCTCAGCGATCTTCTTCTTGGTGTGTTATACCATTTTGTCGCTCCAAGCGCTCTTCTGCCTCAGCTATAGATCTCTGCATCCAAGTTTGGATGTGATGCACAAGTGTAGCGATCTGTGCCTCTACTTTCTGCACCCTAGCAACCGGGACCAAAGCGGGGAAAGGGCTTGAGTGAGATAAGCTCGGTGTAGTGCTACTAACCGGGATAGACTCAACTGGGGTAGTGTCAGTGGTTTCAGAAGTATCATGCACAATCGTGCAAGCATGTGCTACCATCTAAGCCAGATTTTTACCAAGTGGAGGTAACTCTAGACGTGGCTCTCTGCGTGGAGATAAGTCATTAGCCTCATCCCTTATGAGTCTGATATCAACAAAGCCCAGAAGAGTCTTGAGACGATCAATGTGCAAGATGGGCACACCTGAGGACCTGCATAAGAAAAATATCATGCACGAAAAATGAAAAGAATTTTTTGACAATGAAATCCCTCTCGAGCATGACCGCCTGTAAAAGCCAAGCGAAGTCCACCACAAAACCGGCTATCATCGCCGCCATCAAAACTGCGCGATCCCATGTGACAATATTATCAGCAGCCATTGGGGAAAGGCAGTGGCAGACAATCAACCATAAGAACATAGTCGTGAAGGTCATGTTAGCCTTCTTGGTGGCTCCCTTCAGCTACGTTACCCAGTCTGCACCCTCTCTATCAGTCATCCACCACTTGTTGGTCTGTCTTAGAGTTCGATCACGCAAGAATTGACCATCTTTTACAATTTTCCACCGTAGTCTAACTCGGTGGTGAGAGGGGTCCTATTGGCATCAACATCATCACCTTAAAGATACCGGAAGATGGCGGGCAGAGAGATATCGACCTGAATGCCACGTACTCGAAAATGCTCAAGTGGGTCCTCTTTCGGAGGGGGGAAACCCGCCTATCTATCTGTGATCTTAGAATAGCCACGTAGGAGGCGTAGAACTCTCAGACCAACTCCTTATTATAACGGCCCAAAGAACGTGTTGTCCACCCCATCCGGTGTGTATTGAAGAGATTGTGGATCACTGGCATTGTAGGGAGACTACTCGTAAGGACCCGACTCTCCAGTTAAGGGTTTGTATCATGACACCTTTATAATTTAAAAACATGGTGTCGAAATACACTTGATATTGTCCGTAGACACACCATCAGTTGGACTAGTCGAAAACCGGGGTGAGAGCACCAGTCGGTGAGCTAGGAGTGGCTCATCAGACAAGGCAGAATGTACAGCTATGGTGGGTTCGAGGATTTTTTCGTACCCAGAGGCTCCCTCCGATCACAAAATTCCTAAGGTGCTAGATGCTCCTTCTTCATGTGTACCTAACCCCAGAAAGTGTGCCGGTCAGTGTGCTCCTCATACGATTGGGAGGCAGTGACTACGTCGGACGCCACCTTTTTGGGCGTAGCTCTAGTAGCCTGTGCAGCTCGTGATGGAGTGGAAGTACCTGGGGCATGTACTAGGGATCATGCTCATCATCAGAGCCTATGACCAGGAGGGCAGACGGGGCAACAAACTTTGACGCCCATGTGCGTAACTCAATCATGTTTTGGTGGCATCAGAGATAGTACCTTTAAAAAATTAATATTAGTAACAGAAAGAGCAAACAAGATGTGCAAAAATTACACAAGATAAATATAAGAGCAAAGTTGTAATGACTTTTCTGCAGTAACAGTAAACCACGACGGACCAGGTGACAGCTCGTCCAGAGTACGACGGACGGTCATGGGGTCCGTCATGTCTTACTTCAGCTATGTTGATGTGGAGACCCCTAAAGGAAGTCTCTGACAAGTCTGACGGCTAAGAAGGATGGAACGTCGTGACAACGACGGTCTGTCGTCGATGTCCATCGGGCTAGTTAGTAAAAAGTTTGGAGACCCTTAGGTGAGGGGTATTTGACTGTCACGACTGTTGTGCAGGACGGAACATCGAAGGTATGACGATCCGTCGTTGATGTCCGTCAAAGGACAATTAATGAAGGTATGGAGACCCTCAGGAGATGGGTCTCTTACCGTCATGACGGTTGTGTAGGACGGAACGTCGAGGGTATGATGGTCTGTCGTAGATGTTCGTAGGAGTACACTTAGAAAAAGGTGGGAGACCCTAAGGAATAAGGTGTCTGAAAAACCAGAATGGTTGGGCAGAACGAACCGTGGTAGGAACAACGGTCCGTCACATGTGTCCATTGGTGGACACTTGGAGAAAATTGGACAGCGAGGTGTTTGGGGTGATAGAATGGACCCTATGACGGTCCATCATGGGTACGACGGTTCGTCATAGGGGTATCCTTCTGTCAATCACTGACAAAACTGAGGATGCCACAATCATCCTCTTTGAGTCACATGGAATACGTAGTGATAACCTATATGTTTCTAACGAGAATACATAGTAAACTAGCAATGCTAAAGCACCTATTTCTAGAGTTTTGACAAGGCAATTTGAGGATTCTCAACCTAGGTCAGACAAAATTTGATCAAAGATTGAAGACCCATCAATAAGAAATAGGCTTATACTAATTGATAAACAAAAATGCAATGTAAATGGGTAGAATCAGAGACACATACTTGAGAACAGGAGAAAGACAAGCAAGTGAGGCACTTGGTTAGCAAGCACAGAAGCACAGCAGTAAACTCTGCCTAGTAGAGGGTAGATTTTAGGAATTTGGGGAATTAGGGAAGTGATCAGTTGAAGGAGAAAAGAGGTAGGAAGTTGAAGGTTGAAAAGAGGGAAGGAAAAGGGTAAAGTGAAGGGGTGGGGTTTTTATATGTTAAAATTTTTAGAATACCCCCAGCATGGTTGGGTCGGGTACGCTCATTAATTACGCAACGAGTCCTAGACGATGCTGCATCGCAGATGCGACAGTCTGTCATGGGTTCCGTCATACGTGCCCTACTTTTGAAAATAACTGAAAGACGTACCAGGCATGACGGATACATGCGACAGTCCTTCGCAAGAGTGACGGTATATCGATGTGAACGTCAGTGACTTTTGCAGAGTGATTTTTTTGCAGAATTTCCTGGTGATGCGCTGCAAATTTAAAACTCATTTGTAGAAAATGCTACCTTTAATTGAAAGAAAAACTATAAGTATTGGGTTGCCTCCAAACCAGTGCCTGATTTAAAATCGCGGCACAACTGAGGACACTTGATTACTGAGCTTTCATCAAGATGGTATGCCTCGATCACTTCATTTGCTTATTCAGCATGCCCAAATTAGAGTTTTATTCGTTGTCCATTAACCTAAAACCGCACACCCTCCTTGGTTTCTAACTTAATTGCTCCATGAGGGAATAGTTGGGTAATCAAGTAAGGGCCAGTCCATTTGGACTTGAGCTTGCGTTGAAACCAATGCAACCTAGAATTGCATAAAAGCACCAAATTCTCAACCATAAACTCTCGTTTTTCAATTTGTAGGTCATGGTGCTTCTTAATCTTTTCTTTTTAGGATATAGAAGATACCGATTGGAGAAACAATCTGCCTCATGAACCTACAAATGTTGAAGGTCTCTTCTTCATTGTTAAATCAAAATTTCATCTGTCCCTTTTCCATATCAACTAAGGCTCTACCCGTAGCAAGGAATGGTCTCCCAAGAATAATTGGCCCTTTAAAATTGACTTCACAATAAGGAATAATAAAATCATTCGGAAATATGAACGACTCCACTTTTACTAGCATATCATGGAGTATCCCTATAGGCCTTTTCATTGTTCGATTAGCCATCAGTAGCCGCATCGCAGTGGGCTTTGGGTCACCCAAACCCAACTTTTTGTAAATCGAGAGGGGCAGGAGATTTATTCTTGCCCCCAGAGCACATAATGCTTTCGCAAAATGTAATGACCCCAGTATACAATGAATAGTGAATGCACCCGGATCTTCTTTCTTTTGTACGAGAGATCCTGTAGAAATAGCACTACAATGCTACATTCTATCATCATCCTCGAAAGCGACCGATCTTTTCTTTGTAACAAGATTTTTTATAAACATTGCATAAACGTCCATTTGTTCAATAGCTTCTACCAAAGGGACATTGATAGAAAGTTGCTTCAACATTGTTATAAAACTCTGATATTTACAATCCTTGGTCTTTTTCACTAATCTTTGAGGAAAGAGGGTGGTGGTCTAGGCATGGGAATTACATTTGTAGGCACTTTAGCATTTTTTCCAGTGTTATCTTCTACTTCACCATTAACCTCTACCACTTTATCATTATCTTTTTTCACCTTTTTCTCATTAGACGGCATAGGTGGGTCAATGGTTTTCTTACCACCGCGCGTAGTGATTGCCATACAATGTCTTTCATTTTTCGGATTTTGGATAGTGTTCCTAGGAAGAGTGCCTGATTTCTTTTTATTCACAGTCGCAGATAATTGGGTCATTTGCAACTAAATCTGTTTAATCGATATTACATGTGTATCAACTTTCGGCCCAATACCCATTACATCACTCCTTAATTCTTTAATGTGTTCATCACTAGCATTGAACCTCCTCATCATTTTCTGCAACATATCCTCAACTTGGGACATACTATCTCCACCATCCCTAGGAGTAACTTCACGATTTTGAGGAGGGCCTAGACTTATTCCTTATCGTTTATTACTATATTTTCCTGTCGAATTTGTGTCGCGGTTTTGTAGTTTTCAATCGCAGATATAATGACCCTCACTGTTAGAGTTAGCAAATCCCGACCTAGGTTCCTGCCCTTGGAGCCTAATCTTCCTATTTGAGCCCTTGACTCGATTCGAAATCCCCCGTCTGTTCATTTACCACATAGGAATGCTCCTTCTATAGTAACAAGCATTCATTCATCCATTTGGTTTGTGGTGGTTTTAACACAAGTAATTAACTGCATTATCTTTTTCTTTCTGCACCCCCAAGATATTTTTAATAACACCAAGATCGTTCTCATCAAAGCCCTCTTCATAGAATCTCATATGTGGCTGGTTGTAAGTGGATTGCACTACAAAGGCATTTCCTTCGAGTAATCTCACTTCTGGTCCTGACTAGATTTATTGTTCCAAGATATTTTATCTAAGTTTTTGGCCATCTAAGCTAGGGACACTCCCCTATAAGAACACCCCTATAGTATCCAACACCGCTTTTATTATTATCATCATGTCCCCCCGATAAAAGTAATTCCTTCATTGCCTTGACTATTATCTATGCGGTGATTGGGAATGCTTCTAAAAATGAGGTGAATCTATCCCAAGAACTACTAATATGACTTTCCTGGTAGTGCCACCACCAATTGTTTACTCTATCTTTGGGGTTTAGTTTTCTTTGAGACCATATTTGCTTGCTAAAATGCCTTAGTTGTTTTTCCAAGTAAATTGATTAATAAGGGAGCTCAGTGAACCAAATAGCATGCCTCTCCCGTCAGTGAGAAAGGAAAGACTATTTCCCTAATTCATCCATCCAAATCATGCCTGTCGTGCATGCTTTTACACACTGCCCTACCACTTACCATAGAACCTGTGGATCCTCAGAAGTAGCCTGAAAGAACCTTTTGGGCAGTGAGCATTTGCATCCGACTACTAGTTACCACAGAAGGTGTCCTGGTGAAGCGGTGGCAAGACCAGTGCCGCTCGAGTCTCCTTTATTCTCATAAAGCCTCTATAGTATTCTTGAGGACGTGAGCGGGATTTTTTTCCCCCTCTGTTTGGTTTTTCACCCAAGCACGGGTAATAACATAACAATGAACATCACAGAGCGTGGGATGTTTCTGGTTTGGATCATCCAATCAGTAATCACCCAGTTTCGATTTATATTGGCATAGTGTCCTCTCGATTAGTGATGTAGGGATCATGGTCTTTTCCTCTCCGTGTATGTGGCATAAAAGGAAGATAGTCTGGGCCAAGAATCAAAATTAATAAATAAAGCAAAATAAATAAAATAATCCGACTAAACATTAGTAATAATTAAGTTAATCCTAAAAGCTACTTTCCAAGCAGCGGGCGCCAAATTTGATACGCTCAAACTACTACTTCTCAATACGAAGTTAAAAAGTCGTATCTTTAAAGAACCCACTAATGAGTTGGGACATTCCCCACGAGAAAATAGTTGAGACTTTCACTTCACTCTATTATTACTATTATTTAGTCATTATTCCCATAGAGAACAAAGACCAATAAAAGGTTTTTTTATGTTTAAAAAATGAATGAAAATAACTAGATAAATTAAAGTATATACTAAAAGATTTAAATGTTGAAGTTTAAAATCAATTAATAAATGTAACTAAGGTTTAGTGTTCCCCAACCGGTTCCTAACTTAATAATGCTAAACTATAACATTCTTATTCTTTCCTAGTAAAAGCTTCCATGCAAACAGATAATTATGTATTTGCTAATCCTTGGTCCGGTCATCTAGAAAATTTCACTCCGCACCTGGGTCCGTCTACATTGTTGGCTAACTTGCCGATTACCTTTACCTCATATTAAGCTTGTATCGAAAAAATATTTGAACTACGTTATTACCTATCGTACAAATAAATACGAGCCTATTAGATAGTATACACTAAACTATGTGTAATTAAATTTTCCTATAATACTCTCCTCTTGTTCCGGCAAGTCATTAAGGGCGAGTCTCTAACATTGTTCATATCCGTGAAAAAGACTCTAACGACGAATTTAAATACATGCAAGACACTATTCTAGAATTGTTTCTTTTTAGCTAATTGTAACTCATTATTTCACCCATGGTTTCCACACCCCGAGTTATGGAGTTTAGTACTTCATAGCATAATCACAATTTCATATATATAATATAAGATTCATGCACTTACTTCAATGAGAAAGAATAAAATCCTAAAAATTACTTAATTAATAGACAAAATCACAACAATCAACTCTGGAGAAGAGTGTAACAATCCAAAGTCTGATATCCAAAAAAGTCTACTAACAAAGAATCTAACATAAAAGTGTTTAAGAACCAAAAGTCTAACTATAAGAGAAGCTAACTATATGAGAGCCTAAAACCAAAAACGATATTTTTAAAATTATTTATAAAAAAGAAAAACCTAAAAAAGGACTCAAATTGCTAAAAAAATTCCAAAACGCGGCTGGGACAATAGACCACGTTACGGACAATCGCGGTTATGACGGGCCGTTATCGCCTCTGTTGTCCCATACTTTGCAAATTATTATACTGCTACCTTAATTACCCTCGATGGTAGGTATGACGGACCGTCACAGGCACGGCGTCTAGGATCTATGTTCCATAACACTTAAACTTCTTGGAATTTAGCTACTTGGACTACTTCTGTGACCAACACGATGAACAAGCAGGATGGATCGTCTTGGCTAAGACAGTTCGTTCATGAAATTTGTAATCCCACACTTAGGTTAGACTTCCCGATCTTCCTTCAGCGGCTTCACTACGATGCCACCTACGGACCGTCACATGCACGACAGACCGTCACAAGATCCTTAGGTGGTAACTTTTCTGCATTTCTTTCTTAAAAACATCCGGGTTCATCTTTAGACAGATTTCCTGCAAATAAAGAAAAACTTACATAACATCATACAAAGGCTCTTCTTGGACGCAACACCCTCAACTTAAGGAAAAAGCATTAAAAAATAGTGAAACCACGGTATAATCAATGTTATTTAAGAATAAATGATTTATTTAAATAATTCTTATGATTAAAAATTTTAATTATTGATTTTGACACAAAATAAAAAGTATTATATCTTAGATATATAGAGAGAGAGAGAGAGGGAGGGAGGGAGGGAGAGAGGGAGAGAGAGAATATTGATTAATTAATAAGATACACTAGGGTGGTTTTTTTGTTTGAGTTATTAAAAGATACTCAACACAACATGTATAAATTGTCCTACATAAGTGTATATTTCTAAACATTTTTTTACTCAATTGGATATTAAACTTTAGATAATAGTAACACTTACATAATTCATAAGAATTGATAACACATGTTTTCACTCATATTAAAATAGAAATGTAATATTATGAATTCTCTGGTGCATTAATCGAGAGGATAATTTGCGATAAAAAAGTATTGTATGTTTCAATAAAAGGAAATACAGATAACATTATGCTCATGAGAATTGTTAAAATATAATGAAATTTGAATCAATTATTTTTCAATTGGTAATAATTTACGTGGTAATGAAATTTTTTTATTCTGCCAAAAACAATGACTTAAATTTATGGTTCCCCTTTAAAAATTGTTTTAGATGAGGTTTTAGAGTTTGCAAAATTAAGATTTGATTCGAATGTGATAAGATCATTCTTTATATCACTTACGTTCTGTTTAATTTTGAATTGATCTGTACATATTATATTAACACTGAACTGATGTATTATTAAATAGTGTCGGTCTTTGTTTTACAATTTATAAGAGGCATATATCACGTGAATTTTAAATTAATTAATAGTTTTTTAAATAATTTTTTTATAATTTCGATTGACTTGAAATTTTGTAAGTTAATTGATAATGACCTAGTAATAAGTAGTCATTGCTATGTGGTTATGATTTGAAAAACGTTCTTCAGAATTAAAATGTGATTTAGATGAATGACATCCTTTATACCAATTTTATTTATGTTATATGTAGAATATTATGACACATGATGAGTTAACATTAATTGATATATGATATGGGTATAGATCTTATTATTTTTTTGGAATTATTTGAATGTGAATTTGATCATAACTTTGGAGATTCTTAATTTTGAACTCTGACTGATCTGAAATTCGGTAGGCTCATCTGAAAAGATCAAATTAAAAACGCTCATTACTATGAAGTGATTTGACAAATTGAGGTTGTTTTGATAATATTTTTAACACTTTGTATTATGAAAAATAAGTTTAATGAAAACTAGTCTACTATGATATGGTGGTGATTGTCATTGTTCTCTATGGTTTTCATGACTAAATTTTACTTAAGTATTAAGTTAATGAGTTGGGATAGACCTTCATCCATATCAAATGAAATTAATACAAGTGTATAAAATTTAATATTAAATTTTAATAATTTGTGTTCACTCTCCCTATCTCAGTAATATTAGATTGGATGAATGAATTTGGGGATAATGATATTGCCTTGGCATGATTAACATATTATCTCTATCGAAGTTAGCTTTTGATTTAATTTTCTTGCAGTGAATTTCTTAGATCACAAAAAATGTATGTTGTATTAGTGTGATATTAATTTTAAAATATTAATTAAGAGTGATGCAAAATATATAAAATATTACGTTACAAAAGGGATAAATTACCCATGCGTTCCACATTACATTTTTATTAAAGTGTGAGGTAATGACTTTTAATGTCATTAATATTTTACATATGTTTCTTAAGAATTCGCTTCTTCTCTTTGAAAATCTTATTTTCAACTCCTATGTAAGGATTTATTTTGAGTGAGCATAAAACACCACGACCAAGACAAACAAAAAAGAAGAGAAAAACATATCCCCTTTTTCTTCTTATCTTTTTCATATATTATTTTTCTGGCAATTGGTTTTGGGCTACCTCCAAACTCCCCTTTTTCTTCTTATCTTTTTCTTAGAATATTTTTTTGGCAAATAGTTTTGATCTACCTCCAAACATTCTAGCAATATTATAACTGTTGATAATGTTGTTAAAAAGAGATTTTAAAAGGATATCAAAATTGTGAGAGGTCATTTGCTAAATCATATGACTAATCGTTTGTTTAATTTATTTTTAAACTATAAATTTTCCAAAAAATATGTGATAGTTAGGAAAAGAAACATAGTGCTGATGATGCAAGAAAGAAAAAATATGTTGTCTATCAGTTGAATAAATACAAAAAAGTTTATAATAAGCCAATAGTAGGACAAGTTCACTAATATGAGAACTTCACTAGTGATGTTCTCAATGAGGACATGAAAATATGTGAGATACTTCAAGCTAGTTTTTTTCTTGAAAAATTCCAACCATCTTGTAGTAATTATAGAAATCAATTAAAACATAAGAAAAATAATTTAACTCTCCAAGAACATATTAATCATATCAGGATTGAAGATGTGAACCGTCTAGAAGATAATATGGAAGAACTTTATTTTAATTCTTCTAAATCAAATCACGTTGAATCTTCTAGACTGTTGTGAAACACAGGTTGAAAGAAAAATAAAAAAAATCTCAAAAAAAGGAACTTAAGAATTAGAAAAATCAATTCAACAAGATGGAGAATCAAATTCAAAAATTTAAAGGCTCTTATTTTGTTTGTGGAAAGATGATCGTAGGGCTACCAGGTGCTATCAAAGAAAAGGGAAGGACTCAAAACCAGGAAGGGGAAAGTAATGTCCAAGATAATCTTACTGAGGGTAATGAAGTGATTATTGTTGTATTCGTTCAGGCAAATCTAGTGGCAAACAAAAATTAGAGGTTGCAAGACATAGGCGCCTCAATGAATTTCCGTGCCAACAAAAATTTATTTCGTGATATATAGGAGTCCACTGATGAAGAGTATGTTTAAATGGGTAACTCCACAATTGTTGGGTTTATGGGTAAAGAAATTTTTTTACTTAAATTAACTTCAGGAAAGATATTATCCTTGAACAATGTTTTGTATGTTCCCTCCGTAGAAACTAAGTTTCTAGAGAACTTCCCAATGAAGTAGGCCTTAACTTTTTTTTTAAGCTGATAAAATAATTATTTCTCGTGGAGGAGACTTTGTTGGGAAGGGATATCTTAGTGGAGCATTATTTTTATTGAATATTGTTCAAGAGATTGTCAATAATTAAAGAATTTTAAATTCTTCTTATGTTTTTAAGTTTATGAATTTGTGTCATGGTAGACTAGATCATGTTAATATTGCATCTATTAAAAAGCAAAGAAAAAATGAATTAATTCCTATGGTAAAAACTGATGATTTTTCCAAGTGTCTTGTGTGTAGAAGCAAATAATTCCAAGAAACTTTTCAAATATGTTATTAATAAAGGGACTGATTTACATTAGCTAACACATTATGATTTAGAAGATTTCAAGAACAATGTTAGAAAAGGTGGAAAAAATTATTACATTACTTTTGTTGATGACTTGTCTATATACACCATGATATATCTTCTCAAGTCTAAGAATGATGATGAAATAATGTTTTTGAAATACAAAGCAGAATTGGAAAATCAATTAGATAGGAAAATCAAGAGGTTTAGATTTTATAGGAGCAGTTAATACGGTACTAATACACTAGAATATTTTGGTGAGAAAAAAGGTATTATACCTGAGGTTAGTGTTCCCTTTACTCCCCAGTAAAATAGTGTAGCTGAACGAAAAAATATAACTCTTAAAGAAATGATGAACTCTATGCTTTTAAGCTCTAGTGTATTCGACAATATGTGGGGAGAAACCATTTTGTTTGCATGTTATTTTTTTAATCGAGTCCCGCATACGAAGTTAGAAAAGACCTCATATGATTTATTGAAAGGGTTTGCTCCTAACTTGAAATTTTTAAAAGTGTGGGTTTGTTAGGCTAAGGTTGGTCTACCTGATTTTAAATGCGTAAATGTTTGATCTAATACTTTTGATACTGTCTTTATTGGTTATTATCTACATAGTGTTGCTTATAGATTTATGTCTTTAAGTGACCAATGTATTTTTGAATCTAAAAATGCAGAGTTTTTAGCATATTTTTCCTCTGAAACATAATGTGCCAAGTGATGTGCAAAATAATTCTTTTGCATGTATGTTAAACAATTCTTGTGTTCTGCATTTTTTTAACGTTATTTCTAATGAGCATGAAAATGAACGCAAAAGGAATAAAAGGCGTACAACTGAGACTAGTTTTTTTCCTTATCTTTTCACTACTTTCTTAACTGTAAATTTTGAATTAATATTTTAAACGATGAATTAGTGTCTATCTATTTAGTATAAGAATACCCTAAGACTTATTATGAAACAATGAGATTAATAGACATTATATTTTTTAAAGAGACTATTAAAAGTGAATAAGAGTTTATAGTTTCTAATCACACTTGGGACTTGTATGATTTACCTAAAGGTTGTATGCCCATAAATAGAAAGTGGATATTAAAGAAGAAACTGAGACCTGGGGGTACAATTGAAAAATACAAGGCTTGACTTGTGATTAAGGGTTTTTACCAAAATAAAGGTGTTCACTGCTTTGATACCTATTCTCCTGTGAGTAAAATAACGAACATTAGAACTCTTATTATTTTGGACACTATTCACGACTTAGTGGTACATCGAATGGATGTCAAAACAATGTTTCTAAATGTTGATTTAGAGGAAAAGATGTATATGACTCAACTTGAGGGTTTTGTGGTTTAAGAACAAGAGGATAAAGTATGCAAACTGAGAATGTCCTTCTTTGGATTAAAACTAGCACCTAATCAATGTTATGAAAAATTTAATACCATATTAGAAGATAACTGACTTGTAATAATTCATCTAACTTTTGTTTATTCTAGAATATATGTATAATTATTGGTGTCCATTTATGCTTTCTATGTAACTGACGATATGGTATAATCTTTGGTCCTAATGTGAATGTTATTAATGATATGAAGAAGTTTTTGTCATCTAAATTTGAAATGAAAGATATTGGTGAAGCAAATGTGATTTCAGTGGTTCAAATCAAAAGAACATGTAATGGTTTCTTTTTGTGTCAATCTAATTACATTGAAAATATATTCAAAAGGTTTGATTGTTTTTGTGTAGTTCCATTGAGAACTCCTTACTATCCTAGCATATACTTGAAAAAGAATAATGAATGTAGTGTTTCTCAGATTGAATATGCTAAAATAATTGGGAGTGTAATGTTTCTCATTAACTATACTCGGTCTAATATAACTATATTGTTAATAAATTAACTACATACTGATATAATCCAATTAATGAACACTGAAATGCTCTTCATCTATTGCTAAGGTATTTGAGAGGTACTACGAATTGGTTTTTGCATTTTAACAAATTTCCTGCTGTTTTTGAAGGGTTTTATGATGCAAATTTGGTAAGTAACAATGATTCAGTTATCTCCACAAGTGACTATGTGTTAATTTGGGTGCAAGTGTTATTTCGTAGAAGTCTTTCAAATAGACTTGTATAACACATTCTACCATGGAATCTGAATTCATTGCTCTCGAGTTGGCTGGCAAGAAAATGAGTAGCTAAAAAATATTTTGGCGGATATTCAATTGTTGGGAAGACATACATCACCAGTCTCTCGTCGCTGTGACTCACAAGGAGCAACTGGAATTGCAAAAAATAGTGTGTAAAATGGAAAAAAAAAAGATAAATATTCACATCAGATGTGGTTCAGTTAAACAATTGTTTAAATTGTATGTTATTTCCTTAGAATATGTAAGGTCCGAAATAAATTTAGTGGATCCTACAACGAATGGCTTGACAAGGAAAATAATCCATGAAACGTTGATGAGGATGGGGATAAAGCCCATTGATTGACGTAATTTAGTGGACCTATTAGACCTTAATATACACCACATTTTCTATCCCAATGGCGTGAGAAAACATTTTATAAGGTTGAGCTTATTTTGCTCTTAATTCTATAGCCATAAGGTTTTCTATTTTAGATAGACTTGATGGAGTCATCTATGTGAGTATAAAGGTGTGGTCGCCTATTGTGAAAGACATGGTTGTCTTTCTAGATCCCTCGAAAGACCAAAGGTGTCCGTGCAAGACCATAAAAACACATTGTTTGTATAGCGGATGTTTCTTAAAATTAATGCATGTTGTATGTTTTACGCGGGTGTCAATTTATATCCATTCAGTTCAAGAGTATTTCACTTTGTGGATTTTGAGTTGTTGCCCTATTTAAGTATGTGTTAATTCAAACTGAAAGATAGTGACACTTAAGTACATGATCCTTCCTTTTGCCCAAAATTTGTTCTTACTCTTTATCTTTGCATTAGTTTAGAATTTTAATATTAATTGATATTAATGCAAAGTATATCGAATATCATTTTAGAAAAGGGATCAAATACTTATCCGTTCCAAATTCCATTTTTATTAAAGTTTGATGTAATGACTATTAATGTCATTCTGATTTCATTTACGTTTCTTAGGAATTCACTTTTTCTGTTTGAAACTCCTCATTGCAACTCCTATTTAAATATGTATCTTGAGTTAGAATAAAACAACACTAGCAACACACAAAAAAATAGAGAAGAACATTTCCCTCTATTTCTTCTTAACTTATTCTAAGAATATTTTATGTGCAATTTGTTTTGGGTTACATCCAAACATTTTGTCACGACTGTACATGTCAGAGAATAATTGTGGAACCTTGGGAGAAACTGGCTACAATTATTTGCACCGTAGTCGAGCCGAAATTACTTTGAGGGAAGTGACTTTCCATGACCCAGTGTTTGTGATATGTTATTTACTATTTTATAATACCATTCTAGTATCAATAATGTAGCATCATTCCTAACAATCAGTAATTGTTTTTCATCAAAATTTGTCGTTCATGATAAATGAATATCTATGAGGTGTGTTTTCAATTTTAGTATTCAATGTATACATAAAAATGTTGGATTTTAGAAAAAAATACTTAGATAATGTAAATGGTGATTAATATTTTGTTCTTTATTTTTGAATAGTATATCTATTTCACAAATGATAATATGTGATAGGAATTAGTGAACGAAAAATCATTGATTCAATTTTGTAAAAATAATATTCTTCAAACAAATTGATCATAGGTTTGGAATTAAAAAAAATGGACTCTGCTAAATGTGAATTTTGGTAGACTTATAAGAACGACCTAATAAGAAATATTATTTCTTTGGATTGTTATATGTGTTTTTAGTCATATTTGGCTATGTGGGCCCCTCACCTGATTACCACGATTGAATAGTAGTGAAGTATTATTTTTAAGTGTTGGCATAGACCTTCTTCCCTATCCGACGCAATTAATGCACGTCATTACGTATTTGATAGTCTAATTTTAATAATATCCATAAAGTCTCCTAAACACAGTAATAAATGATTGTGTAAATTTAACTAGACGATTTTCACTTGAGTTAGACAAACAATAGACCCTCTATAAGAGTTAAGTTTGTATTATTGTATGAAGTGAATAATTGTTCATTGTATATGTGTATTGCATGAATAATTCTCCAACCATGTCGATTGACTATTCGAAATGTATGAATTTATATGTATAATGATCCCTAAATTTTATTGTTTAGGATTATTTGTAATGTTATGATCTATTTAATGTAATATATATGTTACTTCCCAACTCGTCGTGATTGACACCCACTCTAACCTTCTTGTGGGAGAACTACTAATATTATATAACTAAAGAAAAAATATCAAAAAAGAATGTATATATATTATGAAAGAAAGACAAATCAACTAAACCAATGTTGAAAATAAACCGAGAATTTGGAAGTCAATGTACCAAAACTAGAAACAAGAACCAAATAAAACATGAATTCTAGTGATGTTTCTAACTACCGAAAACAAGGTCTGGATAAGAAAATGGTGGAAATAGTCTAAAGAGAATCACATGGAAGCCCGAACGATGTGGCTCACCCCTGAACTCGAAATGATCACCGATCTCCTAATGGATTTCTATCAATTGTTGCATGAAGATGAGTTGTACTAAAAAATAAAAGAAACTACATAATTTACACAGATACCATGTAATGGTATGATCATGCGGCCATCCCACTATTGTAACATAAAAAAGGAATTACAACATTATAACACATGCATAAACATCAACATATTCAATACTATCATAAGAATCAACATCACAGTTCACATGCTTCATAACATACTTGGCCATCTCTTGAAGACTAAAGTCAAACTGTATGTATAACAGAACGTTGCAATCCGATCCAATTTCAATGACTGAACGTGGCAACGGATCAAACTTAGCATGTCGGAATCTTGAAATCCGATAAAAATCATATATAAGAATAACACATCAAGATCACCCATTCAATCATGATTTCATGGTATTGATATTTATATGTCTTATTTCAAAAGAAAAAATCAATATTGCAACATACATACATATACAAGTATCACAACGAAACAAAGTAAGTGTATATCACACAATTATTGAATCATAACCACACCTACCTCGAAATAAGTTTGAAATCCTAGAAAACTTTAACATTCCTTTTTCGAATTTGTTTTGCTTGTTCGTGATCTACCAACAACAATTTATACACGAGAGTCAATAAATAAAGATTAATTCTAGATATTCTAAAAAATATGAACCTAATTCAAAACTATGACCCCAACTAGTTAATTTAGAGTTAATTCCAACATAGAATTCTTGAAGATATCATTTCCCATTAATATTGACCCATTCTAAAATGTTCTAAATTTTGAAAAGCAAATTTGGGGAGTGAAAAACATACTATAGATTAAAGAATGGTGGACTACGAGTAGGAATAGCCCAAGGGTATTCTCTTAACTCAAAAAGAATAAAAATAAGGTCATCTAACCATTTATATACGATTTAAAAACCAGTCAAACCTCTATAGAGGTAGCTAAGCCGCTGTAGAGGCCTCACTGCAGCAGCACTAATCCCGCTTCAACGAAACTTTTTGAACCAGTGAGTTCCATCTTGAAAAATCTCAAAATACATATAGTCAATCTTTGCCTCATTTGCTACAGCGCTACCCATCCCGTTTTAGCGGCGTCACAATAGTAACAAGAATCCCGCTGCAGAACAAGAAGCGAGGCAGTAACCTCCTAAGGGATTATCAAATTCTATCTTTCACAACATACTTTTAACCCACTACGCCTATCGTTAACGCTACGGTCAATTTCGAGAGGTCTACTTATCAAAATTTAATTCTCCAAAGTCGTGCGGAACCTCTATCGAGTTATCTAACAAATTATGCAATGAAATTCCTATTTACTAACATTTTTGCTACAGGATTTTTAAACCTTGATGACTCCAGTTTCCTAAAAATCTAGACAAGGTTTGGAATATCCTAGTACTACGAAAAGTTTTTCCAGCCCCAATTATTCCCCATTGGAATTTTTATAGCCAAGAAACCTAGTCGTTAAAATATCTCATTTTCTCAATACACATTACGCACCCACTTACTAGTCCTTATGTTTTTATTTTTGTACATACAAATATTAATTGAAAGAATGAATTATAAATGTACCTTATATCATAAGGAATTGTTTTCAGTTACTAACTAGAGAAGAGAAGAGTATTTAATATATTCTCTTGTAATTCTCATATCATTGAGTTTGATGAATATTTAATTTCTTGTGGAATATTGATGCGTCTTTTTTATTTGTATTAGCACTCATGATTTGAATTGTATTAATATGTATCATAAGGGAAAATATCTTTCAAATTAACGTAAACTTATATGTACATTAGCATCTAAGTCATTTATAATGAATAAAATATTGATTGTTATTTATGGATGGACATAAAGGTTAATTTAAAGTGAAATCACCACCAACATGCGATTCTTATTTAGAAGGAAAATGACTAACATACATTTCCTCTTTAAAAGGAAAAAGAGGTAGTGAATTGTTATAATTAATCTATTTTAATTTGTGTAATAAATGAGGATTTAGGCAAGAGGTGAATTTGAGTGTTCTGAGATTTCTAAAAGGTTTCCTATTGTATGATTTTTTTTGTTTTGTAAGCGTGAATGTCTTGATTAACTCAAAATAGTTAAGATACATGAAAATAATATCATGTAAATTACATGAAGTCACTAAAATCTGATTGTAATGATGTTAACCTCTTTGCAAAGCTCGTGAATCACTTACCTTATAAAACAATTGTATTTTAATTTTTGCATAAGACACGCTATAATAGATTGATTTAGAAGAGAGATGAAGCAGACTCTTATAAAATGATAAGAATAATTACTGACTTTTTTTCTTCCAGACTGTTCTTAATATCACTCACATTTTGATCTTCATTATTTTATTTTTATACCTTTATAACCATAGATTTGACATAATCTTTATATGTGCCATGCTAAAGAGTAATGAGATTGTCCACACATGACTGAGTGGGAGGTAAAAATAAGTATATTAAGAAAAGAATGTGTATGTTAATTGAATATCCTAAAGAATGAAAGAAGGTTTATTATTGTTTCCTAAAAATAAGGCAATATATGAATTCTAGAAAAGGATCATTTAGTAAACCATGTTCATATAAGTAAACTAATTTGATAGAAATTGAACAAAGAAATAAAAAATAAGTCAATACTAAATTTAGATGCTCAAGAATATCTAACGAGTATGTCATAAATTATTTTCCACTGCATTTAAGTAGTGGGAGAAGCCTTATTAAACATAATAAAAGTACTACCTCAAGTAGTGGAATTGATGTTGAGAAAATGAAGCTACATTAAAAGTGTGAATATTTCCATGTAGAAAGATTTTGAAGGAAATACTTAGACTCAATAAAATGAAAGAGTGATAATGTAGTAGTACTTAATCGTAGTATGAGGACTATAAAGAAGATTCATTTATTTTGTATGCTTGGGAGAACATTCATGATAGCACTCTTGTAAAAACATACACTCTTGGAGGGTTTCATGATAAAGTTTCTCAACCGTTAGGGAAAAATATTTTTTATGACTAAGAACTACTAGAAAAAATTGCATGAGAAAATATCTTGATAAATTTATTTCGATAAAACATAGATGATTTTTTGTGGAAGTTGTAAATGTATAAATCAGAGTCTAAGTGAGAGGTTGTTTTGTACATACTATTGATCAATTGTGAATTAACATATATATATAAATAATTTTAAGAGTTAATACGAGATTGATGGTAGTTGTAATAACTATCAGTGGATAATAATCATTCTATACCTATGATAATTGAAAAGTGTAAGTTGAAGATTGTTGAGATAATATATATAAGCCATATCTTTATATATATTCATTAATAGAAGAAAATATTTATTCTTACTACGATAATATAATGTTTATGTTGTTTGCCTTACTTTATATAATAGATGGTTAGTGTTGTATAGTTTTCTTTTCGTATTGGATCAATCACCATTTCTTATAATTATAATATTTGTTTATCTAATTAGGTTTGAAATTGCCATTTTATCGTACTATGTAGCACATGATCATTGTTTAATTTCATCTTTATTAATATAATGATATAGTTCCATTATTTTTCTTCTAGTGCATTTTATATGTATTGCATGAGATCGATTAGAGATACTTGTATTAGACTGACTAGAAAAAAAAATTTCTTTAAACTATTAAATGTAATTATATTTTTTATGCTAATATAACTATTATGATCGGTACATATCAATTGTTATTTGATTTATTAAAATCATAGATCTTAAGGTAGGTCAACATGCCTACTAGATTGGATGATAATAGTATATATTGGTGATATAATAAGCTAGTTGATGGAATCTATGTCTCTTCATAGAGATGAATTGATATGCCTTTTTGAGAATCTTATATGTTTTCATCGTATAAAATCTTGCAAGTGGATTTATGAGTGTGACACATGAAATAAGTTAAGTAGTACTCTAAAGGAAATTAATCACTGAATTAAATTCCTTGGTACTTTTATTTGTTGTTTTGTATCAATAATATTAACATGTAAATTACATAAGTGTTTGATAGGGAATTTCACAATATAAATAGAGGATTTCAATTACGAATTTCTAGTGGAATGATTTTTAATTTATCATGGTAAAAATAATTGAAATTTATTATTCAGAATTATTCCATAAGAGGAAGCACCATTAGAAAATTATGTGACCCCTATAGTCTTCATATTTAAGCACAACTCAAAATCTTATTTCAAAGGAGTGAAGTGGAGAGTAGTGTGAGTTTTTCTTTTCAAAGGAAAATAGTTGGGTATATTTTTGGTAGAAGAAAATAAACTATGTTTTTTTACCTTTTTTTGGATTGGGAAGAAATCTCGATTATTAAGGATTCTTAATGACTCCACAAATTAAACTCATTTAGGGCTTTATTTTGATAGAAATAGTGTCCAGAAATGCTTATTTTGTTTGAATTTCTGATAAAAACTCTTAAGTGTCTTGTATTTGAAGATTATCTAGAGCATTGACACCTACGCGCAAAAAGGAACAAAAAAAATTGAAAAAAACATAAAGTTGAACCTTGAGATTCGCAAATAAAACTTGGTGAATCACCGAAGTGAAGCACTCAGACTTTTGTTCAAGTATGCGAAGCCTTGAAGGAAGTTGATCAAGAGGCCATGAAAGGAGCATTCAGCGTGTCCCCGATTAGTTCCTAGAAGTAAAGATTTACCATCCATTGATCAATAATAACAACATTCTTAAGGTAAAGTACAAACGGTGATGAACTAGAATAAGGTCTCTAATCGCGAGCCATTCGGCGTCGCGACCCTACCCTCTACTGAACTGGTCCCGCCCAAACTTAATCTGAAAGCTATAATACTATTATATAGGGTTTTGATTATTCAATTCAAACATTATTATTCATTTTAACTTTTTAGAACTTTAGTTTTTGTATTTCTCTCAAGTTTGTAGAGGGTTTCATGGGAGACTTAAAGAAATAAGGGTTTCATCTTTCCTAAGTTTGAACTGGGTGTTCTTTTTACTTTGATCATATAAAGGTTTGATTTCTCTTACCTATCTGATTTGATTATCATTTTTGGTGTAATTTGTTATTGCTTGATATATGGCTAATAATCCTCATTCTTGGGGTATTATTTTGAAAATATGTGTTAATATTATCGGTGGGTCTTGCTTTCCGATAGGTTAGATGTATATTAGTTGTGATCTAACCTAGTATTTGTTATTAATTTAATGGGTTTTTAATTGCAAGTACAAAGTGACACATGTTTTTTTTGCTTGCCAAAGAGGGTGGTCGCGAAACCAGGTCAGCTAGATTGATGGACTAGGGAGTGGGTCAAAATGAGGTTCATCTCAAGAGGATGAGCACAAGTACCATATCCTAACACTCATTTGTCGAGACTGAGTAGGGAAAAGTGTATGCTGTTCTTCATGCCGAAAAGGGGTGTTCGAGAGGAACACATTTGAAACGTGATAAGTTTCTCAAGAGGGAACTTATTTCCATATCAATCATAGACTTGTCACTATTATCTTGCAAATATTCTATATAAAGCATGTACCCTACTAACTATCTCAACTTGTAATGGGTCACACTTAAACAATTTTCCCCATACTTGCTTCCCTTTTGAATTTTTATCGGGTTTCCTATACTTGTAACAAAACCACCCTTTTTGTATTTCACAATTTCATATCGCACCATTGATTTATCATGTTTTTATTTATAAATACCTCTATCAATGACTAATTATAACGAATCTAGTTTAACTACATTTTCTTTAAATCGCTCCCTTGGCACATGACCTAATCCTTGGTTAGGTTACTAAACTTTTAACTATTGTAGACACCCATACCGTAGGTTTGTGTCTTTGGTCATGATAATCATCAAATGGATGTCGCTTCTAGGGAATGGTGTCACGTGATAATGTAGTTTAGTAGTGTTTTGATTCATATTAGTGGTAGTCTACTTACATAATTTTCATTTTGGTTTTAAGTTTATGTGTTGTAAGAATGAATTATAAGTGTAAATGACACTATTAGTATCTAGTTGGGCCACCAAGATGAAATCAGTAACCTCAAAATTCAGTAACTTCATGGGAAGATCTAGTTAATGCATTCAATATGCTATTTTTCCCTCCATCAAAGATGATGACTATTTGGGATAACATTAAATGCTTTAAGCGCCTAAATGGAGAGCCTCTACACAAAATATAGCTACGGTTCAAAAAGTTAGTGCTACAATGCCCAACCTATCGTTTTCCTGAAAATGTGCTCCTTCAGTACTTTTTTAGGAGTTTAGATTTGGTAAACAAATGAGTCGCTGATCAACTCTAATCCGGGGGACTAATGCAGCAACTATACGCAGAAGCAAATCATCATCTTGATGGCATGACAACAATCAATAGGGTGTAGTACACTCATGAGGAACATGTCTCTCCTGTCACATTTAAGGTATTGAATGAGTAGATTCAAAAGGAAAATGAGAGACCAAAACATGGTAAAAATTATGACAAAACTTTATATTCTATCAAAGAATGTTATGTAGGATAGTTGTCATAGTATAAATGTTCTGGGGTTCGGTAGCACCAGTATTGAGGAAATAATGTTTGAAGATCTGTATAACGAGGAGGTTAAAATTCAGGACGACAAAGGTGGTGGCTATCGGTCAAAATACCCAGAAAAGGAGGAAATCAAGTATGGGTTAGAGATGAAGGATTGAAAGATAGAGATTGTGAATGGAGAGATTGTAATCCACATTGAAATTATGGCGAAAGGATCGATACGTGCCTCCCCATGAACGTCAGAATCCCAAGGATTCGAAAGGTGGAAGGTCTGAGGACATCCTCTTGTATATCCTTAGCAAGACCTACACCCCTCATTCAATTTTAATCAAGCAGTTACAGACACAAATAGGTCATATCTCATCTCATATCAACCCGAGACAATAGGGGAGTTTTCCTAGTGATACTATGGATAATCCCAATAGTGAATTTTGAAAGATTACTCGCATACTGCCACAAAGTTTATTATGGCCCTATTTGTGAGGCAACCCACAACCCTCTGCTTGCTTTTTGATATCTTGATAAAATAATAGTTTTTTTTTGTACAAATTGAGTAAGGAAAGTACTTGAAAATATGTATGACCACGAGTAACTTTTCTATTTGGATGATCGCTGATGTATTCGGCGTGCCCATTCATTCTTTTATATATTTTCAAGGCTGAGTTTGTCGAATTCGGCGGAGTGAGAATTTCATCAGAACATCGCCAATCTAGTTGTAGATCTAAATAAATTTTGATGATGGGATGCCAACATGAATTTAAAATCATATTATATTTTGCGAGGAAATTAGATATTCATCCGTTTGATAAGTGTTGTTTGGCAAGACCTACTAACATCGCCAAATGTTCGAGCAAAAATTGGACGATCACAAGCCACTTGTTTAAAAGTTGTACTTCATTCACTTGTCCTATTTTCACACTCTCACTCTTACTCTAGTAGTTATATTTCTTGTATTTTAGAGTATTTTAAAGGTCAGAGTGTCCTCGTATTTGGATCACATTGCTACTAGCACGTCATTAGAATCTAAGTCAGCACCAAAGTTTAGTAATTGAACACCTCTGTTTTTTTTTAATCAAATTTGTACTCATTAAGAGAATGATTGATATTTCAAAATATTTGCTAAGTCGTTGAGTCTGTAGTATAAAATATATTATCAATCATTACTCGATATTTCCTTCGTAATTTGTAAAATCCTACTCGACTGTGCTCTGAGAAGAATTGTTGTGTGTTGGGATTGTGGAAATGCTATGGGTCTTTGTTCAATTTGATATTGAGACAGTTTGAATTTCATTTTTAGGGGTTGCAACGTCAAATTTGAAAGAATGGAGTGAAAATAGGCACGACGACCTGTTAGCTCGCCAAACTTCTCGATGGCTCATCTAAATGTCACCATTTAAACTTGAACGAAATGCTTTATTGTATTGTCTAATCCATAACATTTGGAGGTTAGATTGAGTTGCAAATTGCACTCGGCGACTCGCTGAAAGACTCACAGATTGCCCTTTGTTTGCACCCTCATAATATTTGTACATCTTTTTAGTGAAGACCATAAAAAATTCAACACGTTTCAAATTATCTTAGCGAAGTGACTTTACACTCTTGGGGAATAACAAAACCTCTCATTCCAAATTCCCATTTTAAATTACTACCGAATTTGTCATCAATGTTTTTGTAGAAATGTCTAGAGAAAAAGTCTTGGGGAGAAATGATCCACTCAGGCACATAAGAGAACAAGAGTTTAAAGACGAGGAAATACACAAAGTAATACAGGGCCAAAAGATGAATTCTCATAAACCCTAATATGCCTCCATGGGCTCGAGGTTTAGTTAATGTTATGCATGCCTTCGGGGCACCTTATGAAATAGAAACAATTATTGCACCTAATCTCGCTATAGAATCTAAGACAATAAAAAGGATGACGAAAAGGATGATAACGCTTTAGGGGCCATTTTCTAGTTCCAGGATGATACATCAAGAACTGATGCCTCAACCTAAGTGGTAACTACATAGATAGGACCTTTATTCAACACTCTTTCTTGTCTATCTTATTTCAAGTCTAGATGCTTTCCTTATTTATATTTAGGGACAAATACATTTTTTGTATTGGGGTGAGTCTCACTTTTTTTGCTTGTTACTGATATTTGTGTTTTGTATACAGAATTGGGTTGTAATTTTAACTGTGTTTAAAACTGCTTTTTGATTATTTGTGTAACATCTCGCAACTCATAAGAGCCTATTATAAGCTACGAACCTAAAAATAATCACTTTTGGAAAGAATAGGAAAATCTTGAAAATTTCCTATGTTATGAAAGTGAGGTTTTGTCATTCTCCGAGAACATTCCAACGCTGCTAAGTTTTTTTTTATACCGTATGAGGGATATATGACTATCGAAAGTTGGGATGTTAGGTTTAGGATTGTCCAAATCTGCATTTTCTTAAGGGTAAACATGAATTCACCCAACTATTTCCTATTTCATTTTACAGGTCTATTACGGGGTAAAATATAAGCCTTAAGTAAATTTTAGACAATATTATCATGCTTAGGGATTGGGATAAAAAGAGAAGAGAAAGAAGGAGAAGGGGAAAGACCAAGAATTTATCTAGATCACCAAGTTTAATTCAATCTGTTTTGAATAGATTAAATGATGAACATTGAAGTTCTTCAAGAAAATTGGTTGAATTCTTGTTTGTCAAAATGAAGTATGTTTTAGTTGATTTAGTTCGTGTTTCCGAGTTGTTTTACGAGTATAATATATTGGGTATTGATTTTTTCAGTGATCCTAAGTGATTGGGGAAATATCATGGGAGTTTAGAAGTTTTAGAGTTGAAAAATGGAGAAGAATAGACAAGATCTTGCCTGACAGACCTTGGGGTGCCCCGCCTGGAAGAGACCCTCAACGCAAGCTCCATCCAACAAGTCCTGGCATGCCGCCTCTGCTAGAGCCTCTCAAGAGTGCCTCTTCATAAGGTTCTGGCGTCCCGCACGTCTCAGAGCGCCAGCGTTGCTTTGAGACCCCATTTTGCCCCATATTTTCGTACTAGTGTCAAAATTATGTACCAAAACTTCTTAGTTGATTGAAATACTCTAAGATCTAAACATCATGAAATCATTCATAAACATTAAATGATGAACCTTAAATCCATAATTCTTTTAAAGGGAAGTTAAAGTCAAAGTCAAGGAAGTTAAGAAGTCAAGTCTAAAGCAATGAAGTAAGTTTAAATAAAGTTTCCAAGTCTTATTTAAGTGTTTTAACTTTGTTATAAAAGTAAAGTTGAGTTAGGGAAAGAATAAAAGTGAAGTCTTTCCTTCAAAGAAGTATAAGGGAACTAAGTATTTCCTAAAGAGTTGATTAAGATCAAAGGTTTCAAGTCAAGTGAAGAGTAAACAGTTGAGTTCATTTCTTAAAAGATATAAGGGAACAAAATATTCCTTAGAATGTTTATAATTTTTTAAACATTTAAGTTAAGAGGAAACTAAGATTTCCCAAAATAGTTTTTTAAAAATAAAAAGGAACATTGATTCCAAGAGAGCTTTTAAAGCTAAATGTTGAGCAAATTATCTCAACCTAACGAAGGGAAGTTATTTTAAAAACATGAGCTAAAGTATATTTTGGGAGTATTATTGAGCACCGATGTAAGGATAAGAGTTCATAATAAATCAAGTCCTCATGTAAACAGGGTAGCCATAACGTGCCATAATTTTTAGATGATCACATAACTTAATCTAGTGGATCTACTAACGTGTGGAGTCTTGTGCAACGACCTAGACTCATAGTGGTAGTTGTCGGTAAGAGAATCTCCCACATAAACTATATTACTTTCATGAAAGTAAAGTTGAGTTTATTTCATTATTTTTAACAAAGTAACTTGTTTACACTTTTTTACATATGGAATGTTCTTTACTACTTTATATTGACTTACTATTTCATGATTTAAACAGAGCCAAGGTAAGTTCTTCTTAAAATCCTCTCAAGCCTTAAGTTATTATTATCATTCCGACTCACATACTCGTACATCTTATGTGCTGATGCAAGTTAGCCTACATCGCCTTATGATGAAGACGCTGAAGGATCCCTTTATATGCTTTTAAGTCTTTTTCTTTATTAGAATGTTGTGGGGTCTATCCCAACTTTCATCTTACTATTATAGAGGCTGCACTGACAGATAGTAACTCAGATAGTCATATTTAAGTATCTCGTTATCTTGCATTCAGATATTTTATTTTGAGAATTAGGAGCCAGTTTGTCCAAGACGTTAATCTAAGTTATTTATGATAAAGATAACTTGTTTTATTATTGATTTAAGTTCCGCTGACTTAAGTAAGCCAGACCAAGGGTTCGCTCAAGGCCAGCAATGGTCATTTGGTGCATGCCAAGTTCAAGGTGTAGGCTCATGGCGTGACAATTGAGCTTCTGGCTCCTTTATTTTTTTTTTATGACAAACGATTTTGACACTTTTGAACAATTTTAATTTTTCGAAAAATTCGTTCCACCTATATTGTTGAAAGTTGCTATTTTCGTACATAGTTATGTCTCGATTTCGATCAATACCGGTGACTTAAATAGTTCTCTAAATAGAACAAACATTAATGTATGGCTACAATTAGAGAAAATGAAATAACATAGGCAATATGTGAACTCTTTTCATCTCGTTGTGATTAACAATGTATGAAGTTGAATTTTCATGTGACGATCATTGCACACTAGTGAAAGTGTGTGGTCTTGTTTGCTTTAGTATCGATGCCTTGTGCAATGAGCTTACTTTTAACCATGCATGAATAAACCTATAATTTAACAAGGTTGTATGATTGATTTAAAAGGTATCCTCGTTGAAATGATCTTAGGAAAATTTATAGACTGTGAGTCAAATTTTATGTACAGACAAGGGCCTAAAATATCCTTAAAGTATTGAAAATAGTACAAAATTACCCTTCATCCACCTATTGGCTCCAAAATGCCCTTTCCGTCCACTTATTGGCTTCAAAATACCCTTGTCATCCACCTTTGTATTCAAAATTATCCACTTTTTTAATTGTTTTAAAATTAACTCTTTAAATATTTTTTTAAATACTTGGCGTTCAACTATTGATTATAAGTTTAATTTGTTCATATAATTTATAAACCAACCCACTACCCACTCATTACTAATTAAACCTTACCTAATTAATAATTCAATTATATTATCAAAATCGTCATAAAACTACTAAAACACGGTGAAATTATATTTTCTTGAAAATGACATTCAAAATTATTTGAGTCCGAATCGAAGCCCCAATTAAATTTAGGTTGAGCCGTTTATTTAGGAGGACACTTTCTTTAAAAATTGAGTTAGAAATTTATGATTAATGTAAAGAAGTAGTACATCCCGAATTAATTCATGCACATTTCTTAAATATAATTTTATAATTATTTATGATTTGTTTTAAAACCTTTAATATATTATTTTAAAAAAAAAGGTTACCTATGAAGTAACATCACATAATTGAGACGTAAGAATAATTAAAATGAACATAGTAAGACTTTTATGTTTATCGGTGATTTTTATTTAGCCACTTGAATGTATGATAATTTACTTCTATATAATTTTTAAAAACACTCAATTGGTAGTATCTTGAATTAATAATGTGACAGGTTCATTAATTTAGAGGGATTTAATTAGTAATTGGTGGGTAGTGGATTGATTTATAAATTATACTAACAAGTTAACATGTATTTTAATAAATATTTAATAGATTACATAAAACCGTTAAATAAGTGGTCAATTTTGAACCAAAAGGTGGATGACAAGGATATTTTTGACCCAATATGTGGGTGAGAAGAGTATTTTGGAGCCAATAGGTGGATGAAGGGTAATTTTCTACCATTTCCAATATTTTATGGGTATTTTAGGCCCTTTTCCGTTTTATATATACCTCTTTTTTTACCTATCTATGAACTTGTAAAATTCTTTTGAGCACCCCTTAAGCTTTATCCTTCTTTTGAAGAAAACTTGATTATACCTAGACCTCTATTCAACGTCAACCTATAATACTCATGACATGTTTTTATTCGTAAATCTCTTCAGTTCTGGCTAATTAGAGTGAAATTCTAATTTAACTACATTTTCTAGAAACCGCTCCCTTCAGACACGAAGCCAATCCTTGTTTGAATTACTAACTGTCAAAAATTTTAGAAATTCATACAGTAGGTTAGTGTGATTGGTCACGATAAGCATCAATTCTTCTAACCTAGAAAAAGGTTGAAGGTTCTATTCATACTTGCCCACCCAAGTATTAATAGAGTTCGAATTTGAATTTTGGATAATCGTAGAAGACTATACAGTTGTAATATATCTTGTGGATTCACATGAAGATCTATCTTACATGGAAGATCGTTGGAAGGAAGATCTGTCTACCTCATGGATTCGCTTGGAGGTATCTGCTCACAGTTTAAGAGGTAATTTTTGAATTAAATTTCAGCAAGCTTATGTGTTATGGCATAATTGTATATGTTTTAGTATAAACGATATAATTATCTAGTATTTCTGTACGCATTAATATTCTAGCATGTCTACGCTGTGCATATAATTTTCACTTTCAGACATTAGTAACATTAGAGCTTCTACTGATTTGTCTTTCCTGATGGTCTGTTTTGCATTGTTTAATGCCAGTAGCTAAATCTTCAAATTTGCTTGTAGTTTAACCTAAATAGTTTGTAATAACATTTTATCAGAGGCATATTGTGCATATGTTTTATAGGTCTAGCTAAACCCAATATTTTTATATGAAAAACAAATATATGTGAAAAAAAACTAAAACTATCAAAACTGTGAATATTGAATTGTGAAAACATAATCTCAAATGTACAATGAAATTAGCATTAAAAATCTTAAAAGACTTAAACGGTTAGCATATCAAGTTTAAATCTTAAGTCTTAAATCTATCTACACATGATGTCATAATTCCGAATATGAATTTCTATACAAAGAAATCATAAACAAATTATAATAAGAAACTTCTAAAGTACCATAAAACACTCCATTTTTTATTTTTAAGACAACAAAATGATAAATTTCAGTATATTTTTTGTGGTAAAATAACTTGGATGGATACTAGAGTTTTAGGAAAAAAAAAAATTCAAATATCATACTCCAATAAATTTGCCTAAAATGTAAGGGCAATTTTTGGAATCACAGAGAGTTATACATCGTTATCAGATATTACTCCCTTTTAATGATTTGAATGCACGTGTTTATCTAAGTTTATATGCTTTCAAACATAAACATGCATTTTGGTGTATTCACATACAAAGCACACAAGTCTGAAAACCATATATTTATATTTTTTTTAAAAAACGTCGACCCGCCTACGTGGCGCAACCACAAACCACAATTCTCTTTTGATTTAATTATTTATATTATTAGCATTCTCCTTTCATAAAAAGTTGTGAAATTTATGAAATGTTGTAACTTTTATGAAGAGTTGCAGCTTGTATAAAAAGTTGCGACTTTTTATAAAAGTTGTGAATTTTATGAAAAATTTTATATTTAAAAGTTTTGACTTTGTTGTAGAGTTACGAATTTTGTAAAAAGTTGTTGCTTTTATAAAAGGAAATAACCACTTCAAAGCGTTTCAACTTTTCCAAATAGTTGTAGCCTTTCCATAAACACAATAATTATTAGTTCTTAGTACATTTTGTGGTCTATAAATAGAGACATTTTCTCTTTTTTTTTAAAATAAACAAAACTTATTAATCTATTCTTCTTCACAATTAAATATTTGCGCACTTTGCTCCTTTGATTGACTCACTGACACCATTTCTTATGTCATAAATCGTGGTATGTATTTTTAATGTCATTAATCTTTCTTATGTTATTAAGAATAAATGATAAGATGGAATAATTTTCATCTTCATTTACATTATTAATATTTGTTACTACGTGATCTTGTATTGAAGATAATATAATATTTTTATTTTAATAACTAATAGATATTTAAGTTTTAATTTATAAACTCCATGATACTAAATTCCCGCGGAAGCACGGGTAATTTACTAGTTAAGATAATAAATTTGAAACTTATTACATCATAAATAAATCATAATAAAATTTTGTATATATGTTTGTATGTTTTATGTTATTAGTACATATTCAATTATGCTTTATTAATAGTGCAAGGATGGGCAAACTATCCAGTGTACATATTAGGAAATTTGGCAAATAGATAAGTAAGTATGAACTAAATAATGTCGTTACAATAAAAAAAGCGATTCAATATCTACATTAAATGTCAGTAAAAATCAAATATGTCGTATATCATCCATTAAAAAGATATGACATAAGTACTTAGTTGTTTCTAGCTTCGAAAAAGTAAGAAAAACATATAACTTAATCAATTGAAAAACTAAAAGAGTTTTGTTATAAGATTAAAAACGATTTTTGATGTTTTCCACAAAAATCAGGAATGAACAAATACTCAATGGAAAATAGCAAATACCAACCATTTTCTTCTTGAGGAAGGGCCAAGTGTTCTGGATCTTTTTCCACTCTTTGGGGAAAGCAATATTGTGTATATGGCCACGATAGTTTCTTGCAAGCTCTTCCTTATCAAAATTGACCCCCAAAGTCACAGTAAAAAACATTAAGTTAGCTAAGAACCTCATCATTAATCGTTGTGAACTTATTATCTATAACAATCTGTTACTAGCTTTGCTTATATTTCTGTCTTTTCCCAAGAACTTTGACACCTATGATATCTTTTATTCTTAAAGTCGTTATCACATGTAACTTACTATAATATATGGGTAAGGTTGAGTAACATTACAAGGCGGACTATACGCTTTCAAAAAAGCCTTTGCCCTTGGGGGACTCAAATTCTTTATAAGAATAAACTATGTGTTAAATTTTTTATAGAAAATTAATTTTTTTTGATAAAAATTATATTTTTTTTAAAAATAAATTATTTCATCCACTTTAAAATATTTTGTACTTTGTTAAAAATAAGAACTAAGAGTTAAAAGTGTTTAGCAAAGTGAACTTCAAATTATTTTTTATTTCATTTAAATTTTATTTTCAAACATTACTCTAAGTATATTAAAATGAGGTATACCTAGTTATCAACTTTTTTAGTCAAATTCTATGATTATAACTCTTATTATTATTTAATATTTATGAATTTATTAAATATATATTTATGTTAACAATACGTATAATAATTTTCTCATTTAAAGGATGTTTTTCAACGTTGAGGTAATAATATCTTACCTGAACTAATAACTAATAAAACAATATAAAGTACTAATATATTTCATCTAAATAGTGAAATTTTAGAAAAAAATAAATTTGTATACGAAGTGTTTTTATATTTTAGACCTTTAATTAAAATTAAACTTTAGACCCACAATTACTTTGAGTCGCTCTGACTCTCAAGATTTTTGCATTAACGCATTCCACGTAAGGAACTCTTTAATATAACTTCCAAAGAATTCTTTTCTAGAAATTATAGTAAACCTAACTTTTTAATGAATTGGACATTGAGTTTCTTGTATTATAAATGTATGATCTACTACTGGATAAATCAGTTCCCAAATGGGATCATCATCATAATGTGCATCATCTCTCTTGAACATTTTATTTGTAGAACCATACAGATCTGTCTCACTGATGTTCCTCATCTTGAAGAATCTTCAGCATTGCACTATGTTGTGACACAAAGAAATCTATATCTTGTCCGACTCGCTCTCTCTTCTTACCTCTACCTTCTCCATTAGTCCCTGTACTAGCTATGCTTCTATTGAAGTCTTTTCCCATGTAATTGGAAAAATTTGCCTTATTTTCCTCAATACGACTATTATCACATGCCTCTACTAAAATATCAAAGGGGAGGCTGTTTCTTTGGATTTTGGCATTAACTACATGTCCTCTTTATTAAGGGAGTCAGTAATATCACATCCAAAGAATGAGTTTCTAGATTTGTTGATAAAGTCAAATTATTAATGAATCAACCTTTGACGAATTGTGTTTATATTTATCTCTTACCTTTTTATCATGTAGTGCCTTGAGCTATTACCTTATTATCAATACCAAGAAATCTATCCATGCATTCTTTGATTTTCTTGGAGTATTTTTATTGTTTTCAACTTGAATTCCTCACCTCTAACATATTCTTTGTAAATATATTTTCAAATTTCTTTTGGTGATGGGAGAAATGTAATTAAAAAATTTGTTAAGACAACAACAACAGAGTTTCCTTCGTTGTCGACTTCATGATTTTCTTTTCCGTGTGACCCTTGATATGTGTTATGGTGGGATTATTTTGTAACAAATTAATTTCATAATCATCTTCAATGTCTTTATTCGTAACGATCAAGGGCTTCCAAGTAATTTTCCAATATCATCTCGTAAATGGTAATTGAATTAATAGAAACAATATGAGTAATTCATGAAAAACTATTTCTGAAATCTATCTCTTCTCTCGAAGGTCCCTTCGGAAAAATAGCTCTAGATCCCACCCATAATTTCTGAAAGAAAATAAATTTAGCAACACAACGATTGAAGAAAAGTAGAAGGATAAATTATGTATTGAATTACACAACTTTATTTTATAGACTATCAAAAGATATATATTGATAGTCTAAAAACAAAACTTAAATAGAAATTAACTGCTAAATACTAGGTGTCTGACCTAATAGAACTATTGCAACTAATGTTTATAATTCTAAATCAATGATTCAACATATACACAAAAGATTACAAGGCCTTCAATCTTGATCCTCACCAGTATAGCTCATATGCTTTTACATTATTGTCTTGAAGAAACATCAAGAAACCTTGAAGAGTGTTTCTATCAACTCTGGGATGCTTTTGAGTAAACTCCAGGATATTCGGACATGTGAAGTCGGGATTTACAATCCATCAATTGAGTTGGTGGACTCACAACCATATCTTTGTCTGGAAAATGAAAGAAAAAAGGTGTTTTTCTAGGAGACTTGTTGAAAACAAATGCTCTATGTAATGAATTATTGTATCTTCCATTTTAGGAAGCCTGTAACACAACAAACACTAAATATGCTACACTAAATATCCTTGTGCGTCATGTGGAAATATCTTATAATGTTTTTCACCAAAAAAGTCTTATTTGGTTTACTGATTTCGTTATATAGTTGTAGTACGTAAATTTTCTGGCCATAAATTTTTCGCCTATGTTTACCGCAAAAGTAATAAAATTTTTACCAAAGGAGTGTCGTTCGTTTTTCGCAAAAACTTGAAGACCGCTAACATAATATTGATGTATAATGGTTCATGAATTTTGATCATAGTGAGGACTTATTTTTATACCGATCTTTGTTTTATTGCACTGGACATAATTGAGTCTCATTATGAATTCTTTATCTTTGAGGAAAAAAGAGGAAAAAATAAATTTTTGTGAAACATGTCTCATTATGAATTCATTAGTGGTGTTAAACATGTCATTCCAAAAAGAGGAAAAAAAATACATTTTTATGAAACATACCAAAAATAAATGTACGAGGAAAATTTGAATAAGATGAGAAATAAGATAGTCCATTGTCCTTACATGATTTTTAAAATATCCACCCGACATCCATTGGAAATACACTGAAACTATGTGAGATGAGCTTTATATTGCAGAGTGTCCTAAAGAGAGTGTCTCTTTCCAAGGATGTTTTGAAGAAAACCTTCAAGTGAATCTACTGGCGTAACAAAAATGTTCACCAATTTTTTTTGAGAATTTTTTTTCATAGAAAGGCATGTCAAAGAACATATCGACATAACGATGGGCATTAGGGATGAGATTAGCATCAACTTTGTGGTTCACTAAAAGAAAAAAACCATGACTTCTACATGCTTCACCAACAAGCCTAGATGATTGTTGGGCGGCATCTGGGTCACTAGAGAAGAAACCACCTAAGTGAATAAGGGGAACATTAGATTCTTGTGCAACAACACTAGGTTTATTGTCGTACGTCTATATTAAATTTTCGAAATAAATTTGAACTCATTTTCCATATGTGATGCGTCAAAGATAAATGGGCTTTCCTCACAAAGCATATGTAGCGACTTGTTCCCGTCATCATGGAAAAGGGAATAGGAAAGGAATTTGGGCAAGAAAGCTTTTGAGTCGTGACATTGATGAAATATTGGTGAGGTCAAGGAAACTCTGTTAATAGACGGGGGTTTTTATTATGAATTTGATCTCATCATTGAATAGATAAGACTTTAAGGAGCATGTATGACTCCAAGGAATAAAATCTGGGCGAGTAAAATTCTTGAATATGATCCTTAAAGGAAGAGGATTATAAAATTAATTCGATACAAAATAATACATTAAAGCACAAATCAAAAGTCACAAAGAAAAGAAAATTATGAAGTTCATGACGAAAGTAGCTTTGTTATTTTTTTTCTCAACAACCATTTTAAATAGAATTATAGTTCTTACATCACAAAACATGAAATTTCGAATTGAAGAAATTGAAGTTGCAAAGAATTAAAGACTCCAGAAAATCAAAGAATGATTGGATATATTGTTTGGTAATGATAGCAAGGTAAGATTTTTAGGAAGTAGATCATAAAAAGTAAGACATAATATAAACAAAAGCATCCAAATGTTCGTTTATTGAATATTTTGACGGATGGACAACGAATGAACTCGCCTTATTGCTACTTAACAGACCAAAGAGGTAGATAATAGGAAAAGGATTATCAACACAAATTTAGTGTATACTATCTAATAAGCTAGTAGCGGTTGGTACAAAGTTACAACTTAGTCAAATATCGAATATGATTCTTAATATGAGGTAAAAATAAGGTTTTGTAATGAAACACATGTAGCCGGACCAAGGTGCGGAGTGAAATTCTCTGGATGACGGACCAAGGATTTAGATATACTTAACTTATCAATTTGAATGCAAGATACTAGGAAAGGATTGTCTTAGCTAGAATTACTGAGTTAGGAGCCTGTGGGGAACACTTATGCCCTAGTTACTCTCTTTACTTGATTAAACTTCCATACTTGAACCGGTCACTTTTTTACTTTAATTTAGTTAATTTCTTTTATTAATCAAAACCCCTTTTAATCCTTTATTTTCTTGAAATATTTTACTAAATAGAAGTAATAATAGAATAAAGTTAAATGTGAACCATTTTTCTTTTGCGAAAGATCCCAACCTAACTAGTTGAGTTCTTTACTTGATGCGACCGCTTTTACTTCTTTTCGAGAGGTAAATTTGAGCGTATCAAATTTTGGCGCCACTGCCGGGGAAAGTGACTTTTAGATTAAGTTTAAGCTTATTTGTGAAGTTCAGTCAACATTTTTCTAATTTTACTTTTTCTATTTGTTTTTGTCTCCTACAGTTGTAACTTCCTTACATGCCAAACACACGGAGTAGAGAAATACTCGCAATTGAAACAGACCCGAACTAGAGTGTACTTTAAGAAGAATTAATCAAAATTTGGGCATCCAAGGTGATGAGGTCGATCCACAAATTCCACCATTGTTCGACGCTCGTGACCCTGTATTACATGATATTTTTGGGGAAGGTTAAATACGGAGACAACATCCCACTTCACACCCTCAAAAGTACTGTAGGGGCTATGAAAATAATGTAGACTCTGATGGACCACTCGTCTTGCCCCCTCTACCACACGACAACACATTTGTGGTAACTAGTAGTCTGGTGCAAATGATCACTGCCATAGGTTTGTTTTCAGGGCCACCTTCTGAGGATTCACATGCCTAGATCGCTAAGGTAAGGGCAGTGTGAAGAAGTTGTGTAGGGAGGTATGATTTTAATTTGGATATAATCAGGCTAAGATTTTTTCCTCTCTCACTAACGGGAGAAACTGCTATTTGTTTTACTGAGCTCCCCTATAACTCAATATTCACTTGGAATCAACTAAGGGATGCTCTCTTAGCACACTACTACCTAGTGTCTCAGAAAATTAACCACAAAAACAGAGTGAACAACTTTGTGGAACTACCGGGAGAGTCAGTTAGCAGTTCTTGCGATAAGTTCACTTCATTCTTGCGAAGTATTCCAAATCGTGGCATAGATGCTGAGTCTCTAAAAGAGTATTTCTATCGGGGAGAATATGATAATAACAAAGCGGTGTTGGATACAATAGAAGGTGGTTTTTATGGGGAGTGTCCTTATGCCGAAATTGATGAAAATTTAGAGAAAATCTCACGAAATAAAAAAGCTTGGAGTACTAGGAAGTCAGATACAGGGAGAAACACCTTCTCAGTCCAATCCGCACACATCTCAGTCGTAGATGATCTTCATGAGGAGATGTCTCAAATAAGAACTGAACTTGGATTATTTTTGAAATATGTTGCTGGGGGTGCGGAAAAGGTAAATGTGGTGAACTACTTGCCTAAACCACCGCCGCCAAATGATGAATATTACTATGAGGTGGACTTCTATGCAGTGAACGATCAGACTGGGGCTTTCGACCGAACACCCAACGCTCCAATCAGGAGTATTGGCGCAAAGGTCAATGAAACAAAGGTTGGAACTGTGGTAATTATCACTGTGAGGGTCATTATATATAACATTGGATTATAATCATTATAACAACTTCAACCGGAGTAACTATGGTAACAGAAATGATAGAAGTGGGCCCTATGTTCCACCTCAAAATGGTGAAGTTTCTCCTAGGGATGGTGGAGGTAGTATGTCACGAGTTAAGGATATGATGCAAAAAATGATGAAGAGGTTTGATTGTAGTGATGAGCACACTAAAGAGTTAAGGAATGACTTAGCAGGTATAAGGCAGAAATTTGATACACATGCAATCTTGAGTTGCAAATGGACCAATTATCTGCAACTGTGAACACACGGCAACCGGGCACTCTTTCCATCAATACTGCAAAAAATCTGAAAAAATGATGGGCATTGTTTGGCAATCATAACTTAGGGTGGTAAGAAATCCATTGACCCACCTATGACGTCTGGTGTAGAAAAAGTGATAAGAGAAATTGATACATTGGTGGAGTTTAGTGGTGAGTTGGAAGATAAAATAATAAAAGATGTTGCGGTGCCCCAAAAGGTAACCCCCATTCCTAGACCACCACATCCTTTCCCACAAAGGTTAGTAAGAAAGACTGAAGTTGGTAAATACCGATGTTTTATAATGATGCTGAAATAACTTTCTATGAATGTTCCTTTGGTAGAAGTTGTTGAACGAATGCCCGGTTATGCCAAGTTCAAGAAAGATTTGGTTACAAAGAAAAAAGATCAGTCACTTTCGAGGATGATGATAGAATGCAGCATTGTAGTTCAATTGCTACAAGATCTCTGGGGCAAAGGAAAGAAGATCCAGGTGCTTTCACTATTCCTTGTACAATCGGGTCGTTACATTTTGGGAAAGCATTATGTGATCTTGGGGCAAGTATAAATGTCATGCCCCTCTTGATTTATAAGAAGTTGGGTTTGGGTAACCAAAATCCCACTGCGATGAGACTGCTGACTGGTTGGAGGGTGTGTATGGATTTACATAAATTTAAATGCATAGACTGCAAAAGACCATTTTTCTATGCCTTTCATGTTTCAGAATTTGGATAGACTTACCGGAAAGGGGTGGTACTGTTTTCTTGATGATTATTGGGGGTATAATCACATTTCTATTGCACCAAAACATTAAGATTAAACCACCTTTACTTGTCCGTATAGGACCTTTGCATTCAAGAGAATGTCGTTTGGGTTGTGCAATTCACCCGCCACATTTCATAGATGTATGATGTCGATATATTCCGATATGGTGGAGGACACAATTGAGATATTTATGGACGATTTTTCTGTTGTTGGGTACTCTTTTGAGCGGTGTTTAAGACATTTGTCTGAGGTTCTTAAGAGGTGTGAAGACTGCAATCTAGTACTAAATTGGGAAAAATGTCACTTCATGGTTAAAGAGGCTATTGTATTGCATAATCGCTTTCAGAGAAGGGTATAGAGGTTTATCGAGCTAAATTCGAGGTAATAGAGAGACTTCCCCCACCTATTCTTTCAAAGGTGTGAGAAGCTTTCTTGGGCATGCATGTTTTTCCCGGAGGTTCATCAAGGATTTTTCAAAAATTGTGCATCATTCGTGCAAGTTTCTTCAGAAAGAGTGTAAATTTTATTTTGATGAATCTTGTCTTAAGTCATTTGGTGAGTTGAATGAAAATTGGTGTCTTCACCTATCATTATTTCTCTGTATTGGAGCAAGCCATTTTAGGTAATGTGTGATACTAGTGGGGTTGCTCTTTGTGTGGTATTGGGCCAAAGAAGGGACAAAATCCTTCACCCATTTACTATTCTAGTAAATCCCTAAATTAAGTGCAACAGAACTACACCGTTACTGAGCAAGAGCCCCTTGCAGTAGTATTTGCTTTTGAGAAATGACACTCCTATTTGCTTGGAAGTAGGTTTATAGTCCTTACTGATCATTCTGCTATGATATATTTGATCACAAAAAAGTATGCAAAAACAAGGTTGATTCGTTGGGTATTACTATTGCAAGAATTTGACTTTGAGGTTATTCATAGAAAAGGGACAGAAAATCAAGTTGTTGATCATTTGTATCGTTTAGAAGATGAAGCAATGAAAGAATTGGGGGAAAAATTGAAACTGATTATACTTTCGTCGATGAGCATGTACTGGCCGCCTCTCAAGACTTTATTCCACGGTTCGCAGATTTTGCGAATTATCTGCTTAGCGATATAATCCCACTCGACGTGTCCTTTCATCAAAGGAAAAAGTTCATGTATGATGTAAAAAGTTCTTTTGGGATGAGCCATAATTGTATAGGAGTTGTGTCGATGGGATTATTCGGCGTTGTGTGCGAGAAGTAGAGATGTTGAGTGTTTTGGAGGAATGCCATTCTTCACCCGTAGGTGGACATCATAGTGGTTCCTGAACGCTCACAAGATCTTACAATGTGGCTACTATTAGCAAACTATTCATGAACATGCTCATGAGTTCGCCAAGGTATGTGATAGATGTCAAAGATATGGCCGCATTTCAAGAAAGCAAAAGCTCCCTTTAAATCCCATTTTTGTTATTGAGTTATTTGATGTGTGGGGTATTTACTTCATGGGCACTTTTGTGAGTTCTCAAGGGATGCGATTGATTATGTGTCTAAATTGGTAAAAGCTATCGCACTCTCAAATAATGAAGGGAAGAGTGTCACCATGTTCTTGAAAAAAGAATATATTTTCCCAATTTGGCACCCCAAGGATATTATTAGGTATCGGGAATCCCACTTTTGCAACAAATTGTTTAAGGGATTATGGGAGAAATATGGAATTCGTCATAATGTGGCCACTCCTTACTATCCTTAAACTAGTGGGCAAGTTGAGGTGTCAAATAGGGGATAAGCCGATTTTGCCAAAAACGGTGAACGCTGGTAGACCAATTTGGTCAAGGAGACCTGACTATGCTCTTTAGACTACTGGACAACATATGACTCCCATAGGTATGTCCCCATACAAACTTATATATGAGAAGGCTTGTCACTTACTGGTTCAATTAGAGCATAAATCCATGTGGGTAATGAAGAAGTTTAAAATGGATTGGAATAAGGCTGCAAAACAAAGGTTAAATTGGTTGAATGAAATCAATGAATTTCACCTAAAAGCATATGAAATTTCAGCCCTCTACAATGAAAACATGAAGAAGTACCATGACCAAAAGATTGAGAAACACGATTTTATGTTTGGGGATCTGGTGCTTTTATTAATTCTAGGTTGAGCTTGTTTCAGGGCAAACTCACGTCCAAAAGTAGTGGACCTTACTTGATCACCCAAATATTCCCTCACGGAGTGGTTGAGACGGAATACAAGGAGGGTGTGCAATTTAAGGTGAACGGACAATGAATAAAAATCTATCTAGGGCATGTTGAAACGACGAATGAAGTGATTGAGACATACAATCTTGATGAAGTTTTAGTAATAAAGTGTCCTTCATTATTCCACGATGTTAAATCAAGCGCTTGTTGGGAGGCAACCCTGTATGTATCCTCCATGCCGACTATAGTTTTTTTTTGAATTTGTAGTAATAGTTGCATTTTCGTTGTTTTTTTTGTTAGATGTTTTGGCTAGAACATAATTTAGTCTCCTTATCCAAAAGTGTCTAGAAAATACAAAAAGAATAGCTTCAAGGGTTTTAAATTTAAAGGTATCACATCGCCAGAAAATTGGTCTGCAGAACTCATTGACGGACCCATCGACGGACCGTCACAAGCATCTGTCGTGTCCAGGTAAGTTTTTACATTTTTTTAAATTAGGGCACCCATGATGGATCGTAAAACCAGTGACGGACCGTTAACGGGGACTCGTTGCATCAATACCCTCAAACCCGACCCGACCCGACCGAAAAATATTAAAAGTTTTAAAACCTTTTAACTTCCCACCTCTTCATTATAACCTTTTATTTCCCTCACTTCCCCCATTTACTTCCTCTTCCTCTCCCCAAAACACCAGATTCCACATCCCTTCCCTATTCCCCTAATCTTCACTCTTCCAATCTCCCTTCTTCTTCAAGTAATCTGCCGGTTGGAGTCAATTGTTCTTGTGTTGATCACCAGAGTTGTGTGCCTTAGTTTATTTTCATCTTCTCCAAATATCAGGTATGTGGTTCTGATCCCCTAATCATCTAAATTTCTTTCTTCTTTTCCCATGATTCATGCTTGGTTTTGTATGTTCTTCGATATTTGACAACTAGTGCATGCTACGAACTCATCCAAATAATATAACATGCCTTATGACCATTCACACAGTAAAAAGAATGGCGGTGTTTTGTTAACTAAATCAAATGGGGGTGCAAGGTTTCTGATAATTGTTTCTGACCTAGGTTGATAGTCCCCCAAAATGGCATGCTAAAACCCCAGAAACTATTGCCTTAGGATTTCTAGTACGCTGGGTAAATGGGTTAAAATTGTGTGTCGATAAGTAGGCATCCCCAGTTCTTTCACTAAAGGACAAAATGAGACCCCTTCGACGAATCGTCGTTCCCTTGACAGACTGTCGTGGGGTCTGTCCAACCAACTCCAGTTTATTTTCTCTAAAATTTCATCGATGACCTCTACGATGGACCGTCGTTCCCTCGACGGTCCGTCCTGCACAACCGTCATGGTTGTAAGAGAACCTATTTATAAGGGTGTCAAAATCTTTTCTAAGTCTCCAACGGTGGACCTCTACGACGGACGGTCGTACTCCCGATGGTCTGTCCTACACAACCATCGTGATTATCAGAGACTTTCTCTCTGAGAGTCTAATAAATTTTGTCTAATAGTTCATGATGGACCTTCATCACGGTCTATCATGCTCATGATGGACCATCAACTGCTACATCGTTTTGCATAGAAATTACGGCAATATTATTTCAGTTTTGGTTTTGTGTTTTTGTTTTCTTTTTTTTGCAAGTCCTGTTTGTTTCTACTGGTACTAATTGTTGTTCTTTTTAGTTACTAACACCTATGGAACAAAAGTTAGATTGTGTGTACGCACGAGGGCGCTAAAAGTCCGTCGCCCCATTTGCCCGACTGGTCATTGGCTCTAACAAGGAGCGTGACCTCGAATATGTGCCCCCAGGCACTGTCACTCCTGCACGGGCTGCACGTACAACAAAAGCCACCCCCATGAATGTGGCGCCCAACGTAGTCATTGTCTCCCAGTTTGAAAAGAAGCGAATACTTACTAGCACGACTTCAGGATCCGCTACACACTCCAGTGATACTTCCAGCTTTGAGGAAGTATCGGTTTCAGAAAAAGTCTTCGAGTCTGAGGAGTCTTCTTATACATCAAGTGTATCCCAGTCCGCCTCGTCTGAAGAGGCCGATAGTCCAGATTCCAATCCAGCACCATTGACTGGAGTCCCTGCCCCGCTTGTCGACCAACCCAATCGATGGTGTGTTGAGGGGCAATTTCAGGTGTACTCCGACGCCAAGCTTCTTAATGATAAAGGCGTCATGATCCAGACCGTTAACCTAGAGAGGCGAGTACTTACGGGGAGTCTCCCCACCATACAGATATCCATGCACTCTAAACTAGGCACCGACTATATTGGACGGCTTGTGCTATTGGATGATATAGTGAGGAGTTGGTCAGAGATTTCTACGCCTTGTATGTGGTGACTCTCCGATCCAGATTGATAGGAGGGAAGCCCCCGCCAAATCGGGTCCAATAGATCACATCCGAGTCCGCGGGAAGCGGGTAGACATCTTATTTCCAGCCAATCGCCGGTATCTATACGGAGAGGAGGTTGATGCCACATAGACTCCTCTCACCGCCGAGTTTGACTATAGGTGGAAATTGGTTAAAGATGGACTATTATTGCGTGAGCTAGAGTTGAGAGAGACTACCAAGAGGTGGTTGGCCAAGTTTTTTTCCGTTGATGGAGAGGCTGGTCACTGGGTACTTGAGTCGAAGGGATCCATCAAGAAGGCTAACCTGACTTTCACGGCCAAGTTTTTGTGGTTGATAGTTTTCCACTTCCTTTCCCTCACTGCATGAGATAATATAGTCACATGGGATCGCGCAGTTCTGATAGCGGGGATGATAGAAGGATTCGAGGTGGACTTCGCTTGGCTTCTACAGGCGGTCATGCACGATAGGGATTTAGAGGTCACTACTTCTTACCCATTTCAGTGCATGGTATTTGCGTTGTGCATGTCCGCATGTGTGCCCATTTGGCACATAGATCAGATCAAGACCCCTCCGTGCACTGTTTATATAGGCCTTATCAGGTATGAGGCGAATGAGTTGGCCCCACGCAGGGGACCCTCTAGGAGGTACCTCGCTTGGTGAGAACCTTGTTGATACAGTACAACAAGCCCAAGCGTCTACCCAAGATACATCTGAGCCAACTGACACGACCCCGGTCGAGTCTATCAAGGGTGGTTGCACCGCTCCGAGATCTTCTCGTTCGACTCCCTCGGCCACTCTGGTCCTACTTGCTCGGGTCAAGAAATTTGAGGCACAAATGACCACTATTCTACATCATATCCACCCTTGTATTCAGAGGTCTATTGTTGAGGCGGAGGAGTGCATAGAGAGGAAGATGGCCCCACACACGGAGAGGAAGATAATGGACGTTCATCAGCGCCTAGACGCTTTTGAGTTGCGTGTGCTAGCCTGGCCAGCCCCTCCGGTGGAGGTGTCGACCCTTCACGCTATTGTAGAGAGTCTGCGAGCAGACTTGCACACAATTCTACAGGCTAGGGTGCCCGAGTCTGAGGCCCTTTCTGCAGAGCCTGCCGAGGATACTTTTATGGCTGGCATATTCTCCACTGCAGCAGTGCCACCACCTCCACAATGACAGCATGCTAAGAGGCGTAGAGATCAACATGAGGATGAATCTAAGTCATAGAAGAAGGAGTCCTGAATGTTGGAGGCTGTGAGAAGAGCCTTGATATGTTATGAGGAGGCTCGTTAGTAGAGGGCTATTGAGTTGGCTGCTGGGGCGTCTAGCTCTAGAGTTATTGAGGAAGAGAAGAGAACTACTGATGGTGTTGTTATTGTCGATAGAGGCACTACAGAGGGTGTTGTTGATGCTGAGGAGACTACTTAGGGTGTCCAGACTACAGAGAGAGGGGGTTTCGGGACACCGGACTCACCAGCTTGTTGACTGAAGGCGCTTTGCGCCTCTGGTTTTCTTAATCTACCAATTTATTATTATCGATTCTTTTATGCATTGGGGTTTGCATATATTTTTATTGGGGTGGGGTAAATGGAGAATGAGTGCTAGGGTGAAGTTCGAGTAACCCAACTCACGATCCTCTTTTGGGGTTTTCTTGCATGTGTTCTTTTTCCCCAAGAGACTGGTTATTTTTATTTTTGAACCGGCATGTATTTATTTTATTTACATAGTATAACTCTTAAGCATGATACCTAAAACAGAAATGATATCCTGATGTAATGAAAATGATGCATGACTAGGCATAGTAATTGATAAATGTGTGGATCTAAGCATGACATAGAGATACATCACTACATGATCCTAAGTCTAAGACTAGAACTAGGTGTATGATAATCTGCTAGAGTAATGAGATGCCAAGTGCGTGTGAGTAAAATTTGAATACTCCACTGTTTCTACTAAGCTAGAACTTTCCTGGTTAGTCTTGCTAAAAGTAAGATGTAATAGACAATTAGGAAAGGACCATAGGCACTTGTTCAATATAGCGAAACTTTAGCCTAAATAACAGAAAACCGTATGAAATTAATACCTTTTTGATCCAAATGATTTGAGCTTCAAATAGACCTTTCTTTTTCACCCCAACTAGTCTTTTTTGGGAATTATGTGTTGGCCCTAGTCCTCCCTTGGACATGTGCACCCCAGCTTATGACAAAAGAATAAATTGAGGGTGGCTAATGCAAAAAACAACCTTGTCATGGCCCTGACCCTACTTTGGGTATTGTGTACTTTGACTCATGGCAAAGCCATGAGTTGAGGGTGGCTATTATGAGGAATGCTCCGGAAAGTGGGGTATAAATAATGAAGAGAGAAAAAGAAAAAAAGTTACTCAAGTACCAGTTGAAAGAAAAGTGAAATAATAAAACAAAATACAACAAATACAAGCAAGAAAAGAAAAGAGACACTTACACAGTTTAAGAAAGAAGGGAAAATAGCAAGGTTAATGAATACAAGAAAAGGGCGAAATAAAATGACGAAAAGGTAGGACGCTTAACCGATATATCAAGGAGGGCAACAAGTCACTAAAATATACCAAAATATAACCTACCTGATCTGAGCCTATGTTACAAGCTAAGAAAGTCCTATCGTGATCCTAAGAGTTGTTATGGCGAACTTAAAGTAGTTAAAATAAGGGCAAGCCTATGGCAATATGTATAAATGAATTCTGAAGTTATAATTAGGGCGAGTGTTGAAAAGTAATCCTTAAACTCAAACTGAAATTAATATGTGAAAAACGAGGATGTTATTTGTAAAAGGGGACACTTATTGCAATACCGGAAAATTAGCACCTAGGTGAGAGATCTAAGAGGATAGGTGTCAAGTTGTAGTGCGTTTGTGTCATGGTATGATCAATATAATTCAAGCCTTATTGTAATAGAATGTAGGAACATAGTGAGAATAATCAGGATTGATAGCCAAACGATTGCGAATGTTAAATGATGGATACTCTTGTACAAAGATTTTGTAATGAGTCATAGTGCGTCGCTTGAGGACAAACAACAAATTTAAGTTGAAGGTGTTTATGTACCGTGGTTTCTCAGTTCTTTCAATGTCTTTTCCTTAATTAAGTTGAAGGTGTTTATGTACCGTGGTTTCTCGGTTCTTTCAATGTCTTTTCCTTAAGTTTAGTGTGTGTCTAAAAACTTTTTGTGTTGATTTTTAATGTAGGATTCTCTTATTTTACAGGAAATCTGTCTAAAGGAGAATGCAGAGGATTTGAGCAGAAATTGCAGAAGTGACCACCTACGAAACCCAAGATGATCCGCCGTGACTATTACGATCTGTAGGTGGCAGTGTAGAGAGAAGAAAATTGCTGCAGAAGGAAGTTGGGGAAGTTTGACCAAGTATGAGACTACGGAAGCTCATGAGGGACTGTCATAGCCATGACGATCCGTCCTGCATATTCATCGTGGTTGTGAGAGAGTAGTTCCAATACCCAATTTCAAGAAGTTTCTGAGTGTTGTGGAATGGAAACCTCGACGGACCATCGTGCTTGCACCGGTCCATCATATATGCCCGTCGAGAGTAATACAAAGTTTCTGAATAAAGCAGCAAAAAATTCAAGTATGGAATGACGGAGCCCAGAACGGTCCGTTGTGTCCATGACGGTCCGTCGCAGGGATCGTCGATTCAGATGTGTTTTGGACACATTTTCCTTAAATAGAGTCCTTTTTTAATAAGGTTTTTTTATTATAAATAGTTCAAAAAACCTCATTTTTGGGTTAGACTTTTGGATATTTTTTAGTTCTCTTGTTTATGTATTGAACTCTTTATTTTTGTATTTGATCATACTTTTCCGAAATCAGTTGTTGGTGTTTTTGTGAATTATTCAAGTGAATTTGTGGATTTTATTTATTCTCATAAAAGTATGTGCATGAATTCTTATAATATCAATATGAATTGTGTGATTATTAGCATTAGTAACTAAACTCTATAACTAGGATTGTGGGAACCATGTGTATATAACAAGGTAAAATCTAGGTAAAATAGCAATTCTAGAATAGTGTCTTGCATTTATTAGTAATTCTTCGCTTAGAAATCTTTTTAATGGATGACCAACGTTAGAAATAACCTTATTTCTACTTACCGGACCAAAGATGTAGATAATATATAGGAAAAGAATTATCAACGTAGATTTAGTGTATACTATCTAATAGGATACTGGCGGTTGGTACAAAGTTACAACTTAGTCAAATATCGAATATGATGCCTAATATGAGGTAAAGATAAGGTTTATTAAACCAACACATGTAGACGGACAAAGGTGCGGAGTGAAATTCTCTAGATGCCGGACCAAGGATTTAGAGATACTTAACTTATCACTTTGCATCCAAGATACTAGGAAAGGATTGTTTTAGCTAGAATTACTGAGTATAGGAGCCTGTGGGGAACACTTACGCCCTAGTTACTCTCATTACTTTTTTAAACTCCTTTACTTGAATCTGTTACTTGTTAACTTTAATTTAGCTAATTGCTTTTATTAATAAAACCTAGTTTAGTTATTTGTTTTTGGGAAATAATCGACTAAATAGAAGTAATAATAGAATAAAGTTAAGTCTGAACCATTTCCTCGTGGGAACGATCCCAACCTCACTAGTTTTGTTCTTTACTTGATGCGGCCGCTTTTACTTCTTTTCGAGAGGAAATTTGAGTGTATCATTCCGCGCCTCTAAGAGCGCCAAGACCCCTTGGATACACCATTCTTTCCCTATCTTTTCGTAGTAGTTCCTAAGTGATGTACCTATAAATCATAGTTGATTCCAAAACTCTAAAGTACATCTAAACATCATGAGATCATGATCCTTGAATCCATAATCAAGTTCAAGGAAACAAAAAATCAAAGTCAAGGAAGTTAGGAGTCAAGTTTAAAAGTAAAAAGCAAGTCAAAGTAAGTTCTTAAAGTTTTCAAAGGGTCATAACCATTAATTTTAACTTTGGTTTAAGTCTCAAGTTACAAGTTGAGTAAAGAGTAAAGAGTTGAGTTAAATTCTCAAAATTTATAATGTAACTAAGTATTTACTAGAGTTATGTTTTAAGTCAAGAAAAGAGCAAGAGTTGACTTCGTTTCTAAAAATCGATAAGGGAAATAATTATTCCCTTAAGGTTTAGAAATGTTTCACATTTAGGTTAAAAGGAAAATACGATTTCCAAAAGCTATTTGAACTAAAAGGGAAACATTGGTTCAAAAATGGGCTTTTTAAAGCTAAAGGGTTCAGTAAAATATCTCAACCCAAAGGAAGGAAGTATTATTAAAAGTATGAGCTAAAGTATGTTTTTTGGGGTAGTATTGATCACCGATGTGGAGATGAGATTTCATATTAACACATGTCTCTATGTAAACCATTAAAAGATCATGGGAATTGACGGTTCATACTTTATCGATGATCACATAAGTTTATCTAGTGGATCCACTAAGCTATGTAAGGTCCTATTCCCATGAAAAGGTATAGAATGTTCCTTGGCTAACGTGAGGTAAAACATTGTATCATCACTTAGGCTCTGAGTGATAGTTGTCGGTTAGAGAATCTCCCACAAGAGTTATATTACTTTAATATATAAGTAATGTTGAGTTAATAATTGCATTTGTTTAACGAACTAATTTGTTTTATTATTTTACAAAATTTATATATATATTGCATGTGTTTTAAATTCCTTTATATAAATACTTTGAGTTAAGCATATTATTGAGTTGAGTAGATCCACAGTAAGTTCATGTAAATCCACTCAATCTTATGTCGCCATTTAGGTTTCCAACATTCATATCCTACATTTAATGTACTAATGAGTTAGACTTCATTGTTTCATGATAGAGACGAAGGTAACCATGATTAGCACACAACACACCATTGATCCCATTAACCAATCCATAGTCACTTGGTGAGCCTCCTTGCATTTCGGAGGACATCCCTTTTATTACTATTCTAGCTTAGTTCAATAGGATGTTGTGGGGTCTCCCAACATCCATATAATTTATTAGAGTCTTCTTTGATAGATAGACAATAGTAGTTCTGTTTTGGAGTCTAATTTATCTCCTATTTCATATGTTCATTTGTTTGAGACTTAGTGCAATTTTGGCAAAGACAATTATTTAAGTTATTTGATGAGAACGCTTTTAATTCTTTTTCTCATATGAGTATAGTCTTTAGTTTAGTGAAATAAGCTAGGCCAAGGGTTATCTCAAGTCTTGAAATTATCCCGGCCACATCCAGTGTAGGCTACGGGCGTAACAAACTTCGTATTAGAGCAGAGAGTTCAAGAGTTCTAGGGAGTTTATGAAGCTATGTTTGTAGATTCGTGGTCATCGGTCTGAAGTGTACCACATTTATTATTTGGAGGCTACAACATTTAGGAACGTCTCACTTCTTCACATTCTTTTCGTGCGTTATAGTTTATCTCTAGAAAAGTCTCTCTCTTATTCGTACTTGCATGTGTTTCAGATCATCATGCCTCCACAAAGATTAGTCACAAGTCAACCAACCAGAAGAAATCTTGAGGAACAAGAGTTACTCAATTCACCGGATGTGCAACCCCAAGGTAAGGTTACCGGTGGTGAGTTTTGTGAAGCGATCCGGATATTGTGTGTCACGACCCAGATTCAGGAATCCGAATCACAACCGGCATCGTTGAACTCTCAGAGGTCACTGACAAGCCTCTTCTTGCATTCATCACATTCTAGTTAATTTTGTGGAAAATTTAGAACTTTAAAAAGGTATGAAGTATACATAGACATCATATAATTGTGAACTAGTTACATCATATACTTGGATCAAAGTTAAAAATACCCATCTATCATAAAGAATCAATTCGAAACAGAAGATGAATATATCATATATAATTTTGCAAAACACGGCCTTATTACAATGCTTCGAAATGAAAGTATGAAAGAAACGCTGGGGACAACATCCACTAGCTATGTCTACTACTAGGCTAGACTAAATTGTAGCATCCTTTAAATCAATAGGACCAACCAAATGTCTGGAGAATGCTGATGTCCAAACCGTTGCAATAAGTCTTCAATATGCTCTTTCACCTGCACCTATAAAAATAGTATATTTTATAGGGTAAGAACACAACGTATACTAAGTATGGGTGTATGCACACATACACATAAGTCTATGCATGATCAAGGAAAGCTCTTCCTAAACAACATGCCATTATAGGAAAGTGTAGCCACTTCACTTTCCTAATTTGGTTGTTGTGAATTGTGGTATAAATATGATGTATTTTAATGCATTCAAAGCACACAACTCATTTTTATCTGATTACAAGATATCAGAATCATCAACATATTTTAAAAACAACTCGGGTGAAGATTTGAAATTTTAGTATCCTCTAACCCCTATTTTTGACACAATTTATTTTTCAGTTTTTTTCTTCTTCTTGTTCTGTAGTTCAATAATTCCTTTGGTCCTATATTTTACATACAAGTTTAATGATTCGTTGTAGTCCCATACCAACAATGAATCAAGTAAGTAATCCAAGGACTAAGAAATGATTTAACTATCCATACAATTAGTCATTCATTACATTATGTATTCATTATAACTTTATATGAAAGTCTCTATTGGCTATGCCACTTATTTGATTATTTTCATATTTAGGAAAGTTATGAAGCTTGGATTTGTTATTATGTTTCTACTCCCCTTTATTGGCATCATATAAGAGGTCATTATAAGCCAATTTTTTTTGGCTTTGCCCATTATTTATTGAAACTTCATTGGTAATCATATTGGCAATTGACATTCTTAAACTCTTACTTTCATAGATCAGTTTAAACATACGTTCCATCATCTTTCTTTATTGCTTTCTTAGAGACATCTTTAGAAGTAAGATCATGCAAGATAACATGAAATGTAGTGTCTTCCCCACACAAAAAAGAAGTGATTAACCAGTTAAAATTAATCTATATCATGTGAGCTACTATTAAATCAAGGGTTTGCCACACACCGAAAAGTTGTGACTGCCGGATAAGGTGAAACTATATCAAGTGTTTACTCAACAAAGAAAAGGAGTGGCTCACGACTATAGTGAAGCACGAACATCTTTTGAGCGATAACCGGCATAGATCATGTGAGCTAAAAATGAAATTAGGTGTCTTCCCACACCAAAAAGAGGTTATTTAACTGGCCAAGGTGAGATCGAAACATACCTAGCTCTCTCAGGTGGAAACCACTTCTCTTTTAATGTTGGCTAGATAGAGTTCAAAGACTAGGGACATAAGGAGAATACTTATCCACCTCGGTGGTAGCCTCCTCTTATGAGACTTACACGTGCAAGCACATGTTCATAACTAGTCTATCAGTGCTTTGTTCACTTTCTTTATCTTCTTTCTTTAAGAGTTGAATCAAACGTAATGGAAGCTTGCTTCTAGATTGAGATTTAATTACTCCATTGATTACTTGTAATCCCTTTCTTTACATTGATTAACTGTGAATTTTCCTTACATAATATCTTTGGTGTTAATGAGATTGGTCTCACACGTTCTAACACCATCATTCGTGAGTGTTTTTAACATAGTTACTTAGGTGTAAGTAAGGATTGTCTCACTTATTTAAACACCTCATTATGGTCACTTTATTAAATATACATATTTAATTATGTTAATACTTACATTTGTTTATAGCTTCGTATCATCGCGTACGGACGATGAGCATTTCATTCAATGATTTACATATGTTCATAGTTCATTCATTTAGGGAATGTTGGGAATTGTCCCAATGAACGACATTCCCTTGGATGTGGATTCATTAAATTATTTTAGATTTGCTTGCTTTATCGTTTCAATATATTGGCTATATGTGATAGGCATAAAGTTAGTATTGGCCTAAACAGTTGTGTATATATTACGTAAACATCTTTGTTGGTATAGGCCAATTTTTTATTCATTCATGTTTAGTTTTGTATGCATATTGTTCATTAGCCTATCTTTTACTTTTTTAGAGATACATTATAGCAAATTTCATTAAACCTGTTTGACAATGTAGTGTTAGCCATTTTATTGGCATAAGCGAAGCATTCACTCAAATTATAATTTCATGGAGATCTTTTAAGCCAATCATATATCATAAATTTAGGCATATCATTTTTAATGATATTGAACAGTAGGAATGCACCACACTTTCCATAACATCTTAATACAAACAATTTCGGACATAATTTAACACATCATCATTCTTTTATTTACGTAAGAACACTTATTGTCATGCGAGTACAATTCATAGGTTCATTCGACATTAACAAATCAAGAAACTTACACATTAAAATCAGCCATCACCACATACCAAAAACATGATGAAGAATAATCTATAGAACATGCAAATCGTACAAGGATACTAGGAAACAAGGGAAGTGCGACGAGAATTTGGGAAACAACCCTAGTTTCGAGATATCATAAATAACGACAATGGAAAGTACTCTTACATAAAAAATTCTAGTAGAGAAACCCATACCTTATGCAAAACTTGATCTACGCAGAACACCTTGAACAAAAACTTGAAGATACCTTGAAATCTCCCTAAAATGCGATGAACTTTCTGCCTTTTTGTTTCATTTGCTTGAGGTTTCTATTCACTAAGTGTTGATCGTGAGTTTTAAGTTTAGAAAATTATCATTACTCATTCAACAAAGTCTATATAAGTTAATTATATAAATAATTAATTAATTACTAAAAATCCCCTTTATTAACTATAACTAGAAAAACACAACCTTTAGTCAAAGCTGAAATTATTCCTAAGAATTTCGTTTTGAACCTTTAAATTAATTAATTAAATTTCTAATTTAATTAATTAAGCTACCTAGGGTAATTAATAAATTACCCCTAAGTCATTGAAACCATAAGTAACCCTTTTGGACCTTCTTAGATTAAGTACTAGGATGTTTCTTGAGTTATACTAGGTTAGTCTTAATATTTTGGTTTGAGACCTTTAATTTAATTAATTAAGTGTATAATTTAATTAATTAAGTTACCTAGGTTAGTTACAAAATCACTTTTAAGTCTTTCTAACCATAACTAACCCTTTGGACCATCCTAGGTTAGGTACTAGGTCGTCTCTTTTAGTCTTACCCGAAATCTGAAAATTGCTTTGTAATTTTAGTTTTGCCCATTTAAATTAATTATTTAATCTGATAAACTAATTAATTAGGTAACCTAGGATAATTAATAAAGTATCCCTAAGTTTGTAGGACGATAAATAACCTTTTGGACAATCCTAGGTAAGGTACTAGGTTGTCTCTTTAACTAGTTACTAGGTTGGTATGACCCAATTTAAGTCTTAGGTTGTCGGGTGCACTAAAAAATTTAATCTGGCTTGTCCTAGGTTATTTAGTTAGTTAGCACTGTAGGTTAGAGTCTAGAATTATTTAGAGAGCTAGGCCCCACATGGTTGAACCCATGTGAACGCCTGCCCCCCCTCCCTTAACTACCCTAATCAATTTCGGTTAGGGTGGTCCCCTCTTGGCCGATTCTCCCCCATGTGCTTGCACATGGGTTGCCTGTACTTTACTAAATAACTATTATTTATGGTTCATTTGGTAATGTTTACTTATCGTCCCAAGGATCGTCACAATGTCCTTGGGCACTGCTTAATCTAAATGATCATTATAAATGATCATGTGTTATAGTACTTCGGCTTAAAACTTGGATGCCTCTTACCTAATTTGTGAGTTAAAGGAAAAATAATTTTAGCCTAGGGTCTTTATTTAAGGTACATTTATTGAACAAGCTTGTTAATACTTTAGAATATTGGATAACACCCTTTTAAGCCAATATTTTCTACTATGCCCAATATATCTAATTACTTGGCAATGCGATGCCAATTTACCCCCAATACCTATTCATAAAACATAATAGGCCCTTCACTAGACTGGTATATTTTATGGAATGTTACATTTTCTCCCCTTTAGGAACATTCATACCCGAATGGCACCACACATCATTAAAACAAAGAGGGTGATCTCCAAAAATTACTTAAACCTTCTTAAAATTTTCTATTCTGTGAATATCTAATTAAAACTTATTTGGATAATGTATATCATTCAAGATTATCTGAAGCTTCATATTTGACATTGATGAACTTCTTTCTGAATCACACTCAACTTAATCCACATCACAACTCATGAAAAAAAACAAAAATAGCAACATGAATGCAAGAATGAACTCATTTTAACTTATATAGTGCAAGTATAAAATACACGTATGGACTTAGAACACAAAAACCGCCTAATGCACTAAGATTTAGAGTCTTATTAACAAAATAAGACTAACGAAGAGTATATCTAACCTCAAGAATTGAACAAGTCAGGGTAATTGAATCTCATATCGTCCTCGGCCTCCCATGTTGCTCCCTCAAGAAGGTTGTTCCTCCGTAAGACCTTTAAGGTGGCAACCTCCTTGTTCCTCAACCGTTTGACTTGGTGATCTTAAATTTCAATGGGAACCTCTTCGTAAGAAAGGTTCCATCGTCTCCTAACACTTTAGATAATATACTATTCTCTTTAGGATTTGAAACTATTTTGCTTATTGGATTTGAACCACGCCATTCCCATTCAGCTCTAACTCATTTGGAAATTGACACCTAACTATATTGTTTCGATAGTCTATGGTGGCATAACACTTATGGATCCAATCCTTTGCCAAAATTATATAAAATTCAAGCATGGTTATTTCTATTAGGTCGGCATAGTTAACTCTATCAAGAATAGTTTTTGGGAAATGTCTCTATACTCTATAAATTCTAATGGTGTCTCCTCTTTCAAAGACTAGAACATAAGTCTGGAACCTTAGACCACTTGTCCATCCTGACCTATATCTTGTACTATACCTGAGCGACATACTTTGAGCTGGTATGCAGACAACTTAGCCTTCTCATCTTCATTAACACCAATATAGACATTAGAAACTACCATGCACTCACCTCAATGCAAACAGACACACTTACCGCACATCCCAACAGTTGGGGCTTGAGGAGGAGCTTGGTTTCCCCTAACAGTTGCTTCTCCAAATATTCGGCCTAGGTTTTTTCATGTGTTCACTCACACAGTAGAAGGAAATTAAACCATAGAATGACATAAAATGTCAAAGCTCTAGACAACACAATAAAGAGTAGAAGAAAGGGGTTCTTAACATCACTTAGTCTCCAAGTTGCTATTGTGGCGCGCTTCACAACCATAAATTAGAAACTACGTAACGCGGTTATTTTGAGCTTTATTTCCTAAGTAATTTAACCTCAAGCTCTAATACCAAGTCTATCACGACCTGGGTTCTTGAATTCGAATAGCATCCGATGTCGTTGACCTCTCACAGGTTGCAGACAAGCCTTTTTGTCTATTTTTCATGACCCTGATTCTGGAATCCGGATCAACACCGGCATTGTTGACCTCTCAGAGGTCGCAGACAAGCCTTATCTTGAATTCATCACATTCATATAGTTATTTTTAGAGAAAAATTTATAACTTTTAAATGTATGATGTATAGATAGACTTCATATAGTTATTTCATGATTCATCATATACTAATCTCAACATAAATGTAACAAACATCTTTCATAAGAATCAATTCAAAACAGAATAACAATATATCATAAATATGTTTTCCAAATACGACCTTATTACAACAGATTCAAAATTAAATTACCAACGAAACGCTAGGGACAAAATCCATTAGCTTTGTCTAAAACTTAGGCTAGACTAAAACTGTAGCATCCTAAAAATCAAGAGGTCCTACAAAATGGTCTAGAGAAACTGATGTCCAAACCATTGCAATAGTCATCAATATGTCCCTTAACCCTCATCTATAAAATAGTAAATAGTAGGTGTTAGTACACCACTTGTAATAAGTATGGGTGTATGCACACATACACATAAGTCAATGCATGATCAAAGAAAGCCCTTCCTAAACAACATGCTATTTATGGAAAGCCTAGTCACTAGACTTTTCTAAATTGTTAGTTGTGAATTGTGGTATGAATATGATATATTTTAATGCACTCAAAGAACACACCTAATTTTATATATGATTACAAAACATTAGTATCATCAACATAATTTTAGAACAACTCGGGTAAAGATTTTAGATTTTTTATCCTCTTAGGCCTAAAGCTCCTCTATATACACTTCGATTATTTTTAAGTATCTTTCTTATTGTTGTGGTGTAGTAAAATAATGCTTTTGGTCATATGTTTTAATTACAAGTGCAATGATTCATTGTAGTTCCATACCCATAATGAATCGATGTAATTAATCCAAGGACTAAGGAATGATTTCCCACCTTATAGCGAGTCATTGTTTACACTATATATTCATTACCTTATACATGAAATTCTCCATTGATCATGCCATTTATTTCATTTCATGTTTTTATATTATACATTTCATATACATGAGACTTTAAAATCTTTGATGTAGCATAAGACATCTCATGTGAGGGCCCTACATATGGGACCTTAACCCAAGGGCCTTCTTTAGCAAACACAAAGTCTTCTTCATTCGTTCATTCGTACTTCACATTATTCGTTTCATTCATTCGTAGGTTTATGTAAACACCAGCTATACCTAGGATGAAATTTAAGACTCTCATCGGGATCATGAAGTGCAATGACCAAGAATGACCTAATGTCATTACTTGAATCTGATTTCACCTCCTGATTGTCTTTCACAAAGAACTTCGATATTGTTCGTTTCATCATCTTTCATACATTTAGAAACTCCAACTTTAACCGCCATAGATCATGTGAGCATAATAAAATACAGTGCGTACCCCACACCAAACAGAGGTGAAAACACCAGCCGAAGTGACCCAAAACATGCTAGCGTATATGGGAATTGAACCCCGCCATATCCCTATATTGGAAGTATAGGTTTGAAGACTAGGAGATATAAGGAGACCCATACCCGGCATACCGGATAATATCATCTCATGGGAGTTACGTGAACCTCCGCCCTTCGAGAAAGAAGGCATCACCGCTCATAGCTAGCCTATCGGTGCTAAATATAAATTTTCATTTTATTCACCTCATACGTCATGGAAGTTGGCTTCTAGTATGTGGACATCATAGCTGAATATATCATTTCTCATCTCATCATTAATATTAAGTATACATTAATATCAATACTTTCGTTAGAGTGTACATAAAGATTGGTCCCTTCATTAGCCTTACACTCTCATAGTTGAGTACGTTTTGGTAACATTTACTTAGGCTCATTTGAGATTTCCCTCATATTTCACATTAGCCTCTTATCATATTGTAACCAAATTCATTAGCATTAGCACTTTTGCTTTTCATTATTACTCATCCATTTTACGTGAATGTTCATTTCATTATTTTCGAATGCACTTGGCCATTTAGTGTTTTCACACTCTTACTTAACAACCTTTTAGGTTTCAATCATTCATTACATACTCTTAGTTACCCTCCCTTTTTACTTGAATGTCATTTCATCATCTTTTAGTGTTGACTCAACATTATGGAGGCTTGCCTTAAGATTGAGATCTACTTACTCTATTGATGACGGGTCATCCTTATTGTACATTGATGAAATGTTCTTTGTTCTTCATAACACCTCATTAATTTATATGGAATGAATGTTAATTGTTCTTACCTTCATACGTGGTGTTACTGAGACTGGTTTCATCACACATTCTAACACCTTCATTCGTAAGTTTTTCTTTTTAACAAATTAAGCTTGGTCTAAGTAAGCACTTGTCTCACTTTCCTTTACACGACCTCATTCATGTCAACTTAACTTAATTTAAGACCCCTTTAATTATGTTATCCACGTTACTTACTTACTTTAGTGTAGTAGCTTCATATCACTATTTATGAACGATGTGAACTTCATTCAATGAGTTTCATGTGTTCATAATTCTTTCTGGTGGAGCATGTTGGGAGTTGTCCCAATGAATGTCATGCCCTTGGTTATGGATTCATTGATATTACTTTAAAATTGCTTAGTATATATTTGATATTGTTACTACACAAGAATTGTCATAAGATTAATATTGACTCATTATTTGGGATGTTAGGCTAGCAAATTAATTCTTTTTGTCATAAGCCAATGTTTACGTATGTTCATATTCAAATTGCCATATGTATGAACCCTTAGACGATATTTTAATCAGTTACATAAGTTCCTAGCTATTAGAATATATTCATTTTGAAAATATAGAGTTAGCCAACTTTATTGGAACAAGATAGCCAATTTATTAAAGATATGATTTCATAGTTGTCTTTGAGCGAATTCTTAGTTTATGGATTTTAGTGTAACGTTTTGAACATATTGGACAGAATTATATTAACATTTAATGGATTTAACATCTTCATAACATCACAACAACAGCAAGTCAACATTCAGCCAAAGACACATATTCACTTAACACATCAAGGAGTTAACTTAGTATATTATCGATCCTTAATTATCATCATAAGATTAACATTATGCAATTACAAGTTCATAGTTCATTCGGTACTCATTATTCAAGAACAATACATGTTAAGAACATCCAGCACAACATAAAAACAACATTATTTCGAACCTATTCAACATTGAAATTGTAACAAGGATACTATGGAAAGGAGTTCAACAAGAACGACGGAAACAACCCTAGTTCTCAAGATCATTGAATCAATCGAAAGAAAGTTCTGTTGGAGAAAGAAGTCAAGGAGAGAAACCCATACCTTAAGTAGAACTTAATATCCAAATACCACCTTGAACTAAACATGAAGAAACCTTGAAAATCATCTTAGAAATTTTCTTTTTCTTTTCTTGCGTGTTGTTCACTATTTTTCTCACGCTTGTTTTCTGGTTTTAGTCGTGTATTTGTTTTAGTTTGAACGTGGTCTTTAAGTGTAGGAACTGAAATTTATTTATTCAACTTAGGGTTTGATATGTTAATTAAAAAAATTAATTAACTAATTCATAAAAAGACCCTCCTAAGTTTACTAAACATAGGAGAATGTTGACTTGACCTTAAATCTGAATTTTTGGTGTTGAACTATTGTTTTAGGTCACATATTAACATTATGTTTAATTAATTAAAATCCTTAATTTATTAATTTAGGGACTAGAGTAAGTACAAAGTAACCCTTAGTCATTGGAACCATAGATTAACCCGTTTAGGTCTATCCTAGGTTAAGTCCTAGGATTTTTCTTCTTCTTCTTGCATATGCTTGACGTTAGCATATGATTGCCGATTTCCCCTTTAATTTAATTTATTAATGGATAGTTTACATTATTCACGTAGACCTAGGGTAATAAAGTACCCTTAAGTCGTTATAACCATTAATAATCCTTTTGACTATCTTAGGTTAAATACTAGGTTGTCTTTTTCTTGTCTCAACGAAAATCTTGAAAATTTCCTTTGTAGTTTTAGTTTTAGCCTTCTAAATTAATTAATTAATTTTCTAAATAAATTAAATAGGAAACCTAGGGGAATTACTAAAGTACCCATTTATTGATAGGACCATAACTAAACTTTTGGACAATCCTAGGTTATGCACTAGGTTGTGTCTTTAACTAGTACTAGGTTAGTATCAACCCGGTTTTGGTCCTAGGTTGTCCGGTGCACTAGTGGGTCCATTTAGGTTATTCATAGGTTAGTTAGCTATTTAGGGAAGTAGGTTAGACTCTAAAATTTATTAGGGTGTTAGGCCTCACATGGATTGGTCCCTTATGCACGTTTTTGTCCCCTTAACTACCATAACCGAATCCGGTTAGGGTGGTCCCCTCCTTTGGTGCTTCTTCACATGTCTTGCGCATGTGCTTGCACATGAGTTGATTGTACTTTCCTAACTAACTATTCATTTATATTTATTTTGGAATGTTTACTTATTGACCAAAGAACCCTCACTATATCCTTGGGCATTGCTTAATTTACATGATCATTTTAAATGGTCATGTGGAATGGTACTAGGCTTGACACTTGGATGCCTAGTACATTGTGTGAAACTTTTCATAACGGATTTTCTTTAGCTTAGGTTTTTCATTGCAAGTACATTTATTGAAAATCAATCTTGGATTGGTGTATGACAACCCAAAAAGTATATTTTTTATTTGTATATAGAAAATTGCTATGTCCTTAAGCCAAACATTTCTATAGCATGGCCGAATATTTCGCATATTGGGCATTGGGGTGCCTATTGGTACCCCTAATTAAAAAGCTATCCTAAGGGCCTACCTGGCTTTTCAATTGACATAGGGTTTCCTATGTTAATTATCTACATTTCATCTTGGTTAAATTTGTGGAAAATGAAAATTTTTAATGTTATAAAATATACATAGACTTCATCTAATTATTAACTAATATCACAAAGAATCAATTTCAAACAGAAGATGAATATATCATAAATAAGTTTGTCAAACACGACCTTAATGAAAATATTTGAATTGATATTTTGTAAGAAATGATAGAGACAACATCCACTAGCTATGTTTACTACCAGGCTATACTAAAACTGTAGCATCTTCGAAATCAAGAGGACCTACCAAATGGTCTGGAGAACGGATGTCCAAATCGCTGCAATGAGTCTTCAATCTTCTCTCTAACCTGCACCTATAAAAATAGTAAATTTTATATGGTTAGTACACCACTTTTATGAAGTATAAGTGTAGGCACACATACACATAAGGTTATACATGATCAAGGAAAACTGTTTCTACATAACATGTTATTTCTAGAAAGTATAGTCACTAGACTTTCCTAATTTGTTAGTTTTGAATTGCAGTATAAATATGATGTATTCAATGCATTAAAAAAACACAAATCATTTTATATTTGATTACAAGATATTAGAATCATCAACATATTTTTAGAAAAACTTGGGGATGATTTGAAATTTTAGTATCCTCTAACCCGTGAGCTCTATTCTTGACACTTAGTTTATTTTCAGTCTTTTTCTTCTGTTTGTTGTATTTCATATTCCTTTGTCCTATTTTTTAACTTACAAGTGGCAATGCTTCAGTGTAGTCCCATGCACAATGAATCAATTAATAATCCAAGGACTAGGGAATGATGTTCACACTATCCTTTTAGAAATGGATCATTCATTCCATTATGTATTAACTAACACTTCATAAGCGATCTCTATTTGCTAGCACTTTATTTCATTATTTTCCTATAGGGAAGTTTAGAAGCTTTTGAGTTGCTATTATGTGTTTGCTACTGCCTTTTTTGTAATCAAAGAATTCAATTATAAGCCAATTTTATTTGGTTGTGCCCATTATTTGCTTAAACTTCATTGGTAATCATATTGGTAATTGACATTCTTAAGATTTTACTTTCATAGCTCACTTTGAACTTATGTTCCATCATCTTTGTGTCTTACTTTCTTATAGACATCTTTAGAAGTAAGATCATGCGAGCTAACATGAAATCCAGTGTCTTCCCTACACTGCAAAGAAGTGATTCACCGGTTAAAATGAATCTATATCATGGGTGCTACTAATGAAATGCAGTTTCTGCCCCACAACAATAAGGGTAAGTACCGGCTAAGGCGAAACCATATCAAGTGATTACTATACACCGAAAAGGAGTGGCTCCCGGCTATAGTGAACCAAGAACATCCTTTGAGCATTAACCGAGATACATCATGTGAACTAAACATGAAATCCGATATCTTCCCCACAACAGAAATAGGTGATCTCACTTGCCAACGTGAGATCGAAACATACCTAGCTCTCTTAGGTGGAAACCACAGGCTAGTTCATATATTGGCTAGACATAGTTCGAAGACTAGGGACATAAGGAGACTACTTATCCAACTCGGTTGTAGCCTCATCTCAAGATAATTACACATGCAAGAATATGCTCATAACTAGTCTATCGGTGCTTTGTTCACTTTCATTATCTTTTATCTCTTAGATTTGACTCAAACGTTATGGAAGATTGCTTCTAGATTGAGATTTACTTACTCTATTGATGACTTGTCATCCTTTTTTTTACATTGATTAAATGTGAATTGTATTTACATAAAATCTTTGGTGTTAATGAGATTTTTCTAACACGTTCTAACACCTTCATTCGTGAGAGTTTTTAACATAATCACTTAGGTGTAAGTAAGTCTTGTCTCACATCTTTTAACACCTAATGTTGGCCACTTTATTTACCTAGACATAAGTAATTATTTTAATACTCACGTTACTTACTTACATTCGTTTAGAATCTTCATATCATCATTTATGGATGATGAGCATTTCATTCGATTATTAACATTTGTTCATAGTCCATTCAGTTAGGGCATCTTGGGACATGTCCCAATGAATGGCATTCCCTTAATTATTTTATTCATTGAATTACTTAATATGTTCTTACTTTATCTTTTCAATACATTGGCTATATGTGATTGACATAAAGTTTGTATTGGCCTAAACAATTTGGTATAGATTACATAATAATCTTTGTTTATATAGGTTAATTTTTTATTCGTTCATGTTTAGTTTGGTATGTATATTGATCATTAGCCAATCTTTGACTTGTTTAGAGATAACATTATAGCCAATTTCATTCAACTTTTTTGACAGCGTAGTGTTAGCCATTTTATTGGCATAAGCCAAGCATTCACTCAAATTATGATTTCATGGCAATCTTTTAAGCCAATCTTAGATCATAAATTTGAGCATAACGTTTTTAACCATATTTGACTGCATCATATTAATACTTTAATGGAAATGAAAATTTCATCAAAATCACGAATTAACAGTAGGTATGCACCATATGACCGTAACATCTCAATACAAACAATTTCGGACATAATTTAACAGAGCATCATTGTTCAATTCACGTAAGAACAATTAATGTCATGCTAGTACAATACATAGGTTCATTCAACATTCAACATATAAAGAACCCTACACATTAAGATCAGCCATCACCACATACCAATAACATGATCAACAATAATCTATACAACATGAAAATCGTACAAGGATACTATGGAATAAGGGAAGTTCGACGAGAACTTGGGAAACAACCCTAGTTTCGAGATCTCATGAATAACGACGATGGAAAGAACTCTTGGAGAAACAATCCAATGAGATAAAACCATACCTTATGTCTACCTTAATTGTAAACGAAGGTGCCACTGAACAACAGTTTACAGAGCGCCTTGAATGAAATCTCCCTAGAGGTCGATGAGCTTTCTACCTTTTTCTTTTGTTCACTTTAGCGTTCTATACTCTAATTATTTATCTTGATTTTGAGGTTTAGGAACTGATATTGAATCATTAAACTCATTCTTAAAAGTAATTTAAACTATTAATGTAATTTACTCACTAACCAAGCCTCTAGACCTAACTAGAACTTGGAACAGTAGAACACGCTTATCAAGTCTGAAATGATCTAAGAGTTCGTTTCACACTTTAATTTAAATAATACACTGGCTAATTTAATGTAATAAGGGATCAAAGAGTCATACATAGTACCCTAAGTCATGGGAACCATAACAACCATTTGGAACACCTAAAACTTTTTGGATAGGGTATAATTTACTAACGTACATTTAGGTCATTATTAATGATAATCACCCTTGGGACGTTTTCTTATCTTTTACCGACTCTGGAAATTACTTTGTGATGGATTTGGTTTTGCTCCTGTGACATCAATTAATTATGTTGCTAAATTAAATTAATTAAGTAACAGCGATAATTAATACAAATATTATTCCTATGTTGTAGGCCCTAACTTACCTTTATGGACCACATAGGCCATAGGGACTAGTGTGTCTCTTTAACTATAACTAGGTTGGTGTCACAATTTTAGTATGAGGTTTCAGGTTTGAACGATTAAATGTATTAGGTTTTACTAGGTTAGTTAGTTAGTTAGGGTAGCAGGTTAGAGTCTAGAATTAGTTAGAGATCTACGACCCATATGGTTGAAACCATATGCACGCATGCCCCCCTTGTGTTAACTACCCTAACAAATTTCGGTTAGGGTTGTACCCTCTTGGCCGATTCAGCCCCATGTTCTTTCACATGGGTTGCTTGTACTTTCCCAACTAATTATTATTTATGGTTCATTTGGGAATGTTTACTGATTTCGCAAGGATCGTCACTATGTCCTTGGGCACTGCTTAATCTGCATGATCATTTAAAATGCTCTGTGTAGTGGTACCTAGGTTTTTCTCTTGGATGCCTCGTACGTAATGCGTGAGTTAAAGGAAAAAGCATTTTAACCAAGGGTGTTTATTGCAGTTATATTTTTTTAACAATCTTGTTAATACTTGAGAAAATTTGCTAACACTCTTTTAAAGAAATATTTTATACTACGCCCAATATATCTAATTTTTGGGCATTGGGATGCTTATTTACCCCAAATACCTATTCTTAAAACTTAATAGGCTCTTCACTAGACGGGTATATTTTCTGGAACGTTACACTATGTGATGTAGTAACCAACCATGTCTGGCAACAAAGAGGAGCTCCATAAAAAGGGGCTGACACCTTGGGGTTTTGTGAGTTTTTGAGATTGAATCCTCCTGGTTTCACCGGATCAAAAACTACTAAGGATCTAAAAACTTTGTGCAAGAATTGATAAAAATGTTTGTGGTGATGCAGGTGGTTAATAATCACAAGGTTTAATTAACAGCATATCAATTGAAGAGCTTGGCTAGAACCTGGTTTTGACCAATGAAATAAGGGTAGAGTTGAGGACGCAGTACCTCCAACTTGGGATTATTTCGAATAAGCCTTCTTGGGAGGTTCTTTACTCAAGAATTGAAGGATGAAAGGCATGAGAGTTCCTCACTTTGTAACATGAGTCCATGAGTGTTCATGGGTATGGGTTGAAGTTCACTAAACTATCTCGCCACGCTCCGAAGAAGGTTAAGGATATGATGAGTAGGATGCATTTGTTTATCGCCAGTTTGGTCGTGCTTCAAGTAATGAAGGTAGGGCTGCAATATTGATTGGTGACATAGACATATACAGGCTTGCGGTCTATGTGTAACAAGTTCAAGAGAAGAAGTTGAAGGACAAAATGGAATACATCAAATATGAAAACAATGACAAGGAATGAGCTTGGGAGGCTGAAACGTTGTTCAAGTCGACTATAGTTTCAAAAATCAAAGGGTCATTGATATACCGTGGTTTCACGGTATAATTAATACTTTTTCCTTAATTTAGTGTGTCCGAAAGCTTTTTGTGTAATTTTGATAGAAGTGTATCTTTCGTTTGCAGGAAATATGTCCCAACTCTGAATGCGGAGATTTTGAGGAAAAAATGCGGAAGAGACCACCTACGGAGCTTATGACGGTAAGTCGGGCCTGTGATGGTTCCGTTTATGGTAGGCAGCATAGTGAGCTGCTGAAGGAAGACTGGGGAAGTCTGACAAGTGTTGGGATTACAAAGATGGTGAAGGTCCGTCATGGCTATGACGGTCCGTTCTTACAGGTCGTCGTGGAGTCAGTAGAAGTGGCCCAGTACCCAGATTCCGAAGAGTTGAAGTTATTTTGAAACGAAGACCCTCGACGACCATTGTTGCGATGACGGTCCATCATACTTGCCCGTATCGAGGGGAGAATGAAAGGAGAGCAGCAGAAGAAAGTGCACAAGTATGGGACGACGGAAAAAGTCCATACGGTACGTCATGACAACGCGACGGTCCGTTGCATGGCCGTCGACCCAGCCGCATTTTGCCTCTTCAGCAATTAGAATTCTTTGTAATGGGTTTTGTTTATAAATAGTTCGAAAAACCTCGTTTTGAGGTTAGAAACCAGGATAAGTTAGGACATCATATTATTAGATTATTTGTATTTAGTGTTGATTTTTCGGATTATCATTGATTGATTGGTGGGTGGGTGTGATTGAGGTGAGTAATCAAGAAACCTTTTGGATTCGTATTCTTTCTCTTGAAGTAAGTACATGAATTCGATTGATATATTTGAATATTGTGTTTATGGCTATGAGTAATAAACTCCATAACTAGGGTTGTAGAGAACCATAGGGCAATAATGAGATAAAACCCTAGCTTAAATTACCAATTCTACAATAGTGTCCTTGCAGTTATTAATAATTCTTTCGTCGTTTTAGACGGAATTTTCAGGTGATCAACGTTAGAATCGCCTTTCATGCTAATTGTCGGACCAAGAAGGTAGATAATAGGAAATTAGAATTATTTTAAATAGCTTATAGTGTCTGATATTTAATAGGCTAGTATGATTGGTACGAGGGTAAATAACTTAGTGAAATATCGAAAAGATGCTTAATAGGAGGTAAAGATACGGGCTTGGACAGCACACGCGTAGCGGACCAAGTGCGCGAGTGGTTTTTTCTAGATGCCGACCAAGGATTTAGAAGTACATACTTATCACTTGCATGCAAGAGACTAGGAAGAATGTTATAGTTAGAAATCAAGTTATGAAATGGGGGAACACTGTAAACCCTAGTTACTTTGATTTAATTGATTAAAATCCAACTTTCACAAATGCTAAGTGTCTCTTTCAAATTCGTTAGTACTTTTACCAGTTAGAGATATAAACCCACCCTTGTTATGTTTAAGGAAGTCTTCAACGAGAACAATAGTAATATTACAGTTGAAGTAAGTCCTAGACTATTTTCCTCGTGGAAGATCCAAACCTCCTAGTTGGGGTTATTTACTTGTAACGACCTTTGACTTTTTATTTAAGAAGTAAGTTTGAGCGTATCAAAATTTTGGCGCCGCTGCTGGGAGAATTTAGTTTAGATTCAACTTCACCTTATTCTATAGTTGTGATCTTTTCTTGACTGTACTTGTCTTATTGTTTTGATTTCTTTTCAAAACTATCCTCAATTGTATGCCACATACACGGAGATGAAGAGAAAATGTTTGGTTCCCTATGATCCGAGTTAGAGCGGCACCCCCCCTAAGGAGCATATGAATCGAAATTGGGATAAATAATGAGGATCCGAACCAGAAAATCCCAGATCGGGTGTTGCTGTTCATGTCCAGATGTTAACCGATGACTCCGGGTGTGAACATCAAAGACGGGGACAGAATCCCGCTCCACAGGCCCCAAGACATTAATACAGCAGGCTTGATAACATAGCAGATAGATGTCGGATGGGACAGTTTTGCATCCTCTACCCACAGGCCACACTTTTGTTGGTAACGAGTAGTCTGATGCAAATGCTACTGCAGAGGTTGTTGTCAGGCTTACCTTCTGAGTGATCCAATGCCCATTATAGTTCAAGGTAAGGGCAGAGTGTTGTAAAAGTGTGTGGGGAGGCCTGATTTGGGACTCTGATGTAATAATGCTCGAGTGTTTCCTCTATCCTGACTGGGAGGAGGCTGCTATTGGGTTCACTGAGCTCCTATAACAACTCCCCCTTTACTTGGAATCAACAAGGGATGTCTTTAGCACGCTACTATCCGGTCTCCAAGAAAACCTAAAAAACAAAAGACAGAGTGAATAATTTGTGGCACTACCAGGAGAGCCACTTAAGTAGTTCTTGGGATGAGTCAACCTCATTCTGAGAAGTGCTTCCAAATCACCGTATAGTGAGAATCACTGAAAGAATACTTCTATCGGGGAAAAGATGCTAACAAAAAGCAGTGTTGGAACTTATAGCAGGGGAATCTTATGGAGAATGTCCTTATGCGGAGATCGCCGAAAAATTAGAAAAACTATCTTGGAATAACAAAGATTGGAAGCACTCAGGAAGTCTGATACAGGGGAGAAACACCTTCGAAGTGCAAGTCACCAACCATCCATAGATGAGAGGGAAGAAATGCTCAGTATGAGAACAAGTTGGGTGGTACTAAAACATGTCACTGGGGTGCAGGAAAAGATTAATGCAGTCAAATACTGGCTCTAAACCACCACCCCCCTAAAGGTGAATGTGACTATGAGGAGGATTCCTAGCAGTCAATGAACAAGGGGGGTTTCCGGACCAAGCCCCCAGCTCAACATAGATATTGACGCCAAGGTCAAGGAAACCACGTCGGAACTACGGTAATACAACCGTGAGGCTCACTTATGTCGAGATGTAAACTACAACCGCGACAACAACTTTAAAACAGGGTGGTGGTAACTAACTTCTAATAGGAAACGACAGGAATGGGCCTCTTATCATCCCGGCTCAACATTGTGAAGTTGACTCCTTAGGGATGGGATGGGACATACTATGGCGCGAGTTGAGGATATGTTGCACAAATGATGAGGAGGGTCGAGTGCTAGTGATGAGCACATTTAAAGTTGATACACAAGAAATTTAGCTAAGCAGAGTCGAATTGCCAAGTGGCCCACTTATCTGCAGACAGTGAACACAAGGCAAACCGGGCACTCTCCTAGCAACACTGTCCAAAATACAAAGAATGATGGCACTATATTGCAATCACTACTCGGGGTGGTAGGCGAACCATTAGACCCACCTATGCATATACTAAGGAAAATGTGAGAAAGGATAATGTAATGTAGTAAAGGGTAGGGGGAAGCAGAGGAAAGTAATCTGGCAAAAGATAAAGAAGGTATTCTATACAGGTAATTCCTCATGCCAGTCCCACCCACCACCTTTCCGTCAGCAGATTAGTGATAAAAAAACCGAGGAGGTAAAACCGGCCGTTTTCGTGAACAATGTGAAACACTTTCTATTCAACTTCCCTTTGGTAGCAAGCTCTGACACAAATGCCATCCGGTTATGCTAAATTTATGAACAGATCGCGGTCACTAAGAAAAGATCGATTCACTTTTGAGGATGATGCTAGACTACAGCATTGTAGTGCTATTGCTACAAGATCCCGGTACAAAAGAAAAGAAGATCCGGGTGCGTTCACTCGTCCTTGTACAGTGGGGTCATTACATTTTGCGAAAGCCTTATGTGATCTGGGGGCAAGCCTTTAATCTCATGACCCTATGAATTACAAGAAGGTGGGTTGGGGGAATCCAAAACCCACTACATGCGGTACTGATGGTCAATCAGGATGTGAAAAGGCCTTATGGGAAATCAATGATGTGTTAGTAAAAGTGGGGATCATTCATCTTTCCGGCTGTTTTGTATTCTGATTGTGAGTCGATTTGAAGTGCCTATTATTCCTTGGGAGGCCATTCCTGCTACCAAGTAGAGCCTAGTTGATATGGAGAAGGAAAGAGTGACTTTCAGTTGATAATGAAGAAGCGCCTTCAACCATTGTAAGACCAGTGAATGAGGCAGAGTGCTTGAGCTCAATCGGATTCTGCCATAGTCCACAAAGAAGAAGATTGAGGAAGGAGACTGAACAGAAAAATGGCAAAAAACAGCGTTTTGGGGGGATTTGGGCGATGTAGATATCTGGGGGTGCCTTGTCTCTCGGCCAGCTCAAGTTCCAATGGACAGCGTCCTTATTTGCATTACCAAGTTTCCCTCATGGAGTAGTTTGAGTTAAAATCAAGGAGGGAGTGCGGTTTTTTTTAAGAGGAATAGATGATAGAATCAACTCTATTTTGGGGGCATAAAGAATCGCGGCATAACTAAAGTAATCGAGGCAAACCATCTTGATGAAGTTTGATTATCAAGTGTCCCCAGTCGTGCCTAAGACGGTGATGGGTCAGGCGTAGTCAACGGCCCTTCCAGTCTGATGAGGAGGCAACACTGACGGCACACCTTCTGGGTCAGCTTACAAATGAGGAAGGGAGCGCTCTGGTCATTTAGGAGTATCATGTTCGAGGAAGCTTTGGGCTATTGCAGAGGTTCCCGCAGCCGCCACTGCCGCAGCGTCGGCCTGGTAGTGAGGCTGACAGTTCAGACTTACATCGGCGCTACCAGTTAAAGGTTCCCAACCACAGCCGTGACCAGCCAACCGGTGGGTGTGTCAACTGGCAGTTTGAAGTTTACTCCGAACGCGAAATTCTGACACGATAAAGGAGTAATGACTCGACACTCACTTGGAGCGGCGTTACTTACAGGGAGTCTTCCCCACGATGACGGACATCCCATAATCCTCTTCACAGGGATCGCTTAGAGGTGGACAGCACGTCCCTTTAGGAAGATACAGCGAGGAGATGGTTCGGAAGAGTTCTACGATCCTACGTAGCGACTAGCGATCATAGACGACAGTAGCGGGCTGCCCTCTATAAACATGGCCCCATTGCAGCAGGTCTCGAGTCCGAGGAGTTGCAGGTTGGACATTTTCCCTGCCAGCCATACGCGGTTCCTATACGGCGAGGGCGACGTGCCATATGCTAACGACCCCCTCACTGCCGAGTTTGGGAATCCGTGGACAGATAGTGAAGGATGGACCGTCTCTTTGCGAGAGCCAGCAATGAGAGAGGACCACCAGATGGTGGATGGCCCGTGCACCCTATCAGTAGAGAGAAAGGGAACATCGTTCGTCGCAAAGTTCTTGGGCTGATCGTCCGTCATGCCTTCCCCCAACAGTGTTGAACATAGTTACCTGGGATCGAGCAGCAAGTGTGAGTGGCGGCGGCATGTAGCCGAGCTTCGAGGCTGGACTAAGATGGCTTCTCCAGGCAGTCATGCACGAGAGGGCATCAAGGTCACTACTACCTACCCTTCCAGTGTATGATCTTTGCCCTTTTGCAGGTCTGCAGGTGTGCCATATGGCACGTCAAATCATATTAGGATAACCGCAGGGGCAGCTGTCGACGTCCGGCCCCTATCAGAGACGAGGCCAATGAGTTGGCTCCACGCAGAGGGCCCCATTCCACAGAGATGCCCCCCCCCACTGCTGATGATCATGCGGATACGGGATCCCCTGGCCGCCACAGGCCAAGGAGTCAACTGACCACTACCCCGGTCGAGTCGTATCCCGATTCGGTAGTACGCACAGCCGAGCTCCTCTTGCACAGCCCACTCTACCAATACTGGTACCGATTTCTAGGGTGCACAAAAACTAGAGGCACAAAATGGCAACCCCTTCTGCACCATATTCGGAGTGCGATGCAGAAGACGATTACAGAGTCTGAAAAGCACGTCTAGAGAGGAAGAAGCATGCAGCAGTTTACAGGCGGAAGATTGACTTTGGAGGTTTAACCAAGCGTCCTGGACGTATTTGAGTTGAGAAGTGTCTATACAAAAGAACCCCTGACCAGCCCCTCAGGTTGATGTGTCGGACTCTTCAAGCTGCAATGACAGTCTTCAGCAGACAGCTGACCGATCAAGAGGCAGGGTTGCCGAAAGTTGAGGCCCCTTCTGTCGAAGCCTGCTGATGGCTACGTGCTAGCGGCCATGTTACTACTTCAGAAATTCCACCACTCTCCTCGAGCAGAGTGCCAAGAGGCGGAGGGGTTTGAGCAGCGGATGCAGGCGCGAGCAAGAGGAAGAAGGAGCGCGAGGAGATTGGAGGCTGCGCAGAGAGCTTATTGCTGACGAAAGCGGCGCCCAGAGAAGAGCGTTTCGATTTGCGGCTGGGGGTCTAGCTCCAGCAATGAGATATCGCTTGGTGGGCACTACTGATGTGAGGTGTTGCTCGAGCGACAAGTACTGAGAGGTGTCCATATGTCAGCGACGGAGTTCTGGGAACCGGGACCACCATCTTGCGGATCGACGGCGCTTTGCGCAAGGTTGCTTCCACCTACACTCTAGATATTTACATTTGTATGAATTTGGACAATGATGTTTTTTTTCTTGTTGAGGGTGGTGTAAATGGGATCGTGAGTGTTAGGGTTGAAGTCTGAGTAGCACAATTCACGTTCCTCTTTTGGGGTGATTGCTGTGTTCGTTTTACCCAAAATATGATTAACTTTTTCTGTGAACGGCCATGTTAATCTTTTGTACAAGGTTAATTCTTAGAAGCACGATGGATAAAATGATATCTGATAAAACGGGAAAAATGCATGATAGGCATAGTAATGACTACTTTGGTGGCTCAAGCGGGAAATAGGTACACCATTCATTACCCTAAATCTAAAATCGAACTAGGTGTTGACATCTGGGATGTCTTAAGTGATGTGTGTGTGTCAAGTGAGTGTGAGGAGATTGCATGTCCACTGTTTGTGGCTTTGCTAGAATTGCCTGGTTTAGTCTGCTGAAAGTAAGTTGGTATAGACAATTAGGGGAAAGGTATCATAGGCCCTTTTTTAAAAAGCCCATTTTAAGCCCTAAATAAAAGAAACAAACTGAATTCTATCTTCTTTGATCCCAATAATCTGAGCTTAAATTAGATCATTTCTTTTACCAACTAATCTTTTCGTTGGGAAACCCAGTGTTGGCCCTGGTACTCCTTGGACATGTGCACCGCAGTTATGCAAAACGCCATAAGTTGAGGGTGGCCTAATGTAGTAAAACCATTGTTATGGCCCTGACCCAACTTTGGGTATTGTGACTTGCCTCATGGCACAGACAGACATGATGGTTGAGGTGGCTATTATGAGGATATTGGAACGTGGGGTTTGAAAAGCACAAAGAGAGAGATAAGATAAGTAAAGTGACTCAAAATTAGTTGAAAATAAATAAAGAATAGAATATAGACTAGAATTAGAAACCAAGAAAAGAAGAGAGTCACTCACACAAATGAAGAACGAAGAGAAAATAGCAAGAGAAAACGAATATGAGAAGACTGGGCGAGATAAAATGATAGAAAGGGGAAAGTTTTAGCCGAGATATCAGGAGGCAAAAAGTCACTAAAATGTACCTTTTATACCCACCTGACCCTGAAACTATGTTACAGCAAAACAAAGTCCTATCGTGATCCTACAGGTGTATAGCGAAACACTTAAAGCAGTGAAAATAAGGGGGCAAGTTATGGCAATTAGGTAGAATGAGGGTGACTTTGTTATGGAGTGAGTGTTGGAAAAGTAATCCTTTATACCTCAAATGAACTCCATGGTGGTGAAAAATGAGGAGTCTTTTGTAAAGTGAGGACATGTTCCAAACCAGAATGTTAGCACACGGCTGAGAGATTGCAAGAGGGAGGAGAGGTGTTACTGTCATGTGAGTTCTGTGTATGTTCTAATCCCACAAAAAAAACTTCAGCCTAATGTGATAGCATGCATAGATTTGATGAGATAAATCGGGATTGATAGACAAATGATGCAAAGGATTAAAAACATGGATTACTCATGTACACTGATGTGTAGTGGGTTCATTTAAGTGCGTCGCTTGAGGACAAAACGAATTTAAGTGAGGGTGTTGATATACCAGGTTTACGAGTTATAATTAATACTTTTTTCCTTAAGTTTAGTGTGTCCGAAAGCTTTTTGTGTTAATTTTGAATTAAGGTTCTCTCTTGTTTTGCAAGAATCTGTCAAAGTGGAATGCGGAGATTTGAGCGGAACAATGTAGAAGAGACCACCTACGGAGCTATGACGGTCGTCGCTGCTGTTGACGTCCGTTACTCGTGGCAGAGTAGTGCTAGCGTGCTGAAAGGAAGAATGGGAAGTCTCTGACCAAGTGTGGGATTTACGAAGATTGTGACGGTCCAGTCAGGCTATGACGAGTTCAGTTCTGTAGGTTCGTGTGGAGTTCAGGAGAAAGTGATACCAGTACCCAGATTTCGGATGAGTTGAAGTATTTTAAAAGAAGACCCTCGACCGGAACGTTGTTCAATGACGTCCGCATACTGCCCGCGAGGGGAATGCAGAGAGAGCAGAAGAAGTGCACAGTAGGGGAGAGGAGTCCATAACGGGCTCCGTCATGACCACGACGGTCGTCGCATGGTCCGTTGGACCCAGATAGGTTGTTGGCAGATTTCAGCAATTAGAATCTTGTGTAATTCAGGTTTTTGGTTGTTATATAAATCGTTCGACAAAAACTCATTTTTGAGGTTAGACACAGATAGTTAGACATCAATTATAGATTATTTTTATAGTGTTAGATTGTCGGGATTATCATTGATTGAATTGTTTGTGATTTTGGGGATTAATCAAGCAAAGCTACGTCCTACTCTAGACTTTGAATTTTATTCTTGCTCATTGAAGTAAGTACATGATTTTATCTTGCGAATTGAATATTGGGGTTATGGCATGAGAACTAAATCCACTAACTAGGTTGCTGGGAACATAGCAACATAATGAGATCAACCCTAGCTAAAATAAAATTCTAGAATAGTGTCTCCGCATGTATTAATAATTCTTCACTGTAGACGTATTTTGAAATGACTTGATTCACGTTAACTCGCTTAATGCTACTTGCCGGACCAAGTAGGTAGATATAGGAAACATATAACTGATTTAGTGTATGCGATCTAATAGACTAGTATGGATTGTACGAGGTAATACTTAGCCCAAAATATCGAATACGATGACTTAAATGAGGTAAAGATAAGGAGTAGAGAAAAGCAACAACGTGTCAGCCGGACCAAGGTGGGCGTGAGATTTTTAGATGGCCGGACCCAGATTAGAAATACATCAACTATCATTTAGCATGCAAGATAATAGGAAAAGGAATTGTGATAGTTAGAATTATAAAGTTTATGAAACCTTATGGGGAAACGTAAACCCTATGTTACTTGATTAATTGATAAAATCCAACTTTCAAAAGGCTAAGGAATTGGTCACTTTCAAATTCGATAAGTACGTTTACTATTTAGAGATAAATCCCCCTTTTTATGTTTTTACTTGCTAGGAAAGTCTTACAAGGGTCCGAACAATCGTAATAACAAGTTGAAGTTAAGGCTAGACCTATTTCCCGTGGGAACGATTCCCAGCCTCCATAGTTGGGGTTATTTACCTGACACGACCGCTTTACTTCTTATTTAAGAAGTAAGTTCGAGCGTATCAGTCATGCACCATGTATGCTAGTTCACCTTCGCCCAGAATCAGAGTTAAGTATAATGGCCAACATTCATAGAAATTTAAGGAAAGAATAACCCATTCCAAAGGAAGTGTGGCACAAGGAGGTAGTGGGATTTTTGCATGCTTTAAATATTGTAAAACCCAATCGAGTAAATGTCATGATGGCGTGACAGGATGTTTTAAGTGTGTTAAAGAGGGTCACATCATGAGAGAGTTCCCTAAGAATAATAAAGGTGGTGGAAATCTTGGCAATAAAGCTCAATCTTCATCAGTTGATCCACCAGATAGGGCTTAACCTTGAAGAGTCACTTCAGAGACTTGCGGAGGGGTAAACCTTCTTTATGCAACTACTAGCCCCAAAGAACAAAATAACTCTCTAGACGTTGTTATGTGTATGATCAAATTCTTCACTTTTGATGTTTATGATTTGTTAGACCTAGGATCAAGTTTTCGTTGAACTTTTGTGGCAAATCAAATTTGAGATTTCTTTGGAAAAAAAATGTGTGAAACCATTAGGTGGTACACCAATTGGGGAGAGTATATTATCGTGGAAAGAGTTTTAAGTAATTTATCCTTTCCATGAATCATAAAATACCTGATGATTTAGTAGAGTTAGAAATGGTAGATTTTGATGTCATTCTAGGTATGGACTTATTATATGTATGTTATTCATCAATAGACTGTAGAACTCATGTTGTATAGTTTCAAATTCCTAATGAGACAGTCATAGTGTGGACTAGTATTTCTGCAGTTCCTTAGGTCGTTTCATTTCATACCTTAAGGCGAGGAAGTTAATTGCAAAGGGGTGTATCTATCACTTAGTCTGAGTTAATGACTTTAGTGTTGAGGTATCTTTCCCTCAAACAGTGCGTATAATCTGTGAGTTTCCAAAAGTCTTTACTGATGATCTACCCAGAGTCCCACCCAAAAGTGATATAGACTTCATTATAGACTCTTCCCTGATACTCACCCTATCTCTATTCTTCCATACAAAATGGCACAATCAGTGTGTAAGAGTTCCCAATGCAATTGTAAAAATATGGTATGTCAAGTTCATAGAAAAGCGTTTCTTAGTGGGCATCAGGTTGTTTGTGAGAAAGAAAGTTTGTTCTTTAGGTGTGAATAGGACTATGCAATTATACGGGACCTCAAGAATAAATATCCCTTTCCAAGGATGTGATCTTTTTTAATCAACTTGAAGGTGATTCTTTTTTTTAAAGATTGACATCATATTAGGATATCATCAGTTAAAACAAACTAAGCATATGTGATATTCCAAATACAACTTTTCGATCAAGATATGGTCATTATGAATATTTGGTGATGTCCTTCTGTTTGACAAATGCACCTACAATGTAAATGGATCTTACGAATAGTCTTTATAAGCCTTAATTAGATCTAGTTTTCATCGTTTTCGTTGCTAACATACTGCTTTATTCAACAAATGAAGAAGATTATGCTAGTCAGCTAAAAATTGTTCTTAAACTTTGAAGGATAAGGAGCTATATGCCAGGTTCTAAAAGTGTGAGTTTTTGCATAAATTTCCGGCATTCTTGGGTCACAGTATTTTATTTGATGGGATTAAAGTTTACACTCAGAAGATAGAAGCAGTTCAAAGTTAGCCTAGACCCACATCTCCTACAGATATAAGGAGTTTCTTGGGTTTTGCTGCATATAATAGGAAATTTGTTGAAGGGTTTTCATTTATCTCATCTCCTTTGACCAAGTTAACTTAGAAGACAGTCAAATTTCAATAGAATGAAGCTTGTGAGAAAAGATTTTTGTAGTAGAAAAAGAGATTGACGACCGCTCTGGTTTTTACCTTACCAAAAGGAACTCTAGGTTTTTGTGGTGTCTTGTGATTCATCAAAATTTGTCTTGGGTTGCATGTTGATGCAAAAGGCAAGGTTATATCTTATAACTCTAGACAGTTGAAGGTTCATAAGAAGAATTATCCAACTCATGACTATGAATAGGCTGTAATAGTGTTTGCTTTGAAGATATAGTGCCACTACTTGTATAGTGTTCGTGTTGATATATTCACTCCCCACTAGAGCCTCCAATATGTGTTTACTCATAAAGAACTAAATCTCAGATAGAGGACGTGATTTGAATTACACAAGCAATATGACATGAGTATTCTTATAACAAATGTAAGGCTAATATGGTTATTTATGCCTTAAGAAAGTTGTCCATGGGTAGTACTGCCTATGTAGAAAAAGAAAAGAGGGAGTTAGCTGAGGATATATAGAGACTTGAACGCATGGGAGTCAGATTTATGGATTCCATAGAAGGAGGCATAATTGTATCCAATGGGGCTGAGTCATTAGTAGTGTCACCGGTGAAAGAGAAGCAAGACCAAACTCCCATTTTGCTTGTTTTGAAGGCAAGTTCCCATAATCAAAGAGTATTGACTTTTGAAAAAGGGGAAGATGGTATACTAAAGTACCAAGGAATATTATGTGACTCAAACACAGGATATTGGAGGATTTTCATATCTCTAGATATTCCATTCATACGGGTTCCACCAAGAATTACCATGATGTGAGAGCGATATATCGGTTGGAAGGTATGAAAAAAGATATTGTTATGTTTGTTGCCAAATTTTCAAATTGTAAGCAAGTAAATGTAGAGAACAAAACACCTGGAGGGTTCGATCAGACTATAGAAGTTCTAGAATGGAAGTGGCAAATAATAAATATAGACTTTATCACAGGCTTGCCAAGATCTCGAAGGAAAAACATGGAACACAATGGGTGACTTGTGGATAGATGCCACCAAGTTCAGCCCATTTTTGCGTTGAAGAATACTTTATCTAGTATAGGATTATGCTAACTTATACTTTCAAAAAGTGATAAGACTCCATTAAGTTCCAATCTCAATTATTTCAGATGATGGGTGCACAAATTTACTAAAAAGTTATGGACAACTTCAGAAAGGCTTGGGTTAAACGGGAACTGAAACACACGTTATAATAATCTATATGGAAAGGCAGAACGTACTGTCCAGACATTCGAGGATATGCTGAGAGATTGTGTGATCAATTTTAAAGGGAGTTGGGATGATCAATACCTCTCATTGAGTTCTCCTACAACAACAATTATCATTCCAGCAGCCAAATGTCTCCATATGAGGCTCTTTGTGGGAGAAGATATAGATCTCCTATTGGGGGTTTGAAGATGGTGAATCTTTATTGATAGGACTATATCTAGTTAACTAATCTATGGAGAAGGTGAAAGTGATTCAAGAAAGATTGAACATAGCCCAAAGTCGCCAAAAGTCCTATTTATATGTTAGAATAAGGCCATTAGAGTTTGAGGTGGATGATTAGGTGTATCTTAATCTTTCACCCATGAAAGATGTTATGAGGTTTTGAAAGAAGGGGAAACTTAGTCCCTGGTATATCAGACCTTATACAATCTCCAAGTGAGTGTGCAATGTGGCTTATGAGTTGGAGTTTCCCCAAGAGTTAGCAATTGTTCATCCGATATTAAATATTTTTATGTTGAAGAATTACTTGGGTGATCTTTCATTGTTAGTACCAACTTAGAATGGAGGGATTAAGGATAACTTACCCATGAAGAGGTTACGGTTTAGATTTTGGATCGTCAAGTTCGCAAATTGAGGACACCGGAAGTTGCTTCAGTCAAGGTCCTTTGGAGGAACAAATACTCTGAGACGATGACTGGGACCTTGAGGAGGATAGCAGTAGCTAGCTCCCATCTCTTTGAATCCCTTGAGACTGCTATAAAGGTATTAACTTCTCATCCCCTTCACACGCTTCGACTAGGTGTACGATCTTGTTATTAGTTGTTGTTGTTGAGATATGAAGTGATGTTACTACCCTTAGCTTAGTAAACAAATTCTCATTCGAGAACGAATGTTACCAAGGGGAATATATTGTAACATCTCATAACAACAAATTAGTAAGATTAAGCTAAAAACAATGAATATTCAATTTTAGGATGAAATAGCGAAATCTCAAAAATTTCCAGCTTTCAAAAGTGAGTTTTGGTGATTTTCAAACGACCATAACTACCGTCTCATGAATACTTTCGATGAGTTATTAAAATGGTCGGAAATATCTTGGAAAGATCTTTTCAATTCCACCAAGTTTGCAAAAATCGAATGTTGTATGAGGGAGATATGCCTTTCGGAATCTGGTTTGTTGATGTGAGTAAAATCCAATCTAAATTTTAGTACGGGTAAAGTGTCTTTCACCCTAGTATTTCCTAATTAATTGTTAGGTTTTATTAGGGGTAAAACCAAGTACCAAATAAATTTTAGAAAAACTAAGAACCCTCAGGGCTTGGGAGAAAAGAGAAAGAAGAAAAAGAACAAGAATTGTCTAAGAACGCCAAGATCGTTGCATGGATTCCATCTAGGGTGATCCTATCGAGGTATGTGAGATTATTTGATTTTGGGTCCTTTCACCCAGACCGGATTTGTTTCTATTCATCAAGTTAGAGTATATTAATGATGAATATAGGAGTTCTTGATGGAAATTCGTTTATTTCTTGTTGGTTGAATTGTAGTGTATCACAAGTATAATTGATTCATGTTCCGGAGTTTTTTTGGATCTTATGTATTGGGTAATGAATTATTTAGAGACACAAAGTGTTTGGGGTTGGATCCATGGAACTTCGAAAAGTTTAAAATTCAATATTTGATAAGGGAAGACAGAAAACCCATATGACGGGCCCTCGGGCGCCTCACATACCAAAGCCCATCAATAAAGACTCTTTCTGTCAGGCTCTTGTGCGCCGCACCAGCCCGAGTGCTTCAGGACAGTGTCCTTCAGTAAAGCTCTAGCACTCTGCGCCTCTCATAGCCAACACACCCTGGAAAACCCATCCTTTCTCGATCTTTTAGTACTAGTTCCAAAGTGATATATCTATTATTCCTAAATGATTCCAAAACTCAAAAGTAGATCTAAACATCATGAAATTATCCAAAAACATGAGATCATGATCCTTGAATCCATCATCCAAGTCAAGGGAAGTTAAGATCAAAGTCAATGAAGTTAGGAGTCAAGTTTAAAAGTAAGAAGGAAGTCAAAATAAGTTTTTAATGTTTTCAAGGAATCTTAAAAAAATAATTGTAAAGTTTTTTAACGCTGAAATTACAATATGAGAAAAGAGAAATAATTGAGTTAAATTCTCAAAATATAAAAGGAAATAAGTATTCCCTAAGAGTTAAGTTTCAAGTTAAAAGAGCAAAAGTTGAGTTCATTTCTCAAAAAATATAAGGAATTAAGTATTGAAAAATGGTTTATAAATGTTTCACTCTTAAGCTAAAAGAAACTAAGTGTTTGAAAAGTGATTTGAACAAAAAAGGGAACATTGATTCCAAAATGGGCTTCCTAAAGCTAAAGGGCTTAGTAATATCTCAACCCAAAGGAAGGAAATTTTATTTAAAGTATGAGCTAAAGTATATCTTGGGAGTATTATTGAGAACCGATGTGTATATTAGAATTCATATTAACTTAAATCTCCATTGTTAAACCACATGAAGCAAATTATGGGGAATTGAAGGTCATACTTTTTAGATGATCACGTAAGTTATCTAGTTGACTCCACTAATGCTAAGTAATGTACATATGGAGGAAGGTCTTAGGATGGTCCTTGGGCTCAGTGAGGTAAAACGTCACATCATTACTTAGGTCTGAGGTAGAAGGTTTTCGGGTAGAGAATCTCCACAAAAACTTATATTACTTTACTAGATAAGTAAAAATTGAGTTTTTTATTAATTTAATTAATGTACTAAGGTGTGGTATATTTTAAGCTTTATTAATATCACATTGTTTTTAAATTGTCTATGTAAATACTTTGAGTAAAGCATATTCTTGCTGAGTAGAGTCAAGGTAAAAAAAAAAAAGTTAAATTTCCTAAAAAAAATCCCTCAAGTCTAAGTCTTGTTATATGCCACTCGCCACACCATATATTCAATTGTTCTCACATGGGCGCTGACCTGCATCATTTCATAATGCGAAATGCAGGTTATAAAGAGGTGCAGGAAGCGCAGCGGTGATCCCGTTGAGCACTCCATAGTCAATTGGTGAACCTACTTTCATTCCGGACGACATCTTTTTTTTTTTGCTTTTCAAGCTTAGTTCATTAGGAAGATGTGGGGTCTGTCCCAACATTCATCTTAGTTATTAGAGGCTTCATAGATAGATAGACAGTTAGTAGTTCAATTTTTCTATCTAATTTATATTATATTTCATTTGTTCAAGTGTTGAGATTTAGTGTAATTTTGATTAAGACAATTAATTATGTTATTTGATGAGAATGCTTTTAATTCTTTATATGAGATGATTATAGTTTTCTGATGAGTTATGTAATCCAGGCCAAGGGTTCCTTCAATTTTAACAATAGTCATTGGGTGCCGACCAAGTCTACGGTGTAGGGTCTTGGCGTGACAATAAAAAACTTTGTCGTTTACCTTTGATAAATTGTTGGTAGGCAAGAAAAATATAATAATTTGTGAATAAATAGGATTATAAATCAATTTTGTCATTTAGCTATAAAATTTATCAACCGCTAATTCCCGTTTTTAGTCAATTCTTATGTGAACAAGACACTTTAGAAGAGATTAAAGTTGTCGAAACAAAAGGTTTCTAAATACGCACAATCATGATTGAAGAATCTTGATGAGCATTTGCACTATGTTTATACACAATGTAATATAGATATCGTCTAACTTGTTCTCCCTTTTCCCATTAGTCCCTTCGCTAGCTTTGCTTCTGCTCAAGTCATTTTCCATCTATACCACAAGATTATATGTAATTTATCTTGATAATGGGAACAATATAGTTCTAACTTCTCTAATATCAAATTTTACTTATATTTGTCCATATTGACATAATTGTTCCTGATATATATATATATATATTATATATATATATATATATTATATATATATATATATATATATATATATATATATAATATATCATATATATATATAATAATATATATATTATATATATATACTAGATATAATATATATGAATTAGATTATGGTTCTCGATTTATTAACATGTAAGATTCTGATATGTGTAAATTTGCCTGGTAGATTGGATGATCATAACATATATTGGTGAAATAAAAAGTTTGTCAATGAAATTCATATGTCGTTATAGATATTAATTGATATATCTTTTTGAGAAGCAAATATGTTTTCATCGTGTAAAACCTTGCTAGTGGATTTATGAATCCGACACATGAAATAAGCGAAGTAGTACTTTAAAGGAAATAATCGTTGTGTTAAATTATTCACTAAAAATTTTAGTTATTGATTATTATCTAAAATATTAACATGGACAATTAAAAAAATGTTTAATGGGTCTTTTTTAAATTTAAATTAAGGAGTGCAAATATGAATTTCTAGTGGAATGAATTTTAATTTAGTATGGATAATTAAAATTAATTATTTGGTATAACTTTTATAATATGAAGCCTCAATAATTAATTTTGTGGTCTCTAACGTGGCAATATTTAACTAGAACTCAGAATCTTGTTTTTATAGAGAAAAGAGGAGAGTAGCGTGAGTTTTTCCTTTAAAAAGAAATCAATCGTGCATTTTTCTTGTTAAAGAAAATAGATAGTACTTTTTTTCTTTTTGAATTGAAAGAAATCTTTATAGGTAGGATTCTCTTCTCATAGAAAAAGATTGAATGTTTCAATTCATACTTCGCCAACCATGTATTTAGAGAGTTCACATGTAAATTTGAGATCATTGTACAAGGCAACATAATTGTTGTCTATTTATGATTCACTTGATGATCTATCTAACTAGAGAATTCACTTGAAGGAAGATATGTCTAAGTGGTGGATTTACTTTTTAACATTTTAAGAGGTAATTCTTTAATGAAATTTCTACATGTTTATGTGTTGTAGCATAAACGTATATGATCTAGAATAAACGATTTGGATATTTATATTATTTATTAAGGCAATAAGATTCTAATATGCTTCTATTGTGCATATAATTTTCTAACAATTGGAATTAAGAACTAATTTTAAATCTAAATATATAGCGTAATCTAGTTATACATATTCATTAATATGTATATGACACTACACCATTTTAGGCCTAAAGCAACACTAAGTCAAGACAACGCTTGTAAAGTGTTTTCTAAACCTTCTAAGGCTACATTTTTAAAGTGTAGCCTTAGCTTTTAGCTTTTAGCCACGATAATATTGCCAACACTCATAAAACATGCTCTTTAGTAGTATAGACTACACTTTATAAGTGTTGTCATATCATAATATAATTGGCCACACTTATTTATCTAAATGGCTACAGTTTTAAAGTGATCTATTTTTATAATTATAAAAACAACACTTGCCAAATGTAGCCTTGTAGTTTTCACTAAAATATTTTTCTCCCTCCAACAAATTTAATTCTCCCTCCCAATTTTATTTCACCAAAAAAAATTAATAAACAATAAAAAAAGCTCTCCAATTTTCTAAAAGAGATTCTAGTTGCCCTAGATCTGTAATATTGGAGATATTAAATACATTTGTTTTTCATTAGCAGTGGACTCTCTATGGGATAGTTGTAGAAGAACTTGCCATATATTTCTCGTTCCTTCTTATACTCATCCATCATCTCTATAGTCTAAAATTTTGCAAGCGGTGCTGCAATTTCAGAACAACATCCTTACTTCACAAATGTGGATTCTTTTTAAATATTTCCAAGATAATTTATACTACTGAAGCTATGCATCTATGGTTTTACCAGTGACCCATTTATTTTGATTTGTTGATTTGAACTCTATCCCTAACTATTAGAAATTTGAATCTACTTCCAAAGTTTAGAGTAAATCAGGTTGCGGCTGTTGTTGTTAGGATTTCTATTTTTTGTCATGTTTTTGAGAAGTGGGTTACCCATAATACTTTGCTTCGAAGGAAGAACATCTGTCTTCTTTGACTCTGCTTTAGGTAGGGTTTAGATTTTCCCTCAAATTTTGGCAATTTCTAAATGTTTTGCTCTTCCACAACCTTTTGTCATAATGTGTATGTGGAAGAGGAGTTGTTCTCTTTGTGAATTTATTTGGAGAATTTAAATTTTGAGTTAACTTTCTTCCAAATTTTTGATATGTTTTGATAAATTTTTATATGATATTTCAGTAATTTTTGTTTCGACTAGTTTCTATTATTGTAGGATTGAAACTTGAATTAGGAACCCATAATTTTAATTCGAGGTTTTGTCGGTTGTAGAATCCTAATACATATACATTATTTGCATATTTTATAATTAATTTAAACTACAATGAATTGATATGGTCATAAATATTTATAAAAGTTAGACAGTGTCCCAAAAAACAACTAAAATGAAAATTAAAAAATATTCTTTCTTCACACAATTTATTATTCAAACCAAAAAATGTAAGCGTTTAAGATTTGTCATAAAAAACAACTATTTGTTTGTATTCAATGTATAAGAAATTAGAACATGAAAATAAATCACTCCCATTGTACGTACTTTTGTGATATTAAGACCTACTTATTATTATCTCTCTTATTGTTTTTCTTACGTCCATTTTAAATCTTTAATGAGAAATAGAAAATTGTCTCAACAAGTTTGGGGATCTAAAGCCAAATTTCTTAGAGATGCCTTACTTATTAGTTGACATATACAAACTGAATAATTATAATATCTAAATAAGGTGTAGAGAGGTAGAATTTACACATACATTATGAAGTAAGAGTGTAGAGAACGTAAATTTTCAATGAAAACTATATAGCATAAAATTTTATAATAATAAAACCTTACTAAAAAATTGAAAAGTTTTTATATATAAAGATATCAAAATATCATTGACCTGAAGCTCATAAGTTGATATAAAGATATTAGAATAATGTTGATTAGTTTAAGTGCTTCATATTTGAAGAAGACATTAACAAATAATATTTTGATCTTTTGTATAACACTAAACAATAGAATTTTCATAACAAAGAAGGTTTGAATGTTTGAGAGATTTCAGAATATTCAATGATGAGAGAATAAATATAGTGAATATGGAATCAAAAATTAAATATAATAATAATAAAGCACGATCGAGTTAACCTGGAACTGACAGACACTCGAAGACCATTATTGATCGTCAACCGAACCCCTCTCCAGATGAATGCAGCGGCACAATAAACTCAAGGCATACAAAACTTAAAAAAATGATGACATACTATGAAAATAAATTACAAACTTTACTCAACTAAAAAAAAACTTAGAAAAAATAATATATTCAACTCCCCATAAAATAAGAAACTTAAGTCTTTACAACATTTAACAAAATAAATTAAAAGACTTCTGAAACTCTACTATCTATCTATGAACCTCTAAATAACAAAGATGGAAGTCGGGACAAAACTCATGAAATCATGACAGAACTGAAAAGTAAATGAAATCCTCTGAAAGTAAGGAGGCTCACTAGAGTTTACTCAAACTCCACGTGGTATCAACAAAACTCCTGTTGATAATACCGAATAATTGAATCTGCATCATGAATGAATTAGACCAAATGACTCAATATGTGGAATGTATGAGCATATAAGGAAAATTCTAAAGCATAACATATCTTGAACTTAATAAAAAAAAGAAACATAATTACCTCTTGCAACTATCAATCTGATGAATACTAAAGGATATCAAAACCTACTAACTCTCAACTCATAACGGACTCTCAAGATCAGATATTCAACTAAAGATATGTATTCTACATTTGGGGAATCAACTCTTGGCTACTGAACTTCAATATAAAACACAAACAACATGCAATATATGGAATGTTTTTAAAATAGTTAGAAATCAATTAGTCTATGGAGAATACAATAAAAAATATTTTTATATATTAAAATATAATTATATTCTATGGGGGTTTCTAATTGATACTGAGCCTAATAAGCTAAATATCTTGCCCACTCGCTTCAAGAATTGTCCTATAATTTGCCTTCATTAGGACAACTAACTAGTAACCCACTAGTCTATATAAAAACTACTTAAGGAATTCTCTTAAAAAGAATCCTTTACTACTGATGCTACATGGTTTATGGAGACTTGATTTATCTGAACGTGCGTCCCCATATCGGTGCTCGATACTACTCCCAAAATGTACTTAGTTCATATGTTCTTAAAACAAAACTCTTTTTCTGCTAGTGCACCTGCACCCTGAAACAAATGTGAGTATAATAGTTAGAATTCGTACGACTTCAGAGCTAGACATGCCCAATTTCAGGGTAGTGTGGAACAAGGAAGTAATTAGGCTCTTGCATGTGCTAAATGTTGTAAAACCCATCTAGGCAAGTGTCATGATGGCCAATTGGGTTGTTTCAAGTATGGACAAGAGGTCACTTTATGAAAGAGTTCCCCAAGAACATGCAAGGTAGTGGAAATCAGGGTAGTAGATCCAGTATTCAATAGTTGGTCCACCAGATAGGCTACACATAGAGGAGCTACTTGCGATAATAGCGGAGTGACAAACCGTCTTCATGCGATCACTAGTCGTCATGCGCAAGAGAACTCTCCAAATGTTTTAACTAGTGTGATCAAAAGAACTCTCGAAAGAGTCTATTCTAGATGAGCGAGTATTTCGTGATTGTGTCATTTCCATCAATCACAAAGACACCATGTCTTATTCAATTGCGTTACACACGATGGATTTTGATGTCATTCTAGCTATGGAATGTTTGTTATGCGTCAATAAATTGTAGGATCGAGTTGTCTAATTCAAAATTCCTAATGAGCCTGTCTTAGACGGTCATAGTAGTTAGCAAGTGCCTGAGAGGGTCGTTATATTTGGTACCTTATGCCAAGAAGTTAGTTCGTAAGGGACGTGTCTATAACTTAGTTCGAGTTAATGACTCTAGTGTTGAGATACTCCTATTCAGTCAGTATTAAAAAGGAGTTTACAGAGTTTTTCTGGATGAGTCTACCTGTTAGGTCATTTTGACTAATGCACTGGCAATGTTCAGAGCTTATGAATAGATTTTTAAAACCTTATTTTAGAATTGGTTGTTATAGTCTTCATTGATGAGATACTAATATATCAGAGGAATGAAAAAGACAGGGCTAACCATACCGAATAGTTCACCAGACTTCACAGATAAGGACTGGTTATATGCTCGTTCTCTTAATGTGAGTTTGGCTTGAGGTATGTCCCCACACCGGTTGTTTAATTGGCCCACATAGTTTCAGGTAATGGATCGGGGTTGATACACCAACAAGATAGAGGCAGGTAGGTGGCTTGACTGACAACTCAACTAATATTGGGATTTTTCTGGGTTTGGTGGATATTATAAAAGGTTCGTAGGGGTTTATAGTTATTTTCGTCCCATTTGACCAAGTTAATCATAAAACAATAAAATTTCAATGGTCTCAAGCTTTGTGAGACAAAACTTCAAGGAATTTGAAAAAGAGGTTGACTTTTGCTCAATATTGACATTAGTAGAAAAACACTCAGGTTTTGGTGGTATTTTTGTGTGTACGGATACATATGGAGGTTGTTGGATTGTGTGTGTGTAGGGTGGCCAGGGTAGAACTTATTCCTCAAGACAATAAAAGTTCATGAGAAGACTAATCAATTCATATTTAGAGTGTATTTTATTATTTTACTTTTGAATATACCGCGTCATTTTTGTATGGTCTTCATGTTGATGTAGTCAGTGATCACAGGAGGTACTTGAATATGGGTTCACTCAAAGAACATAACTCAGAATAAGCGGGTGGTTTAGAATTACTCCAAGGATATGACATGAGTTGTCTCACCCTCTTTTGGAAACCAGGCCGAAATATTTACAACATATATGGCTTGACCTATAATTTTTGAAAAAAAAGATGGGTTTTGTTTGAGTACCAACCAAATTTAAGGAAAATATTAGGAAAATCTTTTTTCTATGTAAATGTAACTTTGGTTTTGATTTGCGAACCAGTAAGTTTCGAGGTATGGGTTTTGCGTACTCGAGGGAAAGGTATTAAGCCTTCCTTCAAGCCTATTCGTAAGATAGTCCTTAAACTCAATTTTGTATAAAATATGATTTGAAAAACTTGTTTATTTCCTTATTTATTCAAAAAATGTCAAGTTAAATTTGATTAGTTTTAAAAAAGTGAAAACAACGGTACGACATTATATGGCATTCTTAAAATAGATTTAATAGTTGTATTATTCTATGTGGAAATAATAAATAATTGTACAAATTATGATAAATTTATGTGTTAAAAATATATAGGTTGTCTCCTAATAATTTATCCTAAAAAATATAGAGTTTGAATTTCAACAATTAGGTTGCCTTTAAAATGGGAAAATAAAGAAAATAGTTAGTACGGGTGAATTAGATGGTAAAAATATGGTATGTTAGAGTGTAGAAATTATAAAAAAAAAAACGAAAAGTTTCTTTGTAAAAGTCGATGATAATAGTAGATATGAGAGAAAATACTGTGAAAATAATAAGTTATGTATAGAGAAAACTTAATACAAAATTTTTCCTATTGTGTATGACTTATATATGTGTGTACCTTGCTTATTTTGAACCAATAGAAATATCTAAAATCAGTGAAGATAGCATGTTAGGCAATTAAATGTTTAGTAATATCTAAAAAAAAGCAATAGCAAATATATTTCATAGGGTGGCGACGGATGTCAGAAAAAAATTGGCCTAACTATTGAGACTTATTATAAGTTTATTATTTTTTGTTGACGAGATGAGCCTACTTCTTATTTAGTTTCAAACAAAAAAGAGTATTTTCTAAAGGGTTAAACATGTAGTAAGTATTGATTAAGTAGAACAACTAAATATTCTTTTAGAATAACATTATCTTCCTTTTGAAAGTAGTTTTCAAAACTTTTAGCACTCGAGCTATACAACTTTTAAATTCTCAAAAATATAGTCGGTTTAGTTCCAAAATTTACTATTTTTTTATCCTAAACAACACTGGGTTGAAAAATAAGTTCAAAAAGATGACATTCTTACGCCAAAAAAAATAGGCCCAGTTGGGCTGCTTAAAATCTATAAGTTTACCTATTCAAAACCTGCATTTTTCAAGTTTAAAAACTTCTACCTTTTTAACTTAAAATTGCTCGGCAACGCTCAGAGCGTGGAAAGTGTATTTTTAACACTACAAAATCTGCACAGCTGGGCTGTTTAAAGCACCAGTTTTACCTCTTAAAATCGCATTTTAGCTGAAATCTTACACCTTACACCAGCCCACAAAAAAGGGTTGTGTATTGGACCAAAAACAAAGCATTTTACACTAAAAATCTGCTTAGTAGAGGATGTGGAACGCAACAGTTCACACTAAAAATCAAAAATCGCACTTTTAAGCTTGAGAATTCTGCAATTTTTTAACTCAAAAATCTGCATTTTTGTCTAAAAAAAACTTTGCAGTTCCCTCAACTTTAAAATCTGCACTTTTTTAACGTCAAAATCTGCACTTGTAACCTAAAAAAAAAAATGCAGTTTTACCATCAAATCAGACTTTCTATGTTCAAATTCGCAACTCAAAACGATACACTTTGAGATCCCAAAATAATCAAAAACCCCCTTGTTAGTGCTAAACTTGTATTCTAAATACTCGTTTATCAAAGAAAATCGGCGAAGAATTTCACACAGTCCAAACATTATTCCAAGTGAACTTCATTAAAAGCTATGGTTCATAGCACAAAAATGGTCGAGCACAATAAACTAGTAGAAAAAATATCCTTCTAAAAACTAAATAGCTCTATAATAAACCCAATATCTAAGCTGTGGAGGTGAACGCTAACATTATATGTCGTGTTGTTCCAACAAAACAAAATTAAAACCAAGCATAAACAGATATACGAAAAAACATTGAATGGAAGTTTTAGTCAAAAATAGCAACACATATATGCATATAAAGCACATGAAAACTTTGAGGCGACAAGGAAGTGTTTGACACTATCGACGCGATGAAGACTGCTAGACACAGGCGATAACATAGGCGCTTCTCTTATTTGGACAGAGATGGAGTATGTCACAACTCCAAGTGCGCTCCAAAGTGTACATGTGCCAAAAAAAAAAGAAATTAAAAATTAGTAAATGAGCTTCGAACTTGTAAGAAAAGTAAAAAAATAAATTAACGTAGTCATCTGTTAACCCAAATTTGAGTTAACTTGTACCAACAATCACATTCTAATCAACATGATTTTCTATGTTTGAGCTCAAGTACACCAGAAAGTGAGCTCAAGTACGCCTGCAACTATCTACTGGAGCATGATTATATATTTCATCTTTTTGGGTCTAACAAGAGAAGCAAATGATTATAACACATATAGTTCCTACGGAATAGACACAGTCTGCATTTAGAATCAGTTTCCAAGAAGTAGAGAAAAGATATTATAAATATTTCTGCTTGATTATTAAGTGGAGCTAGACTAGCCTTAAACTATCGGATTCGTAATAAGATAAGATAACAACTATGTAAAAAACTGAAATCTGCAAAATTTCAGTAGAGTAAATGGCGCGCGCATCTTTAGCCAAATACAGAGAAAGAGGCAATCACATCCGTGAGTTTTGTTCATGTTCTAGCCTATATTCATATACTTGGACAATTTGTAACTTGCATAACTTAGACATGCTCATTATAAATGACTAAGAAAAAAAAACGTCGTGAAAGGTCTCGTTGGACAACGAACAAAAGCTAACACAAACTGAAAATACATCATATAGGCAGAGAAAATCTAACGATGATGAACTATTTCACATGTTTTGGGCAACATTGAAATTAATTTAAACCAAAAGTTCAAAACAAACAGGGGAGCAGAAAGTCGAGCAAGATACCTTAATCATTTGGGATCTGATTCAAACGAAGATCAGTCTAATAGATTTAGAGCAGAACGATACCAAAAGCAACATGCTACAATTTTAAAACAGGGAATATAAAAGCTCCCAGCCCACTTCAGCATATTAATTCTTACGTATGCTTTACATAGTAAGTAAGCTACAATTCGCATGAGGCTTGTGCTGCAATTTATACTGAAGTGTTGGATGTCTCACGACTTTTCAATACTTAAGAATAAATCAAGGGAGACCGAAAATTCCATTACTTGATCGAGGTCGAGAACTTAGATGCAAGAGATTTAATATATGTTCTACTTGGAACCAAAATGTGAAGACTTAAACATTAAACGTGATACTTACATTTGAAAGTGTAAACCAAAATAAAACATTTAGAGACAATTGAAACAAAGGACTGCATTACGTAAACACGCTTAGCATGCATTAAGCCGGTGAATAAATTCTTATCTAATGTCCTCGACTTCACATAGATACAGATTTATTACGTGTCAACACTCATGAAAGGAAAGAGAGAAGATGTAGTTCAATCCAATATATTACAGAGCTATCATGGGATCCTTCTAATTACTTAGCCGAGATGAAAGAACAAAGAAAGAAACTTGTCGTAAAATCTCAAAAAAATGAAGTATTCAGGGGATCAAAGAGAACAACTAATTTAAATTCCAAATAACAAGTGCAAAGACCTTTGGAATCTGATCAAATTCATGTGTAACTAATTCTTGGTTTTGCCTTATATGAACTACCATGTACAATATGCTAAACAAATGAGGGCAGGATAAACTCAACATCAATTAATTTTATCGTATTCTAAAGTTCAAGAAGATAGTAATCTCTTCATCTATATCTCACAACTTAGTCTTGAAGCAAGTAGATCACAGATAAACGATTTCAGAGACACATGATTCATACGGAAATTACAAACTTATGTAAATCAGGGGAGCTCATACAAATGCAAAGAAACAGGAATTCAAACAACCACCCAGTTTCATAAACAAAAATTGAAACAAAATACAATGGAGACTACTGACCTTGTATAGGGCAGCAAACTAGAGCTTTGACAACAAGCTATTTCAACTTAGAAATCGAACTATAACTCGAAAGAGAAGAAAACAAAAGATAACCTTAAAAAGTGTTTCTCAGATGATTTCAGATTTTCTTTATTGTTGTTCTTTGTTCCTTCCTTTTTTTTCGAATGAACTTCAATGAGGACACAAACCGCTTTTTACAATCGATTTTGGGAGAGCATTCCATTCTTAAACCCATTAGATTGAAGGCATAGCAAATCAAAATCCAATGGTTCTTTGTGTCACTCACCTTTTAGGCTAGCACATACGCTTCTAGGACTGCGACCTGCTTTGGGTCAGAAATTTAGTTGGAAAAGATGTAAGGTTGACATGAGGAAGATATTTTTGTATGGTGGTAACAAAATTGGTAGTTAAGAAATTCATTCATTGTTTTAATCTAAATATTTTTTTAATATTATTTATAATATATTCTAATGTATCATATCTTGGGTTCTTTGGTACATATATAATTTTCGCATTAATTTTTCAAATAATTTTATATTTTCCATAGATACTATCTAAATTGTGATATCATAGTTCTTTAATTTAATTTATTTTAAATCATATAATTCTATTATTTTCATAGTCTAAATTCTCGTGACTATTTCATATCATTGTTGCGTTTAATTATCTCTGGTTGTTATATAAAATTTTCCCATAATAATCTTCTTAATTTCAAGTATTGTTATTACCTTGAAGATATTTAAAGATTAAAGTTTCATTAACTTTTTATCTTTTGTGATGTATGTAGGTGTCATGTTTGTTGTTATGCGGGGTTTTTTCAATTATTCCTTCCATATCATATTCATAATCGATTAAATTATATATTAGATTTAGTGAAACTAGATTATTTGTTGTTATAATGTTTTCCTGTCACACTAGCCATGTACTTTAGCGAAATACTTCCTTTCCTTATCAGAGCCTCAACTTGTTTTACTCCCCTAAACGGACTTTTTGCTACCGGTTTATTACACATTAGGCGACATAGTATAGAAGTTTTCATCGCGGTCAGTGTGCGAATAAACTCGAAATCGTTATCACAATAATTTAAGACATAATAACTAAAAATAAAAGTATCAAAGCATATATATGATATTTCAGGAAATATGAAAGTAGTTCCGCATATTTTTTGAAAAAATATACCTTGGTTCTTGCGGATTCATGCCTATCTGACACATTTGAGTGGATTTCAGATTGTTGCTCGTTTATCTAATACTAATTTTTTAGTTGTGACTGAGAGTGTTTTAAAAGAAAGTTTATATTCAGGCATTGCCTATCTTTATGTTAACATATTCCTTCCTTTATATAGAAAGGAATTAGTGACATTTTACTGCACTACTATACTCTATACGTACTTTACAAATATCGCTACCGAACTACTTTTAACTTGTCTTTTAATAATAACGCCCCCTACCTATATCTTACTTTACACTTGTCACATATCTTTAATAATACATTGCAGATGGTGGAATAAGTTATTGTGACTAAAAAAACTATTTATTTCAGACTTTTACACATACTACTTTTGGCTTTATGTGGCAAGCACGTTTTGGGTTTCCTTTTATCTTCATCTTTATCTTCGTGTCATATTCCGTTCTTTATCATTTATCTTCACTTTACTTCTTGTCATCTTCCATCTTATTTCTTTTCCAGATGGCGTTGGGATTATATTTCTTCTCCGTACATTTGAACTAGTGATCAGGGGACTATGATCAATATCTTGCAATACCTGTCAAGAATTTTTTCAAAATAAATTCAAAATTTAAATGCTCGTGTGTAGGGTAGTCATATGGTTAAGTAATGAAAAATTCATCTCTGGACTCATCAGATCTTCTTCCTTAGCTTCCCTTGAATTGAATAAATCATTAACTGATCTCTTGAAGTGGTCCATATAGCGTTCCGTTTAAATTATTATTGCTAGTTTTTCCTTTATATAATGGTGAATACCAATTATTCGCTAATTGAAATAGAGCTTGGTATCTCACTTTTTTGTACTATGGTTGCTGTGCAAATAATCTTCGATATTATCATATCTTTTGTTAAATCCTTATCTTAAACTACTTGTATCGGAGGTTGATTCCCTCGTATAATATCTTGTTGTTGCCATATAAAATGTTAAAGTAGAATAAATTCTCCTTAGTAACTTCTCTTAAAGAAATAAATGGTTATGTATCTCCGACATGCCATTAGTTCCTTCTCTCATATGTATATTACTGGATTAGTAATCTATTCTATGTAACAGGTCCTAACTAAGTTGCATTATTTTCGATTGTGCCATCAGTTTATTATAAACCTTGTAATTTTTGGGAAAAGATCTTGGTTGGGTTCTGGGTTGTAGTAGATTTGGGTTTAGTTTTAACACATTTGGAGTTTGTATATATTTGTCTATATAGAGTCGCGAATGGTTATGTTCTTTGTCATGGTGTAGGTCTGCGTATGTAGAAAGTTTGTGATTCTATAGTTAATATGTTTTTTAGTGGTAGCCTCGAGTTAAAGATTTTTTTCGAAATTAATTCATTAAGTTGAAAGCTTATGTCTTCACTAACTCGTTCGCTGTACTGACCCAACTGTCGATTAAACAATGGTTATGGGTTTTTAGGTGTTTTCCAACATCATCTTTTAGCTATTGATTCTTTATGTCTTCTGATTAACAAAGTTCCGCATTTTTATAGTCATGCTGCTGACTAATGCTAGCTTTAGACTTCACATTATCTTCATTAGTCTTTAGCTTTTGTATCTCGTTGTCTATCCTATCCACTTTTGTACAAAGTGAAGTAATAGCTTCAAGTATCTTTTCGATTGTATCTTCTCCCTTAGTCTCTGTCTGAGTCGCTTTGTCGTGATAAGTAATCTGCAATAACATTCTATTAATTTATTACTTCAATTGTAAATGTGAAATTTAATAATTTTATAACAATATCCTTATTTCTTTTGTTTTACGAATCTAATTTTTCTTGTAGCCACCATTTTACTGTGTATTACTGTCTTATAAAGAATACTTGTATATACAAACAATGGACAAATGCTAATAAACACTGATATACTGATCTAATTCTGTTCTATTTATTTCCCATTTCATTTTCTATATTATTAAATGTTCCTAAAATAATACCTGCAATGATATCTATTATATTTTATGGGTTTGGCATCATCTTCCCTGTGTTTTATATTCTCCTTAACTTTTTTCACTCGCATCTGATTATGAAATATAAGTAAAATTTTGATTTCATCTGAAAGTATAATTTAGGTTATGTTTTTTAACATATAAGTTTACTGTGTATCTATATTTGGTCTTTTTTATCAAACTGATATTCCATATCTTTCTTATTTTTATTGTAATGATTTTACAATTTTGCTTATTTTGGTAGTATTCTTTACTTGATTACTAGGCCTAAGAATGAGGTAATTCTTTTTGTGTCTCTTGTACATTTAAGTAATTATTTTTTATAACTAGATGTGTTTGCATTTTTATGCTGTTTTTACTATTTGTAATTTCTACCAATTCTATGTGATGTTCATTCTATCTTCTTTTCTTGTTAACTTAGACTTATACCAACATATTCTATATAGTATAAATTGTTCTAATAATCTTACCTGTTTATTTGTGTTTGAGACTATAATAGTATATCACAATGTATACTATACAATTTTCTATTGTTTAAAGTAATTGCCCAAAAGTGTTGATATCTACCTGGTGCGTTTTTCTTATCCAAAAATGGATACATTCCATTCATAAATCCTTGTGGTACAGTGCATGCTGTAGTTTTTTAGACTCTTCTTCTAGTTTTAAGTGATAAAATCGTGATAGTTACTATTAAATTTGCTTAAAATAATATATCCTTGTATTTGTCTGATCTTTAGTATTTTAGTTGATATCGTTTACTAATTATATCTTTTATTTTGCATTTAAATTTATAGAATCAATAAACCATTCTACTTTTCCTCTTTTTTGTTCACATGTTTATTACTATAAAGTCGGGCTTGTGTGCTACTATTGCTTATTATATAATCTAGCCTTTTTCTTAATAATTCATTTATATGTATTTAAATTCGCGTTAAATGCATTAAAAATATATTTTAATATGTTTTTGGGTAGTATACTATTATTATCAATAGGCTCACTTTCACTTTGTTTATATTTTTTTCCATCCTTGTAAATGAATTTCTTCACTATATATATTCTAACTTATCTTGGATCTATTTATTTATTATAGAGGATATAATTAATTCTATCTCGTGGGTCTTCTTCCTTCTATTCTAACGTTTGCATAATTTCTACACTTTCTTTATCCATTCAGTGTTTTCGTTTTTTGTATTTACTCTTTGTGCTCATATTTTTGTTTACTTGGAGGTTTTGAAACCACCAGTAGGTTTTTGTTAGTGAGTATGTGGTATGACATTTTTCTAAAACGGCATCCTTAATACATATATTTGTAGTCAACTCAAAAAATATATATTTTTTCCTGTAGTTACTATCGTATCTCATATTTGTATTTTAATATTTTTGCCTTATAGTGGATCTGCTTCATTCATTATAAATCATGTAACTACTAATCGGTGTTTTTATTTTTTCCATTTATGTTCCGGTAAATAATTTTTATTTAACATATATTAGCTTCTACTCTCGTATTTCTATCACCTGCATTATAATATCTGTTTTGTAATCTACCTATATTATTATATTTGCAAGTATATGGATTTTCATCTTTGATCCTACCAAATTCTTTTTATTATTACTCTTTATTTTTATAATTTTTGTCAATTGTTTGTCTTCTAGATTATGTGTTTTACTTGTTCAACAATTTTATTCCTCTAAAATAATATTTTCATCTCCTGGATATTTTTAAATTTATTACTATTGATACTCCTCCAATGATATTTCTTTGTTGTAGTTCTTCGGTAACATCAATGCTTTGGTAGTCGGGGCATGATTGCTCAGTAGTATATTTCATCTTCTGTTATTTAATTCTCTTGTAATATAAATTTTCTTCTCGTCGGTATTATTAAATTAATATTTTTCGTTGTCCATTGTTTCCATTGTGTAATAATGATGTGGTTTATTTCATATTCCCATTACTTTGTGGAGTTTGATCTATCCTTCTTGAACGTAATCAGTTTTTTATGATATTTGTGTTATTTACAGTTTATTCTTCTTTGATTGCTTAATCTTATTTTACTATTTCTAGTCTTCTTCGATACAGATTCGATTAGAACTATAACGAAAAAGGGTCTAAAATAGCCTCGAAGTAGTGAAATGGTACCCCCCCCCAAATTACCCCTCATCAACTATTGGCCCCAAAAAGCCCTTCATCTACCTATGGCTATAAATACCTTGGCATCCCACCTTTGGGTATCAAATTGACCACTTATTAAACTATTTTAAATTAAAACATTTAAATATTTTTTAAAATACTTGGTCTCAATAGTGTATAGTTTAATTTATTAATAGAAATTATAAAGAAACCCACTACCGAAAAAAACCTCATATTAACTAAAAACCCAATCGGGAATTAAAACCAATTATAGTATCAAAATGTTCATAAACCCCATTACTAAAACACGACGAAATTATAGATCCTAAAATGACATCAAATTTTCGATTGAATCAAAGCCCCAATTAATTTAGGTGAGCTCCGTATTTAGCGGACACTTCAAGTAGATTCTAATTTCACTGAAATCAAAACCTATGATTAAGTTAAAGAAGTAGTACGTCGAATTAATTCAGCACTTTTTTAAATATATTTTATATAAATATTTATGGTGTTTTAAAATAGTAATTAATATATTATTTTTTAAAAAAAAGATCTATGAAGATACACATACTTGAGACGAACGAATAATAAGATTAACATAGTCAGGACTTTTTAAAAATATATCGTTAATTTTTATATTAGACACTTGAATGTATGGATAATTTACGCAAGATATTTTCGCCCTCCAAATTTTCAAAAACTCTATTGGAAAAGTAGCTTTCTTGTTGTTGAATTAGTATGTGACGGGTTATTATTTTGGTGGGATTTTAATTATGTAATGGCGTGGGTAGTGAATTTATTATGTATATTATATTTATAAGTAGATTATAACCAATAGTGAGGCGTAAAAGTATTGTAAAAAATATTGAAATAGTTTAAATTTAAAAAATCGTTTAAATATGTGGTCAATTTTGAACCAAAAGGGGGGCTGACAAGGGTGATTTTGGAGCCATAGGTTGGGGGGAGGATATTTGGCGCAAATAGGGGATGGAGGTTAATTTGTACCATTTTCAATACTTCAAGGGTATTTTAGGCCTTCCGTAATTAATCTTTTTATTCTATGACTGTGACTATCCTCTCAAAATGATCTTCTATTTTTATTTAGTTATTTTATTTTTTGCTGTTATATTTTATATTTGTTGGTAAAAAATATAAGTTTATCCGTATATCTGTAAAGATGTTATTCCCGGGGCTAGTTAATTCCGACATTTTCCAATAGAATACTATTGATTATTACGTTATTCCTGTCATTTATGATACTGAGTATAGTTAACATCTTATTATAAATTTAAAATTTTTGGTATTGAGTTTTTTTTTAATGCACTTATGTTTATACTTTTTTCTATGGGTGTAGATTCTTATGAACCGCCTAGTATATTTCTATGGGGTACTATTCCTCATCAGAAAACACTTTTATTAGTAGTTTTGTTCCTCCTTAAATGTCACATATTTTAATTGGATTTTTAGCCGTAATGTCTGGATTTCTTTATTTATTATTCGTTTATTAATTATTGATATTTTGGCCTTTCTTTAGTGTATTGTAATCCATGATATGTTCTCAATCTTTTTGTCTGTCAACACTTTTTCTATTGTTGGTATTGCGAATATTTTGCAATGGGTTAGATCTGTTTTTTTTTTTATTGTTCAAATATATAATATCCAAATATATTGTTTGTTCTAAGGATTCTTCGTCTTGATGTTTCTTCTTTATGTAGTTTTGTATAATCTATTCAGTCAGTTTTTGTATTATCGAATCATTATATGATTTCATCTCCTATCCGTATCCATTTCATTTTCTGATATTTCATATCCTATGCTATATTCACTTTATATTCATATTTATGTAAGTCTATCTGACTATATTTTACCATGTCTGTCACGACCATGCACTCTAGACCCCCAGGCGCCGACCGGCGTCCGTCCACACCTATCAGCAGGTCAGCCGGCCCCGCCTCACTTGGTAACTTATTCCTTCACCTTAGGTCCCCTTTTCGTGGCCACTTTGCCCCTTTTTTGGTCCTTACGCTCCTTGCTCCACATTCTTCCCCTTTCATCATTGGTCCATCCTCAACGTCTAACCTTCCAGCTCAGCACCTGCACCCACTGTTCCCCTACCGTCTCCGTGTCTCCTTGCCACCCGGCGCCCCACTCCAACGTTTGCTCCACCTAGGCACGGCCCGCTCGTGCCGACACTCCTCCCCCCCACACGCTCCACCTCTAAACACTACCTAGCCTGTACCACCACACACCCACCAACCCTAGCATTCCTCGACAGCAGAGGACTACATGGATCGGATGCACCCACCGACCAACACTGGACATGCCTCGAAGGCCCACCACGCGATATCTGCAACGATGATCGTGTAGCTCTATCGTCCACCCTGTTCTTGCACCTACACCCCAAACACATAGTAGAGGTTGTATAGGGTTAGTACACACTTGTACTAAATATGGGTAATATGCACCACGCCCACCCAACACCACCAGACAAGTCATGAGAAATAATATTCTCTTCCATTAAAACATGATTATGAGGAGGTCAAGTCTGTGACTTGCCAAAATGGATTCTGGAAGTCAGTGAAGTTTCAAATTTGGATATAAGAAAGTCATTGAGTTCATGCCAAAATTTGGATTAGGAAAGTCATGCCCTGAGAGAACATGCATCATCTAAATATGCATATTGCAACAAACTCATAAAGAAACACATAACGGATGAATGAATGAACAGACTCTGTGACCCCCACATTGACACACAACTATCAATAAAATCCCTAGTGAGGTCCCTATATGAAGAAAGGCTGTGGACTTATGAACCCATAAGTACAAACCATTAGGCTTCGTTCATAATTTGTCTAAGTTACTCATACTTACCCAAGATTATATGGTACAAGACTTATGCATCTTGTAAGTATGCCAAGGTCTCGATTTCGATTCCTATAGGCAGCTTTCACTAAGTATTTATTCATGTAAGACTTATGCATCAATACGAAATTGGTCAAGGGATCCCGATTTCAAATCCCTTGAGAAACACTTGGTCTTATATTAAATTTTGATTTTTTAAAATTTCAGCTTGGGGTCACAAGTTCGAATTCCAACGCCTACATTTCTTTTGTTACTTTTTCTCCTTGAATTTTTTTGTTTTAGGCCGAGAGGATATGGAATTGATACCCCACAACCTCATTTTATTTTCTTTTAGTTTTTGTCCTAATTTCCTCACCTATCCGAGTGTCTATGGGTTCGATCCCCACACACCTCATTTTATTTTATTTTTCTCTCTTTCTTTTCTTCACTTGAACCTTACCCCATTTCAAATCCCCCTCACCTCATTTATTTTTTATAGATTTTTTCAGCAACATACATATAGTGAGGTCTTGGGTTCAATCCCTAATGACCTCATTCATTTTTTAATTTATTTTTTTTAAAAATCAAAATCTCCAAACGGCTTAGCCAAGACAAAATGTCTGGAAATTTTGTCATGTTTTCAGTCCATATTTTCTCAGCATTTGTGCTCTAGATTCTTAGGAATTTAGCTGGTTATTTTGTACATTATTATGTATATTTTTTGTATTAATTTTATTCAAAAACACAAGGATGTAACATACCATTTTCATATTCCAATTTGTACCATTTTCATGCTCAAATTCGTACCAAGAGACACGTCCACACACATATCGCACATGTTTATCATCACATAATATCGAACATACAAACATGAAAATATTCATCACGAAAACAAGTTACATTCCTAAATTCTACAAGCAAAATATACCCAACCTACAACAATCGATGGGAGCTAGTGACAGGGACATGCAAAGGGGAGCATTCCTAGTTTTTGGATTTAAATTCGACTGAATCTTAGGAGTATCATGAGAATTGGACCAAGAGGAGAAAAACAATGACATTTGGTCGATCAAACCATTCCAAACCGCTCCAATGGAACAATCCCAACCCAACAACACCAGAATCCCTCGCAATTTGAAACTTCACGGCACAACCATAAAACAATCTTTTGCTTTTCGTTTTTACTTTAGTTTTTCTTTTGAGTTTTTGTGTACAAGTTCTTTAAGAGTGATGAACTTTAATTTTTTTGTTCTTTTGCTGATCAAGAAACATGAGAATGAGTGTGGATAGGCGTGAGAAAGATAGTGAAGAGAGCTGACAGTAAGAGTAGGAGTATTAATTAAAAATCTGATTTTTTAATGTTTTGGTGAAATGAATCATCTTGACCTTACTTAAATAATATCATTAATTTAATTAATTCAATTTAACATTGCTTCCACCAAGGATCGAACCCGTGTGGAGCTCAATTCGCAAAAATGGGTCAATTTAGGTCAACCCTACCTGAATTGTCCACTATTTATGTTAATTAATTAATTAATTAAATATTTAGGGTAATTATAATACTACCCCTAGCCTGGAAAAAAAAAATACCATTTTACCCCTAGACCCTCAAAATTTAAGATTACCCTTACTATTTCGGTAAAGACTAATCCTGGTGAATCTTAATATTCAGGTACCCTACATGGCTGGACCCAACCTTTCCTAGCTCAACTAACTCACCACGTTTTTTTGTCTTGGATAGTGCATAGGTTGAGGTGTGGTGCCACGCGCATCAAACCATGTGGACCTGTTCTAATATATTCATTCTAAATACGTTTAAGCATTACTTAGCATAGTTATTTTCAGGTTGTTACATTATCCCTCCCTTTGGAACATTCGTCCCCGAATGACACTACTCTTTACTAGCAACAAGTAAGTCATCTATAGAAGATATGCATACATAGTGCAATCATATACTCCAAATGGTGAATATTGATTTCAATATTAACATGAGGTGCCCCCCAATATCCTTGGATGAAACTACTAGAAGCTTCACCATTAATAGAGCAAGTAACTCTTTTCCAACTAGTATCATCAAAGGCATAAAAATTAAGTAAACACATAAGCACACAATTAGCACAAACATAATGACTCTCACTATTAAACTTCATACTAGTGCAATAAAACCAAACACAGTCAAAACACATGAAAGACTAATTAGGCTATGAACGAGACATCACTAGGAGTTCTTCCCCGCACCCTAGGATAGACTTGAGTGGCAAGAAGAATTTTTGCCTCGTGGAGGACTCTCACTTGGACCGTTTGATGAACTCTCTCCTTCCATTTTTATTGACCTCTCAATTTATAACAATACTTCATTATGGTAACATGGGTTTTCCACGACTGTAAACAAGCGTAGAGACATGAATTACACTCCCCTACATGCTAGTTGCCACATACTCATACAAGTGGGCCTCTCATGCGTGTACACTTTATGGATTTTCTCTTAACTCTTGACTCGGAATCTCTACCATAGTGAACCTTGGATGAACTTGACTCCCCTTGGTTAGAGAGTGGCTTCTTAAACCTTGTTTTATCCCTAATTGCAGTACTATTCTTCCTTGAAAAATTCTCCTCAACTTTCCTTGACCTATTCCCTGACCTAGTGTGCTTTTTCTTCCTGCTTTCCTCCATTTGGTGGACATAGTGCATAAGACTGGAAAGGTCCAAGCTGTCATGCAGCATAGCTGCCCTAAAATCCTCTACGAGATCCTCAGCAATCCCTGTTATGAATCTACTCATCTCGTCTTTGTTGTTAGACACAAGAGAAGTGGCATACCTGGAAAGTTTTAGGAACTTCAGGGAGTAATACCTGACTGACATCAAGCCTTGAATAAGGTTGATAAATTCCTCAACCTTAGCCATCGTCATTTGTTTGTGAAAGAACCTCTCCAGTAAAGTCGTCTTGAAAAGATCCCAAGTCATACGACCTCCTCCTAAGGCCCAGCTATCCTGCCACATCTTATACCAGGATTGAGCTACATCCTTTAGATGGTAGGATGCCTGCTCAACCTTCTCCACCTCAATCAAACCGATTCCACATAGTATCTTATGGATCTCATTCACAAACTCCTGCAAATCCTCCGCAGTCTTAGATCCAGTGAATGGGATGATTCATCCTCGTGAACTCCCTTAACCTACTAGATATGGTGCTGGCAGGTGGGTTCTCGTTGGGAACACCTAGTTGCTCCGCCTGGGCTATCATAGCCTGAGATTGTAAAGTGATGGCTTGGGCCATCTATGCCAGGGATGTCCTCACTTCACAATCTGTCAATCTAGCTGGTTTAAGAGGCATCTCAATTCAAGCAGTTGGGGCCTGGGGTGGATCTTTGTTGCCTCCAAAAAGTGCTTCTCCTCTTCCCCAAAAAGCGGTCTTCCTTGTTTTCATTTTTTGAAAGATAAGAATTAATGTTATATACAAACCTTATTGAAGGAACGATAAGATCAGAAAATGGAATTTTCCTAAGCATTATGCAGTATCTAATTCATGATAGTGGTGCAATTCACTACCATAACTTAAAACTGCTTAACGTGGTTGGTATGAGCCTGATATCGTGGATATTTAACCTAATGCTATGATACCAAGTTTGTCACGATAGGGGTCTATACCTTAGCCGATACAAGCGTCATTGACCTCTCATAGGTCGTAGACAAGCCTACTTACGTCATCAATACATTCATTTAGTTAATTTTAGCGGAAAATTTTAAACTTTTTGATTTTTTTGAAGTGTACATAGAATTTATTGTTATAGCATGCATACGCGTATAAAGAAGTTCATTAATCACGTGTATCAACAATCTAATAAAGGATCATTCAATCTTGAAATAAATAGCCTTATAGAATAAGTAACAATTGCCATAGTGGAACATTTACTTCAGTCTGATCAAAACAGGAAAGAAATACTAGTGGAAAATGTTGCACTAGCCTAAACCTATTACTAAACTAGAAACAAAACGGAAGGCATCCTCGAGTGCATGTGGACCTACCCGGTCCATATGTCCGAACAGCTGCAATGAATATCTTTAACACCCTCCAGGACCTGCACATAAAATAGTATAATGTAATGGATTAGTACACACTTATACTAAGTATGGGTGTATGCAAGTACATACCAAGGAAATGCATGATCAAGAGGACATATATCCTAACGATATGAATTATGGAAAGCAAATTCGGTTGGACTTGCCAAATCAGGTTAGGAAAGTCACGCTATGAGAGTAAAATGCATCATCATTCTTTTCATATTGCACACATCACATAACATATTTCATATAGCACGTAGATATATTACCTATCATTCGTTCATATGCCGTAAGACCTTGGAATCACGGACTTAACATTAGAACTTTCTAAAATGTGGGCTCAACATATGGGACCTCAACTAGAGAGACTTCTTTAGAAAACACAGAGTCTTCTTATTCATTCATACGTACTTAACTTTCCTTCGTTTGTAGGCTGGTGTGGACAACAACTATACCTAGTATTTTGTGTAAGACTCTCATTGGGTTCACTATGCAATGACCAAGAATGAACTGGTGTCATTACTTGACTCTAGTTCACCTCTTGATTATCCTATCGAAAAAACCTTTTGTATCATTCATTTCATTATCTTTCTTATTTTAAGGAAACTTCAACTTAACCGAAATAGATAATATGGCATCATGAAATTCTTGTGTTCCTTCAATACTTTCTCCTCCCTATTCCCATCCCTACCCGCACTCCTTCACCACCTCCAGCGAGAACGACTCCCTTTCTCCAACTGCCTTTAAACCAGGCCCCCCCACCGCCCCTTCTCAACACCAGCGCCCCCAATCTCAAACCACCCCGACAGCCACCCTCCCCGCCCCCCCCTGTCATATCACACGCCACACCCGTCATACGAACCCTCACAACCCCCCACTTCTCTAACCTGTATCTCACCACACTACTCAAATATTTTCCCCCCCAACACTATAATATCCATCCCCACTCCATCTTCTTAATTTCTTCACCTTCCCCACACAAAAAAGAGGTGATTAACTGGCCAAGTGAAACCAAAACTACTTAGCTAGCTTAGGTTGTAAAAAACCACTTGATAGTTACCTATATCGCCGCATAATTCCAAGAAAGACTACGAGATTTAGGGAGACCCCATACCCAACCTTGGTAGACAGTATCATCTCATGAGAATTACGTGAAACCTCCTCCCTCCTGAAAGAATGCATTCCCCACTCCTAGCTCGCGTCTTGGGCTCGCTTAAAGTTCTATTTACATTCAAACTCATACATCACGAAGTGCTTTAGCATGGGTAGTCATAGATTATTATATGATTTATCATCTTTTTAGTATTAAATATGAATATATCCTACACATAGATATTAGAGGGTGTTAGATACTTGTCTCTTTAATGTTCAACCACTCTCTTAGGTTAGTACTTTTGGGGACCTTATATCGGCGGAGGTACAACTCTTATCACGTGTATAGCATCTATTGTGTGACTCGTTATCTTTTCTTAAAAACACCTTTTAATTTCAACTTTACTCACCTTCATTATTTGTTCATCGTTATCATACATATGCTCTCCGGAATTTACATTGCGGGAAACATTGATTTAGGAGTAAATACACTGGTCTACACTTGCACTAGCTCTTATCATGTTGTCACTATTCCATTAGCATAAGGGTTATAACATAATACTCACCGTATTACGGTGAAAGTCATTTCGTCATATGCCAATTCAGTTAGAATTTTGAGTGGTGTTGCACATGTCTTACATAAACCCTATGAAGTCACATCATTTCATAATACATCTTAACGTTCACTTATTTTTAAACTACGATGGGCTGGACTATGAACCCGATAAGTACAACCAGGGCTTGGTTCATAATTCGTCTATGCGACTCATATTTACCCAAGAGTATATGGTAAAAGACTTATGCATTTTTTAAGAATGCCAAGGTCTCAATTTTGATACCTATGGGCAGCTTTCATTAAGTATTTATTCACGTCAGACTTATGCATTAATATGGAATTGGCCAAGGGAACCCAATTTAAAATCCCTTGAGCAACACTTAGTCTTATGTAATATTTATATTTAAAATTTCAGCTTGGGGAACCAAGTTTGAATCCCAAAACCTACATTTCTTTTCTTACTTTTCTCTCTTTGACTTTTCTGATTTAGGTCGAGAGTATGTGGGATCGGTTCCCCACAACCTCAATTTATTTTTCTTTATAGTTTACTAACCTATAGGAGAGGTTGGGAGGGAGAGATAAACAAACCCGAACTAACCATTTCCCTAAGCTCATCCACTCAACACCCTTCTTATCCCCATACAGATGGGTGGGCTCTTGCGGTTGTTGTTACCCTCCTTCCCTACACACATGCACTCCAACCCCCCACCATTCTTAACCTGACACACCCCATTGTATTTTATTTTTCTCTCTTTCATTTCTTCAGTTGAACCTTACCCATTTTAGAACCCCCCTCACCTCATTAATTTTATTATTGAATTTTTCAGTAGCTTACATATGGTAGGTATTGGGTTATATCCCTAATGACCTCATACATTTTAATTTTTTTTTAAAAAGCAAAATCTCCAGACGCATAGCCAAGATCAAATTTCCAGCTCATGTTTTTAGTCCACTATTTCAAAAAAAAAAAAAACATTTGTACGCTAGATTCCTAGAAATTTCGCCTGGTATTGCGTACATTATGATATATATATATTATATATATATATATATATATATAGATTATAATATTTATATATATTGCAGTAGTTTCATTCAAAACCAAGAGGATTTAACATACGATTTCATGCTCCAATTCGTACCAAGAGACACGACCACACACACACATTGCACAAGTTTATCATCACATAATTACGAACACACAAACATGAACATAATCATTATTAAAGCACGTTATATTCCTAAAATATACCAGAAAAATATACCCAACCTATAACAATCGATGGGAGCTAGTGACATGGACATGCAAAGGGGAACATTCCTTGTTTTCGGATTAGAATTTGACTGAATCTTTGGGGTCTCTTGTGTAAGGGGCCAAGAGGAAGAAAAACCCATACCTTTTGTCGATCAACACCTTCCAAACCTGCTCCAATCGACAACAAACCTCCACAACACCAAAGCCTCACCACAAAACTTCAAGCACAACCCGTCAAGAACAATGTTTTTTTTTTTTTTTTTTTTTTGAGTCTTAGTGTACAAGTTCTTAAAGAGTGATGAACTTTAATTTTTTTGTTCTTTTACTGATGAAAAAACGTGAGAAAAAGAGTGGATAGGCGTGAGAAAGAGAGTGGAGAGAGATGAGAGCAAGTGTAGGAGTTTTAGTTGAAGACTTAGTCAAACTAGGAGTCCTTGTTATTCTTTAATTAAAAATATGATTTTTTTAAGATTTAGGTGAAATGACTTATCATGCCCTTACTTAAATCAGATAATTAATAATAATTAATTCAATTTAATATTGCTTCAACCAAGGATCGAACCCTGGTGGATCTCAATTCATGAAATTGGGTCAATTCAAATCAACCCTACCGAATTGTCCAATATTTTAATTAATTAATTAATTAATTAGGGTAATTACAATACTACCCCTATCTTGGAAAAGACAATTTTACCTCTTGACCCTCCACATATAAGATTACCCATTTCAAGTCCGGTTAAGACTAATCCAGGTGAATCTTAATATTCGGGTGCCCTACATGGATGGACCCAACCTTGTCTAGCTCAACTGACGCACCAAGTTAGTTGGCTTGGATGGTGCATAGGTTCGAGGTCTTGTTCCACGCATATCAAGATTTATGGACCCGGTATAATATATGCATTTCGATACATTTGTGCATTACCTAGCATAGCTATTTTTGGGTTATTACAATACAATAACGCGACTAATGCCATACAACACAATAAAATAAAGACTATGACATAAGGGACATGTGGATATTGTCCTCGAATCGATGATGAGTCACCAATATTTTACTCCTAGCCTTAGAAACCTATCCATCCTCCATGACATATAAACAATTCCAATTCCCTACACTTTAGTCAAAAGAGAAAAGAAGGGATTAACACAATAGATGTACTATGTATGGAAGCCATGCAGAAACCATGAAAAAGGGACATTAAGTAAATAGCATGCTTTTCATGAATTTTGATTAATAAATCATATTACAATCATAAGAACAACATTTAATAACATAGAAAACACATAAGAAATCATTTAAGCAATTACCACATTTTTGGAAAACATTACAGGGAACTTACTTTACTGTTACGGTGAACTTACTTCACTTTATAGTGAAGTTTCTTAGCTTAACTCTACACAACTTTGAGCACATCATTCCCTCACTTAAATCTATCCTAAGACTCACTAAAGTGAACCAAAGAGACCACCCATACACCCTCTCTAGGCATACCTAAGTGATCCTTAAGACCACTTATAATGACACACACATACTTACAAATATATCAATCACATGAACATGAGATTCTCCTATCAAAGGGGATTCTAAGGTTCACTTGAGTGAGTTCTGAAAAGACCACCCACACAATACCTTGCACACACTCATAAGAAATCCTATAGATTACCTAAGATAGAATCATTCTCACTTATAATATAAACACATATATAATATGACCTTCTCCTTGCATAGCCTATTAAAAGACTTACTTAAGTAAATAGAGAAAATAACGTCCATGATTGACCTCAGCAAGATTACCTAACTAATCCTTAAGAAAACCTAAGTTGGATCATGTCCACATAAACACACATCTTCCCTAACTAGAGTCATTCTTATGACTTATCTAGGTAAGATAATAAGTTACCATTCCTATGCCCTCTTCACACCTTAACTAGACAACCCTTAACTACTATAGATGAGTACTTATTCATTTAACATACTTTTTTAACTTAAGTAATTACATTCATTAGTTCATTTAAGATACATTCAATACATAAAGGAAATTCAAGTAATAGTCTTGAAAAATACCTAGAGACTCTCACTAACACCTTCAAAGCCTATTGTGCAATGTCAAGATAGCGTCCCATACCACCACCTGATCCTCATAGATATGCTCTAATGCTAGTAGGTATCTAATATGATTAAAATAAGAAATAAACTACATAGACCATTGTAGAAAATCATGGAATCCGGAATTATAACGTACTACGATGAGGGTGTTCTACTTGCCAATGGTAGAACTTGGACCCATTCCATGTAGGCACATGCTTAAGGAATATGAAGGGCATGCTTTATAATCTAGTCTGATCCTTTTAGTAGAACTACTTCCCTTACTATAATCACTCGGTGCTAGCTTTGTTCTCATAGAGTAGTTAACATTAAGGTTCACATAAAAGGTATCCATATCAAGTTCATAACCCAATCACATTTGCCCTACCAATGAAAGGTCCAAAAGGGCTACCTCACAATGGCGACAAGAAGATCATCATGACCTTTCTAAGGATTAATATGATGTCGTTCGAGCCAATTAACCTTTAGTTTATCATTCCTTTACTTTGAAGGATACCATTGCGTATTACGACTTCAACTTTCATAACCTTACCACTAGGTACAATGTTGCACATAAAAGACCCTCTTCACTTCATTTAAGGTAACATGTCATTCATACATTGAATTCTAAGAGACTTTAGCATCCTAAGTCAAGACATAACCTTATTAACTTTCATACATACATCAACCAAGGGACACAAATCAACAAAGAGAAGACACCACATACTTCACTTTAACTCATAATATATGTCATTCTTTAAACCACTTAAGAATAACTATTATCATCTTTAAGTCATCCTAAACATTAATATCATCATCAATATAACCATTATAGACTCATATAGTAAAGTAGGAAAAACCATGCATCAAACCTAAGACTACTATAGAAGCATATACTTATAGTCTACATGATTTCCTAACATACATAGAAACAACTTATACTTTCACATTACTTTAAAGATAGATAGATATGCTCACACTTCACATAAATGAAGTATACAAATAATTATAATACTTCAAGTAGGAATGAAAAGGCTATGATCATTGTATTGCATAAAGTTACACCGACAAGGCCACATAAATTCACATAGCACGGCCACCATAAGTGGACCATACCAATTGCAAGATAATTGAATTCTAATTAATATTAAATAAAAGAAAATAGGGCGGCTCATCATCACTCCTTTCTCAATACCTTAATCCAGTTCCATAACAAAAAATTTAATGATAATTATAACAATATTCATGGAAGTAGGTCAATTTACTACATATTCATCAATATGCAACCTAGATACCAATTTACTATAATCATTACATAAATCAAAAGCCTATGTAAAACTACATTAGAATTCATAATTCTTAAGTCAATATCAATTCACAAGCTTAATATTCAATAGATATAATATTACAAAATACTCAATTGATAAAATTAGAAAATACGATAAACTAATCAATCATAATCTATACATAAACCAAAAGCCCATAAAAATCTACACATGAATTCATCAATATCAAAACATGATCACATAACCTATATTTTAGTGAAATTGACAGATTTTTGAAGGTTAAGGGTTCATGGATAATTTCATTAGAAAACATTAAATATACATACATTACATCATATATTAACGTTTGAAAACCTTTCATGGAAGAACACAACACTAAGAGTAGAAATTGAACTTTTCATCTTTTTGAAATCATTGAAAATCCTCGTTGAAATTTGCTCTAAGGTGATAGAAAGCCTTAGATGAAGAACTCTCATACCTTATTAAAGGAACCCAATGACAATTAAAGAATAAACTACATTGAAAAAGAATCTTCAAGCTCCATCTTCACTTTGAACTCTCATGGAGGTTTTTGAGGAAACTTTGGGAGGGAATGTCTTTTGATTGAGGTTATATGGTTATAATGAGAGTTTAATGATTTATATACATTTAAAATACCCATAAAAACTCAAAAAAACCGTCCTCTTATATTATAATACTTGGAGTGAATTTCCCAAAAGCCCAGGTCCTTAACATAAAAGCTGACAAGCAAGCCACAACACCATCGACACGCAGCATCGAGGGTTCGTGGTCTCACCCACGCCCCGTCGATGGGGTATCATGGTTTGATATGTCATCCTCTCAACCCGCATAGTTGAAGGATCCTTGGACGCCCCAAGTTGATGAGACATTGTTCCATCGACTGCCTGATGTTTGGCACTGCATGCATGCTACTATGCAACTTCAAGTCTTATGTTGGGGTCGTCCTCTAGGGCCCCTTGTGGGTCCGAACATGGATGTTTGGTAGGACCGCCGATCAGTCCACCCAAATAGGTTTCTCGCACTATGTCCGAGTTCGACTCTACTACATGAGTTTATCCAAAAATGAACACGAAAATACGATGATGAAAACATTCATATACAATGCAGGTAGGTCAAGGTAACCTTCTTGAACTTCATGGCGTTCCGGACGTTGACCCCAATTCACGAAGCTACATTACTGTCCATATACACCATAATAACTCATTTAAGGACCTTATAAACTAATGAATCACACATAAACACATAAAACCACATATAAAGCACATAGGTGACTTAGTTGTCGAACGTCTTTGTCGTCCCTTAACGTTTGACTTTCAAAGCACCTAAACTCCCCTAGACCATCACAACAACCATGTTAGGAACTAGCTTCACTTAAGTCATTTTATGGGTCTATGATAGTCCTCAATTAATAATCTAACAAATGATTTATGAAATGGTTTGAACACACAGTTCATCAAACACCCTAAAGTTGCATGCATATTCGTCAACCCAAGTGACATTACTAAAAACTCAAAGTGCCAATAGAGTGTCCTAAAAGTCGTCTTATTTACATCTTGAAGCCTGATCTTTAACTGATGGTAACTAGACCTTATATTAATTGTAGAGAAAGTTGATGCACTTTGGAACTGGTAAAAAAATTATTTGTTCAAGGCAATTGGTACTTGTTTTGAATTGTGTCCCTATTTAATTGTCGATAATCTATGAACATCCTCTTACAACCATTTTTATCTTAACAAACAATACATGATCACCCACATGAGGATGCACTAGGAAAGATGAAACCCTTATCAATAAGTTCTTGAATTTGAGTCTTGAGCTGACTCAACTCTACTGGGACTATGCGATATAGAGAGATAGATATTGAGGGGGGGGGGGGTACCAGGTTTCAAATTAATGTATAAATTATTCCTTTTCAGGGACATACAAGGAAAATTAGTAGGGAACACTTCTCTAAATTCTGTACCATAAGAATTGACTTTATAAAGGGAGAGTAAACCGCAACACCCTAAATGTGATCCAAATATGCCAAACGAACCTGCCCCACCAATTTCCTCTCCTGAATAGAGGATATGACCTTACCTGCCTTAGGTTTGTACACCCCCTCCCACTATAAATTCTCTTTACATAAAATCTCTAGAGTCAAAGACTTAGTTTTAAAATTAAAGACAAAGTAATTCATTTAAAAATAATGAAATAAGCCCAAGTCTGAAGCCCCATAAACAAGTTACAATAAGGATAGACATGTGTGACTATTTAAAACTCTCCAAATAGGGAAGAGAAATGGATGGGTGTATCAAGTACATCACATATCATATCATATCCCAAGACAAACTTAACAGACACAAAATAATGAGTCGAACCATGATAAAATAACACATTAGCCATTCAATCACAGAAAAAATTAGTACATGTGATCACTAAGTCACAAGTCTCTACCTCTCTCTTGCATGGAAAGGCATAATAATAAGTCATGTAATCTTGATAGGAGACTTACCTACCTGGTTGCACCATACTTCTGCATGAGTTACCATTTCCTTGACCTCTACGACATCACTACTTTCCTAGTATCCCACCTTTAGGATTCACCCTATAATTATTACTGTTGCCCCTAGGTACGACTGCTCTAGTGTGCTATCGTGCAGAATCCAACATGCGAGGTTGGGGACAATCAATATTCATATTACCAAGTCTTAGAAAATTATAAGTAGTTCGACTAAAATATGGCCTGCTGCCTGCCAAAGGTGTTTATCCTTGTCTATCCTAAATCAAATTCAGAGGTGGAGTTCCCGAGTAGTTACCTATGGATGCAGGCATAGCGGACTGAATTGGCCGGGCTGCAAATTTTGACCTCCCTAACCCTCTGGAATCGGAACCCTTAAAGTTGTTTGTGCTCTTAGATTTCATAGACAAAGACTTAGCCAACCTACAGATCTAACTCCATCCACATTCTTTACAAAGTTTGTTATCACATTATAGCTCCCTGCAGGATTCATGTGAATATACAATACCTGATGTTGGAGTTCATTCCATTGAGAAATAGAAGAATCCTCTCCTCCTCACTAGTTACCTATTTTGTAGCATATCTAGACACGCCATGAAACTAATCCCGATATATAGCTGCACTCATACCACCCTACTCCAAAACCATGAACTCTTTTTTCTTGCGATTACATAATGTTTGGGCACCACCTTCTCCAAGAACAGAACATAAAACATGATCCAAGTGAATGGAGGTAAAGATGATGATCTGTATTCCACATATGCTCTTGAGAACTTCTTAGCCTCACCTTAAAGATGAAAATTCACAAACTCTAGTCCATGATGATGGACAATACAATTTATGCAACCTTTTATAACAATCTAAGATTGACTCATCGGCAGCCTCCTTCTCAACATATAGATATAGAGGAATTCACTTTTTGAATTGCCCACAAAATTTTGTGGTCATAATAAAACCATGTTACAGGGGGACCCAACAAAGGAGGAAAAAGGACCCTCCAAAGTTACCTATAAATCCTCTCACCCCGGGGACAAAAATAAAAATAAGGGATTGTTTGGGGTTTGAGTTGCTTGGACTGTGGAAAGAATTTCAGGGCCAACCACTCCTTTTCAGAAAAAAACAATCTTTTGAGCTAATTCTCGCATAAGGGAGGATACTTGTAGTCTCAGCATGCACGTATTTCTCTTTTTCAACATATTCTTTATTCTCAAACACGACACTCACACAAATGTCTTCATGATGACAATGAGGGACCTTATTTTTTTGAGAATTCTCAACCTGAACCCCACCCTTAGAAAGTGCTACCTTCTTCGGCCTGTAAACCTTGGTCTTCTAGTACCCCTGCCTCGACCACAACCGCTTGTATCACACTCTTGCGTTGGATCATTGGTGGAAGCTACGGACCTGATACCATTAAAGTTATTGTTTACCTTTTTTAGATAGAAAAGTGATATAGATTAGATATCGATTTGGGTCACGAATACCAATTGTAACCATATTATAGCACGAAATGAGATAAGATAAAAACATAGAGATTTCCTAAAGTGTTATAGCATCTCAAAGAAAAGTAGAGACTTCTCTTTAACTTTCCAAAATAGTCTACTAGACTCATTTTGGTAAAACGAAATGAACGAATCTAGGGCTCTAATACAAACTTTGTCACGACCCACACCGCCATAATTAAATCAGACAATATTCCTTTGGTGGGAGAACCATTACTACAACTAAAAAATTTAACAACAAGCTACACACTTAAAGATACAAAAGCATGTTTAAATGTAGAAACAAAATAAAGAGTTCCCATGAACTCCAGGAATTTAACAAACAACCATCAAAAACATTGCAAAATCTTCCCTTGAAACTGAAATAAATGTACGTAATATCTAAATTTCAACAAGTCTAAACATGATGGGTACACTCAACTGAACATACGAGTAAGTATAACTAGAAAGTTTGAGTCCAAAAAGAGTGAACTAATTCATAAAGGACCCATGACATAATTAAAAAAATTGCTCACCCATGTATCCTATTTGTCCACTTATCTCCTAGATGATATCTATCAATAGTCCCCTGAAGATGCCTTGTACTCAACAAAGAAAGAGCAAGTGAAGTGTTAGTACACAACCACAATGTATAGATGGTGTACCAGGCTATTCCTGCAAGTGTAACACATATAAGTAGTTACAACAAGATTAACACACATGTACCTGACATATATAATATTAATTAACAATTTAGGAGAAACGTACGATTTTACATTTCAGCAGTACAAACATATGAAAAGTCTATGGTCCTATTTTAAACCCTACATACAAACTTTAAGTGTACTAGAATGTGGTACCCGATCCAAGTTAGTGTGCAATACGTGAGACCCAATACCATATATGTATTGGAACGCGGCACCCGATATAAGTTAGTGTGTTGAAATATAACACCCGATCCTAAAAAAACCCACAATGACAATGGAAATTCTCATAATTATTCAACCAAATGTTGATTCATGACATATAATCATTCATCTATACTCATTACTATTTTATGATCAATAATTCAGAAGTTTAATACATACATGCATTACAAAGAAGCAAATACTAACATACATTACACAAACATGAAATCGAACCATCACATACCTCGAAGCAAAACTTGAATCCTCCGAAGACACTGGAATCTTCCCTTTGCATATTCTTCATGCTTGTTTGTAGGTCTACAAAAAAATCAATACAACGTAAGGATCAATAGTTAAGGTCTAATTTTACCCAAATTATAACAAACCAAATAACCGAAAACCCAACTCATGATCCAAACCTCCAACTAGGTCTTTTTTCTTCATCCTATTAAGTTCAGAACCCTACCCCTAGAATATATGATCAATATTATAAGTTCTACGAATAAAAAAACAGATTAGGGGAGTAAAATCCTTAACTTTTCCAACAACAGTAGTGGAAAACTATCAAGAAATTGCTTAGTCTCCTCTCCTAGCTATTAATAAAAATTGCAGAATAATTAGTTTTTTTTTGTTTATTTCTGACTTATGTCACGCCTGGACCGCTATGGAGACCCCCAAACCGCCTGAATTCCCAAACCATGGCAGGAATAATCCCACCTAGAGGTTTTCACGGAAACAAAGAGTCAAATTTTAAGTTTGAAATCCTATTTCAAAACTCGCCTTGAACCTATGACACACAAAAACTGCCTGTTGACACTTAACGTCTTAGGTATCTATTCATGAGATCAGATTTATAATTATATCTCTCATTTATTAAAAGATTTTCCTAGACCTCATTGACTTTGTTTTGGACCAAATCTTGACTAAGCTAGGATTTCTCAAGTTATACCAAAAAAAATTTCGACTAAAACAATTCCGTCGGCTGGTTTTCTATGAAAAAAAGAGAACAAATTGTTATAAATTGTTAAAAAAGAGGTGGTGGATTATGTGATAGCGCTAGGTTGTAACAGTAGTTCTCCTATAGTGGAAACATCTTGACCACCTCAAACTACTAAAGTTTATGCAGGACAAACACATACACCTCCTACTTTGTATAACAAACCTTCTTCGACTCATTAGGATAATTCCATTGAGTAAATCCTAAATCATTAATATTCCAAGCAAAGCTCTACTTTGAATTTTATGAAATCACGGAGGATCATACGTTAATAAAAACATAGTTCTAGATGAATGGTGATCCGTTGGAACGGTAAAGGTGGTTGTTTTGAAATAAGCAATTGGTTAATTAGGTGCATTTTAATGAATAATTTTTGTCCAATTTCAAACATGGAATCTAGAGGTACTAGAGGGTCAACTTGCTAAATATCGGTCGAGCACAACATTTACTTTATAGCATAGTTTTTTCAAAACGGGTCTAATTTGATGATGCATTTTTAAGATTAGGTATTAGCACATTTTTTTACTTATGGTATGATACCTTATACTAAAATTATTATTTTAATTCGTGAACCTACAAAATTAAATGAAGTTATAAGTTTATCCTATTTATACACGAAAAAAATCATATATGAAAAGGGATCCTTTAAGCATTCATTTAGTAAAACTCCACAACTTCTGGGAACTCTCGCTGATCTTTGTGCATTCTCAAATCCCACTATTTCGAATCATATAAGTTGAGTTTCTTAAAATACATCAAATCGATCTCCCATGATACGCCGTTCACCTACAGAGTTACAAAGTCAGATAAACATGTTCTTGGTTATTAATATGATGAAAAATACTCTCCTGGTCTCCAGTTTAAGTAACTTCACCATCTTCTACTATTATATGAAGAATCTAAGGCTGAAATGACATTGCCATATCAATTTCTGTCGGATGATGTCTTAGATGAGGAATAAAAATGTTTGGAGGCTCATGAATAGTCAAATATTTTATATCATTCTATATATAGAGGAAATTCATCAACTATTCTCAAATTTACTGGTCATGTTAATGATTCACCAGTACAAGCGGTTGTGGACAATTCTAGTACACATAATTTTATTCGGGAGAGGATGGAAAGATCTCTTCAGTTTAAGACTGAACCAACGCGAAACTTTTCGGTGGTGGTAGAAAGATGAAAGCAACTACAATGTGAGGGTGTAGGTAGAAAAATTCCAATAACCATACATGGAAACAAAATAGTGGAAGATCTATACATTTTATCAATTCATGATGTTGATATAGTAATCAGGTTTCATGGATATGTACTTTGGGAGATGTCCTTTTGATTATGCAAAAAAAATATTTGAATTTACTTTAAATGGTTGTAAGATCTTGTGGAAAAGGGATGAACACATTGTTTAGATGTTTTGAACTGGGCATTTTTTTTGTTTTTGCTTGCACTTTACATAGTTTTTGGAAAAAAGAATGGTTTGGATAAATGGCACTTTTTGATATCTTTATCTACAACTTTTACATGATTTGGAATCTTCATTTACTCCCCCATATGAATTATAAATTGTGCTAAATACATTAGAATATATCTATCAAAAGCCTTTAGGTTTCCCTAATTCACGCAGTTAGGACCATGCAATCTGTCAACTTTCAGGTGTAGGACCTATAATGTGAAAGCACATTGATATCCTTATATTCAAAGAAGGTTATTGAAAAGTTAGTGTCTAAGTAATGCTAAAACAAGAGACAATCAGAACAGGAAGTAGCCCATTTTACACATAGTATTGTTTGTTTCAAAAAAAAGATGACATGGGGCGATTTTGTATTGTCTATAGTTCATAAAATACAATCACTATTAATGATAGATTTCCAACCATTGATGAACTTTTTGATGAATTGAATGGTGCTTGCTATTTTTTCGAGTTTGATTTATTACCTAGATATAATCTAATTAGAGTACATCGAGAGGATGTACCTAAGACAACATTTTGCACTCATGATGGATATAATGAATTTCTCGTTCATTCCATATGGTCGTTCAAATGTGTTTTCTTCATTACAAAAAACTATTAATGATCTATTCATACCATACTTGCATCAAAATATCCTTGTGTTTTTTGATGACATATTGATACATAATCCTTCCTGGACTGATCCCATGGAATATTTTGTCTTGGTTCTTTAGTTATTGCATCATTATCAGTTGGTGGCCAACCATTCCAAATGCTTATTTTGCAGGAATCAGTTGATTACTTTATTATTTGGGACTTATATATTATCTCATCTAAAGGATTATTTTTCAACGTAGGAGAAGTGAAACCAATCCATCAATTAGCACCACCGCTTACAATGAAAGAGGTGCACCGTTTTCTCTGTCGTGCGTGATACTACATACAATTCATCAACTATTATATTACAATAGAATGTTAATCACTGATTATCTCAACAAATAGATTTTTTTGCTGGACACCTGAAGCTCAAAATAACATTTGAAACTTTAAAGACAAAACTAGTCCCACTCAAGTATTGGTTTAACAGATTTCAATAAGGAATGTCAAGTAATTACTAATTCATAGGGGAAAGGAATTTGTGTAACTATATCTTATAAAAGGCATCCAATCACTTAAATTTAGTCAAAAATTGAATTCAAGGGTGAAATGTGTGTCGACATATAATTATTAGATGTTTTCCATTATTCAAGCTGAGTAACTGGAGGCAAAATCTTCTTTGTAGATTGTTTATAATACTAACATATAAGATGTATTTGACGAACAACCCTAATCAAACCATACAAACTTCTGTGAAACAACAATGTCTCACTAAACTAGTGAGTTATGATTCTTATATAAGATAGAACCCTTGGAAACGTAATTCAACCTCTGATGCCATCTCTCCTAATTTAGATGCTATTCTTTTTGACCATTTCTGCCAGGACATTTAATCTAGAACAAGTTTGAAATCATTAAATCAATAAAATATAGAATAATTGGCTTGTCATGATACTATTCAAAAGGATGTGGAGACTCATATGGATTTCAAATTAACGAACATGTTGTTATTTTTCAGAGGCAGACTTCTAATTACATCAGATGCACTACTACGACACAAGCTAATGTTTAAATTCCACGCCACGATACAGGGACATGTGGGTTTGCCAAGAACAACAAACTGATGGTTTCCAAACTTATTTGGGAATATGCATATGATGATGTGAAATCATTTTTTACAAGTTCTCATATATGTCAAAAGATCAAAGATACAAACTTGCATCTAACAGGTTATTGCAACATGTACCTATATCGGATGAAGTCTTTGAATATAATGCCTTGGATTTTTTCACTTGCCTTACAAGTTCCAATGGTAAAAATACTACCCTAGTCATGGTGGATTGTATGACCAAATATGATCATTTTATTCCCTTACATTCTATATTGTCTACTCAACTTGTAGCTCAAGCATTCATAGTAGGTGTATTTCTCCTTGACGACTTTTCTCGCACTATTATCAATGACTGTGGCCCACATTCTTCCTTTCCTTTTGGCAAAAAATAAATACTTTGCAGGGTTCGACATTGGATATGAGTACCGCATATCATCCCCAAACTGATGGATAATCTGAAGCCCTAAATAAGTGTCTTGAACAAATATCTTAGTTGTTATGTTGCTGATGATCCAACCACCTGGGCAACTATGCTGCTTTTGGCTGAATTTTGCTACAATATTTTGTACCAAACATCAGCAGGAATGACACAATTTCAGGGGTTGTATGGGAGGGAACCCCCCAACAATCACTTGAGATATATTGGGGAGCACTGCTAGTGCATTAGTGCATAGCGACTTGATTCAACATGTACAATTCTACCGTTATTGAAAAATAATTTTATTAAACCTCAAGCATGGATGATGACCTTTGTAAATAAATATTGTACTGATCTAGTGTTACATACCCTATACTCAAAAATAATAAGAGCAAGAGTAGAATAAATACACAACCACATTGTACAAGTAGGATTAGACAACTATCTCACCAGTGAACCAAAAACAAGTCAAACTACATTATAATCAGATGCATATATATCAACATATAGAATATTATCAATTTATGCAAACAACAACATTTTTGCATTTTTTATCACATCATTATTCCTCTCACGGAACCCGAATCCAAACAGTTAGCTTAAATGAACATGGCTATCGAATTCCAAAATAGTGCTGAAACGTGGCAACCCAATCCAATCATTCAGTTGAAACATGAAAACTCGATCTAATATTTGTGTTGAAACGTGGCAACCCAATCAAATCATTGTGTTGAAACATGAAAAAATCGAATCAATCAAATATTTTGCGGAAGTGGCAAAGGCAACTGAAAGACCTGTTTTAGTCGTTTTTTGATTTGAGCAGCAGATTTATTTTCTGGAAAAAACTGGCTGATCGACGGATCCCACGACGGACCGTCATAGGGCACGACGGACCGTTGAGGGGGTTTCTGATTCAAAAAACACTTAGATTTATTTGAAAAGTGGGTTACTGATTCGACTCTATGAAGTCACAACGGGAAGCCCCCTTATCCCCATTTCCAACTTGCCCCCCCCCCTGTCCCTCCCTACTCTACCCCTTATTAGTCGCGTCAAGTTTATCCACACATTGGGTCGTGGTGGCAGGGAGGACGGACCATCTCGGGCCACCATGACGGGCAAGTCACAAACTCTTTAATGACTTGGAGTCACTAACTTTGTCACGGAAGCAGCAGACGGACCGTCGCAGGAACGACAGGACCGCAAGGCTGCGGGACCTGACTGAGTCGGATTTCTTGTAAATGTTTTTTAAGGGGCGTTTGATATTCCTGCTGTAATTATAAACAGGGGTTTCAATGCTTAATAATTCAATTAATTTGGGGGTTTTAAAAGAGGATAACCGCTTTTAAAATAAATAGTGGGGTTTTATCACTTTTATAATTAATTATAAGACAATTAGAGTAAATAAAAAGGTTTTGAATAAGAAAAAAGAAAGAAACAGAGAGAGGGAGAGGAGGAAAGAGAACGATCAAGGAGAGAAGAACGAAGAAGAAGCAGCTTTAGGGAAAGTAGATTGCTGATCACAAATTCGTGGACGGGTAGGTATGGTTTATGCTATTTCATAGAAAACTCTTAATAGCGAAGGATATGATGGGGTAGTATTGTATAAACTTATATCATGCTTAATTGTGTGATGCAATGATGTTTTATATATAATTGTGAGAAAACTGAGCATGATGAGGCCATTGAATCCAAATCTTGAAAAATCCTGTTAATGATGAGCTAGTATAAAAGAAGGCTTGATGAACTAAAAAATGAGTAGAGGATCGGTGTTCACGTTCTTGCACCAGGGGTAGTATTAGAGGATCGGGTGTCACGTTCCGGACACCAGGATGAATATGGATAGGCGTGTCACGTCCGAACCAGGATATATGAGGATAGTATGATGAGGATCGAGTGTCACGTTCCGGACACCAGGATTACAAATATGAATCGGGTGTCCACGTTACGACACCGGGAAGTATGATGAGGATCGGAGTTTAGTGTTCCGTTCGACACCAGGGATAGTATGATGAGGATCGGAGGTCCACGTTCCAACACCAGGAGAGTATGATGAGGATCGGGTGTCAGTTCCGACCACCAGGATAGGAAAGAGAATGAATCTTGAAATTGATAATATCTCAAATTAATGAACCTATTTCCCAAATGAGTATGGGATTGAGGATGAGTCCTCATGGGTGTACTCTGGCGTACTTTATTAATGATTGCAGTACTTGTTGGTGATACATGTTGAGTATTGTAGTTGATTTTATATATTAACTGGTATATACGGTTTTCTATTCTGAGTTGGCGATCATACCTATCAGTACCCTGTGTTGTACTGACCCCTACTTGTAATATTTTCTTTGTTATTTGTGGGTGCAGAACGGTTACCATTGTCTTCACTCAACCGAAACTCTAGCCATTCTTCATCACGTCGCATGCTCAGGGTGAGCAATGCTTCTAGCTTGGGACTGGATAATCTTCTTCATGTCTTGCTGCTTGAAGTTCCGAATGGACTGGCTTTTTATATTTTAGCTTCTTAGATACTCTTAGATAGTAAGTTGAGGATAGATGCCTCTTGTGGTTGGATGACTTCCAGATGTGGGAATAATAGTATTGAGTTTTTCGACGTTATTTAATCGAATTTTTCATTAAGAGTTTTAGTTCTCAGCATTTATTATGTTATTATGTTTTGAACTGTTTGGGTTTAGATTGGATGTTCGCCACATAGTAGGGTAAGTGTGTGTGCCAATCGCGACCCGTTTTGGGTTGTGACACAACCCTATCCACAATCACATACAACAATCACAATCACAGGTACACAATAAAGATCATACATTTAGTTTATGATTTCATGGCAAGGATAATTCATGTATTTCATTTACAACAAGTGTGTTTAACATTGTAACATTTATACAACTCAAGTATCATAAAGAAGAATAAACAAGCACGCATCAGAAAAACATAGAACCATCACCTACCTCAAAACAAACTTTAAAACCTAAGAAACTTGATCCTTTCCTTTACGGATTTTTTCTGCTTGTTCTCAGACTACAAATTATCTTAATAACATAGAAATCAAGAATCAATCATGAATTACCTGAATTGCTAACAATTCTATGAACACCATATAAAACCTAATCTATTTAGGGTTATTTCTACTATATAATCTATCAAGAAACCCTGCCCATTAATACTAACCCATTCTAGTACATTCTATAGATCGAAAAACATATCGGGGGAGTTAATATCTAACCTTTAGCCTCAAGAATGGTCAAAACAAGTTAGAATCCCATGTGGGTCTTTCTTTCTCTCTAAAAGTAAAAAAATCAAATAACATTGTTAAGGGGTTTTATTAACGACATAATTTGCGCTTATCCCACTAAAACGAAAACACATAATTTTTTTCAGCAGCGAAATCCAGCGAAACAAATCCCGGCTATTATTTTAAAGCGGGGGCCAAATAAATGGAATCAATAAGCTCCTATGAACTTTTTTTATGTCCCTTCTCATCCGACAAAATGATCCAACTCTAGCTACAAGGACAAAGAGTGAGACACAACCCTTTTTGAAGAATTTCATTTCACCCATTACACAACATACTCTTAACTACTACGTTCATAAAATATCTTTCACTGCAAGATCAATTCCCGGAGATCTACTCATCCAAATTGGATCTCGTAAAGTCTTATGGCATTTTAAACAAGTAATCTTAATATTAATCCAATAAAATTTATAATTTCTTCACTCGATTGCTACCAGAATCCTCCAAACCTAAAAGACTATGATTTTCTCTAAATCTGGATAAGATGGGAAAATTCAAGTACTACAAAAAGGTTTTTCTGGCCACAATTATTCCCTAGTTGGAATTTCTATAACAACAAAACCTGGTCATTACAATAGATATATATACACGCATCAACTATCCCTGAGTGAAAATTTAGGATAGTATACTAAGGACAGAGCGAAGTACTACCTCAATCGACTTAAAATTATGGATATTTTTCTCGTATGTCCTTCCTGTCTCCTAAGTAGGTTCCTTAATAGGATGATGTTTCCATTGTACTTTTATAGATTTAATCTAATTTGTTATCAACTCACGCACATCATGATCATGATTAGTAATCTGTTCCTCCTCGTATTGGAGGTCGTTATCTAGTACGATTGTGTCCCACATTATGATATAATCACTGTCACCATAATATCATCCAACTTAGACACATGAAATACCTAATACACACTATATAAATTAGGGGTATAGCCACCCTTACAGCCAACTGCCTACAAATTTTAAAGGGACTTCGAGGGACCATATACCGCTGACTCAACTTACTCTTCTTACCAAATATGATCACTCTTTCATGGGACAATTATACCGCTGGCTCACACTATGTACCTCTTTGAAGTCGCCCAAGATAACATGCATTCATATTAAATAACTCTTTGACAAGAAGTAACTCATTATATATATATATATATATATTATATATAGATATATATACTATATATATATACAAAAAAAAAAAATTTCACGTACAATATGAATCCTTATTATTAATCATCTAAGCACTCATGAAATCACATTCTTCATGCATAAGAAGACGCCCCACATTAAGAACAATAATAAAGAACAAACCATGACTTCTCTTAAATGCTTACTTGTGAAATGCATAGATAGAATCCCTTTCTACCACCGATTTTAAGTTTTACATCCAGAAGCAGCAATAGTTCATTAATGTTAATTCTGGGGGTAAAACATAACCGCCATAGACCATGTGATCTTAACATGGAATCACGGTATTACCCTCACCGGACAACTGGATTTCCTACTTGCCTAAGGTAGGACTACCATTTTTTTATCCTTAAATGGATCCACTAGCTTGAACTACGTGGGCAAATAGTTAATGGGATAGGGAGATATATTCTATATATTCCGCTTCAACTAACATATGAGGATAAATCTCAAGAAAAATCTAGTAAGAGGACCCCCTCAACTCTCATATGAGTACCCATCTCAAACCATATCCACTCAATCCTTAGTATTATTCCCCACAAACTGCATTATATTCTTTACAAACAATCATTAAAGGATAAGAGATTGATACTAGGTACCTCACCTTAACTTACATATGGCCAACATTCAAACACCCAACATCAGGGAAGGGAGTGAGGCCTGTCACGATGGGAAATAGAACCCGAAAGATCGAGCGTTCAGTGACCGGCTAATAGGCCGAGCAAGCCTGACAAACAGGAGGCGGACGGGCGCGAGGGGACGGGGAGCCGAATAAGGGGAAGCGAGAGGGGGAGGGGGGAGGGAAGAAAGAAAAAGGGGGAACACGATGTCGTGTCGGAGGGGGGCGAGCCGTTTATGCGAAAGCGAGTCTCATAGGGCAATTGTCCGTCTTATGGACCGAACTGGCGGATTTCTCCATGCCCCGGATGAGGCTTGGGTGAAAACTAAGTGGAGGTCCGACCGACTGATGTTGAGACTATCAGAGGATGCGTTGTGGTCTAGGGGTGAAATGGCCCACCCCCGGACACGAGTCTTGAGGTTGCTCCGAAATGCGTGAGGGCGAGGAGTGTTGATGTCATCTGTTGGATACGGACTCTTATTCTAGTTCTTTTCGTAATATTTTTCCCTTTTTTTGTTTGGGTCGCCATGCATTCTCGCCCGACCGCGCGTCTTTGGGCTGCGGTGTTCTCTCTGACATGGATGCGCTTGCTGTGTCCCCCCGTTAGTTGTATCGTCTTCCTCTACATCGGGGGCTGTTTACTGCTGCTCACTTGTTGCCCCTTGTTGACTGCGTCTGTGATTGCGTGCCCGATCGTACTTAGCTTCGCTTCAACCCCTGCATTCTATCTCTACCGGTTCCAACCTTCGTGTGTCGTTTTGTTCGTGCTGCTCTTGTTGATTCTTTTCTTGTCTTTTCACTTTGTACGACGGTTTGTCCCCGTGAGGATTTCCGTCCTCGCCCACGCTGTCCTTTATCATGTTTGTTTTACCGTGATCAATGAGAAGTTATGGGGGTGTGCGTCGAACTTGCCGGTGTGTCCTTTGCGCCCTTGATATGCTTCAGAACCATACCTCTGATTTCCTTTCTTCTGGGTTGCCTGTCTTCTTCCTCTTGCTCTCGTCCTTGCGCTTCGTTGGCGGTGCAGCAGCGCCCGGGGATGAATGCGCTTGGAGCGGCGGCGACACGCGATGGTGACTGTGTAGAGAAATGGCAGTGCAAGCGGGTGAAGCCGCCTTTCCCGCCCTTGGAGCACGCCCCTTCGTTGGACTGTGACGCGCTCGTGGTCCCGCAGACAGCGCGAGTAAGGTCGCGCTGCAGTAAAGCGAGCAGAACAGTGGTTGAGGCAATTTCTTTTTTTTTGTGACCCCGGCCCTGCAATGCCGCCAGCGCGTACAGGGTTCATCACTAGCGAGAGGTGCGTAACCAGGTGGGTGAGTGTCAGTCGGTCCTTACTTTCAATCGGCACAAGATGTAGTCGCATCTCTCTCTTTCTGTTTTGTGTGGCAGAGGACTATTCGTTATCCGGCTTGTGGCGGATGATCTTAGCTGACTCACCGCCTCGTGACGAAGCTATTGAGGGGAACCTATTTTTCGGGTCCCCTTTATTACTCCACCCCTCCATTCCCACCCCCCCCCCTCTGCCACCCCTGCAACCCCCTCGTTACCCCCCCAGACTTCCACTCCTCCCACCTACTCCTCCCCCTTTCCCTTGTCCACCCCTTACCATCCCTTCTCCCCTACCACCCCCCCCCCCCTCCCCCCCCACACTCTCCTCTCCCCCCTTACCGCCCCCCCTCCTCCTCATCCGCAAATCCTTCCCTTTTTCTTCACGTCCCTCCCATCCCCACCCCTTTCCCCCACACCCCCCTCCCTACCGCGCAACTACCTTCCCCCCCATAGCAGTCACCGCCCTTTCCACCCACCCCAAACATTATTCTCCCCCCGCACCATCCACCTCCCACCCGCCCCAAAACCTACAACTCACCAATTTTAATAGCTACCCTACACCCATCCTCCATCCCCATACCCTCCCCCCACACAACCTCCCACCGACTCAAGCGCCCACTCTAAACCCAAACCCAAGTGCTTACCCCCCTTTTTCTCCCACTTTCCTTATGTCAACCTATCTAACTAACAAACTAGGCGTTCTTTCAAAAAAATCACAACATCTAATTTAGGATAATCAAATGAAAGAAAACAATTCATAATTGCAATAAAAGTATTTTTGCCAAAATGGCACTAATACAAAGTCTGAAATAAAAGTTGAAAGAAATAATAGTAGAACATGCTCTACTAGATAAATCCTACATCTAAGCTAGATAATAACAGTAGACAGCCTCCTAAGCATGAGGGCCTACAAGGTCCGGATGAAAGCTCCACATCCGGATAGCTGAAACGTCATACTATAAGATCTAATGTCCACCTGTGCCTGCACCTAAAAGTAGATATTTGTATGGAATTAGTGCACATATGATAATATGGTATATGAAAAGCACACATCTAATGCACATACATGAGAATAATAGCTCTTCATAAACACATAATGATAGAAAGTCAGTCAATGGACTTGCCAAATGGCCATTGGACCCCCCCCCCCACCCCCAGCAATGGAGCATGCCAAATTGGAGTTGGAAAGTCTTGCATTGAGGGTATAATGCATCATCAGCTAACTTATCATTTTGCAAAAACAAACACAAAACATAATTTCATCTATCTATTAGATATAGAACATAAAATCTTTCATATCTATTCATTATAGCCATGAGACCTTAGAATCATGGACTTAACATTAAGACTTTCAAGAAAGAACTGCGGGCCCCCCTTTCTGGGACCTTCTCTCGGTGCGTCTTTTTCGTCAACACCGCGAGTTTTCTTTGTTCATTCCTATAGGCCTCCCTTTATTTCCTTCCCTCGGCTCGTGTACCACCCCCGCTCTCCCTCGGCTTTCGTTTACGCCTTTGCTCTGGTTGGTTGTGCCATGACCCTGCCTGCCCACTGTCATTACTTGCCTCTCCCGCACCCAGGGGAGAGGCCGAGGCAGAACACCGGGAGGAGCAGGGAGTGGCAGGGGGGGAGGGATGGAGGCGGGCCGCCGCGGAGGAAGGGGGAACGGAACGGGGGAACCAAACATGAGCAGTGTGAAATCATGAAATGACAGAGTGTTATGAACCCCAACAACAAGTGCGTGGATCACTGGCCAAAGTGACCAATATACTGATAGAGTATATGGAAATGAAACCAGCCACATCCCTATATTGGCAATAGGTTCAAAGTCTAGGAGATATAAGGAAATTCATACCGCATGCAGGGACAGTCTTCTCATGAGAGTTACGTGAACCTCCACCCCTTCCCGAAAGAAGGAATCACCGCTTTTAAGCATTCTATCGGTTCTCAGTATAAAAGTTCCATACATTCACCTCCTAATCATGGAAGCTGGCTTCTAGTATGAGACCTCACAACTCAACAGATGATTATAATGTAATAATAGTATTAAGTGTTGTTAATCTCAATACTTTCATTAGAGGTCATAGAGAATGCGTTTATTCATTAACTTTACACTATCATAGGGGAGTTGCGTTTTTAGGTAACATTTACTTAGGCTCATTTTTGAGATTTCTCTCATCTTTTAAATAGCTCATCTATTATGTTGTCACATTATTATAATTAGACACATTTGCCTTTATAGTTACTTACCCCTTTAATGAAGGTTCATTCATCATATGTCAATTGCACTTGGCCATTGGGGTGTTTTCAACACTCTTACTTAACCTTATAGGGTCTCAGCCTTTCATGTTAATTTCATCATTGATTGTTCATTTCATCTCATTTCATTGTTTATTTCATCATCTGCCATTTCACTTGGTATTTATTGTATTTTACACTAGTACTAATCCTTCTCGGGTTTACATCATTCTACAAACAGTATTAGTTTCACTTACTTTCTAAAAAATTAGACTAGGGCGTTCTATATATACAAGCCACGGGGGCTGCATTCATCGTTTGTCTAAGTGATGATTTCATAATTATATGATTATGTGGTACACGACTTATGATCTGTAGCATTACAAGAAATGATTTCAATCTTTTTAAAAGGCCAAATTCATTAAATATTTACTTCGGTATGAATAGTGTCAATATAGAAGGGGGAAAGGGACCCGATCGATCCCTGGAACAACAGATAATCGTATTTTAACCTAGATAATCACATTGTTAGATTTGGGGGACCCTAGTTCGATTCTCATCAACCCCATAATATTTCCTTTCTTTTTCTCCTCACCTTATTCATTTGAGTCAAGGAGGTTTTGGGTTAAATCCCCCACAAGCTCATAATTTTTATTTTATTTTATTTTATCTATTAACTTTCTCACCTATCCAAGAGGTTGTGGGTTCAATCCCCACTCTCCACATTTATGTTCTCCTTTATTTTTGTCCTAACTCTCTCATCCATTCAAGAGGTTGTGGGTTTAATTCCCACTCACCACATCTATTTTTCCTTGCATTTTTCTCACTAAATTTGTATGAAATTTTCATTAAGTTAGGTCATCGTTTCAATACCCAATTACCTCACATAAAAAAATATTTAAACGAAGCTCATTTTATTAAAAGTTGGCCTAGACTACAATTTCTATCCGGCTAGAAATTTAGTCTCTTCCAATCCACTTTTGTCTTAATCTTTTGTTTATTTTTTTAGCTTTCATGTAACGATGTCTTGGGTTAAATCCTTAGTGATCTCACATAATTTACATTCAATTTTCGTTGCATTTTGTACCATTTTGTTTTGCCGAACCCAACCTACCAAATGGTGGAAATTTATTCACTATTTTAAGCTTCTTTTAATCATCATTCATATGTTAATTCTTAAGGCAGTTCGTGGATAATTTGGTGCATCTTTAAGTGTAATATTTTTATGATTATATTAAGCCAAGTTTTACCATTTCATCCAGAAACATTACAACACTTTTACACCTCATGACTTACACAAACATTTGCACATAAAATTCAACCATAAAAACATTTTCACATACTTTCTGTTGACATAACTTAACATGCTTACAATTCAAAACACATAATCAAGAACACATTATCATGAAAATCAGACTTCATACTTAAACTACCAGCAAACATACAAACAACATGATCTCTTACCTATTTCACATTGAGATTAAAGGGATACTAGGGACAAGAAGTTAAACAAGAACGGGAACAACCCTAGTATTCAAATAGATTCATCTGAGCCTTAAAGGTCTCTTGGGAAATGGACCAAGAGTAAGAAAACTCATACCTTTTTTTGAAGTTCAAACCATTAAGTTGCTGCCCAAAAACTCCACTCAAGAATACGTCTAAGCCTCCTTAATATTAACTCCACTCGTATGACAACCTCCCTTAGCCTAGTGTGCGATTAATGTTTGTTTTCGTATGAGTTCTTCAAGTGTGAAGAACATGGTTTATTTTTCTGGTTTTGTATCTTATTTTTGGCAGAGAAATTTTGTGTGAAAGAGGTTGGGAGATTTAGCGTGTGAATGGAGTGATAAACGTGAGAGAGAGTAGGAGTTATATTAGGCTTAGGAATCTTGTTTAGGACTTAGTAAAATAAGGTTTAGTTTATTATTTAAAATCTGGTTTTTATTCTATTTTAAATTCTAATGAATTAACATTGTTATTTAATTATATTAATTGAATATCTTAAATAAAAATCACATTAATTCATCGGTTCCACCTAGGTTCGAACCCGGGTGAAGCAAGACTTCACTTCAAGAGCTCAATTTCGGCTCTCTCTCCAAAAATTGCCCCTCTACCTTAATGATAAAATAATTAATTATATATTTAGGGTAGTTACGATATTACCCTTAGCTTGGAAAAAGACCATTTTACCCCTAAACCCTCCAAACCTATGATTTCCTCTTTTTAAGTCCGGTAATGACTCGTTTGAGTAAATATTCGTCTTCAAGAGCTCTACATGGTTGGACCCAACATTTCCTAGATCGACTAACTCCCCAAGTTAGTTGTCTTGGATGTAGCAAGGGTTCCGAAGTATGGTTCTACGCACATCAATCTGTGTGAACCCTAGTCTAATAATAGGCATTCTTGACACATTAAGTATCACTTAGTATATCCATTTTTAGTGTTGTGACATTATCCCCCCCTAGGAACATTCGTCCCTGAATGACACTACTCTTTACTAACATAAGTCATTTATAGAATGTATGCATTCATAGGTAATTCTATACCTTCCCATTGGTTTATATTTGATTCACATATTAAATGATGGTGCACATCCTTTAAATCTACTAGAAGCTTCACATTAATAGACTAAGGAAATCTTTCCTAAACTAGTCTCATCAAAGCATAAACCATAAGTGAACATGTAAGTCATACAAATCAGCAACCAACATGATGATTCAAACATATTAACCTCATACTAGTGCATATGTTGTATACACACTCAAATACCTGAAGGACTAATTAAGGTTACTCACCAGAGACTTCACCAGAAGTGCCTTCCCCTACACCTCTAGACTTGATTGCGATGAATTGTTGCCTCCTTGGAGCCTCTTCACTTGGACCATTAGGTTGAACTCTCTTCTTCCCTAGTTCTTGACTTCTCCTATTCGGACAATCCTTCACAATGTGACCCACTTTGCTACAAATCTGACAAGCATTAGAGCCCCTCATACACTCTCCTACATCAAGTTTGACACACTTCCTACTCTTAACTCTTGACTTGGAATCCCTATAATAGTGATCCTTGGACGAACTTGACTCCCCTTGGTGGGAGAATCCATTCTTAAACCTTGGCTTATCACTGATTTCAGTAATACTCTTCGTTGAAAAATTCTTCTCAAATTGTCTTGACCTGTTCCCTTCCCTAGTATGCTTCCTATTCTTGTTTTCCTCCACTTGTTCGACATGGACCATAAGCCTTGAAAGGCCCATGCTGGCATGCAACATAGCTGTCCTACATTCCTCCTCGAGATTCTCAGCAATGATAGATCCAGTGTAAGCGGGAGGATTCATCCTCGTGAAGTCCCTAAAATTGCTAGCCATGGTGCTGGCAGGTGGGTTCTCCTTGGGAACACCTTGTTGCTCTGCCTTCGTTTCTCCTCGTATTCATATTTCTGAATCTCAAGATTTGATGTTAGATACTCTCTTAATACCAATAAATAGACATTAGAAAAGGCACGATAATATCATAAGAGGGGAAATTTTCCTACGCACCATGAAGTCTCTAATTTAGGATAGTGTTGCACTTCACTACGATGACTTAGAAACTACTCGATGTGGTTAATGTGAACTTATTATCCTCAGAATTTAACCTAGCCCTCTGATACCAACATTGTCACAACCGGAATCTAGACCCCAGACGAGACCGGCGTCGTTGAACTCTCATAGGTCGTAGACAAGCCTACGTACGTCATTCTTACTTCATCTAGGTTAAATTTAGCGGAAAAAATTATTATTTCATGTGAAACATTTTGAACATAACATCATGGGCTTTCAAAAATTAACCATCTAATATCGAGATAATCAAATGAAAGAAACAATTCATAATTGCATTAAAAGTAATTTTTCCAAAACAGTTCCAATACAAAATCTGAAATAGAAGTGGAAAGAAGCACTAGTGGAATATGCTCAACTAGCTAAATCCCACATCTAAGCTACATAATAACAGTAGACAGCCTTGAAAGAACCAGGTCCTACCATGTGCGGATGAAAGATCCACTTCCGGATAGCTGCAACATAAGACTATTAGATTAACGTCCACCTATGCCTTCACATAAAAGTAGATATGTTTATGGAATTAGTACACACTTGTTCTAAGTATGGGTATATGAAATCAAACACCAAGGACATGCATGAGAAAGAATAGCTCTTTTCTAACAATATAATTTATGGAAAGTCAAGTAAGTGGACTTGCCAAATTTTGATTAGGAAAGTCAATTGAACTACCAAATTTGGATTTGGAATGTCACGCCATGAGTGTATCATGCATAATCAAACTTATCATTTTCCAATGAACACATAACATATTTCACTTATCATATCACATATAACACATAACATCTTTCATATCATTCATTCATAAGCCATGAGACCTTGGTATCATGGACATAACATTAAGACTTTAAAGAGATGAGGGCTCAACATATGGGACCTCAACTAGAGAGTCTACTTTAGGAAAAATAGAGTCTGCTATGTTCATTCATACATACTCCATTTCATTTCATTCATGGGCCAGTGTAAACACCAACTATACCTAGGATGTAGTTTAAAACTTTCATCGGATTCGTTGTGCAATGACCAAGAATGACCTAATGTCATTACTTGAATCTAACTCACCGTTTGATCATCCTATCCTAACACCTTTGGTATCATTCATTTCATTATGTGCATCATTGGAGGCTGGCCTCCTTCCTTAAATGGGAACTTTAACTTTAACCAACATAGATCATGTAAGCATCATGAAATCCAGTGTTATGAAAACCCATACCTAAAAGAGGTGGAATCACCGGCTAAATTAACCCAAAACAGGCTGGCGTAAATGGGAATTGAACCACGCCAAATACCTATATTGGCAGTATAGGTTAGAAGACTAGGAGATTTAAGGAGCCCCATACCGACATGTCAGATAGTCTCATCTCATGAGAGTTACGTGAACCTCCGACCTTCCCGTAAGAAGGCACACCGCTTAGAGCTAGTATATCGATGCTCAATATAAAGTTCCATTAGATTCAACTCTTACATCATGGGAGCTGACTTCTAGTATGAGGATATTATAGCTCAATAGATGATTTCTCATCTTATCATTAGTATTAAGTTTGTCAATTTAATACTTTCATTAGAGTGTTCATACAGACTCGTCTCTTCATTAACTTTACACTCTCATAGATGAGTACGTTTTGGTAGCATTAACTTAGGCTCATTTTAGATTGCTCTCATCTTTTACATTAGCCTCATATCATGTTGTCACCACATTCATTATCACTAGCACATTTTCTCTTCATAGTTACTCACCCCTTTTTACGTGAATGTTTATTTAATCATATGCCAATGCACTTGGACATTTGGTGTGTTTCACACTCTTAGACTTTCATAATTTCATTGTTTATTTAATCATTTGATTGTTCGTTTCATCATTTCATTGTTCATTTCATCATATACCAATGCACTTGGCCATTTTGTGTATTTTACATCGTACTTAACCCTTCTAGGGTTTCATCTTTTAATTACATACATCTTAGGTTGTCACGACCCAAATCGGATCCGCGACTGGCACCCACATTTACCCTCCTATGTGAGCGAACCGACCAATCTAAACCTTACATTTCAATTTAATTTATACACATAAGTACTGCGGAAGACTTTAAACTCATAAATAAAAGACGATCTAACTTCTAAAATTCAACATCTATTATTTCCCCAAAATCGGGTAAGTCAGCACCACAAGAACATCTTATCAATGTTTTACTAAACTAAGAAAAAGTATGCTAAGAATCCTAAAATAAATAAAAGCTAGTCTATGCCGAAACTTAAGGCATCAAGACATGAGAAGGAGATCCAGTCCAAGCTAGAAAGCATTAGCTCACCCTGAAATTCCGTGTGACGAAGACTGGCTAGAATTACTGTTGTTCGAAGATGAGCACGTTTGCTGTCAGTCCACAATATACAAAAGTAACACATAAAGTAGGGGGTCATTTACAACACAGTACTGAGTAGATATCCTCGGCCAACTCAAAATAGAAAGCAATATATCTCAGATAACATCAAAAATCAAACTAATATTCTTAACAGGTGAGAGCAACAAGTACAAACGTCTTTTATACATCACCGAACATTTTGTGAGGTACTCAAAGCCTACCAACCATACTCATTTGGGATCTTTCTTTAGATTGAGTAATATTTAGTCATCTTTCAAAGATTCATTACTCCTTTAGTTCTCTTGTGTCGGTACGTGACACTCCGATCCCTACTACTATGTGTCGAGAAACGGGACACTCCGATCCACTACTACTAGTGTGGCGTAACGGACACTCCGACCCTAATTCAATGTGTCGTACGTGACCCTCCGATCCCCCACATCTACAGTGGTCGGTTTCTTTGACACCCGTCCTCACTAATTCTATTGTGTCCGGTACGTACACCCATCCCTACATCTACGTTTGTCGGTTCGTGACACCCGTCCACTAAATTTCTATTTGTCGGTACGTGGACTACTCCGATCCACTAATCTCATTCTATTAAATTCATCAAGCCTTCTTTTATAACCAATGGCGTCTTATTAAACAAGGATTAGGTTTTTATCAAGATTTGGGATTCAATAGCTTCATCATGCTTGGTTCATCACAATCATAGAGGTGGATATGTGAAAATCACATCATGCATACCACACATAATTAAGCCATATAAGAGACTCCATAATACCTACCCCACACATGTCATTCGCTATAAGAGTTTTACTATGAATAGTGTTAAAAACCATAACCTACTCTCCACCGAAGACTAGTGATCCAAGCAAGAATTTCCCAGCCTTTGTTGTTTTCCCTCGTTCTCGTTCGATTCTCCTCTGTTTCTCTCTTCATCCTCTCTCTCTCTTGCTGTTCGTTTTGTTTTTCTTATTTAAACCCTCTTTCTTTTACCCTAATAATCATATAATTAATTATACCGATGGCCATTAATAACCCACTAATAACTTAAGGTTTACCTCTTTTAACCCCAAGTTAATTTGACTTCTTAACCGTACCCCCCACTTTATATTAAAGTAGGGAAATAGTCCAAAACGCCCTTAAATAACTTAACAGAAATCCGAGCCCAGTCCTGGGATTGCGCAACCTCCGTTGACTGCTGTCGTGAACTGCCGGACTGTCCGTCCTGTAGGTCGTCGCAAGTTCTAGAGACAATTTCCTACCAAAGGGTCGTGCCGCCCGTCACGCCTGGACGGTCCGCCTGCCTTTGTCCGTCACGAGTTTCAGAGAGTCGCTTTTCAGTACCCAATTTTGAATTTCTAAGTGGTTTGAAACGAGGCCCCTCCCTCGACGGTCCTCGCGTGGGTCCGTTGTCTCAGCCATTTTTGCCAGAAAATAAAACTGCTGCTCCTGAACCGACTAAACATGTTCGTTACCATATATACCAATTTACCCATGCGTTCCCCCCCCCCCGTCCTCGAACGATCATCAAGAAGAAAAAAAGGGTGAGAAGGAGGACCTGATTCTTTAAACAGATGTGGGTATCTTTCTATGCATATCTGCCTCCTTCTCCAAGTGGCTTCTTCACCGGCGATTCTTCCTCATTCACCTTGTATGGATCACAAATCTCCCTTGACCTCAACTTGCGATCTTATCTATCTAAAATAGCAACAGGCGCCTTTCTCCTCATAAGACAGATTTCATCAAGTAGAACCGAATCCCGAACGAATTATTGTTTCCCTCCCCATGTACTTTTCAAACATAGACACGTGAAATACCGGTGCACCCTTAGAGTGCATGGAAGGTAAGGTATTTTCATACGCCCCTCCCCTACTCGCTTCAGAACTTCAAATGACCAATATACCTTGGACTACAGCTTACCTCTTTTACCAAACCGCTCACCCCTTTCATGGGCGAAACTTTTCAGGCAGACTTGCTCACCTCCATGAACATCCAAGTATTATCCTTTCGATCTGCAATATTCCTTTTGCCTACTTTGAGCCCAAAAGCATTTCTTGAATTATTTCTTCACCTTCTATAATGAATCCCGCAAAAGATCAGTACCCAATGCCTAACTCGAATGCATCAAACCACCCAATGGGGGACCTACATCTCCTACCATACAGTGGCTCAAAATGGAGCCATTGTCAATACTCGATGATAGCTATTAATTGTATGAAAACTCCGCTAGAGGTTATAGCTATCCCACTGACCATCGACATTCTATCACACTGCCACGAAGCATATCCTCCAACACTTGAATCTTCGGCTCAGACTTACCGTCGGTCTGAGGCTGGAACGCAGTACTAAGAATCCAACCTAAAGTACCTAATTTCGGCATGCAATGTTCTCCAAACTTTTTTAGAACGTAAACTGCGTACCTCTATCTGATATGCTGGACAATGGAACTCCATGCAATCGAACAACTTTCTGAGATGTAAAGTTTGGCTAACTTCTCTGGCATTATAAGTTCACCTTGACCGGAATGAATGAGCAGACTTAGTTTTAATCTGTCCACATTACCCAAATAGAGTCAAACTTTGCCCAATGTCTTTGACGAACCAACACGAAGTCCATTGCAATTCTCTCCCACTTCCATTCAGGAATGGGCATTTCGGAGTTTCCTACCGGGCCCTCTGGTGTTCATACTTTACTTGTTGTGAAATTTGGACATTTGGCAAACAAACTAACAATGTCGCGCTTCAGTCTACTACACCAAATAGTGTTGTCTTAGGTCACGGTAACATCTGGTTGCACCAGATGCATAAAATACATCCGGAACATATGAGCCTCTATAATAATAGTTGTGGTCAAAATTCATCAACACGGGGTACACATACCCTTCCCCTTAATTCCTCAAAACACCTTCCTCATACATTATGCGCTTTTTTAGCCTCTCCTCGTAACACCATCTCCCGAATTCGGCTTAGTTTATCCATCATCAACTTTTTCCCCTTGGAATTCTTGTCCAAGGAAGGAAGACTTGCCTCCACACAACCTAAAAATCCTCGCTCCGCATTTACTTCCTCATTCATAGGTTCGTTAGCCAAATTGAACTTCTCTAGCCAATGGGCGTCTAGAAGCTTTGCAGTGAGCTAGACGTTCCCTGCTTCCCGCCTTTCACTTAAAGTCATCCGCTACACATTCGCCTTGCCCCCGATGATTACAATATAGTGATTCGTTAGTGCCTTCATGTTCCATCCATCTCCTCTGTCTTAAATTCAAATCTCTCTGAGTACAGACATACTGTAAACTACGATGATTGTTTTTTATAATTCACATTAACCCCATATATATAGTGTCTCCATTGCTTTAATCAAACACTACCGCGGCCAATTTCCAATCATGAAGTTGGGATAGTTACGTTCATGCACTTTTACTTGTCTTGAAGCATAAGCATCACCTTCTTCTCCTTGCATTAGCACAGCACCCAAACCGCAATAGATGCATCACAATACACAATGAAGTTTCTTTCTTCCACTGGAAAGGTGAGTATTGTGCGTAGTCCAACAGAGTCATTTGAGCTTCTGAAGCTTCCTCACTAACCATCCGCCATACATAAGGGAACATTTTGCTTAGTTCAAGTTTTCGTCCAGTTTGGAAAAATAGAAGAGAGAATCCCTTGACAAATTGGCGGTAGTAGCTAGCTAAGACCTAACCAGCTCCTTAATTTCTGACACTTATAAGCTCTTACCCAATGTTTTCACTACTTCATCTTAGAAGGATCCACTCACACCCCAGCCTTATAAACCACGTGCCCCAAGAAGGACGACTGCATCTGCCTCAAAACTTCACACTTAGAGAACTTGGTCAAAAGCTTTTTCTCCCTCAACATTTCCATACCATTCTCAAATGCTCCTCCTGTTTCCTCCTTACTTTTAGAGTAATATCTGATATATCATCAATACATACTATCACAAAGGATTCCAAATATGTCTTAAAATCCCGTTCCATCAAACTCATGAACGCAGCAGGGCATTCGGTAGGAAAATCAGGTAATATAGAACAGTTTTCTGGGAGCGGGGTTGGTTTGGTTGGAGGTGGGAAAAAGACCAAAAAAGACATCACGACCATTCGTAATGCCCATATCTGGTTCTAAAAGCAGTCCCTTTGGCACATCCGTTGCCCGTATTTTGAATGATGATAACCGGATCTCAAAGTCAATCTTAAGAAGACACCTCACCTTGTAACATGATCGGAACAAGTCCTTCAATGCGAGGAAGAGGATACTGTGTTCGTTATGGTTTACCTTGTTTCAACTACCGGTAGTCTATTCACATCCGAAAACTCCCTCCTCTTCTTCACAAACAAAACCGGAGCACCCCAAGGAGATGTGCACTTGGTCTAATGAAGCCTTTGCTCAACGACTCTTGAAGTTGGGCCTTTTTAACTCTCTTAACTCCGCGAGCCATTTCTATAAGGGTGTATAGAAATGGGGCGAGTACCCGGTTCAAAGTTCAATACATAATCAATATCCCTATCTTGGTGGCTACCAGGAAAGATCTTAAGGACCACATCCAGAAATTTCATCGGACACCCGAACCGACTCACGCGAAGAAGTACTTGGGTAAGTGTCAACCCTTGAATTTGCCAAGAAAGCTTAAACCCCCTTTACTACCATTTTTCTCTTAGCACGAAGAAAGGTGGAGTTATACGCAGCCTGGAGTTGGAAGTGTAGTCACCCTCCCACACAACGACTGTCCCAGGCTTTGCAACGTCACCGTTTTAGCATTACAATCCAAGAATCGCAAATTGCGGAGAAGGCCCAAGTCATAACCCAGAATTACATCAGAAATCACCCATTTCTAGATAACCCAATCTACATAGTGTTGTGCTCCCCACAAAGTTCAACCAAACAAGACCTATATACCTTTTCGACTACCACATGGACTACCCACCGGAGTAGAACACGAATAGGCGTATCAGTAATTCCACAATGTACATTTTACCATTAGCAAATGAGGAAGATACATAAGAAAATGTGGATCCAGGATCAAACAAGACAGGAAAGCCATGCAAGCAACAAACCGAAGATTACCTGTGTGACAACATCGGATGTCTCTGCCTCCGATTCTCCCATGGAAGCATAAGCATGTGCCCTTTCGTTTGTTTGTCCTTTGTTCCCTACCATGTTGTGATGTAGTGGCTCCAGCTTGCCCACATCACCCCGGCCGTTTTTGGTGACGACCATTCCTCGGCCACCCGCTCCGTCCAGAATAAACGCCCTCTGCCATGACCACCTCTACCTCTAGCTTTGGGGGTCCTATTACTCTGTTTTGGACAATTCCTCCTAATATGTCCAGTCTCCCCACATCCAGAACCCTCTCTAGATTCCACGCATGTGTCTCTCAGAGAAATGTTGACGTTCTGAGGTGGACCCCCCACTACAGTCTGTAGTGAAGAACTGAATGGGTCGAATGATAACCTCCGACCCTGTCCTCTAGAGTAAAGACATTACAACTCACCTCCCTTTCGAAAAGCCTCTTTGATAGTCGATGCCCATGGTGAATTCATCTGCTTCACTCCCTTCCACCTCTACCACTAATTTCTACAACTTCTGAAAAGATTTCGCTGTGGCCGCTACTTGTAAAGATGAATGCGCAACTCTGATCTCAACCCCTTCACACAACGGCGAATCCGCTCTTGTGTACTGAAACAAGTTGGGTGGCAATATCTGGATAGTGCACGAAACTTAGCCTCATATGCATTGACCGACATCCACCTTGTTTCTAGGCTCAAGAGACTCATCCTTTTCCTATCCCTCAAAGTCCGTGGGAATATACTTCTCCATAAACAAGCTAGAGAATGAGTCCCAAGTCATAGGTGGTGCCTCTGTTGGGTTGACCTCAACATTGACCGCCACCACATTTTGGCGTTCCCTTGAAACTGATAACTCACTAACTCAACACAAAGCCGTTCTACTATACCCATCTTGTGTATGTAGCTCATGAGCAGTCCACTGAAAATGTAGCATCCTCAGATTTCTGTACCCTGAAACTGGAGGTTTTCAATTTTCAAGAACTTACTGAAAAGTTCATGCTGATCCATTTGTCATTATAGGCCCAGTAGTTCAGGCGTGGAAACGTACCTCTGTCAATGAGGCATCCATACGAGGGCCATAGTGGCTGCATGTGGTACTCTGAAATCGGAGGTGTTTGGTCAGAAGAACACTTGTTGGTGCCTGACCCTGATCCCCCCCAGACAACCCACTAAGATAAGGCGGAACCTGATTGATCATCTCCTTGGGGTATGGTTTGGGGTGGCATTTCCCTCATTCTGTCGTGTTTCATTCTCCCCATCCTTCCCCCTTCTCTTATTACCGTCCTCAGTCGGTAGGAGGAGTCACACCCTAGTACTAGATGGGCGAGTGCTCGTCCTCTTCCCCTAGAGGAACGTCCCTCGCCCCGACCTTATCCGCGGGCCTCTTGCCACTGTTTCCACTTCGAGCTACGCCCCAGTGGCTGGCTCAGATGCATCTTGTCTTGCTGATGTTGATGTTGGCATAGTCGTTGCTCTAGTTTCAACCATCTGCGAATAGAGTGAAGTGGTCAGATACCAATTTGTTCACCTAGTACCAATTGATCCAAGTAATAGCACAAAGAAAGTAAAGAAAGAATGAATTTCCTAAAGTCTTATAGCCTCTCAAAGAAAGTAAGGACGTCCCCTTACCGTTCTTTAATACTCTACTTACACCTGTTCGTGTGTGAATGAGACCAACGAACTAATGCTCTGATACCAAGTTTGTCACGAAACCCAATCGGATCGCGACTGTCAACCACATTTTACCCTCCTAATGTGGAGCGAACCAACCCAATCTAAACCTTAATCATTTCAATTTAATATAACATTACTCATGCGGACGACTTTAAACCTCATAAATAAAGACATTCACTACTTCTAAAATTCAACATCTATATTTCCCCAAATCTTGAAAGTCATCACCACAAGAACATCCTATGATCAATTTATAAATCTAAGAGTATTCTAAGAACTAACACAATAAAACCTAGTCTATGCCGAACCTTCAAGGCATCAAGACATGAGGGAAGGAGATCCGTCCAAGCTAGAAAGCATTTAGCTTCACATGAAGATCCGGTGTAAGACGAAGACTTACTGAAGTCCTCGTTGAGTCGAAGAATTACGCACGTTTGCTGGCATTCCACAATATACAAGAGAAAACATAAAAGTAGGGGTCAGTACAACCACAAGTAATGAGTAGATATCATCGGCCACTCAAATAGAAATAAATATATCTCATATAACATCATAAATCAAACTACATATTCTTAAACATGTGAGGCAACAGTACCAACATCATTTATAGCTCACGAACATATCTGTGAGGACTCAAGCCTCCATACCATCTCATTTGGTACTGTCTTTAGATTGAGTATATTAGCAATCTTTCACGCATTCATTATCTTTTTATATCCTTCTTTGTTCCCCGGTACGTGACACTCCGATCCCCTACTACTAATGTGTCGGAACGTGACACTCCGATCCCCTACTACTATGTGTCAGAACGGGACACTCCGTCCCCTATTCAGTGTCCTGTACGTGTACACTCCATCCCCTACATCTACGTGTCACGGTCGTGACACCCGTCCCCTGAATTCTATGTGTCGGTACGTGACACCTGATCCCCTACATCTACGTGTCTGTTTCGGACACCCGTCCCCCTACTTTATGTGTCGGTACGTGGACACTCCGATCCACTAATCTCATTCTATTAATTCATCAAGGCCCTTCTTTTTATACCAAGTCGTCATCATTACAAGAAGATTAGGTTTTTATCAAGATTTGGGATTCAATAGCTTCATCATGCTTGTTTTCATCAAATGCATATATAGATAATCACATCATGCATACACACACAATTAAAGCCTAAAGAAGACTCTTAATAACTACCCAACACATATATTCGCTATTAGAGCTTACTGACGAATAGTGTAAAAAACCCATAATTCTACCTCCACCGAAGACTAGTGATCAGCAAGAAATTTCCCAACCTTGTGTTTCCTCTTCTCGTTCGATTTCTCCCTCTTCTCTCGTTTCGATCCTATCGCTCTCTTGCTGTTCTTTTTTCTTTTTCTTTATTCAACCCTCTTTCTTTTTACCCTAATAATCAATATAATTGATTATAAAAGATGGCACTACTAAACCCCTAATTAACTTAAGGTTTTCCTTCTTTTAACCCCAAGTAATTATACTTAATATTAAACATTAACCCACCACTTTTATATTAAAGATGGGAAATGCTCCAAACCTCCTTAATAAATTACAGAATCTGTACCCTGCCTGGCATTGCGCAACCTGTGACGTCCCAGTCGGTTGATCTGCGACGGTCCGTCCTGCGGTCGTGCGCAAGTTCATAGACAACTTTCCACCAAAGGGTCCTGTGACGGTCCCGTCACGCCTGTGACGGTCCCTCGTCCCTGCCTTTCCCGTCACGAAGTTCAGAGGTCCGATTTTCAGTATCCAATTTCATAAATTTCTTAAGTGTGTTTGAAACGGAGGCCCCTCCCTCGACGGTCCGTCGGTGCCCAGTGACGTCCGTCGTGGGGGTCCGTTTTCTCAGCCGTTTATCTGAAAATAAAAGCTGCAGCCAAAATGACTCAACAGGTCGTTACATAGTTCCCTTACTTTTAAACGTATGCAGACTTATGGGTTTATATATACCAAGCCATGGGGATTCATTTATCGTTGGGTCCCAGTGATTTCCATATTAACCGAAAGATTATGTGGTACAAGACGTATGCTTTATAACAGCCAATATATTGATTTCGGGGGGGGGGGGGGGGGTGGAGCTTTACAGGCCGCCATTCATTAAATATTTAACTTACTTATGACTTATGTGTTCAATACGGAATTTGTAAAGGGAACTCGATTTCTAATCTCTTGGACAACACTTAATCTTATTTTAAACTTAATAATAACATTTTTCAGATTTTCGGGAACCTAGTTCGATCCCCATCAACCCTATAATATTTCTTTTCTTTTTCTCCTCACCTTTTTCGTTTGAAGATTTGAAGATTTCGATTTATATGAAATTGGAAGTGGGTGTTAAATATTCTTCATAGTATTACCTAGTTGACGGACAATCAATTTGGTAACAATTTATCCCTTTTTACTATGTGTATCTAAAACCTTAATTCATAAGGTTAGATTATGGGTTCATTTATCTGCTGGGTACTGTTAATTTATAGTTTATTAATTGTTGTTTAAAGTTTGTTTATTCACTAATTGTGGTTGAAATTAATAGGCTTTTGTTGCACATACGATCCTTACTTCAAAATTTTGGCTTGCTTGAGAGAGAGGTTTTAAAATCAAAATTACTAATTTGATGGTTTGTGAGATTAGATTGTTATGGATTCAACTCGAGAGAGTGAATCCTAAAACATCTTCTACACATTCAGCCCGAGAGTGAATGGACTAAATCGAAGGTTGTGCTTATTTGCTTCTTATTCGTGTTCGAGTGAAACCAATTTGATTCGGGCTAAGTTGTTGGAGAGAAAGTTTGTCTCTACTTATGTCTAGCTTATTCACCAATTTACATCAATTTACTAGAAATTGCAATTGACTAGTTGCATAGCTTATCCCATAATTAAATCACATCACAAGGACCCGCCACTATATAATAAATTTTGTTTTATGTTGTTTTAATTGATAATTAAATACAAAAATCCTTTTTGTATTTGAAATTTATGTAACCCTCAAACTTGAATTATGTATTTATTTTCTATCTATGATTGACTTGAACATAATCTTACTAGTCTATTGATTATCATTTTAAACCTACTCCCTTAGATCTCGACCCCAACTCACTAGTGTGGTAATTTTACTAACTAACAATCACTGACGCTTATTATTAGATGACGTGTATTTGAAACATAATAAATCAAAATGGTGCCACTCACGGGGTATGGGGTTACTTGAAAATATTTAGTTTTGTGTAATTTTTTTTAGGTGTTTTAGTGAACTTACATAATATTTAGTTTCATTTTTATTGTTTTTCTATTTGATTACGAAATTGGAGCATGTCAGGTAGCATTGCTGACCAAATTAACCTCTCTCATTTGAGGATGATATTTCTTAGGGATACCATCCTAAGTTTCAAACAATTATAGGGTGAGTCAATCCATGAGTTGTGGCTGAGATTAGGTTTCTTAGGGATGATTATGTCTCTTAGGGATAACATAGAAACTTATACAACACGCTATTAGACTGCTTCTACAAATGTCTTTGCCCAAACAATATAAGAGTGGCTGAGAAAATGTTTCTTGAGGGAGGTCTCTCACGACTACGCTATGCAATAGCAGCATAACTCCTTAATCACATGGCCATGACAAACAAGGAGACTAAGAAGGACCATTTTTCCCAACACTTGTTGCCTAGCTTGTGGCTAAGAAAATAATGGAATTGGAAAAATGAAAAAAAAAGAATGACCAATACATTCCCCTTTACGAGAGTACAAAGTTCAATATGAACTAGGCTGGGAAAATATAGGAGATAATCTCACTCATTCTCAAGAAAGTCAAAAGTGACAAAAAATGTTGAATGAGATTATAGACAATTTTTCACTGTTGAATGAGATAATTGCTTTCCATTCCATATTTGTTCGGCTACTGGTGACCTAAATGGATCATGTGTTATCTCGTCTTTATAAATGATATTGAATAACATAATAAAGATATATATTTTTACTTAAAAATCTATTATTTAACTAATAATAAAGTTATCATTAAAATTTGAAAACAAATATTTTATTTCCTTTTTTTCTCATAACTTTATTAGTTTGATATGTTTTTAATTAATTTCAATACGATATAATAAAAAGAAATGATAAATAATAATATATAATTTCCTAATTACTTGTCCACTTTTAAGTTGACACACCTATAAAGAAAACAATAAGTTATATTGTTTATTTTACACCTATTAATTATGAAGTTGATTAGTTAAAAACTTAATATTTTCATGAAAATCTATCTTTTTTAGAGTAATTATTTGACGGTATAATAGGTAAAAATGGTCCTTTCTTGATTTGTCAAAATGGACAAGTAATTAGGGATAACTTTTGCAACACCTAGCCTTTTGAGAGAGTTAAGAAGAGGAATTGGAAATAGTCTTTTGAGGAAAGAATGAAAAATCACAATTTTTTTTAAAGTTATGTAACATTTTAGTTTCGGGTCAACTTCGAACAACCATAAATCCTAGGTCAAGATGAGTTAGGTGTGCTTTTAGATATTGTAGGAAATATCTTAGAATATCTTTCCAAATCCACCGAGTTTGTATGAGTGAGATATGACCATCTGATGTTGGGCTGTTCAAATAAGGAAAGTATATATCATATCTGAATGGAATTTCAGTCTTTTCCATAGCCTATTATTTCAATTCATTTTTAGGAGTTTATTTGGTTTCTAAAAATAATTACTTTAGCCTTCTCAATTGGAAATTCATTCTAGGTCTTGGAGAAAAGATAAAAGATCAAAGAGGAGAAAGGAGAAGAGAAGTTAAGATTTATAAATAACGTTCAGGTTAGGTTGTGGATTTTGCCAAGGATATAATACTACATGGTATATGAAATCATATAACATCTCGTTACATCACTCGTGGACCAATCATCATTCTATTTAGAGAAGTTGTTTAGTTTTAATAGCAAAATCTTATGAGTTCTTGATGTTAATTAGTTTAAAATCTTGTGCGTTTTTGTTGTTGGAGTTTCTTGAAATTGATTAATGTAATAAGATGTGGTTTCCTATTGTATATTTCATATAATTATCGTTTAGGTTTTCGTAAGTGTTAGGGGAAACAACTAGGTCGAATAGGGGGCTTAGAGTCGAACAAGAAGGAGAAAACTCAGAGTGCATCTGGGCATGGGCCTGGGGCTCTGCCCAGGCTATAGCGCCCCTAATGGGGCATTGAAGTATTGGATCAGGGGTTACATGCCAGCCAGTGCACCTCAGCCCCGTCTGTAAAATTCAATGTTGGTGCCCGGCACCTCTCAGAGCCCTAGTGACACTAGTTCTAGTTATTTTACCCTTTATTTCCGTAAACAGAAATATGTTTTCAGTTGTAATTGAAACCCTCTAGTCAGTCCTAAACATCATATACTAATCAATCAACAGAATATCTGAACCTTGGATCCATAATTGAAATTCTTATGAAANCTGGGCAGTGGGACTACGCGCGGGCTCGCCACCTTCTTGGGTGTGGCTCTGGGGGCACGTGTGAGCGTGGCAGGGGCGGAGGTGCCTGGGACAGAACATATTCAGGGTGTCCCGCTCATCATCAGACCGATGATCAATCGTGCAGACGGGCGGCAACAGACTTGGATCGCCGCCGTGCGTAGGCTCGGTCTGCTTGGGTGCCATAGTAGATAGTACTGCAAAGGATCACTATTTAGTACGAGTAATGTCAAACAAGACAGGCAAGCTCATATACATAAAATTTGAAAATAGTGTGTTGGAGCATGAAACTGATACACACACGGGACCGATGACGGCTCGTCGTGGACTATGACGGACCGTCATGAGGGCCGTCGTTTATACTTGGGATATGTAGTATAAGGAACCCGGAAGGAGGGATCTCGACCATCATGACGGTTCCAAGCAGACGGTCAACAGGACGGATCGTCGTTGCGTACGACGGTCGTTGTACGGTCGCCGTCGTAAGACACTTAGAACATGTTGAGAGGGGGACCCTATCAGTGGGGTCTTGACATCATGAGGTCAAGCAGGACGGACATCGTGAGCCGACGGTACGTCGTAAATTCTTCGTAGGACACGTAGAAAACTGTGCGAGACCCATCAGTGGAGGTCTCTGACCATTATGACGGTCGTGCAGGACGGGACCGTCGTGGGTATGCGGGTTCGTCGTAAGAGTCCGTCGTAAGGGGGGACACTTGAAAAATTTTTAGGAGACCCTTAGAAACCGGGTCTCTGACAAACCATGAAGGTCGTGCTGGGACGGGGACCGTAGTGGGGTATGAAGGGGTGTCGTAAGGTCTGTCGAAAACACTTGAAAAAATTTTGAGAGACCCTTAGAAACAGGGGTCTCTGACAACCATGACGGTCGTGCCAGGACGGACCGTCGGGGTATGACGGTCCGTCACAGGCGACGTTTAGCAGGGGGCAGGGCTTGTGTGACGGATCCTAGGACGGTCCGTCGTGGGTGGGCGAGTAGGGCCATTCATCGGGTCTCGTTCTGAGTTGATAGCAGTGTTAGAAACTGGGGGTACCCACGGATCCCGATGAGCCCACAGGTTAGGTGTGAGGTGGACCTAGATGTGTCTTTACCCACGACTAAGAAAACTACCAAAGCAAATCACCTATGGCTTTGGGTTATCAACATTGCACATATGAAAGTTTGAACATAGTTTAGGACATAAGCAGATAAAGGAAACAGTATACGATAAAAAAAAAGCTAATACTAAATACAGAACCAAAGCAAGATAAATAGGATAAAGTAGAGGGACACATACCTTGGAAATGGAGAGAAGACAAATTGGAGAAGGATCCTGGCAAGGTCGACACCGACAGTAGATGATAATTGGGGGGGGGGGGGAAATTTTTGTTGTTACAACAAGCTGAGGTGATTTGTGGGAGCAATGAGCAGTGAGGAGGAGTGGGAGGAAGTGAAAAGAGAGGGAGATGAGGGGATAAGGAATAAATGGGGTGGGAATATGGGGTGGTTGTGGAGTTGGTGTGGAGATCAACGGTAAATGTGAAAAGGGTCCAGCCGGGTTAGGGTGCGGTATTTGACTTCTTTAATCAGCGGACGGTTCCTCGCGACGGTCCGGTCGCATCTGTGATGGGCCATCGAGGTTCGTCGTTGTGTGCCCTTCATGTTCCAAAATGACAGAACTACGTTACCTGGTGTGACGGATTGCCTACGACGGTCGTCACAGTGCAACGGTCCGTCATTGTATCAGTCAGTGGCTACGCGAAGTAGTGTTCTGCAGAATTTCCTGGTGATGTTCTGCAACTTTAAAAACCCATTAATAGAAAAAATGCAATATTATAAAAACGATAAGTATGGGGTGGCTCCCAACCAGCGCCTGGATTTAATGTCGCAGCCCGATGGGAAAACTTGATTACTCAAATTCATTCAAGATGGTACGACCTTATTACTTTTATTCGCCGATTCAGCATGCCCGAGATAGATTTTTATTGCGCTGTCCATTCACACTTGAACCGACAACGCCTCCTTGGTTTACAACTCAAACGGCTCCATGCGGGGAATAGTTGGTAACCGTGTAAGGACCAGTCCATGGATTGTGAGTTGCCTGGAAACAAGCGCAATCTGGAATGAATAAAAGCACCAATCCCCAACCATAAACTCTCGTTTTCAATTTTGTTGTCCCCTGGTATTCTTCATTGTTCTTGGATATAGGAGTGAACTTTCATAGGCTTTAGGCGAAATTCATCAAGTTCATTAAACCATTACCGGTGCTCTGCAGTTCGGCTCCAATCCAATTTTTAACTTTTTCATAGCCCACATGGCTTTATTTGCTCAACTACAACAGGTAGTGACACGCTTCATATACAAGTTGGTATGGAGGGACATTTACAATGGGAGGCTTATATGCGGTCGTAGGCCCACAAGGCATCATTCAAGCCTCCTTGACCAATCACGTTTACTAGCGTTCATGTTTTGGACCAATATCTGTTTGATCTCTCGATCGGCACTTTCAAACTTGCCAACTAGTTGAGGTGGTAAGGAAGTGGCCACATTATGGAGAAACCCCCATATTTCTTACAATAACCCTTTGAATAATCTTGTGCAGAAGTGGGGAGCCCATCAATTTAATATATAATAGCCCTTGGGGTGCAAACGAGAGTGCGAATATATTCTTTTTCAAAAATGCAGTGGACACTCTTCCCTTCATTGTTGCGAGTGCTATGGCTTCGACCCATTTGAGAGACATAATCAAATGCTTACTACAATGCTACTTATCCGCATGAGAACTCACGAAAGGCCCATAAAAGCTCAATGACCCCCACAATCAAATAACTCCAATCAAAAGAAATGGGGTTTAGAGGGAGCTCTTGCTTTCTTGAAATACCACCATCACGTTGAATTTGTCACATTGCTTTAGACAAAACCTATGAGCATCTTGATGAGAGTTGGTCACCAATAGTAAACACATTGACAATATTTGTTGAAGCGGGGTCGGATTACCAAGTGATGTCCGCCAACAGTGTGAGGGAATGGGCATGCCTCAAACACTCAAACATTCACCATGCTTTATTGTTTTTTTTTTTTTTCTTTTATGGCACCAACCAACGCCGAATAAGGCCGTCGGCACAAACTCCTATACAAAGTATGGTCATCCCAAAGAACTTATGTAACATCGTACATGAACTTTTTCTCTGATGAAAGGACAAAGTCTGATGGAACCAATTCACTAGCAAGATAGTTCGCAAAACTACGAACCATGGAATAAGTCTTTTGAAGCAGCCCAATGATATGTTCAGCGGGGGAAAGTATCATTAAATGTCAGTCTTATCCCCTTAACTTCTCTCATAAGCTTCATCTCCTCTAGACGAGACAAGATGATCAGCAACTTGATTTTCAGTTCCTTTTCTATACCAGCACTTCAAAGTCAAATTCTTGCAGCAGTAATACCCAGCGAATCAACCTTGGTTCGCATTACTTTTCGCCATAAATATCTCAAGCGAATGGTCCGTAGTGAACCTATAACTCTGGTCCTAGCAAATAGGAGCGAAATTTTTTCAAAAGCAAACACTACGCTAGGAGTTCTTGCTCGTTCACTGGTGTTCTTCTGAGCTTCATTTTAGGGCTTTGACTAGCATAGTAAATGGGGTGAAGGATTTTGTTTTCTCTGTCCAGTAAGTACACCCCGAGCTACCCCCCTAGGCATCGCACATACCTCAAAAGGGGATGCGTCCAATCCGGGGGAAATAAGATAGGTGCAGACACCCAACTTTTTCTTTTAGGTACCGAAGCCTTAAGACAAGATTCATCAATAACAAAATTTACGTCTTTTCTCCAGCAGGTTTGGCAAAATGGGTGTGCAATTTTGAAAAGTCTTTTAATGAATCTTCGGGTAAAAAAATGCATGCCACGAAAGCTCTCAAAACTTTCACAGAGATTGGTGGGGGCAGTCTCTCTATTACCTAAAACTTTAGCTCGATCAACCTCTTCCCTTTTCTGAAATGCGATGACCCAACAAAATACCCTCTTTTACCATTGATAATGCATCCTTTTCCCCAGTTTAGTTACCAAATTGACAGTCTGTCCATCTCTTAAGAACCTCAGATAAAGTGGTTTAACCAACGCTCGAATGAATCACCAAACCACCCGAAAAAATCAATCCATAAAAACCTCTATAGTATCCTCTACGAATGTCAGGAAAAATATGACATCATACATCTCTGAAAAGGGTGGCGAGTGCATGCACACCCCAAATGGCATTCTTCTGAACGCAAAAGTCCCATATGGACAAGTGAAAAGTGGTTTTCTCTTGATCTTCTGGTGCAAATAAATCTGATATTAACCCCGAATTACCCCATCAAGAACAAATAAATCACCCTTGTTCCACGGCAAGGCTATCCAACATCTGAATCCATGAAGGGCATGGGAAAAATGGTTGTTTTACAGTACATGAGGCAGTGTTTACGAGAATCCATACCACACCCTCCGTCCCGTTAACCGGTACTCATTGGAAACCCAAGTTCATTTTTGCGTTGGGGACCACAGCCATTTCCCCGTTCTTAGGTACACACTGACAGGGCATTAACCAACTCTATCGGCCGATTGGATTAGATTACTCCAGCATCCAACTACTTGATAATTTCCTTCTTTCACAACCTTGCATAGGGCGGATTCAAGCGGTCTCTGGTGCTCAATACTCTGGCTTATGAATTCAGGCATGAGTTGGATTTTATGACGAGCCAAATACCAGGAGGAATCCCAATAATGTCCGCAATGGTCCCCCAATGGGCTTTTGAACTTTTAGGACCTTCACCAAACTCGAAAACATGTTGTTCATCCACGTCTGAGCATGATTCCGGTAAAGTGCACCATTTCCTAAGGAATTCTACCTAAGATGGAGATGGGAGAGCTTTAATTCAACATTTTGGAGTTCCTCTATAGAGGGTTCGCGGGTGGGGACTCGACGATCTTCATTATTGAGCTCCCAAATTTCTTCGGTTTTAAACCGAACATCACCTCGGTCAAGAGCCCCCCCCCGCGACCTAATGACTTCATCTCTTCAAATGCAATCCGCTATCAAAGTTCATTATCACTGCCGCTAAGGCTTCGACACCTAGACGTTCTTCTATTTGTTTGTCTTAAAATGGTCTCACCCATGTGTGTAGGATATGCAGATTGCCGTTGGAGCTCACCAACTCTTGCTCATGGAATACAAACATTAAAGGTCACTTCCTCATGGTCAATCAAAAATTTCTTTGCCCCTTTTCAATGTGATAATAAGGCTCTTCCAGTAGCAAGGAATGGCCGCCCAAGAATAATGGGCACTTCAAACATTCGACCTCGCAATCAAGAAGAACAAAATCTCTGGAAATATGAATGACTCCCACTTTTACTAGCAACATCGTGGATTGGAAGTTATCCCTCCTAAGGTCGTTTTTACTGTTTCGATCACGCCATAGGATAGACCGAACGCAGTGGGTTTGGGTCACCCAAACCCAACTTCTTGTAAAATCGAGAGGGCATTTGAGATTATGCTTGCCCCCAGATCACATAGTGCTTTCGTGCTAAAATGTCAATAGCTGAGTAAAGGAGAATAGTATAATGCACACCCCGGATCTGGCAGCTTCTCTTCTTTAGTGGAACCACAGAAGATGTATGTACGCAATAGCACTAACAATGACTTCTCTTGCTAGTCTATAATTCATCCTCAAAAAGTGAATCGACTTTTTCTCGGTAACCAAATCTCATAAATTTGGCGTAACGGACATTTGTTTCTAAAAGCTTCTATCAAAGGGACCATGATAGAAAGTTGCTTCAACATGTTATAAAATTGCCGGTATTTACCATCCCCTCGGTCTTGTTTCAATAATCTTCTGGGAAATGGGGGTGGTTGGGCATAGGCATAGGAGTTCCTTTTTAGCACTTCAGCATTCTTTTGCAAGTGTTATCCCCTATTTCAGCATTCAACGTCTCAACTTTGATCCGATTCTGTTTCCAACGTATTCTCATCAGATGGCATAGGTGATCAATGGTGTGCTTACCCCGCGAGTGTAATAGTAGTATAATTGCCATTACAATGTCCATCATTTTTCAGATTTTTGACAGTATTGTGGACGAGTGCCCGGTTGCCGTGTGTTCACAAGTTGCAGAAATTGGGCCAATTGTAACTCAAGTTGCTAATTGATATTGCATGGGTATCAACTTTTTGCCAATACCGCTAATCTTTCCAACTCTTATTGTGCTGCATCACCGCATCGAACCTCCTATCATTTTATGCAACCGATCCTCAAACTCGTGACAACTACCTCCACCATCCCTCGGAGTTTAACGTCCCGATTTTGGGGAGGAACAATAGATCCCATTCCTGCGTTTTATTACCATAGTTCCCCTGTTGAAGTGTTGTCGCGGATTGTAGTTTCCATCTCTGACCCATAATGACCCTCACGATTGTAGTTACACATATTCCGACCTTGGTCCCTTGGACCGTGGCGCCAATTATCCTGATTTGAGCCTTGGGCGCTGGTCGGAAACCCACTGTTCCATTTACTGCATAGGGAATCCTCCTCCATAATAACACTCATCGATTGGGGATGGTGGTTAGACAAAGTAGTTGGACGTCATTAAAACCTTTTTCTGCACACCAGTGACATGTTTAGTACCACACCCAAGCTCAGTTTCTCATTTGAGCCATTATTCACGAATATTTTTATCTGTGGATGGGGTGTGAGTGGAATGCACTGCAAAGGTGTGTTCGTCCCTGTATCAGATTTTCTAGTACTCCAAGCTTGTTATCGGCCGAGATTTTTTCTAATGTTTCAGCGATCTAAGCATAAGGGCATTCTCCATTAAGATCCAACGGTATAGTGTCCCAATACCCGCTTTGTTGTAATCTTGTCCCCCTGATAAGAAGTATTCTTTTAGTGACTCATTCAGTCTATACGCGTGATTTGGATACTTCTCAAGAAAAATGAGGTGGAATGCTATCCCAAGAACACTGATGACCTATCACTGAGGGCCACAAAGTTATTTCACCCTGTCTTTGTGGTTTAGTTTCCTTGGAGACCGGATAGTGTAGCGTTGCTAAGAAGACATCCCTCAGTTGATTTCCAAGTAAAGTGGAGTTTGTAGGGGAGCTCAGTGGAACAAATAGCAGCCTCTCCGTCAGTGGAGAGATGGAAAACCCCACTTGAGCCTATACATCTAGATCCAAATCAGGCCCCCACAAAAATTTAGTACAAGCTTACCTAGCTATATGGGCGTTGGGGATCCTCAGAAGGTCGCCTGAAAAAAACAAACCTCTGGCACAGGTAGATTTGAATAAGACTAATAGTTTAACCACAAAACGTGGGGCCCTGTGGGTAGTAGAGGAGGCAAAACCAGTGGCCCATCCGAATTGTTATGTTAATCATAGCCTCTGTAGTATGATTGGGACGTGGTGGAGAGGGGATTCTGTCCCACTTTGTTGATGTTCACCCGGAGATTCGGGTAACATCTGACCATGAGGCCTCAACCGGAAGCTGGGGCTGTTCTGGTTTGGATTCAATCACATTGGATTCCCAATTACGATTCATGTTTCGCAGTGGTACCGCTCCTTCTAACTCGTTGAGCGTTAGGGGAACAATGGGTTCTTCCTCTCCGGGTATTTGGCATTACAGGAGGATAGTTTGAAAAGAATCAAAAACAATAAACAAAGTAAAAATCAGAAAATATCAACTAAACTATTAGTAATAAGTTAAATTATCCTAAAAGAAATTTCCCCTTGGCAAGCGGCGCCAAAATTTGATACGCTTCAAATTTACTTCTCAAATGAGACGTAAAGCGGTCGGTCAAGTAAAAAACCCAACTAGTGAGGTTTGGGATCGTTCCCACGAGGAAAGTAGTTTCGACTTACTTTAATCGTTATTAATATGGGTTGGTTGATAAACTTCCTTAGAAGTAAAAAACATAAAAATGTAAATAGGGGGGTTTGTATTTCCTAATAACAAGTAAAAAGAACTAACTAAATTGAAAGAGACACAACAAGCTTTTAATGCTTGGGTTTTTTAATCATTAATCAAAGTAAACTAGGGTTCACGGGTCCCCACAGGTTCATAAAACTTTATAATTCTAACTAGAACAATTCTTCCTAGATCTTGCATGCAAAGTGATAAGTTAGTATTTCAAATCTTGGTCCGGCATCTAGAAAAATCTCACTCCCACCTTGGTACGGTACGTGTGTTGGCTTTCCTAACCCATTATCGGACCTCATATTAAGCTTCGTATTCGACATTTGACTAAGTTTTAACCTTGTACCAATCAAATTAAGAGCCTATTAGATAGTATACACTCAAATCTATGTTAATTTAATTCTTTTCCTATTAATTCTACTCCTTGGTCCGGCAAGTAGCATTAGGCGAGTTCTATACGTGGATATCCGTTAAAAAAGACTCTAAGAGAAAGAATTATTAATTAAAGGCACGACCACTCTCTGAATTGTTATTGAGCTAGTGTATCTCCTCATTTGCCTATGGTTCCCACAACCCTAGTTATGCGTTTAGTTTTACTCATCGCCATAAACACAATATTAAAATAATTAAATAAGGATATTGTACTTACTTCAATGAGAAAGAGTAAAAGTCCAAAAGATTGCCTGATTAATCATCCAAAAATTACTTTGCAAAGAATTCTCAAAGTATCTAGTTCAATACTTCTCACGGAAAATTTAATGATTATCACGAGAATTCACAATACTAAGGTTACGAATATGGAGTTCAATATCTCAAAGTCTAACTATCAAGTGTCTACCTCAAAAACGAGGGTTTTTGAAAACTATCTATAAAAACTAAAAAAACCTAATTAAACAAGAATTCTACTTACGGAAATCTGCCAAATCCGCCTGGCTGGGTCGAAGGACCACGCGACGGACCCGTCTGTGGTCATGACGGACGTGTGGAACTCCGTCGTTCCCATTTTTACTTGAGTCATTTTTTATTCTGCTGCTTTCTTCTTCACCTCACGACAAGTTGTGATGGGACCGTCATAGGCACAACGGTCCGGGCGAGGGTCTCGTTTCAAAAGACTTCAAATTTGGAATCTTGGGTTATTGGGAATTACTCTTATGATATTCACGACGAACCTCGCAGGACGGACCGTCTGGCCATGACGGACCGTTCACAAGCTTGTAATCCAATTTGTCGACTTCCCCATCTTCCTTCAGCAGTTCTCACGATGCACCTAGGAAAAGTACACAGGACATGACGGACCGTCAATAGCTCGTAGGTGTTCTCTGGCATTTCTCTCTCAAAAAATCTTCCGCATGTTGGCTCTGGACAGATTTCATGCAAACAAAGAGAAATTGGTATAAAAATCAATAGCAACAAAAAAGGCTTTGTTGAAACATAAATTAAGGAAAAAGTATTAATTATACCGTGAAGCCACGGTTATATCATGAGGGTTAGTTCTGTTATTACACCAAAAAGGATGATATGCAAGGACAAATTCACAGTCATAATGTAAAGTAAGGGTAACCACTAATAATAGCTTTAAGAAATAACCAATTTTGAAGCAAGCTCCATAATGCTTGAGTAACTCTAGAAAATAAATAAGAAATGAAATTCCACTTAAGGGTTTAGTAATGATGAAAAGATATGTACTAATGTTAGTAAATTGTGGTGGACAAATGATAAGTCAATGTACCAAAAAACATTATGACCTATTGGGGGGGGAGAGTGTAAAGCTAACGAGAGGACCAGTCTATTATGAATCACTCTAAATGAAGTTATTGAGATTAATGTATGCTTAATACTAATGATGAGATGAGAAATCATCTATTTAGCTATGATGTACTCATACTAGAAGGCATTTTCCAAGATGTATGAGTTGAATGTAATGGAACTTTATACTGAGCACCGATAGGCTAGCTAGGAGGGGTGATGCCTCCTATCGAGAAGGGCGGGGGGTTCACGCAAATCTAATGAGATGAGTCTGTCTGGTATGCCAAGTATTGATCTCCTTATTTCTCCTAATCTTTGAACCAATACTGCCAAAATAGGGATCTGGCGGGGTTCAAACCTATGTAGGCTAGCATGTTTTGGTAACTTTGGCTGGTGATTAAACCTCTTGTTTGTGTGGGGGAGACATGGATTTATGATAAACATTGCTCTATGCGGTTAAGTTTAAGGTTCAAAGAAACGGAAGAGCAGGCTCAAACTCAAAAGTAGAACTAATGGAAATAAAACGAATACCGAAGGTGTTGTGCAAGAAATCAGGAGGTGAAATCAGATTCAAGTAATGACATTAGGTCATTACTTTTCATGATCCCTATGAGAGTATAAATCTTCCATCCCTAGGGATAGATGGTTGTTTACACATCCACGAATTGAAATGAATAATGTGAAGTCCGGACATGATTGAATGAAGCTGCCTCTGGAATTTGGTAAAGAAGTCCCTCGGGTTATAGTCCCATATGTTTGGGCCCCACTTTGGATGTTTTAAGCTACATCAACGATTCCAAAGTTCGTGTATATGAATGTATAATATATAAAACTGGAAAGTAATGAAATCAATTGGATGTGATCAATAGAGAATTGCTAAATTAAGGATATGAATATATAGTGTAAAGAATGAATAACTGTAAGGTAGGGAAATCATTCCTAGTCTTGGATTATTACTGATTCATTGTTAGTATGGCACTACAATGGAATCAATACACTTGTAATTAAACATAGACCAAGAATTATTTGAACTACACCAACAACAAGACGAAAAAGTTGAAAAATAAACTCAAGGCTTGTGACAAATATTGAGTATGAATAGATGCCTTAAAGGTGATATAAATAGGGTTAATAACCAAACTAATGGTCCCCCAAATCCAATAAAGATTGGCTTATTTAAATACATTCATTCATACCCCAATTTAAAAATGAAATTTTCTCTTGTAGTAAGGTAGCTAATAATCGAGAATGGCTTTTGAATCAACTAAACACCAAGGCAGAGACAAAAAAATATGGCAGTCTATATATATATATTATAATTACAATATGATATATATAATAAATATATATAATCATACTCAAAGGAATAGGAAGAAGCTCTAAAGTTAGATTAGGCAAATCATTCCTTCGTCTGATGCTTACTCAAAGTCATTGTAGGTATGGGACTACAATGAACATTTGCACTTGTAAGTGAAACATTAAAAATTATAGGAGATCATTGAACTAATAACAAAAGAAGAAATAGGGACTAAAAAAAAATCTTAAGTGTCAAAAAATAGGACTCTCGTGTGTGGACTACAAATTTCCCAAATATTAGCTAGAGTTGTTTTAAATTATGTGGATCATACTAAGGCTTTGTAATCCTATAGAAAAAAGTTGTGTGCTTCAATTGCATTAAATTCATCATATTCATACCACACTTCACATCAACCATGTAAGGAAAGTCTATTCACAGGCTTTCAGAAAATTAGCATGTTGTTTAGGAAGAGCTTTCTTTGATCATGACATTAGTTATGTGGTGTAGGTGTGCCACACACCCATACTTAGTAAAAATGGTGTTATAACCCCTACTATTTACTATTTATAGATGCAGGCTAAGGACACCATTGACAACTATTGCACGGTTTGGACCATCAACAGTTTCTCTGGACCATATTAGTAGGTCCTCTTGATCATGAGGATGCTAAAGTTTTAGTCCCACGCACACTTAGTTTTTGAAAAGCTTAGCGGCTGTTGTCCCTAGAGTTTATTCGTACGTTATTTCGAACAGCTTTGTATAAGACCCAGGTTTGGCCAAACGTATGTAGACTATATTCTAAGTGTATTTTAAATTGAATATTATGATAGATGGTTGTTATATTTAAATTAAGGCTTAGTAAGATTAAATTCATGAAATAAAACGTATTATGAAGTCTATGTATACTTTCAAAATTTAAAATTTTAAATTTTCCGCTAAAAATAACAATATAAATGTGATGAATGCAAGATAGGGTTTGTCTGCGACCTCTGAGAGGTAAACAATGCCTGTTGCAATCCGAATACCAGAATTTTGGTCATGACAATATATGATGAGGTTGTATATGAAGGTTTTTATATGGTATCATATGTGGTAGACTTAGTGTCCCTACTTGGTATTTGAATTATATGGATCATGTGATATGTGAAAGTAGTGTCTTGATTAGGTAGACATAAATCTATTTTGTATGCGTGAATGATATGTTAACATGTGATCTCTTGACTAGGTAGGATTAATGCACCATTTTATTGTATGTATGACCTTGAACTGTGTCAAGAAGGTCATTTATGTGGAACCTTATAGAATAAAGATATGATATCCTTGAAGTCGAAAGTTTTAATTCCATCCTTCTTATGTGAATGGTGGACATAGGGGTCGTTGGGTGGTACGACATGAAATCATCCATAGGAAAGTCATTGAGCTATCCTCCTAACCATTATAGGGAGGCCACTAGGGACTTTGTAACATCCTGTGAAATGTAAATTGTTAGTGAAAACAGTATTAGGGTTTTATGAACCAATATTGGAGTAAAGTAATATGGCATGTTGAGAAAATAGTCTTAAGTTGTGAGCAACTCAGTATTAACAAGTAACTTAAAATACACTTTGTTGTTCAAATTCTCCAATCGAAGCTTGTTTAGGAATTGTACCTTCAAGGATGACCCTAAGCTAAAAATCTTAATTTTCGTAGCAAACACATATAAGGTACGAGGAATCCAGTGTCAGCCTAGGTACCATAGCACATGATCATTTAAAATTATCATGTTGATCAAGTAGTTCCCAAGGAAATAATGAGGATCCTCAAGACAAGAAATTAACTTTCCAAGTGCAACTATAGAGTGCATGGTTAGTAAAGTACATGACAACACATGTTCTACCAGTCGAAATACAAAGCGACCAAGCCCAACTTATTCGGTTAGGGCTGCTAGGGGGACAACATGCATCGGGTGAAGCCACGTGGGGCTTAGAAATACTAAAAAATACTGGATCGAAACTTTGTTTACTAACTTACCTAACTGAAGATAATTAAAACCGAGGGAGACTTTACTAACAAACTGAACTGAACTAGGTGGGCTAGAAATCCTAAGACCTAACCGAGTGACACTAGCGAGTAGCAAAACAATAGAACGACCTCCTAGTAATAACCTAGGATTGGCCAAGGGGGTTGGTTATGGTCCTAGTGACTAGAGTTAAAGTACTTTAGTAATTGTGTTAGGTACAACGTAATTATTAAACTTAAAAATTCATTAATTTTAATTTAAATTTATGGTCACACTCGGGACCCATGCCAAAGGATCAGGATTTGGGCTTATGTCAAATGTGCTTTCTATTTTTAGTCCCAATTTGGGGGGTTGTTTTGGGATGATGTCTGAATTGATTATTTAATTAAGTTAATTTCAAACCAAGTTTTGAATTGGTAAATATTCCGTTTCAAGACTCAACTCACATGATCAAGCAGAACTCACGATAGAAAATAAGTGAAACACACGTAAGAAAATAGAAAGAAAAACTATTTCGGTTCTCATTAGGGTGAGTCAAGGAAATTCTTCCAAGATTTTCGTGCAAAGTAAAGGTGTGATCTTCATAGATTCAATTCACAGTCCGGTATGGGTTTTTCTCTTGATTCCCTTTGCAACATATGTAGACTTTTTTGTTAAGGGTTTTCCAATTAAAAACAAACCTAACATTAGGGTCAGTTGTTCCAAATGAAATTTCGAATGTTCATCATCTTATGTTCTCCTATTTTTCTAATTTTAGAAATAGTACTACTGCAAATCTCGAATTGTTGTTGGTTAGTGGTTGGCAAACTGATCATTATGGTAGGTTCTGGGATTATATGCGAAGAGACATATAGATTAGATCCGTATGATAGGTATCATTACATGATATAAGAAAATTGAAATGACTAACTTGTGTTTGGAAGCTGAACTAGTTATAAGTATTTCGAAAATCCCTTTAATCGAAAAAGAATGAGGGTTTATACTGTTTGTTGTTTACAGTAAGAATGCTTGTGTAAGTGTTTGGTGAATGAAAGGTTTATAAGAAGAAATAAACAATTGAGTATCAAAGCTAGTTAATGGAATCTCACTGCCAAATAATTTTAAGCTTGGGCCAAACAAGACTGAATTGTTCTTAAAAGCTAATCAAATGTTAAAGGTTGGCTTGCTTAAAATGATGAGATACAATAGATAGGCATGAAGTTCATTGACTTGTCTAGTTAGAATATCATGACAAGTGGCTAGTGAATGTTTGCTTATTGCCATAAAAATTGGACCACAATATATTTCCAAATTATGTAAGAGAATTGGCCAATGACTAAGTCATAACCAATTTATGTGGCCAATATAAATATGATGTTTCTTGTAAGGCAAAAAAATACATATTAAAGAGTGACCTTGACAAGATGTTATCAATAAACTCATTAACCTAGGTTATGCCCATGATTGAGACAAGTACCAAACATACCTATCTAAATGAACTTGTGAACATAGTAGCATCATTGAAAAGTCCTTAAAACTTTAAAATAATGGTACAAGGACTACTAAATAACATTGAACAGATAAGGTGAGTAATGAAAACTAACTAAAATCTTATGAGTACATTTGAAATTGAATTTAGAATAGGGGTTAAAGGACGTGAACAAATCTACTTAAACAAAATATGTTAAAGGATTACTACACATAAGAGGTTGTAAGAAATAGTGAGACAAGCCTCATTCACACCATAATGATAATGAAAGATTTAAGTTTACATTCATCAATTATAGTAAGGATGACAAGTCATCAATTGATCTAAGCATACCTCATACTAGAAGCAAGTTGCCATACTGTATGAATCAATTTCAAAAATTGTAAATTATAATAAATTGAGCTAAGAACCGATAGACTAGTAATGAGATTCTTCAAACACATGTAAGATTCATGAGATAAGACTACGACAAGGTGGACAATGGTCTCTAAATTCTCCTAGTCGTTCAACTATGTCGTCATAATAGTTAATAGTTAGTTGATCCACCTCAGAAAGGTAGGAAGCATTCGGTTTCACTTTGTCCAGTAAACCACTTCTTTTCAGTGTAGGGGAGACACTAGATTTCATGTTAGCTCACATGATCTTTGTCGTTTAAATGCTAAAGATTTCTTTACAAAAGATAAGAAACACTAGGAGTGAGGGGTTGTCGGATAGGATGACCAAAGGGTGAGGTTAGACTAAGTAATGATGTAAGTCATTCTTAGTCATTGCACAGAAAGATCCCAATGGAAGTCTTAAAAGAATATCTAAGTAATCCTAGCATGTTCAAAGTGAACAGGAGATCCAACAAGAAGAAATGTAAGTTCAAATTTAACTAAGTATGCAAAAGCATAAGTATATAAAAATCATAAATGTTTGATAAGAATGAAGTTTTAATAGTTATTGGCTTATACCAATAAATGGAGCAAAATATAATGACTCATCAATTGGAGTACGAATATATGCCCCAAAATTTTTATAATATGCAAATGATCAAATAATGCGCATGCTAATAAAGATTTTCCTACAATGATTTCTTGCCCAATTTAACAATAATGGAAAGAACAACTTATGACTAGAATAATCAAATCATTTTCTTAGTCTTTTGGATAACTTACTTGATTCATTGTATCAATGGGACTACAATGAATTATTGCACTCTTAAGTAAAACATAGGATCAAACGAGATCATTGAACCACACAACAAAAAGAAAAAAAGACTGAAAAATAGACAAAGTCTGGGAGAAAGAGCTCTAAGCCTAAGTGGAGCAAAATATTAAATTTTCTTGAGTTGTTCAAAAATTATGTTCATGATTCAAAGATGTTATTTTCATATATAAAATGACTTGTATTCTCTAAATGCATGAAAATATGTCATATTCATAGCATGATTACGACAAAACGAATTAGGAATGTGAAGTTACTTCACATTCCAAAATGGCAGAGTGTTCTAGGAAGATGCTGTCCATTGATCATGCATAGTCCTTATGTGTGTTTATGTGAATTACACCCATACTGGACAAGTGTGTAATAACCATATATAAGTACTATTTTTATATGTTACGGTCCCCTGAGAAGATGAAGATAAGTTGAAGTTGTTTGGACTCAGTTACCTCACAGACTTTGGTAGGTTCTTCTTGAGTCAACAATGGACGCCTTATTTTCTAGCGTTAGTAGATATAGACTAGCTAGTAGATGTATCCTTTACGTTCACTTTCAAACATTGGTTAATGTTTTGTAGTAAGGCTGATTTGGACTCTTAATTGATATTATGAATTCTTAATTCAATTGTTCAATCTAGTAATAGATGGTTGTTTATTTTGAGTTGTTAGTATATCACTCTTATTCAAGAAATATATAACGTCTAAGTACATTTCAGTAAATTTTAAAGGTTTTAAATTTTTTGCGAAATTTAACTGTGTGATTATGATGAAATCTAAGAAGAGATTTTTATGTGACCTCTAAGAGGTTAACGACGCCGGTCTTATCTAGGGTCTTAGTCCCGGGCATGACAAACTTCGTATAAGAGCATGAGGTTAAATTACCTAGGAACTATGGCTCATAACTACCACGTTGTGTAGTTTATAGCTTATGGTTTTGAAGTGCACCACAACCATGACTTAGAGACTTAGTGATGTTAATAATCTTACCTTTCTTCTACTCTTTATCGCATTTTGTAGAATTTTGACATTTTGTGTAATTCTAGCATCTAACTTCCTTCTTGTGTGTGGGTGTGGAAAAATGAACACAAGATGAAACGCAGGAAGAGGAGTTGGCGAAGGAGTTGCTGGGGGAAACCAAGATCCTCCTTAAGCCCCAGCTACTAGAGTGCAGTGCCTGTCAACCTAGCTACATTGACTGATGGAGAAGTAAGAGAAGCACTGGTTCATATGGCCCAAGACATCACTGCTTAGGCACAAACTATCACAGCCCAGAACACTAGAGAGGGTGATTCCAGGGAGAACCCACATGCTAGCACCTTGGCTAACATACTAAGAGATTTCACATGGATGAATACTCTAGTCTACATCGTGTCTAGAACAAATAATGATCCCTTGGAGTTTGTGGACGAGGTCGAAAAGATTCTCTTTAGTATGGGTGTTTATGAATAGGAGAAGGCTGAGTTGACTACATACCATCTCAAGGATGTGGGTCAGATATGGTACAAGATGTGGGTAGATGGCCGAGCACCAGCAAAAGTCCCCATCACTTTGGACACTCAAGACTGCATTCCTGGAGAGAATCTTTCCTAGTGAGCAGAGAGAGGCGAAGGTTGAGGAGTTCATCAACCTACGTCATTAAGGTATGTCGGTAAAGGAATACTCCTTGATGTTTGTTAAACTTTCCAAATATTCTTCTTCCCTGGTTTGAAGTAGCAGGGATGAGATGAGCAGGTTTGTGATTAGTATGTCGCAAGATCTGGAGGAGGAATGTCAGGAAGCCATGTTGCATGATAACATGGACCTTGCTAGGTTTATGTTACACGAACAACAGGTGGAGTAGAGTCATCAAAGGAAGACATCCCGAGAAGGAAAGAATCCTAGGCCATCATTTCAGGCTGGCTCTAGCACTGGTAGGAGTTCATTTGGAGTCCAGGACCAGCCCAAGTTAAAGAAGGGGCACCAGCAGTCTTGTAAGCTTACTCCTTCCAGGAATACTAATGCCAAATGGGGCAAGTCTGGACCAAATAAGGGCAATCATAGAAATGCCCAGCATGATAGAAAGTCGTGTGGTATGTGTGGCCGTTTGTATGGAGGTGAGTGCATGGTAGGTTCTAATGTTTTCTATGGGTGAGACAAGAGTGGGCATATGATCAGGGACTGCCCACATGTGCAGAATTAGGCGAAGGTATATACTCAGCCTCGGCCTAATCCTACTACTGCAGCGTCCCAAGAGGAAGAGGTTCTATGCTTTGAAAGGTAGAGAAGAGCACGAGGAGTCAGATGATGTGGTCACTGGTACCTTGCATGTCTTTTCTTTTCATTTTATGTATTGTTAGATCATGGATCCACCTTGTCTTTTGTTACTCCTTTAGTTTCTAGTAAATTTGACTTGCTTCCTCAGATTTTGCATGAACCTTTTCTAGTTAGTACTCCCATAGGAGACAACATTTTAGCTGAAATAATATATAGAGATTACCCAATAATTGTTCTTGATAAAGTTACCTATGCTGACCTTATAAATAAACCATGCTTTACTTTGATATAATTTTTGGTAAGGAATGGCTCCATAAATGTTATTCTACAATCGACTGTCGGAACAAGGTAGTAAGGTTTCAATTTGTTAATGAGTTAGAGCTTGAATGGGAAAGGCGTAGTTCAAGTACAACATGCCAAATAGTTTCCCATCTTAAAGCTAATAAGATGTTATCTAAGAGGTATTTATAGCACTTAGTCAGAGTCAATGACTTAAAACATGAAAGTTGTTCCATAGACTCTGTGTCCATAGTGAATGAGTTTAAATATGTCTTTTAGGATGATTTACCAGCAATCCCTTCTGAATACGAAATTAACTATGGTGTTGACTTAGATCCCAACACAAAACAAATATCCATTCCTTCCAATATAATGGCTCCAACTGAATTCAAAGAGTTGAAGTTACAGTTAAAAGATCTACTTGATAAGGGTTTCATCCAGCCAAGCATATCACCATGGGGTGATCTAGTGTTGTTCATTAAGAAAAAGGGTGAAACCCTTAGCATGTGCATCGATTATCGATAACTCAACAAAGTCACTATAAAGAACAACTAGCCTCTTCTAAGAATTGATGATCTACTTAATCAGCTCCAAGGTTCACGTTTCTTTTAAAATAGATCTCCGGTCAGGGTATCACTATCTTAGAGTGAGACAAGAGGACATTCCTAAGAGTGACTCCCATACTAGGCATGGTCATTACGAGTTTCTTGTCATGTCATTTGGTCTCACCAACGTACCAGTCGCGTTCATTGACCTTATTAATAGGGTCTTCCTTGAATACCTTGAGTCTTTTGCCATACTATTCATTGATGACATCCTTATATACTCTAAGAACAATGAAGAGCAAGAACAACATTTAAGAATGGCATTACAAGTACTCAAGGAACATCAGTTGTATGCAAAATTCAGGAAATGTGAGTTTTGGCTAAGATCAATGATCTTCATTGGTTGTGTTGTCTCCGACCACGGTGCAGAGGTTGATCCTAAAAAGATTGATTGAGTAAAGAACTGGTTGAGAACCCTCACTCCTACTGACATCCGGAGTTTCTTGGGTTTGGTAGGTTACTGTCGCAGGTTTGTTGAGGGATTTTCCACTATTGGTGCTCAATGGACAGTTTTAACAAAGGAGAAAGTGAAGTTTGAGTTGTCTGAAACTTGTAAAAAGATCTTCCAAGAGCTCAAAGACTGACTCATTTCAGCCCCAGTTCTCACATTGCCAATGAGTGGTGAAGGGTATGTGGTGTACTGTGATGCTTCCCGAGTAGGTTTGGGATGTGTTCTTTTGCAGGGTGGGAAGGTGATCGCATATGCATCAAGACACTTAAAAATCCACTAGAAGAATTACCCTACCCATGATCTTAAGTTAGTTGTTGTTGTATTTGAGTTAAAACTTTGGACACATTATTTATATGGTGTACATGTTGATTGATTTATTGACCATAAAGTCTTCAGTATGTTTCTACACAGAGAGAATTGAATCTCCATCAGAGAATATGGCTAGAGATGCTCAAGGATTACGACATGAATATCCACTATCACCCAGGTAAAGCCAATGTAGTGGCCGATTCTTTGAGCCGATTGAGCATGGGCAGTGTGTCTCATATTGGTGAAGAAAAGAAAGAACTGGTTAAACAAGTTCACAATTGGCTAGGTTAGGTGTACGACTAGTAGATACACCATGTGGGGATGTTTTAGTTCATTCAAGTTCTGAATCCTTATTTGTTGTAGATGTTAAAGCTAAGCAGAATCTCGACCCAGTATTCATGGATTTGAAAGACTCAGTGTTGAGTAAGCTGAATGAATCATTCTCCCTAGGGGGATGGTATGGTTAGATACAGGAAAGATTGTGTGTACCCAATATTGATAATCTGAGTCCGAATATTATTGCAGAGGCTCATGGATCCATGTATTCCATTCATTCAAGTTCCACCAAGATGTATCATGATATCAAGGAGATCTATTTGTGGGATGGTATGAAGCGAGATATTTCTATGTTTGTGAAGGAGTGCCCCAATTACCAACAAGTTAAGGCTGAACACCTTCAGCCTGGAGGTATACCCAGTCTATTGAGATCCCAACATGGATGGGAGGCTATTAATATGGACTTTGTCGTTGGTATGCCTAGGACAAGGAAACTGCATGATTCCATTTGGGTCATTATTGACAGGATGACTAAGTCTGCTCACATCATTCTTGTGAAGTCTACTTACAAGGCAGAAGATTCTGACAAGTTGTATATCGATGATATAGTGAGGTGTCATGGGATCCCTTTATATATCATTTTGGATAGGGGAGCCCCTTTCACTTCTCACTTTTGTAGATTTTTCAAAAAGAGCTTGGGTACACAAGTGCAGCTCAGTACTAATCTCCATCCTAAGACGGATGGACAAGAAAAGCGTACCGTTTAGACCCTTGAAGATATACTGAGAGATGTGTTATTTAATTCAAGGGGAGTTGGGATTATCAGTTGACACTAATTGAGTTCTATTAAGGGGAGTTGGGATTATCAGTTGACACTAATTGAGTTCTATTATAAAAATAGCTACCGTTCTAGTATTGGGTTGGCACCATTTGAAGCACTGTATGGAAAGAGATGTAGGTCCCCAGTTGAATTGTTTGAGGTAGGAGAATCTTTAATCCTTGGCCCTTAGATCATACATGATGTTATGGAAAAAGGTGAGAATTATAAGGGATAGATTGGCTACTGCTTACAGTCGTTAAAAATCCTATGCTTATAATATGAAGAGGCCTTTTGAATTCGAGGTAGGTGATCAATTCTACCTGAAGATATCACCCATCCAAGGGCTTATCAGGCTTTTTAAGAAAGATAAGTTGAGTCTGAGGTATATAGGTCCTTATGAGGTCTTACAGCGAGTATGGAATGTTGCCTATGAATTGAAGTTACCGAATCACTTGGGTTATATTCATACAGTGTTTCATGTATCGATGTTTAAAAAGTGTCTAGGTTATCCAGCATCCATCCTTCCTGTTGAGAGTTTAGGAGTCGATGAGAACCTTTCTTATGAAGAGGTTCTAGTTATAAATTTAGATCTCCAACTGAAGAAGCTGAGGAACAAGTAGGTTGCCTCCCTAAAGGTGTTATAGAGGAACCACCTTGTTGAGGGAGCAACTTAGGAGGTCGAGGCCGACATGAGATCCCGTTACCCTCACTTGTTCAGTTCTTGAGATTAGATATACTCTTCCTAAGTATGATTTTGTTTATAAACCTCTAATTTTAGTGCATTTGTTGGTTTTGGTGTTTTAAGTCCATAACTTTGTGTTTTATACTTGAACTATATGAGTTCATGTATGCATTCATCTTGCAATTATTGTATAGCGTTGACATGATTTTTGTGTTGCATGAGTTGTGATGTACATTGAATTAAAGTGGGATTGAGACGGCAGTTCCTCAATCACAGATATGAAGCTTCATTTAAGCTTTGAGTGATGTGCATCATCCAGAGTAAATTGTGAATCAGATATTTACAAAGAGTAAAGATTCAAGTATGTTGATGTGTTTTTCGAAAATACCCTCTTTGATTCTAAATGATGTGTAGTGTCATTCGGTGATGAATGTTCTTTAAGGGGGGATAATGTAACATTCAAGAAAATTTACTTCTCTAGTGAAGATTCTATTAGGTTTTAAGAATATGTATTAGGGTACATAGGCATCCCAATGCCCAATATTGAGTAATATATGGCATGTTAGAGAATATTGTCTTAAGGGTGTTAGCCAATATCTATGTATTAACAAGTAACTTAAAATACACATTGATGTTCAAATGCTTCAATCGAAGATTGTTTAGGAATAGTATCTTCAATGAAGACCCTAAGAAAAAAAAAATTAATTTTCGTAGCTCACACACATTAGGTACGAGGCGTCAAAGTGTCAATCCTAGGTACAATATCACATCATCATTTAAAATTATCATGTAGATTATGCAGTGAAATAGGACATAGTGAGGATCCTTGGGACAATAAGTGAACTTTCCAAGTGCAATTACAAAGTGAACAGCTAGGAAAGTGCACGGCAACACATGTTAATACACATGTGCTACCGGCCGAGACACCAAGCAACCAAGCCCAACCGATTCGGTTAGGGGGCCGGCAGCATCGGGTTAAGCCACTTGGGGCAGATCTTCCTAACAAATCCTAGGCTCTAAATAACTTACATATCTAGCTAACTAACCTAGGACTAACTAAAATGAACTATCTAGTGTGCCAAAAATCGTGAGACCTAACCGGGTAACACTAGCTAAGTGGCTAACTAAAGAAACATCTTAGTACCTAACCTAGGATGGTCTAAAGGGGTTGGTTATGGTCCTACTGACTTTGGGGTAATTCACTAATTACCCTAGGTCACTTATTTAATTAAATTAGAAACTTAATTAATTAATTTAAATTCATGGTCAAACTCGAGACAATTAGATAATTTTTAGAATTTGGCTAAGTCAAATGCACTCCTATTTTTAGTCAATTTAGGAGGGGCGTTGTGGTAATTATATTATTGATTTATTTCATTAAGTTAATTAGCCTAAGTTGAATTGATCAATATTCAGTTCCTAAGACTTAAACTCACGTTTATCCAATAGAAACTCACAACTGAAAAACAGCGAACAAATGTAAGAAAAACTGAAAAACAGTTTTGGTTCTCCTTAGGCAATTTAAAGGCAATTCTTCAAGATTTTCATGCAAAGTACAGGGTAATCATCGTAGATTCAATTCAACGGTAAGTCATGGGTTTATCGCTTGGATTAATTTCCCCAAGAGGCTTTTCAAACGTTTTCAACTCAAGAAAACCGAAACCAAGGTTGTTCCCAATGAAGTTGTCGAATGTTAATCTCCCTGCTTCTCCTTATTTCCAATTCTAGTAGTATTTATAATGCAAATCATTAGCATATTGTTGTCATGTGATGCTATCTGGTCATTGTGTGTAGGTTTCTATGATTTGATTATGTTGAATGAGATCTATAGGTTAAATTTGTATAATTAGAGTATAATTTTCATGAGATAAGAAATGTTGAAATGACTAGTTGTGTTCTAGAAGATGAAATTATTATAATTCATTTATGAAATTCTGTTTACTCTTTAAAGGAATGAAGGTTTCAATTACTGTGTGTGTTTACAATATATATATTGGTAAGTGTTTTTTATGCAATGCTTCCAAGAAGAACTAAGAATGAGAATTAAAGCTAGTTAATGAATCTTCAATGCCAAAATTAATTTTATAGCTTAGCCAAACTAAGCGCTGAATTATTCTTATAATCTAATCAAATGTTAAAAGTTGTTTTGCTTAAAATGATGAGATTACTATAGTATATGCATGAAGTTAATTGACTTGGCTAGTAATAATATTATGACAAGTGTTTAGTGAAAGTTTTTTTTATGGCAAGAAATTGTCGAGCAATATTATTTCATAATTATGTAATAGAATTTGCCAATGACTAAGTCATACCAATCCTATGTGGCCAATGTAAATTATGATGTTTTTTGTAAGGCCAAATACATGTTAAAGATTTACTTGGCAAGATATAAATCAATGAATTCATAACCTAGGGTATGCCAATGATATGGACAAGTCCCAACATACCCTATCTAAATGATCTTTTGAACATACTAGCACATTGAATAAGTCCTTATAACTTACATAAAGAATGGTACAAGACTACCAAATAACATTGAACAAGATAGGATGAGTAGTGATATAACTAAAAGCTTATGAGTTATGAAATTTACCTAGAATGGGGTGTTAAAGGAAGTGAGAAAAGTCTTAGTTGCACCTAGACAATTATGTTAAAGATACTCACAGAAGAAGGTGTTAGAAATTGTGAGACAAGTCTCATTCACACTATAATGATAATGTAATATTTAAGTTCACATTCATCATGTATATAAAGGGATGACAAATCATCCATTGACCTAAGCATACATCATACTAGAAGCAAGCTTCCATAGTGTATAGGTCAACTCTAAAAGTTGAAAATTACAATAAATTGAGCGATGAACCGATAGATTAGTAATGAGATTGTGCAAACACATGTAAGCCTCATGAGATAAGACTACCACTAAGGTGGATAAGGGTCTCCAAAATTATCCTAGTCTTTGAACTATGTCGTCAGCATAGGTTACTAGCTAGTGTATCCTCCTAATAAAGCTAGGAAGTATTCGGTTTCACTTTGGCCGGTGAACCACCTCTTTTCAGTGTGGGGAAGACATTGGATTTCATGTTAGCTCACATGATATTTGTCGGTTAAATGCTAAATATTTCTTTAAGAAAGTAAGAATCAAAGAAAGAAAGAACTAAGAAGATGAGGGGTGTTCGGATAGGATGACCAAAGGGTGAGGTTAGACTAAGTAATGATGTAAGTCATTCTTAGTCATTGCACAAAGTGATCCCAATGGAAGTCTTAAAATAATATCCTAAGTCAACCTAGCATGTTCAAAGTGAATAAGAGATCAAAGAACAAGAAATGTAAGTTCAAAGTGAACTAAGTAAGCAAAAGCATAAGTATATCAAATCATCAATGTTTGATAAAAATGAAGTTTTAGCATTTATTGGCTTATGCAAATAAAGGGAGCAAATTAGAATGACTCATAAATTTGAGTATGAATATATGCCCCATCATCTTTATATTATTCAAATGATTAAATAATTGCTATTCCAATAAAGATTGGCTTATAAAGACTTCATGCCCATATTAACAATAATGGAAAGAACTACTTGTTAGTAGGGTAGTCAAATCATTTCCTTAGTCTTTTGTATCACTTAAGTGATACATTGTAGCAATGGGACTACAATGAATCATTGCACTCGTAAGTAAAACATAGTTTCACAAGAGATCGTTGAACTACACAACAAAAAGAATAAAGGACTGAATAATAAACTAAGTGTGGGAGAGGGAGCTCTCGGCTTAAAGGGGGCAAAATATTAATTTTTGCTTGAGTTGTTGTAAAATTATGTTCATCATTCTAAGGTCTTATGTTCATATATAAAATTATTTGTGTCCTTTAAATTCATGAAAATATATCATATTCATAGCTTGATTCATAAACAACGAATTAGGAATGTGAAGTGACTTAACTTTCAAAAAATCGCATGTTGCTATAGGAAGAGCTTTCCCTGATCACGCATAGTCATTATCTTTTTATGTGCATACACCCATACTTAGTACAATTGTGTACTAACTCATATATAAAATTTCCATTTTTATAGGTATAGGTCCTTGAAGAAGATTGAAGATTAGTTGATGCTATTTGGAGTTAGTACCTCTAGACTTTGGTAGGTCCTCTTGAGTTCGAGGATGCCTACACTTTTATTTCTAGATTTAGTAGATTAGACAAAGCTAGTGGATGTTTTCCCTAACATTTCCTTTCAAACATTTGTTCAAGCTTTTGTATTAAGGCCGGTTTGACAACTAATAATGATATTATGAATTTTTAATTTCAATTGTTCATTTTGTTAATAAATGGTTCTTTATTTTGATCTTTTAGTATATCACTCTTATACAATAATTATATGAAGTCTCAGTAAACTTGACCAAATTTAAAGAGTTTTAAATTTTTTGCTAAATTTAACTATGTGATTGTGATGAAAGTTAAAAATATGCATGTCTGCGATCTCTGAGAGGTTTACAACGCCGGTATCATCTAGGGTCTAGGACCCGGTATGACAAGCCTCTTTTTTAAGGTGTGTTATTATTTGGTTGTGAACTAGATATGAAACCTCTTCATATGCTCCTTTATTGAATTACTCTATGAGAACAAATGCTAGAACCAGCTGAGTAATCTTGGTGGGTAGCTCTAGTTAAGATAGAGTATAGAGTACAAACAAACCCTTGATATTCCTTAACCATGTGTCTACATGGAATGTGTGCTAGTTCTACCATTGGCAAGTAGAACACCCTCAATAAGAGTAGGTTATAACTCCGGATTCCATACCTAGATAGTATAGTCTATGTCAGTTATTGCATATTCTTATCATGTGGGATATGTTATAGTACTAAATGATTTCTACAACGTATAGGTAGTTGAATGGTACGTTATCTAGACATTGCACGAGTAGGCTTTTAATATGCTAGGATATAGGTCCCCTATGTTTTTTCTATGACCATTATGTGAAGTCCATATTTGAAGGAATTATCCCTACCCACTGAATCTTTGAGGGTTGCTTAGGTATGCTTAAAGATGGTATATTGGCGATTTTTTCATATTTTTTTCAAGTGAATCTTAGAGTAACCTTAGATGGTGAGTGAATGTAATGTAATAGAATAATCTAATCTTAGGTAGTCCTAAGGATCATTTGGGTGTGGTTGAAGAGGGTGAGGGGAAGTCTCTTATTCTCTAAATTAAGGAAGTCTTAGTGTAACCTTTTGTGAGAGGTTTGTATGCTTGGATGCTTACTTTGAAGTTGAAGCTAATTACTGTAATGTTGGATAAGCTTACTGTGAAGTGGGTTCATATTTGATAAATTACTTGTATTATGTCTTATATTTTTATCATTTGTTAAATGTTGTTCTTATACTTAAAATAAGAAGTTGTAATCAAAAAGAGCATGTTTCATATTAATGTCCCTTTTGCTGGTTTTTTTCATGACTTCCATACATAGTGCATCTAATGTGATAACCCCGTTTTTTCCCTTTTTTACTAAAGAGTTCGGAATTGGAAGTATTGACATGTTATAGATGATGGATATGTTTCAAAGGATTTAAGATGAAGTATTAGTGAGTCCTCACTAATTCGAGGACAAGATCCACATGTTCCTTTATGTCTTAGTCTTTATATTAAGTCTTGTGTGGACTCTGTCCCAATGTTGTACTTTCAATGTATTAGTAGGCCAATGAGACATTGAAAAAGGGTTATGGTTTTAATGAAATCTTCGCTTGCATTTTACTGAAAGTTTTCTTTCTGTGTTAATAAAGTTTTAAATTCATAAATATTTTGGAGTATATTATGCAATAAATGAGATTTAAGGGCTTGTACAAGAACTCCGAGAGGTCAAGTACGACGTGTGACTGTCACACCCTTTTTTTTTCTCTCAAATATTTTTTGATTTTTATTTTGAAAGAAAAAGAGTTTTTCCAATTAAAGTGATATTGTGAAAAGGGATAATTATTATTCAGAGTCGCCGCTTGGAATTGAGTTTTGGTGTTCCAAGTCACCTTATTTAAATCCCTAATCAAAAGGAAATCTGACTCTATTTTTTATTGGTCTGCGAACTAAAAATCCAGGTAAAGAATTTTGTTGACCGAGGGGAAGGTGTTAGGCACCATCGAGTCCCGTGGTTCTAGTACGTCGCTCATTGACTTTGATATGGCGAGAACTTAATTTTTGAATATGTATTATCTAACTTATTAATAAAAAAATTGTTTTTTTACTTTACCTTATTCTCTCATTTATTTTAACCTTTGAAAAATCATCTTAACTAGGGTAAGGATTTATATATTATTATTTTTAGGTAGGAGGGAGGTACTTATTGGCTTGTACATTTTTTTAAATATTTTTTTTGTGTTATTATGGGGATGAATTTATATAGGTATTTTATAGTTAGAAAAAAATTTAGAGTTCAGTTTTAATAGGATTCTATTTCTTTATTTTTTAATTTAAAAAATATACAGCTGAATGTGATGAGATATGAAAATTTGTTTTTAAATCACAACAAAAATTCTAATAGATTAGGAATAATTTATTTTCAAGAAGGGTTTAACTTTTTTTGGGCTTAATGCCAAGTACCCCCTCAACTTATGCCCGAAATCTCAAGGACACTTATAAAAAACTATGACTAAGGTCCTATTACCCCCCTGAAACTTATTTATTAATAGTTTTGTACCCCTTTTTAGCGTTTACGTGGCACTATCTTGTGGCCCAATGATGGTTGAATTTTTTTTTAACTAGTGCCACGTAGGCTAAAAGGGTGTAGAAAATTACATATAAAAAGTCAGGGGGTAAGGAATTTAGTATAGTAGTAAGTGTGTCTCTGGCGAGGGCATAGGTTGAGGGTTTGTACTTGGTATTTTCCCTTTTTGTTAAGCAGGTAACAATTTTTTAACATTCGGTCGCTTTTTTAAAAAAAATAATATTATTTTAGACAATTCTTTTGTTTACGTTTGTAATCTTTTTATTTTTTTATATAGGGATAATGCACAAGTACCCATCACCTATGCCCGAAATCCCATAGACACACTTATACTATACTAAGGTCCTATACCTCCTTGAACTTATTTTATTAAGTAATTTATACCCTTTTTAGCCTACGTGGCATCTGGTTTGGGAAAAAAAGTCAACCATCGTTGGGACCACAAGTCGTGCCACGTAGGCCGAAAAGGGGTAAAAAATTATAATAAAATTAATTTCCGGGGGGTGGTGGTAGGTAATAGGACATTAGTATAGTATAAGTGTGTGGTGTCTATGAGATTCGGGCAAAGTTGAGGGTGGCGGTGGGGGACTTGGGTATTATCTCTTTGTATATGTAAAAGAAATTTACGTTCCTTAAATAAAAAATAAATTTTGGGTGGCATATCATCTTTTTTCTTATCTTTTAGTTTTTTATTGTTTACTTTTTTTCTTTTTAGGTTTTTAACTCTCTTTTTTTTTTACGTTGTTTCGGTTTTTTTCATATTTTCACGTTTTTTTTTCTTTTTTTTTCTCTGCACGTTTTGTTTGATTTTAAATTTTATATTTTTTTTGTTTTCTGTAAATTTGGTTCTCTTGTTTTTTAATTTTCTTGTATCATTATTTTTTAGATTATTATTATTTAAGATTTTGTCTTATTCTCCTTTGTTTTTTTAAAAAAAAATACTTTGGTTACTTTTTTTTGTACGTTCCTTTTTCATTTTTTAATCTATTTTGGTTATTAGTTTTATATTTTTATTTTGTATTTTCATTCTCTTTTCTCTATCTTTTTTTTTTATTTTTGACGTTTTTTTTTTCTCTTTGTTATTTATTATTTTCTGTTCTGTTTTTTTTTAAAACATTATGATAATAAATTTTTTGTTATGCTTTCTTCTTCGTTTTTTTTTTATTCTTATGGTTTTTTTAATAATATTTATCATTATTTTAATTTTAGTTATGACTTTGAAATAATTTATATAGTCTCTCAATGATAAATTTTAATAATTCGAAATAGATAACTATCTTTAATTTTCTAAAGATAATTTGTAATCCAAATCATGTGTTAAACAAATGAAACGTATTACAACATAAGTTTTAAATTAATAATCAATTAAAATTTTAGTTTAATCCTAATCTAAAAGTTTAAAATTCTATTTTATTTTTTTGGTGAAAAACCTAGGTCAGAAAAATATTTTCGATTAAATATCACAAAATAAAAGTTGTATATAAAATTGCATCAAAAAAAATAACATACACTAATAATAATGCAAAAAAAATGTATGATACATCTTTTATTTTCTATTATTTTTGTAGAAGATTAACACGCAGATTGAGAGAACAAAAATAAAAAAAAATAATAACACATGATTACGGATTGATTTATTATAATAATAACATACGATCAAAGAACTTCATATTATTGATTCAAAATTTCATAAAAACATTACATTTAAATAATGCGAGAATTTAGAGTTACCTCGCTGCGAAAATGGATATCACGAAAAATAACTTCTACGATCTACTGATTTGAGCCACGAATTTAGAACCACGACAAAAAACTCTAATTCTAACCTAATTCTCCAAAAGAATAACTCACTTTTCTTCTCTTTTTGTTTGCTCTATATCTCTCTCTATTTCAATCCGCCTCTGTGTGTTCTCTCTATCTCTCTCTGGATATTTCTATATCTCTCTGTATATCTCTCTGTATTTATATATCTCTCTGTATTTCTGAACGTGTTTTTTTGTAATATTTTTGGTTGAGAGTCTGGTGCTAATTAAAAAGAACGCAATAGAGTGGGATTAGGATTTAATTTGAAATATTGTTAAGGGAATCGGGGTTGAGATAAGGATATAAAATAAATAAATAAGAATAATAGAAAATTAAGAAAATACAATAAAAAAAATATTTAAAAACGGTTGTATTAAACAAAAACGTTTCAAAAGAGAGAAGAGTGAGAGAGGAAGAGAAAGAAAAAATAATAAATTGGGATCGAGATCTTTTAGTAAATTAAGTTGGACAGTTGGATACTTTAGGATAAGAGGAGTGGTACTTTGAATATTAGGAATTCCCCTTTTTTTTTCCTTCTCTACCAATATTTTTAAAACTAATTAAAAGTTGAAAATTTAAAAACAAATTACCATAAAATTAATAATTTTTTCTTATTAGAGTAATTGCACAATTTATTTTTTGTTTTATTTAAATATAACTTTTAAAATTGGTGTTAATCATTTCTATTTTTGGTAAAAAATTAGTGTTCACAGTATGCCCTCTTTGCTGAAAACATGAAGGTTTTCATGCAAAGACGTGAAACAATGTGACTAATTTTTTTACGAAAGATTTATGTGAAAAAGGTTTATAGTAGAGAAGAGGTTTGACTTGTCCCAACTTTTAAAAACTACCTATCCTATGTTGAGATAAGAAGAAGTCAGAGTAGTTCCAATGAGTTACATAGTCGCGTGTGGTTTTTTGTCGAGATCTGGTCGTTCGCTCCAGCTATTACAAAAAAAAAATGCCAAGAAAAGATATGAAAATCCTATGTACTCCGATAGTGCTAAGTCTTCATTTGGATTCTCAGATATAGCTTCACCTCTTGGTAGGTTCACGATTCACGCCCTTTCTTTGCTCTAGACATCATGAGTTTAGACTTGAAACTTCAAGACTTGACTTCAGCTCCTGACATTCTTCCCCATGATATTATTGAAAAAATTGATTTTCTTGAAAGGATGAATTCTTTTATTTTGAACTGCAAATTGTGTACTATGTTAGAAATCTGCACACATAAAAAATTTTTCTGTCTAGTTTGCACTAGGAAATTTTGTGAGTATTGAGAACTATAAAGTCTCTACTAATAAATAAAATTGATCTTTTTGTACCGATTACAAAATGTAAAAATAAATAGACAAAAAGGGAGGTTGTAGGCAATAAGGGTTATGTGCCCTGTGAAGACATAAAAAAATAAAATAGGTGTTGTTATTGTGCCATATATGAACCCAAAGGTTATTGTGCCTCTGAAGACATTAAAAAAATAAAAATAGGGGTATTGGCCCTATATGCAACCAGGGGTTATTGTGCCCTATATGCAACCAGAGGTTTATTATGCCCGTGAAAAAAATGATAGGGGTATTGTGCTCTATATGCAATCCAAAGGTTATGTGCCTGCGAAAGGACAGAGAAATAGGATAGGGGTTATTTGCCCTATATGCGGGGGGTGGTGGGGGGGGGGGGGGGGGGGGGGGGGGGGGGTGTCATCCGATTTATTGTGCCCGTGAAGACATAAAAAATTGATGATAGGGGTCTTGACCCTATATGCAATCCAGTGAAGGTTTATGTGCCCTGTGTCAGACATGAAAAAATAGGATAGGAGTATGTGCCTATATCAACCAGGGGGTTATTGTGACCCTGTGAAGACATAAAAAAAATGATGATAGGGGTTATTGTGCCCTATATGCAACCCAGGGTTCTTGTGCACTATATGCGCCCAAGGGTTCATTGTGTGCCTATGAAAGAAAAATGATAGGGGTTATTTGTGTCTATATGCAAATCCAAGGGTTATTGTTCCTGTGAAGACAGGAGAAATAGGATAGGGGTTATTGTGCCCTATATGCAACCCAGGGGTTATTGTGCCCTGTGAAGACATAAAAATGATAATAGGGGTTATTGTGCCCTATATGCAACAATGGGTTATTGTGCCCTGATTGTGCAGAAGAAGAAAAAAGATAGGGGGTATTGTGCCCTATATGCAACCAGGGGTTATTGTGCCCTGTGAAGACATAAAAAAGAGGATAGGGTCTTGTGCCCTATAGCAACCAGAGGTTATTGTGCCCTCTGAAGACATAAAAAATAAAATGGTGTTTAGTGTGCCATATGCAAACCAGAGGTATGTGCACATATGCAACCAGGGTTTTGTGCCTGTGAAAAAAATGATAGATTTATTGTGCTCTATATGCAATCCAAAAGGTTATTGTGTCCTGTGAAGAAATGGAGAAATGGAATAGGGTTATTGTGCCCTAATGGACAACCAGGGTATTGGCTCTGTGGAAGACATAAAAATGATGTGATAGGGGTTATTGTGCTATATGCAAGGCGGGATATTGTTTCTGTGAAGAGAAGGAAAAAGGATAAGGGTTATTGTGCCCTATATGCGAAACTAGGGGTTCATTGTTAACCCCGTGAAGACATTGAAAAATATGATAGGGTTATTGGACCTATATGCAACCAGGGTTATTGTGTCATGTTGAAGACATAAAAAAAGAATAGGGGTTATTGTGACCTATATGCAAGTCACAGGGTTATTGTGCCTTGTGAAGAAAATGAAAAAATAGGAAGAGATTATTGTGCCCTATATGCAAATCCAGGGGGATTGTGCCAGTGAAGGACATGAAAATATAGGATAGGGGTTATTGTGGCCCTATATGCAACCAGGGGGTTAATTGTTGCCCTGTGAGATATGAAAAAAACGATAGGGGTTATTATGCCCTATATGCAATTAGGGGTTATTGTGCCCGGTGAAAATATGAAAAATAGGATATAAGGGTTATTTTTGTACTATATTATAGTATTATATATTTTATTTTATTTTATTAGTATATTGACCAATTTAAAATAAAATAAAAGCCCCAGATTTTATAAGGAAAAAATAATTCTTTTTTTTTTTTGTTTTTTTTGCTATATAGATGAGAGACAAAGATTCAAAAAGCTACCATCGCGGCGTTTGTGCTCCTAGCGAATTACTTGCATGTTTTTCTCTATAGTTTCAAACCTATAACTTATTTATATCTGTATCGTGCTCATGCCAAGACAGGACTGTAATCTTGATAAATGGGGTCATCGTGATCATTAACCAAGTAGATAGTCTGATCTTTTTCTATCGTCTTATGGTTTTGTGAGAGTTTTTCATCATAAGACCCTCATTATTTTTTTTATTTCTTTTTTTTAAACATACTATTAACTACAATGTCATTTTCAACCTTGGAGATTTAAAATAGCATTAATTATTATTTTTATCTGAGTGATTGGACCGAAACCTCAATGTAGGGGAATGCCTAATATCATCTCTTAGGAAATCAGGTCGAAAGTAGTTCAATAAAAAAAATATGTTTAAAAAAAAAAATTTATTTTTAAAAAATATAATGAAAAAGTTGGAAAAAGAATTAGTTTCATGTTTGATATTCCTTGACTTTAGTTGGTACCAACAATAGTTATGACGTGAACTACATTCAACTACTTTCAAGAAATTGAGGGCATTTTGAGTGATTATATCAGTTTCAATATTGTTATTCAACATTGTCTAAGTAATTACAAGATCCATTATCTTGTCAAAATTAAAGTGATAGAATAGGATGTAGAATTATTTGTATTCCTCCTGTTTCAAATGTACTTCAACATATGAAAGTTTACGTCACACATATAAATCATTTGTTGTAGGAACATTTGAAGTCATCCCACTCAGAAGTATTCAATGCATGAGATTTAGATACCCATCTGATTGACCCTCAGGAAGCATCCACTAATATGAGAACATAAAATATGAGAATTCACAATAGGGATTGTCATTGGTTGTAATAGAGTCTTGGGAATGGTTAGGATATACATTGGGGATAAAGTGACTATTTCATCCTTAGAATTTGCCACAACAATGCTTTAATATTTTTTTCTTCATTTTGCATTTGACCTTTGTTTTGTAAGGTATTTTTTTTTTTATCTTACTTTTTGATTTCTCTCCTTTTTGTGGGAGATTTTTTTTATCACTTTTCATTCAATCATTTTTTTTGAAACGTTTGATCTTTTCACTTGTTACCCAACTTAGGTTTTTGATTGTTGTGTTAGATTCTTTCATATGCCCTCAAGAAGGTTGAGCTAAAGGGCTTAGTGCATTTATCACTCAAATGGTTCTGCTAAGATGTGGTTTTCATCATTAGGCTTTCATGGGTCGAACTGGGAAGTCTGTGCGATAAATGGCATGGGGTAGGCTGAACGACACAATCGATTCAAAGAATAGCCCGATAAGCCGTTATTCAAATGTAATATTGATCAAAATTTCATCTCAACCAACATTTGGGGAGCAAGTTCGAGATCAGGAAAGCAGGGCCGGGGAAAGGGGACGGAGACAACGCCCCACACAAGGCAGGTGACAAGAAGAGGCCGGGCAAAGGTAGGGGCTCCAGAACGGAAACAAGATATTCTCAGTATACAAAAATATATTGAGAGATGCACAATAGAAGGGAAAAGTCTATAAGTCACAACAAAGTTGCTTTGTCTTACCAAATAGTTTAACACTTTATTTTTTCTTAGGCATAATCCTCAGCATGTTGTTACCAACTAAGTCAAAGAAAAAAATCTTATTTTTGTTGCCCCAGATTATTGACCTAGGATTGTTAAGATTTTTTCCGGTTGCGATCCGAAAACCTCACAATCGGTTGCATACGTATCTGTTAACTAGAAATCTGTCGTAACGTAGTTCAAAATATAAGTAAAAATATGGTTTCTAAGGAAAAAAAATCTCTCTTGAATATATACACATTATTATTTCAGTATTTTCATATATAAATAATAATTAAGAGATTTGTTAAATTTTGTGTAATTTGGTTAAATAAGGAAACACTGAACCCAAGAAAGGTTGCCTAGTAATCTCATCAAGGTGAAGAATCAGGTTTTGCGTACTTCGTTCAGATTGAACACTGATAATAATTTTGTTAGAAAATTGTTGACCAAAGCAACTCTTTTCTTGTTAAAGGGATTATAAGAAAAACTTTTAAAATTTCTTTTTTGTGTGAACTTTCCAATTGAAAGAAAAACTTTTTTCTATTATTTTAATTTTAATTTAAACTGATTAAATGAGTTAGGTATCTAGATAGATCCGATCATATGGCAGAGGTATGGTCATTAAATCATATGTAATGATTCAAATAAGAAGTTCTACTAGGAAAACAATCATATTTGGTTTCGTTATCAAGCTTAAACTACGTGAAAAAACAGTTCTAGACTAGCTGTTAACACGAGAACCACAACTCGAGTTAGGGAGTCAGTAGCAAAGCGTAACCGGAGCAGCGCATTCGTCTTTTGTGCATGGGTGCTCTGATCCTAAATAAGTGTTGTAAATAAAAATCCTTTCCCATGGACCGAAAGATCCACTGGCTACTTTATTAGACGTGGGTGCATAGTTGCAATTTCCCATGATATTAAATTGAAGACTCAGTAAAATTCCCTGATGATGAGAGAAGACAATTTATATGTAGTTCAAATAATATCAAACATTAAATATAAGTAGACACTTAGCCACATTAAGACAAATAAATAAATAATAAATCATAGTCATACATAAATCAATATTTTTAAAGCTCGAAATTTTCGGTAAATCCCCAGCGGGTATACAACAGTCGCCATCTGTCACACTGCACTTTTTTTTCTATTCAAATATTATTTTGATTTTTACTTGAAAGAAAAAGAGTTTTCCAATTTAAGTGACATTTTGAAAAGGGATAGATTAATTATTATCAGAGTCGCCACTTGGAATTGAAGTGTTGGTGTTCCTAGGAATTTTTTTAAATCCCTAATCGAAGGAAAATCGACTCTCTTTTTATTGGTCTGCGAACTAAAAAATACAGGTCGGGTAAGAAAATTCGTCGTTGGACCAGGGGAAGGTCGTTAGGCACAACTCGAGTCCCGTGGTTCTAGCACGGTTCGCTTCATTGACTTTGATATGACTAGATTTAAGTTTGAATATTGGATTATTTTAACTTTAATAATAAAAAGTTTTTTTTACTTTACTTTATTCTCTCATTTTATTTTAAACCTTTAAAAATTCTCTTATATTTTAAATTATTGAAAATGATTTATAAAAATTTGAAACATAATATTTATTATATATTTATTATTTATTATTTCTTTATTATTTTGCTTTTACTTTTTTTTATATTTTTTTTATCTGATGGATGGGGTATGGGGATATGAATTTATAAGTATTTTATAGTGAGAAACAAAATTAGAGTTCAAGATAATTTAGGATTTCTATTGATGTATTTTTAATTAAAATATAAAGATGAAATTTTATGAGATATAAATTAGTTTTAAAATCACAAAAATTCTAACTAAATAGATTAGGACTATATTTATTTTTTAAGAATGGTTTTAACTTTTTTTTATTATGCAGGGTAAAACAATTTTTAAACATTTTGCTTTTTTACTAAAAAAAAAAAATTGACTTATATTTTAGATCAATTCTTTTTGTTTATGTTTATCATCTTTTTCTCTTTTTTATATATATAAAAGAAATTTTACGTTCCTTACTAAAAAAATAAATTTTGTGCTACATCCTCTTTTTTTTATCTTTTTTTTTTTTTTTGCTTTTTGTTCTTTTTATGTTTTTAACTCTTTTTTTTTCGTTTTTTTCAAAAAAAATTTTCATATTTTCACGTTTTTTTTCTTTTTTTTTCTCTGCACGTTTTTTTTATTTTAATTTTTTTTTGTTTTCTGTAAAATTTGTTTCTCTCTTTGTTTTCTTTAATTTTATTTTATCATTATTTTTATTTTATTTATATTTTATAAATTTTGTCTTCTTCTCCATTTTTTTAAAAAAAATAATTTTTGTTACTTTTTTTTTACGTGCTTTTTCATTTTTTTATCTACTTTTTGTTTTATTAGTTTTATAGTTTTATTTTTTATTTTCATTCTACTCTCTTCTTCTTCTTTTTTTTATTTTTCACGTTTTTTTTTCTCTTCTTTATTTATTTATTTTCTGTTTCTGTTTTTTTTAAAAAAAAATTCTGATATTTTTTTTATGCTTTCTTCTTTCTTTTTTTAATTCTTATGGGTTTTTTTTAATTACTCTTTCTCATTATATTTAATTTTAGTTATGACTTTGAATAATATTTATATCTTCTCTCAATGATTAAACTTAATTAATTCGAATTAGATAACTATCTTATACGTATTTTAAAGATATTTTAATCCAAATAATGTGTTTATTAAAAAAATGAAACGTATTACCACAAAAGTGTTTTAAATTCTTAATCAATTAAAATTTTAGTTTACATCCGCATCTAACAAGTTTAACTTTTATTTCATTTTTATGAAAAAATAGGCTCCAGAAAATATTTTCGATGAAATACACAAAAGAAAATGTATATAAATTGCATCAAAAAAAAAAATAACAGACACTAATAAAATGCAAAAAAAAAAAAAGTATGATCCATCTTTTATATTTTATTGTTATTTTTGTTGCATATTAACACCAGATCGATTGACGCCCCCAGAACGAAGAAAAAATAAAAAAAATCATTAACACAGTGCATTACGGATTGATATATATAATAATAACATACGATTCAAAGAACTAATATTATGAGATCAAATTTCATACAAACATTACATTTAAATAAGCGAGAAATTTAGGAGGTACCCGCTGCGAAAATGGATATCCACGAAAAATAAATTTCGATCTAATGATTTGAGCCTACGAATTTAGAACCACGACAAAAAACTCTAATTCTAACCTAATTCTCCCAAAAGAATAACTCACTTTCTTCTCTTGTTGGGCTCTATATCTCCTATATTCAATCCCCCTTTGTCTGGTTCTTCTCTATTCTCTCTCTGTATATTTCTAGATCTCTTTGTAGATCTCTCTGTATTCTGAACGTGCTTGTTTATACTATTTTTGGTTGAGAGTATGGTGCTAATTAAAAGAGGAACGTAAATAGGAGTGGGATTAGGATTTAATTTGAAAATATTGTTGAGGGAAATTGGGGTTTTTGAGATTAATGATATAAAATAAATAAATAATAATAATAGAAAAATAACAAAAATAAAATAATAAAATAAAAAATAATATAAAAAAATGTGTATTCAAAAAAAAACGCCAAATGAGAGGGAGAGAAAAAGAAAATAAAATAATAAATGAGGTGGAGATTTTTTAGTTTAAAATTATAAAGTTAGGAAGTTGGGACTAATTAGGATAAGGGGAAGGTTATTTGAATATTTAGGTGTGGGAATAATTAGGATAAGGGGAAGGTTAAAATTTGAATATTTAGGACTTCCACTTTTTTGGTCTTCCTTCACCATATTTTAAAACTAATTTAAAAGTTGAAGATTAAAACAAATATACCATAAATTCATAATTTTTGATTATGAAAGGTTAAGTTACACAATTTATGTGGTATTTATTGTAAAGAGAACCTTTTGTAAAATTGGTGTTAAATCTTTTATTTGGTTTAAAAAAATTAAGGGGTAAAAGTATGCGTTTTGCTTGAAAAATGAAGGAGTTTCATGCAAAGACTGTGAACAATTGACGACATTTTTTACTGAAAATTTATGTGAAAAATTTATAGTAGAGAGAGTTTGACTTGTCCCAACTTTTAAAATATTATCCTATGTTGAGATAATAAGGAGTCAGGCGTAGTTCCAATGAGTTACGTAGTCGAGTGTGGTTTTGTCGAGATTTCAGTTCGTAGCTCCAGCTATTTCAAAAAAAATACAAAATGCAAGGGTTAGAAATTAAATTCTTGATGAACATTGTTGAATGTATCAGTTGAATTTCTTGTGGGTTGTATTGTTGGAGTTTCTTGCGATTCAATTAATGTTTCGGGTGTATTTTTCGGTTAGAATCTGTTATATATTGTTGGTAAAAATTATTTTAAGTGTTTGAGGAAATATCCATTTATGTTTAAAAGGGTTTAGATTTGAAAAACGAGCAACAAAAATCTTTAAAGACCTAGGGACATGGGTGGGGAATCGCTCCAGCCAGTGGGCCCAAGCACATGCTCTGATGTTTGCCCTCTTGGACCCTCTCCTTGTCAGAGCGCCAGGGATGCCAATCCGTCCCATTTCTTCCCCACCTTTTTGTACATGTTCCTTAGCAATGTATATATATTTTCTAGAAATTATCCATAAAAATTCCAATGGGGAGACGGTGTGCTACATTATCAAGGTCGCTTGTGTGTTCCCATTGTTGATGATTTGAGAGAACTTATCTTACCAAAAGCCAAAAGTTCACAATATTCCAATCACCCAGTAACCACTTAGATGTCTTATAATACCTCGTATCTAAAACAGACCAAAAAAATAGCTTTACAGAAAAAAACCTACAGGTGCAACCAACGGTGGCATTGATGGACAGTACCTGACCCACGGTCCGTCCTGCACAACAGTCAATAGTATAAGAAATCCCAAAAATTTCAGCCCAGAAAAATTGTTTAGGTCTTGGACGACGGACAAACTTACGTTCCATAGGTGAGACGACGGTCCGTAGTCCGTGACCGTCAATCAATACTCCTTTCACCCACTCTTTTACAAGAGCTACGGATGACTAGCACGGTCCATAGGTGTAAAATTTGTAGATAGTTAAGGGAAAATGCAGTTGGGTCAACTTCAAATGGTCATAACTCTTAATACAAAATTAATTATGTGTTCCATAACCTACCCACAGATAGATAATTGAATTATCTTTTCCATATTCACCGAGCTTACTAAAATCAGACCTCCAAGTAAAAATTTATGCCCATTTTAGTAAAGGCCTATCGAACAGGCCCCGTCGTGTTCGTCGGACCAACAGACGGGGGCAATCGGTCAGGACGTGTGAAACCGTTAGTCGTAGTCGTTCGTTTTTGTTCGGACCAACAACTTCTAAGTGGTTTTGACCTTTCCCACTTTGTTTAAACTCTAAGTTATTTCGATTTGACCCTAAATTATCAAATTTTAGTCAGCTTAAGACTAGAAACATAATTTAAAAATATCTAAGTATCATCATTAAATCAAAAGTTAGAAAATTAGAAGCAAGAAAGAACCCTAGTTCAAGAACGAAGCAAGTTTCCAGCAGTTCCAGCCTCAAAATTAAGTGTTTCTCCGGGAATTACATCACCAGGTATGTGGGATTTCATTAGTGGGTTCCATTCAGCCATTGGGTCCCTTGTTTTCAGTTAGATTCTTGATTCTATTATAATGATTAAACTAGGGTTTCTAGAACTTTGATAGAACTTTATGAATTTATTAAATATATGTTCCAAAATCAGATTATTTCCATGTTATTATTCAGAGATTATACATGAATTTCACAACCCTATTGGATATTTCTGTAGTTCTTGAATTACACATGGCTAGGTCATAAGATCATACACTTATATAACATTCCTCAGTTAAAAATGATACACACATAAGTTTTGAATTTCAGTTTAACTGTTTGTTTCAAGAAGAGATATCATATATTATAGAAACTTAGATAACAATAATTTAAAGAATTCATGAGAAAGTGCATAATAACCGAGTTGGACTAGGGTAGTTGTACCCAATCGTCTAGAACTAATAGCCAAGTGGGTTGTAAGTACCTTTTGTGGGCCATCAGTTTAGTGATATGCCAGCAGCCTTTTACATGGAAGGGTAATTGTGTACTCCGTGTGGGTGTATACATCGGACTCCACATTTATCTAATTTGGTTTTATTATCGGTTATTAGTAGCTCCCACAATTCAGTCATTCTCTCTTTATTCACCATTGATCAGTTTATTCAGTATTCATTTTAAGCATGTTATAAAGTAGTCATTGCATCCAATTAGCTCAGAAATAATCATATCATGTTCAGATTATTTTACTTGGTTTTGTGCTTGTATGTTTTATTTCAGCTTTATTCTATCCTATATGATCAGTACCTTTCAAGTACTGACGAAATATACTGTGCAACATTCTTCGGATGATGTAGATTAAGGTATCCAGGCATCCAGCCGGCTCACGCATTAGATCAATTTTCGATATCTAGTTTAGCAAATTTAGTGGTGCGTGCTCATTCTCTAAGGACAACATTTATGAGTTTCATTTCAGTCTTTAATCATTTAGTTATGTTTTTGCTAGATTTAGCGGGGGGCTTGTCCCAGTATTTCTAGTATAGTTAGGGGCTAATTTCAAATATAGTTAGATTCAATTTAGAATTGAGTAAATATTTCCTTCATATTATTAAACATATTGTTTTCAAATATCTCAATTATAGAATATGGGTATTCTCCATCTTTTAAGATTTAATTATTATTTAGCTTCCACATCAGTTTATTTTCTTTAGTATGCTCAAGATCATGCCATCAGAGTTAGCATGGGATCACTTGTTATCCTAGGTTCCGTTTAGTTCCCCCCGGAGCAAGTAGCGATGGGAGAGAGGGGCAGCTTGTGAAAGGGAATAATTTCATATAGGGCTAGGTCTATTGCGTGAAGGGATGAGAAGACTGATTATAGCAATTTATGGGTAGGGAAAAATTCCAAACAAGTTAAGGATGAACATAAAAAATTGTGCAGTTTATCTTGTGAGATCAGTATTCCTACTTGGAAGTGGAAACTTTAAATATGGACCTTTTGCATTACCCCACACCCGGTGGAAATATGACTCAATATGAGATATATAGATCGTGTCATGAAATGACTCATTTCACTTCTTTCAAGGTTTGTTATTAGACGAAAGACTCGAATTAGTTATACTTCATGAACTTCAACTCTCAACATATAAAAACTCATATATTGTTGAATTGAAAAACAAAATTGGTTGTCGTTGGACTTAACCAACACAAAAAATATCTCATATACCTTTATAGGGTGTTTTATTTAAAAAAGAGGTTTAATAGATTTTTTGATTTTTTAGAGTCTCCACTTAATTTTGAGAAGAATTAAGAAAACTATTGTTTTCAAATGACTTAAACGAAAAATCATTTGGAAACGTTCAGAGGGATTTGGAAATTCCTATTAACGTCTTAGGAAGGTTTTGAAAGCACCTAAGACATTCCGCTAACATGACGTTATCCAGCAACTGACTTTATTGGGTTAAGATGTGCAATTGCGATAAAAATATTCTTTAGGGTTGTTTAATAAATGAAGTCAAAAATAATTAAAGATTACTTATAAAGTGAATTTATTTACCTAAGTAATTTTAATTTATAAAATCCTTTAAAACATTTGGTTGAATGAATCACTAAAACCAAAAGTGGCATTTTGCGGGGATTGGATTTTATAACTTTAAGACTAGCGACATTTAAAAAGAGAAAATAAAAAACAAAAGATGAGAGATAGAGATAGAGATTAAAAGTAGAAGAGAGCCGACAATGAAACAGATGATTCACGTGGAGGGTCCAAATCCGTATTCTCTGTATCGAACATAAATTGATCACGGAACCGTTGGATCAATGTTTACAACTTTTGGGTTGCGAACAAGCCCACTTTTGTGTCTGTCCTTAGTCTACCCAACAATACTAAAAATTCTTATGAAATTGTTCCCAATGAAAATAAGACACCCCAAATTAGAGCAGAAAAAAGTAATGCGCACCCAGGGTTATAGAGGGCACCCCATACAAAATAATGGCGAAGCAGAAGGTCCCTCCAACAATACAATGCGAATAATCCCCACCCCCAGGTCACACAACGGCCCGCACCAGGCGTCTTTGGACGGATTTCTTCAAATTCTTTCTTATTCGGGTGAGAGGAAAGAAGGGTAAAGACCGCATTTAGGTAGAGGGGAAGAAAAGTGCAAGGCCGGGAGAGTGAATCGAATTACGGTGGGGTTTTTCCTGAAATGTAAGAAGGGGACTGGAGTCCATAAAGGACTTGGACAGATTCACATGTGAAAAAAACGAATATGATAGTTAGTATTCATTCGATGATCGGAGCGAACTTATACACGAGAGATAACAAAATGGCCATAATAATCAGTAGTCTATTAAATTAACAATTGTTCACATTAAGATGAAACAATTTTTAAGCAAAACAAACAAACGGATTCACCCTATTCACTCTTGTCTTTAAGAAGACGAGACGAGAATATCACCATTTTTAATCAACTGTAACATATGAAGCAACTTTCAAAGAAGTATTTTAAGAAACTTACGAATAAATTATTTATGCACACATGTACATGCATATACATTAGGCACACTTGGCAAGGACAAAGACAATGTACACATCCGTCTAAACATACAAAAATACATGCATATATGTATATTCTACTGGAATGAAATAATGCACAAATAAAATAATAATAATAAAATAATAACTAAGTGAGCTACTAAGGACAGACAAGAAATAGGAAAAAGTCTACATGTATTCCCAGCTTTCGAAATTCCCTAGGTAGAAAAGTTAAAGATATATGTGGCGAAACCTTGACCGAGGAGACAAGTTAAAGCTATATGTGACCAAACCTTGACCGAGTAGTGCATGACAACAAAATATCGAACAAACGCGCACGTGAACGGATAAAACTAAGAAAAAGGGCCTGTTGGAAGAGGACTCCTTCATATCTAACAACAAAATTCGTAGGTAGTAAAGCTATACAATCACATGCTTTATTTAAAAATAAGTCATGAACTCACTACTAGACTTTGAGATTAAACCAATATTCTAACACACTACCGCCCCTCCTTTATTTTATGCTAAACCGTACAAAATAATGGGGAAAGAAGAGTAACCACGATTTCAAATCGAACATAATTAACTTCATGGAGTATATATCCTAAAATCCGCTTACATATGAGATGGTCTTAGAAAAATCTTTCATTTTTAGACGAAGAATAGCCTACAAGATTTACACTAACAAGATGAGCAGCCAGCACTTAAGGATTTTTAAAAGATTGAGAAAGCGAGGAGAGAAATAGTATTCTAAGAGAAAGGGATAAGATGTTCCATGGACAAAGAAAGAAGAAAAACAATTAAATTTTCTTAAAAGAGAACGCATGGGCAGCCAATTTACGCATCCATGCTTCAACAAGGAAACATGCTACGAATACTTTAATCGAAAGATAGACCATGACGATTCAAGGTAAAAAAAAAGAAGAGTAAAACAAGGACATAATAAATTAAAAAAAATCTTGGTTCTTCCCCTATCAACCTAGCTACATAAGAATGAAAGCCCAAAGCCAAACACACGACCAGACCGAACTTCACAAAATTCAAGTTGCACAACAGGTAAATTCAACACAGATAAAAGCAAGATTTTAAAACCCTTTTCGGGTTTAACAAAAAACAGAAAATTTGACCATTTCGAAGCATTAAAAATAATCAAGTGCGAAAGTAAAGAAGAAAACCCCACGCACCAAGAATTACTCTACCGGTGTCCATAGCGCGAACCATTCTTATTAACCCGAAACAATCCTTGGAGAAAGTAGAGAAAAAAAAGGAATTGTACCTTCTTTGGGGTAACGAACTCGGGATCGACGAGCAGGGACTAGTAGCAGACTTTCCCCAAACAAAAAGAGATTTAAAGGCGTAGCGAATCGACCCACGGATTTGGGTAACGGCTGGTTCCGAACAAAAAGAAGGAACAATATTCTTAACCCAAATGTTTCAAGAAGCGGAAACTCATAAAGCTCTAGATTATGATTTCAAAAACATCCCCTAAAAATCCTCTCTCCCTCACAATCTATGTTAGAGAGTTTATATAGAGGGATATTAGGGTTTACAGCTTGGAAGAAAAGGGAGGGAGAAATCGAGAAACACTTCCAACCCCAAATTCAAATCCTTTCCTCTTCTGAATCGACCAACTTTTCCTGAAGAAAATGTCCCATTCAAAAAAGGGGAGAGGGGAGAAATGACGCCCTAGATCGTCTTAATCGTCCTTGCTATGCCACACGGTGCAATCCTACAATAGCATGGACGGATTGCAAGCTAGCATTCGAAGAAAAGAAAAATGAGTTGCCAAGGCCGAAAGAAGCCAATACTAACACTGAACTAGAAGACAGGCAACGAAAGAATGAAGGCGAGGGTAGAAGCCTACGAGAGTAAAATGTTGGGACATATTCGTAAGTTGCATGGAAATCACGTAGCAGTTATCTGAGATTTTAGATTTCTTTTTGAGGGATGAACTGAATTGAAACGGGGTAAAGACGGGCACCCAAGGTGGTGGGGGATCCAAGAAACGGAGAGGGAGGTGTTTAAGGGGATGGGGAAGATTCTGGGCAAGAATCGGTCCCATCCTCTTGGTGATTTAAATTATTTCTCTCAAAACATAGGCTGCATGAAAAAACTTTAGTAACGGGTTGGGTTACATGAAAAGGGCTGGAAACTCCGGCCCATCACCCGGCCGTTCCGACGGGCTGGGATGTAGGGGCAACTGACAGGTATCGAAATATAACCCTCTCCTAAAACCACAAAAAAAAATAGGCGGCAGAGGAGACAGGACGGGGATGGTGATGGGGCCAAAGGGGGGTGGAGAAATGGATTCTACAGAAACCAAGCCACTGGCGAGAGAGGTCTAACCACTTGACAGAAGGGGAACACTGGGGTTGGTAGCAAGAGAATTGTCGCCTGCGCGGTCTGACGGGGAGGCGCTTGAGCGCGCGAAAGACAAGACTTAAAAAAAAGAAGCGAGAGATGGGAAATGGGGGTTGAACCCACAAGACAAAAGAAGAAAATCAAGGCAGGCAGGATAACGGGGGGGACAAGATCGAAGGGGAAGAGGGGAGAAGGGTGGAAGACTGGGCGCAGGAGAAAAAAGCGGGAAACGAGGGAGGAAATAAAGGGCAAAAGGGGAGGGGTGGGAGGGAGCAGGAGTGGAGGGGGGGAGGAGGGGGGGGTGAGGGAAAAGAATAGAAGGAGGGAATATAAAAAGGGAGAGAAAATAGAAATAAAGGGAGAAAATAGAAAATATTTCAAAAAAAGGTAAGGATCCTTAATTTTCTATCAGTTACATTTCAAATAAAATTGTAAACTTTATTTGCCCACATTTGTTTCGCAAGAATGGGGTACCGGTTTTTTTAAAAATTATATTCATCTCACAATATATTCATAATTTATCAATTTTATTATAGTTTTTATTAGTTGATATCATTCCAATCGGTAGTCGATATTTATCTAGATAGTATTAAGAGATATATTCGCTATTATTCATATATTTTTTAAATATGTATGATTATTTATTCATCAAAATCTTCTTGTGATGTATTCATTTCCAATAAGAATGTATTTTATTTGTAATATTCATATTCTAGTTTTATTTTTAGAATATTAATGTAGAATCAATCATATACATACAACAAAAATAGTATGCATGAAAAAGTGAAGGAATCAATTAATGAAAGGAGAAGTAATTGAAATATTTGGTGCTACTCATTCTTAGAATAAAAAGACATAACTAGTGACCAATTACTTAGAATAAATACAAATTAGAAAAAATTGTCAAATCAGAAACAATGCAACACCATGTTTTTTAAATTTTTTGAAGGAATACAACTGTTAATTGTAAAATACATACTGACTAACACAGTATCAAATTCAATATTATACTTTCATAAATGTTATGAATAAAAAACAACGTAAAAACTATGAAGTACAAAAATAATACTAACTGTGGTACATTGAAATAACTATAAAAAAAACATAATACAAAATGAATTAAATATATGAAATACGATTCCAAATCTATGGATACAAAATACAATAACAAATAATGAAATACAAAAATACATCCGTCATCTAAAACAACAAACAAAATTCAAATACACTTCCAAATCTTGATCGAATACAAAAAACACCCAAAACTATGAAATATACACAATCAACACTAAGAGAACATGGTTATATGACATAACTAACCCACACAAAAAAAAATAGAACACAAAATGCAATAAATGATATGAATACAAAAATAAATACTAACAGAACAACAATAAAATTCCATATACACTTCCAAAAGCATTGTAACATGAATTTTTTGATCTTAAAAATTGACTAAAACAAAATTAAATTACATATGCCGACACAGAACATGCTAAAAAAAAAAACCCTCTTCTCCAAAAAAGGTCTTCTTCAAACTCTCGGTCTGAATTTGTGTGGGATTTTGCCATCGACGGATTCAGGACATTTTTCTCAGTCGTAGATCCCCTAGAAGAGGGAACCCTACATTGTTGTTTAATTCTTGAGTGAAAAAAAATTAAATGATGGAAAATCGGCGAACTTTGATTAGATTTTGTCTACTAACTCTAGTAAAACTCGTGAAACGTCAATTGAAGAGAGATTAGTAATTCAAACCCTAAAAAATAGTTTAAGGACAACAACAAAATTAAAAAAAACACCAAAATCTAGTAAGTAATAAATAAGAATCTGAAAAAAACATAATACCCAAATCAATTGTTAATCTTCAACCAAACTTTGCACACGAAATTAAATGGAGAATAGTAGAAATCTAAATATATTTGAAGCGAAAAATCTGTGGAATTGATTTATTTGGAGAAGAATGTTAGAGAGAAAAAATAAAAAGAAGGATAAGAAAAGAGAGAAAAATTGGAAATCTGAAGAGATATGTCGAGAGGAGAAAAGGAAGAGACCGAGAAATTGATTAAACTTAAGAAAAGAAAGAAAAAAAATAAAATGACATTAATATTTATGTAATTTACATAAATATGGAAAAGTGTCTGTAACTTATGAGAGAAGAAAAAAAAAACTGTAAATATGAGAGAGTACATATTAATAATAGCATACGAATTTATTTTTAACATATGACATTTTTGAACCTTGTTTACTACATATTATTTAAAGATGGTACTATGTCACTAAATAAGTTGCTTTTTTGATAGTTAGCTAAATTTTCCTAAAATGAAATATAGGATAAATGAGTGAAACGAGATTTTCATTCGACGAAAATAAAAGTGATTGAATTTCAAATTAAAAAAAATGAACACACAGACTATTATATTAATGAATTAACGAAGTATATCCTTTGAGGCAATTTTTCAATCAACACAAAATACATTAATACTAATATACAGACGTAATATATATATATATATATATATATATATAAGATATATATATATAACCCGTTAAACCTATATATGAGCTTAAAAAAAAAAATTTTAAAAGGAAAGATTGATTTAAATTACTTAAAAACATTTTAGACCTTACAAAACTTAAACTGTAAACGCTAAGAATAAAAAACGTTCAATTTTAAAAAGAAACTCGTCAATTAATTAACTAAATCGGAGAGGTCAAAATTTGGGTGTCAACAACTGTCCGTCATTTTATTTGGATTTATGAAAGAAATTCGAGGAAAATGAAATTGACCCAACCAATTTTGACCGACCATATATTCAAATCTGGGAAAGGGATCTGATACAACTTTTGGAATTATGGCCGAACCCCGGAAAATGGGTTTCCTACATATCTCAGGTTATATGAGAATTCAAGCCACTTATAGTTTGATATGCTTGATTTAACGCACGATTATGAAAGGATTCAAAAGTAATACCGATACTGAATTATGGAAGGATCGAAATGCTCGGGAATAGGATTTAAGAGCGAATGTTGGGATACAACGGAGTTTTCAGCATTGAACCCGCCTACATATTCTTAAACATTAGTAATCTGGCTGCTTGTAGTTTGATTCGATCGGTTGAAAAGGAAATCTATCTTGCTAGATAACCTTTGGCTTTGGACAAGCGACAAATTAAATCGAGTATGAAAAGAAGGCTTGTAACCTCTTAGACATGAATGTGGCGCGCTTCACCCATAATTAAGAACCTACACGGACATAATATTCAAAGCTCTTGGTGCATTTTCACTCAGATTGCAAACTTGCTTCCGGCGATACCTAAATTTTCGGATGCGAAATCGAAGCTGACAAACTGAAAGAAAAACCCACAAGCCTTCTGATAGGGGTGTGGTTTGATTGTGGTTGAAGTCGCTCCTCTACTCGCGTCCTAAGAGTTTGACAATCCTCTTTGGACTGTGTCCCAGTTCGCTGCTAAGAAAAAAATTCACGTTGTGCTGCATTGTTTTTGACGTCGTCATCACCTGTGGTATGTTTTGGAGAATTCATCCTTTTGGATGCTCTCGGCAACTACTGAGATAATACTTATTAGCATAAAAATTCATTGTAAAGGGGGGACCGAGTGTCTTGACGCGTCGTACGGACACACTTGATCGTCCTCCTACACATTTGATGCAACTCAATTGGTTGAAGGTAAAGAAATAAGCGTAATGTCGTGTGTTTGAAATATAATATTCAATGGCACTCTTCGTTGGATCTAAAAAATGAAATTAAAGCTGATGCAATGTTGATAGTTTTTTGTTTGTTTCGATGATTCTCTTGTATCACTCTTACCAAATAAAGATGTCGTTGATGGTGAGGGGAAATATTTCCCTGAGATGCACGATTCCTCCTCTTCCAGAGATGTTTCTTGGGGGGCCTGAATATCGTCCCTCGATCGCGGTGATTTAATGGCGGGAGCGGAGGAATACTATATAAATATTTTCCTGTGATGCATGAATTTCTGCGAGGCATGAATATCTTCTCACGATGCATAGATTTCAATGAGGTATAAAATCCTCTCGCGATGCATAAATTTTTGCGAGGTACAAAATCTTCTCGCAATGCACAAATTACTGCGAGGCATGAAATCTTCTCGCGATGCATAAATTTCTGCTAGGCATAAAATCTTCTCTTAATGCATATCTCCCAGCGAGGCATAAATATATTCATGCGATACATGAATATTGACTCGCAATGATGAAATTAAATGTTGGGGGGGGGGGAAACCACCCTTCCCGCGATGACATGGATTATTACTCGCGACGATGATGATCTTTCGCGATGCATGAATATTGACTAGCGATGCATGATCTTCCGTGATGCATGAATAATGAATCGTGATGCATGAATATTGAATCGCGTTGCATGAATATTGACTCGCGATTCATAAAATTGACTCGCGATGCATGGTTTTTCGCGATGCATGAATATCGACTCGCGATGCATGAATAATTATATTGCCTCCAACGATGATAACAGTAAAATGACTTCCAGATAGTATATCGTCTTGATCAATAATAAAAATAATTAACAACTCCGGGCAATACATAATATCATCTCCGACATTATAATGCAAATGACGTATTTTATGGAAACCGCAAACTCATCCTTGAGGTTTTCGTTTGATTCATCTTCGAATCTAGCTAGACGTTCTTTATAAATTTCATGTTGTTGGAAACTGATTGAAATAAATAATTCATATTCCCAAGTCTCTACACCAAGCGATATAAAACGCTTCCTACTTCTAAGAAAAACTATTGACTTTGGGATAGTTTTCTCTTCCTTTGACTTCTCCATGTTGATCCATCGGAAGAATTTCCCGATTTCACAGTACAACTATAAATCTGCCTTCACAGAAGAATTGTTATTTTTTTTTTAAAAAAATAAACAAACAAATATGTGTCGATTTCTTTAGCTGTCTGCTAATGTCCTACTTCTCTGATATTTTTCTCGATCTCCCGACTCTTGATAGATAAGACAAAATATTTTACACCAAAACAAATGTAACATAAAAGGAAAAATTTAAGAGAAAGAAATTTTCGAGAAAAAGTGTCTGAAAAAGGTCACTACCATGTCAGGGCATATCAGGCTCAACAAACTTCTTCGAGTCTGATTCTTGGAAGTCTATCTGATTGTTCGCTGGGGAGTTTTCGAAGTCACTCCGGACTTGTAGCTAAACTCATGCTGATATTTTGAGGCCATTTTCAAAATTTCGGTCCTAGTTAACTTTCTTGCTTATCTTTCCACTATAACTTAGCAGATCGCATAATTTTTGAGATTTTCTCAAAAATTCTTTCCCAGTTGCACATCTCGAAATATCTTCAGTCTTGACTTGCTGAGGAATAACCTTCATCTCCAGAATTTTTGAGTCCCTCTCAAAAATTCCATCCCATTTTCTATTGCATAGAGGAATAAAAATATTACGGGAGATATGACCGAGCCCTTATGGTGCCTACGTATCCCGTTGAGGCAGGAATTAGGTCAAACATAATTCCCCCTCAAAGGTTAACAAAATAAAAATAATTACAAAGAAACCGGCCAAGGCCGACATAGGCTGCCTACGTATCTTATTCTTTAGAATTCAGGTCGAACGTATTTCAAATAAAAGATATAATTAAAGGGGATAAATGGGGTGACCGGAGCCAACATAGGGACCTACGTATCTCAGTTGCGAATTCAACTGGTCAAGAACCGTCGTTCATACAGAGAGGGATAAAACATGAGCAAAACAAATACAAGTTAATAGAATGATTACAAGTAAATAACAGGAATGCAAACTGAAGCTTCACACGTAGTATCTCTTGTCAGCATTTCAGTTGATTGGTTTCGGCCATACGATGCCATCCATCTCTGATAGGACAAAAGCACGTCCAGATAATACTTTACGGACCGTGTTAGGACCTTTCCAATTTTGTGCAAACTTTCGTTTGTACTCGTCTTGATGAGGAAAAATAAGCATAAGAACAAACTGACTTACTTTGAAAATTCTTGCTCTTACTCTCTTGTGAAAGGTACGAACCATTCACTGCCTATATAATTGACAATGAAAGACGGCAACCATTCTCTTCTCATCAATCAAAGTTAGTTAATCATTCCACTTGCTGACCCATTCAACATTACTTAACTCATCCTCTTGGATGATTCTCAAAGACGGTATTTCGACTTCATTAGGTATGATTGCTTCTGGACCATATACTAGCAAATATGAGGTGGCTCAAATTGATGTTCTGACAGTCGTGTGGTACCCCAGTAAAGCATATGGTAACATCGTATGCTAACCTCGATGATTGTCAATCATTTTCCTTAGAATCTTCTTGATATTCTTATTGGCGGCCTCCACAGCTCCATTCATTTGAGGACAATGAGCGGTCGAGTTTCGATGAGTAATCTTAAATTCCTCGCATATCTCTCTCATCTAGTGAGTGTTGAGATTTGCACTATTATCAATAGTGATGGATTCTGGCACTCCAAATCTGCATATCAAATTGTTGCTAACAAAATCAGCCACCACTTTCTTGGTTACCAACTTGGATGAAGCTGTTTCCACCCACTGGGTGAAGTAATCAACGACAACCAAAATGAATTTGTGTCCATTAGAAGCGGATGTCTCTATCAAACCGATGACATCCATTCCCCAAGCTACAATTTTCCAAAGTGAACTCAACAAAGTCACAATCAAGAACAAGTATCCTCTTCCTCAGATTAATGATTTATTTGATCAACTCCAAAGTGCATGTTTCTTTTCCAATATTAACTTGATATCGAGATTCACCAACATAGGGTAAGAGGTGAAGACATTCCTAAGATGGCATTTCAAACAAGATATGGTCACTATGTGTTCTTAGTAATGTCCTTTGGTCTCACTAATTCTCCGACATCATTGATGGACCTACTGAATTGGGTATTTTAAAGTTACCCAGATGCTTTTTTCATTGTCTTCATTGACGACATATGTGAACATTCGAAAACTGAGGATGAATACATGGATCACTTCAGGGTGGTGTTGTAAGTGCTTAAGGAACACCAATTGTTTCCCAAGTATAGCAAATGTGAGTTTTTTTTGAGGTCGATTCCGTTTCATGGTTATGTCATCTCGAGTGAAGGTGTAAAGGTTTTATCCAAAGAAGACAAAATCGGTGAAAAATTGGCCTAGAACTTTTGCTCCTACGGATATTAGGAGTTTCTTAGGACTAGCCAGTTAGTATATAAGGTTGGTCGACGTGTTTGCATTTATGGAATACCCATTTATAACCTTTACCTAAAAGAATGTGAAATTGATGTGGTCGGAGCCATATGAAAAGAGATTCCAAATGTTCAAGGATAGGCTTACTTCCGCTCTGGTATTGACTCTATTGGAGGGTACTAAGGGTTTTGTGGTTTATTGTTATGCATCTCGAGTCAGGTTGGGGTGTATTCTTATGCCACATGGCAAATTTAAAGCTAATGCTTCTAGGCAACTCAAAATTCATGAGAAGAATTACCCGACACATGGTCTTGAGTTACCGGCCGTTGTATTTGCCTTGAATATATGGAGGCATTATCTCTATGGGATTCATGTTGATGTCCATATGGATCATAAACGTCTCCAATATGTATTCACTAAAAAGTAGTTGAATATCTAGAAACAGAGATGGTTAGATTTGTTGAAAGACTATGACATGATTTTTCTCTATCACCCTAACAAGGCTGATCTGGTAGCGGATTCTCTAAGTGAATTGTCCATGGGAAGTGTGTCCCATATTGAAGAAACCAAGAGAAACCTAGTGAAAGATGTTCATAGATTGTCTCATTTAAGGGTTCGAATTGAAAGTTCTCCAAATTGTGGTATGTTGGTACGTTATAACTCTGAGTCCTATTTGGTTGTTTATATGAAGTCTATGCAACACCTTGATCCATTATTTATGGATCTGAAAAAATCGGTTATATGTAAGATTAATAAGTCAATCTACCAATGTGGGGTATTTGAGGATTAGGATACTTGAGGAAGCTTATGGATCCCGCTACTCTATTCATTCGGGTTTTACAAAGATGTACCATGATGATTAAGAGGTGTTTTGGTGGGATTGACTGAAAAGGGATATTGCGAAGTTTGTTGTATCGTGTCCTAATTTCCAACAAGTGACGACTGAGCACCAAAAATCGAGTGGTCTAGTACAAGAAATACAAATTCCTACTTAGAAGTGGGAAGATATTAATGTGGATTTCATTGTAGGTTAGCCTAGAAATAGAATGCAATATAACCTAATATGGGTGATAGTGGATAGATTGACCAATAACGCTTACTATATTCCCATTAAGTCTACTTATTCGGCGGAAGATTATGGAAGAATCTATCTTTACATAATAGTGAGTCTTCATGGTTTCCATTTTTCAATCATATGTGATAGTGGTGCTCAACACACATGAAGTTGTCAAAGGTCTCAAAGAGGTTTGGGTACTCAAGTGAAGTTAAGCACCACTTTTTATCCTCAAATAGATGGTCAAGCAGAAAGTACTATTCAAACTCTTGAAGATATGCTTAGGTCTTGTATTATTGACTTTAAGGGAAATTTGGATGATCACTTGATTTGCGTGGAAGTTCTCATATAACAATAGTTTATTCTCCATCCTATGGCTCCATATGAAAGCTTGTACGGTTAGCGAGTGATAGGTTTCCCATTGTGTGCGTTTGAAGTTGGCGAAGTTTAGCGGTCTTTGTCCCCAATTGATCTTGATGAACTTTGCTCATAAACGGTACGATGCACAAAAAACATTATAGTAGGCAAAGTCTTATGCCAATCATTGGAGAAGACACCTTGAATTTGGAGAAGGATAAGGTGTATTTGAAAATTTCACCCATCAAAGGGGTGGTTAGATTTGGAAAGAATGGGAAGTTAATTTCTCGTTATGTGGTTCCCTATGAAACTTTTCAAAGGGTTGGAATGTTCAATGTCTGTCGGGGGTGCAGAGGGCTACAGTGACTTCAATGCATTTTCATCGAGGTAGGTTTTCCGAGTGGAGATTTCTATCCTCAAGAAGTGAATTGGTTATCCCGAGTCTATTCTTCATATATAAGGTACTGGTGTGAAGGAGAACCTTTCCTTTGAGGAGGTTCAAGTTGAAATCCTTGATCGTTAACTGAAGAGTTTGAGGAAAAAAATGTGGCCTCCATAAAAGTACTATGGAGAAACCACCTAGTTGAAGGAGCAACATGGGAGGCCGAGGCGGAGACGAATTCCCGTTATCCTTATATCTTTACTAGTGAAGGTTATTTGTCCTCTTTATAATGAAAATAATGACAAAATTTGAAGTTGCTTTTATTTTTGGTGAAGTTTCCCAAAAAATGCTTATATTGCAGTGAATTATGCCTTTAGGCCTGAAAATTTGCAATTCTTCTTGTTGTGCGTTATGTTGAGCATTTTTATATGGTGAGTCTTTATGAATGAATGTTAAGCATGTCGGTAAGTTTATTTTTTGCATAGTTGACCCATATATGGTATGTTAAGCTCATGTTGTTGTGAGAAGGAAATTCTTCATATTGTGACGTTGTTCTTTATGTGTAGTAATTGTGTTCTTGCTATTTGTAAATTAAATTATTGATATTATAATTCAAGTAAATATGTATTTTTTTTGGTTGGTCTTATAATCTTGAGTCATTCTTTCACTTCAAAAACATTTTTGTGTCATTCGGGGACAAATATTCCTAAAGGAGGGATAATGTAACACTCCGAAAGTCTAAGACATGTCCTAGAGCCTAACATAAGTTTGAAAAGGTTTAGACAGTGTTTTAAGATCATATATATAATGTATATAAGTCGTTTAGGAAGTTTAAGAACCAAAATGACAAGAAAAGTCCAAGACATCTTGAAGCTACTCTAATTGAACTAGTGAAACGTCCTTAGGTTTCATAAATATTTAGGATTGGTGTATGAGGTCTAAAACTTGTCAAATGGCTTTTAATAGATAAAACCATGTATATATAGTAAAACCCACCAAGGGTCTCCTTGAGGGTCCATGAAAGGACCCCAAACTTGGCTTGACGAGATATCAAGGCAGCAGTCAAATTACACATAATGCAAACATGTCACCGACATAAATGGATTGGGGGATTTTGTCAATTTCAGTGGTCTGTCCTCCTGCATGTCGCAGGAAGGAAGCGGACTATACTGTCTCTAAAATTAATCTAGAAAATCATGCGGGAACTGATCCGCGTTGAGGACTTGTTTCCCGACGAAAATCTTAAATTTGGATTGATGTTTTGCACGTCATAACGGACCCCCTCACAAACCAAATTGAATACTTACCATCATACCATCACACCCCCTACCTGGACAAAACCGCGCGAAGCCCCACCACCAGCCACACCGACCCACGACCACCATCCGACTTTCCTTCCTCACTCTCCCCTACCTAAATTCTATCCCCTTAACCATAAAACCCCACGCCTTAAATCTCCCCAACCACCCCACAAATTACAACATCCACTATATCTCCTCAATCAACACCAATCATTCATTCCCTAACCCACATGGGCTTTCTCTCCCTGCCCCTTACTTTCATGTTACCACTCCGTCAATTAAGGGAGGGATCTGTGGGTTATTTCATGGGGGTTTATATAGTATTTCCAAAAGATTTCACTCATATTTTACTACCTATATGAAATCCACCAAACAATACCCAACAGTATCACTCTCTGTATTCATCTCCATTGAAAGAAGAAGAAAGTTTGCAAAAGGAAGAAAATTTTCTAAGATTCACTTGAATTTAATGGATTATGCCTTAAGATTAAGGTCGTTACTCTGGGTTTCATTCCCCATGAGATCCTCTCAAAGATGATTTCCAAAATACCTTATTCCTAGGGTTTTTCTATTCTAATTGGTTTTCTTATAAAATTCAAATTGATGATAAAATTTGACGTCCTAAGAATAATTAAGTGTAGATTGTTGATAAAATAATGTTAATTGATGCAATTTCATATAGATCATGTTCCTTTTCCCCAAATTCCCCAAATCTTTGATCTTGCTTATGAATTTATGGGAATTGAAGAATGTATTGATTGATAGACATGTTTTATCATTTCTAATTCATTCGTGGACTGCCTAGGGTAATGTATTGTTAGTATTGGATCTATTTCATGAAAAATACATGATGAACCCTATTCCCCTAAACCTAGGTTATTAAATGAAGTTAATTGGGATTGTGATGATACAATTGATCTTGTTATTATGTTAATTACTGTTGTATGATGATATGATACCCATGGCTGGGTTAAGTTTGAGGGTTGATGGTAAGACCTTTATGATGGCTTGTGAAGAGATTTGAATGGCTTGTGATCTTTAACTCTTTACTTTCACTTAGATACTTTTGATTAAGTTATATGTTGATATTGAGTTAAGTTATCTTATGTCATAGGAGTTGGTATGATGTTGAATTGAAATGTCTTGAGTATGGTTTTTGAGGTGTTGGGTAAGATGTAAATGTTATAAGGATGGTAATGACTTACCAATGTGACTTATTATCAATGACTATGAAAATATGCTAACCTCATCTCTGTGAATTCTAATGAAAGGAAAATAGTCCTTACATTCTTATTGAGCTATGATAATGATGATTATATAAGGGGTAGATCGCATGACCTAAACTAAGCTATGATCATTAATAAAGTTAATACAAATTTAGAGAGGGATGTTAGCTTAGTACTGAGAGATATTGACTGTCACACTCGAAGAGCATACCCTGGATTAGACCGGCCTCGTCGTTCTATCAGAGGACTCAGACAAGTCTCTTAGCATTCGTCATAACATGTCATCAGTAAAAATTTGTGGATATTTAAAAACATTTATCATACTATTGAAGTATACTTAGAATTCATACTTGACATTCATAAACCATACGATATTCTAAGGAATTGTCTCAAATATATGTAGAACAATCTAAGATTTAAAATCGGTAGTTAGCCAATAAATAGTCAATATGCCATATAGGCCTTAATACAAAAAAATACATCGCAAAAAATTAAGGAAATATATTATCCTAATATCTAGCTAAAGTTTCATTATACTTAGAAAAAATAAAATGATAGCCGTCCCTAAAGACTTGTAGAAAGAGTTCCAAGCTCTTCAAACATCCCCTTATACTTTAATGGACCGGAACCTACAGTTGTAGTAAGATAATTAATGGGGTAGTACTACACATGTACAAGTATGGTATATGACATAACACATAGGCTGCATGAAAAAAAAAAAAGATTCATTTATCATTTCATTAAAAAAATCCAAAGTATGTGAAAGTAATTCAATTACACATACAATAAACGGTACAACTATGATAGACAATCAATTACAACATATCATTGATCAAAGGACATATTAGCTAGACGTCATTTTAACAATTTTCATACATCATATAACATAACATACAAAAACACTTACAAATGATCTCATACCCAACCTCAAGTGCAGATGGTCCATTGAAGCCCAATAACCCCCCACACTCAAGTAGTAAGAATGCGACATAAGTCAAGCTTTGCTTCATGTAACTTTTGTAATCATAAGTAGTCATCCACAGTTTATAAAATATACCCAATAAAATATTCATCATAATGACCAACATTCATTTTAGAGTAAAATCATGTATCATAAACATATATCTTTCACGTCATCATATTTCTAAGAACAATCACCTAGGACTTCCCCTAGAGTCAACTTGTGCAATGTCTAGGTAGTGTCCCATACCACTACCTATACTTAGCGAACTCCTCAAGTCACCCTAGTCAACGTTCATTTACTTGTATTTTACATGAGGTAACATTCGCCTTAACCGACATAGACCATGAAAGCTATAGATGGAATCCACTGTCTACCCTACAGTGAAAAGAGGTGATCTACCGGCAAAAGTAGAACCTACATGACATTGCTTTCTAGGTGGATCCACTAGCTAGTATACTATGGTGGCAACATAGTTCAAGAAATAGGATATGTATTAGATAAATGTAGTAACACATTACATGGCAGTCTCAATCTCATGAAAATCATTGTGAATTTACCTTCCCGCTAGGGATGGGACACTTCCCATATCTAGCTCATCGGTGCTTAGCTTAACTACCTTTCTTGAAATGACCTTTAAGTTTTCTTTTATTATTAACATATTATAGGTCATAGGAGATTATCTCCTTGTATAAAATGATCATGAGTTCTTTTAGATTAAATGAGAATTTTCCTTTCATCGTAACCTTTCTTTTGTGAGATTTACGTCACATAATCATCTTGTGTAAAGCATACAAGAGAGTACAATAACTTGCATATTCGTATTCTTATCATAATATCACAAGAAACATGTTTATAGCCCAGAATATTCACATAGAAACATGATACATACTTTTCATAACATAGCATCATAGATAATAGGCTAATAAATCATTGAGAGTAATAACACTTAGAGAGGCTTACGTCTTGCTTCCGACAATCTTATTCATCATGCAATATTCATAGCCATACATAGTGAAATACTGAATGAAATAATTAAGAACAACTCATAAAATCATGTACAAGATCAATACATAGCATTGGAGAAGGTAAACGTGTAATTAAAGGGTTCATGCAAATGTTAAAATCTAACCCTAACGCTTTCACGTTATCAAATATTACAAACAACCCATTCGAAATCATCACATAGAGAAAGATCATGCATCACAAGACATTAAACATTATCACTGAATTAATCAACAATTCATGCGATATTAAATATAGAAAATATTTACTTTTCATTAAAAATCATAAATATAGGGTTAGGAAGAAAATCCATTTTGTAGAATAAAATCCCTAGTATTTGAACTTCTTGAAAACTTACCTTGAAAGGAACTCTTAGATAAAGGAATTCAAAGAGTGAAAAAACCATACCTTATATATGAATAATCCACGAAAATATTATTGGAATCTTTGAAACCTTCATCTTCTTCCTTAACCTTTTCTTGTTATTCATTGGAGTTCCGAAAAGACAGCGTTCTTGAGAGAAAGTCAAATTTCGTTTTGATCTTATTTGGGAGGTGTAAAAGTAGTATAAAACTTTCCTAAAATACATATATAGTCGTCCCATGAATTACACCAAAAGACTCTCCACTTAAATTACCAAAATGCCCCTCCAAAATTGACTTAAAAAAGGAGAGCATTAGACTTAGTTATATTCTGAATTTTTTCTAAGGGTTTTGGCTTTGACTATGAAATTTAATTAATTAATTATGTTTCTAATTTAATTGATTAAGTGACCTATGGTAATTACTAAAGTACCCCTATGTAATTAGGATCATAATCAACCCCTTTGGACCATCCTAGGTTAGGTACTAGTATGTTTCTTGAGTTAGTTACTAGGCTAGTGTTACCCGGTAAGGTCTTAGGATTTCGGGCACACTAGTTAGTTATTTTTTGTTAGTCCTAGGATAGTTATCTAGTTATTTAAGTTAGTTAGAGTCTACAATTAGTTATGAAGCTAGGGGTTCCTACCCCCCTAACCTCCCTAGCTGAATTCTGTTGGGGTGGTCGCTTGGTCTCTTGGCGGTTAGCACATGTGCTTGCACATGTGTTGCAAGTGTGTTGCTGATGATTTTATGTCCAAGGACCCTCACTTGGTCCTTGGGCATTTCTTAATATACGTGATTTTTTAAATGATCATGTGCTATGGTACCTTTGTTTGACAGTTGGATGCCTCATACCTAATGTGTACAACTAAAAAAATTAATATTTTAGCTTAGAGTTTTCATTGCAGGTACAATCCCTGGACAATGTTGGATTGGAGGATTTGAACATCAAAGTCTATCTTAATTTACTTGTTCATACTTAGAAATTTGCTAAATATCAAGGTGTATTTTAAGTTACTTGTTAATACGTAGAAATTGGCTAACACCCTAGAGCCAATATTCTCTAACATGACCAATATTACTCAATATTGGGCTTTGGTATGTCTATGTACCCCATACATATTCTTAAAACTTAAAAGTCTCTTCACTAGACAAATACATTTTTCTGGAGTGTTACATTGACATTGGGAGGGGTTGACTTTCCATAAAGGAAGATTCACCTTATAGTTCCACAAAAGGTGTAGACTCCCCTATAAGTGATACTCACACTATGGATTCTCATGAGATGAAGCTTCAATTTCCAAGGGTCATGTATAGAGTTTATACAAATCTCTTAGTTCCTTAAACTATGTTGCCTCCAACAAAAGACTAGCTAGTGGATCCACCTAGAAAGCTATATTTATGATTTGTTCTACTTTGGCCGGTAGACCACCTTCCATCGGTGTAAGGTTCTACAACATCGGATTCCACACTTAGATCTTTCGGTCTATGTCGCTTAACTCAACTGTTCCCTAAACAAAAAAAACTAATGAAGTACAAGCTAATTAGGGTGACTTAAGAGGTTTGACTTAGCCTATGTAGGGGTATGGGACTTTATCTATGCCTTTTAGTAGTTTGCCTTGAGGTAAGCCTTAGGTGGTTTTTCTTATGTAAGTATATGCTTATAAATGTTAATGACACTATGTGATGTATATTACTCTTATGAACATGTACTTGGTCTCTATTGCTAAAGTATGATATTATGTACTTTTAATGATATGTAATGTGGAGGTTTACATTGGTTATGGTTCTTGATATGTTTACTTGATTAAGTATGGTCATGGGGTTTTGCTTAGTTATTGCAAAAGTGGACTTAATGAGGGTAATGAGTAATAGTCTTTCTTTGGTTATGTTTTAATGAACTCTTATTCCTGCTTGTGATGTTATGTCTTGATGATAGAGTTGTGTTTGATTATGGGTTCAAGTATGTTGATATGCTTCTGAGTTGATTTGACTTGAGGTGGTTTGGTCTTGTATAGTACATGGTATTGACTTGATGAATATGCATTATTGACTTGTATTAGTTTCTTGAATGTTCTTAAGGCTTTCTAAATGAAGAGTAGCATGTTTTAAATGAAATGTCCTTTTTGGTATGATTTCACTTGTTTTATGTGCATATACTCATACGTAGTACAACTGTGTAACAACACATCTTTTATGTTTACTACAAATGTTTGATCCAGTCGTTGAACATTGCACAATGTCATTTGAAGACTAATTGGATTCCTATATTCCAAAGTATTGTAGGTCCTCACTTCCAGAGGAAGATGCCATTATCTACCGATTGTATGTTGTTTAGTCTTAAAGACACTGTTAATTCTCTTTCATTTTGGTACTATAATTTTAAAGACTATATGTGGCTATGATTGTTGATGTAAGGTCTAGGCACGCTTTAATATGAGAAAATGTTATAGACTTCTTATGACATTATGTTCCTATACTATTTATGTGAAATAAAAATAGAAGACTAAGTAAATCTTCTTATAGGAAGGATCCATGTATGCTCAATTTGAATATATATTATGTGTATGCGTGGGGTTAATCTAAACTTCAAGATAGATATAGAAATGTTTAAAATTTTCTGCATTTTTAACCTATGAACGTAATAATTCAAGATAAGAGGCTAGTTTTAGTCCTGTATGAGGATGACGACACCGGTTATTTCTACGGGGTGTTCCCCCGATGTGACAAATATGACAACTTACGGATGATACATCATCTTGCCCACGCTTCTAGAACTGTCCTATACTTTTTAGTCATATAGGATGCCTTAACTAATGGATCCACTATTCTATGGTAAAAATCATTTAAGAAATCATCGAAAAGTATGATTCTTTACTACCCATGACGGCTATAAAGTTGATGGAGACGTTAATTATCGGAACTCAAACTTTCCCACATATTGGTGCTCAATACTACTGCAAAAATACTCAGTTCATATGTTTAAAAACATAACTTTTTTTATTTGGTTTTAGATAATATCTCATAACATATCTTAAAGGATCTATTAAAATTGGTGTTCACTTTCTTTCTCAAAACTCTTTTAGAAATCTTATTTTCCTCTCATCTTAAGTGTGAAAGCATTTACTCTTTGGAGTACTTAGTTCTATATATCATTTCATTGAAAATGAACTTTACTCTTACTCTTTATTCCAGTCAAAGCGTAAGTCTAAAAAACAAAGTTAAAAATTTGTAAAACACTTCTAAAAATATTAATGCCGAAATATTGACGTGAGCGACTCAAAAAAAGGTTTTTTAAATGCCGAAATATTGACGTTAGTGACTGAAAAAAAGGTTTTTTAAAAAATAATTATAGATAGAACCTAATACTTAGAACTGAATAACTTCGATTATACTACTCACTTAAAGAATTCTTGAACGTTCATGAGAAATTATGAGCACGAACTACTCGACTCAAGGACTCAAAGATATGTTCCATCTTAAAATTGTTCGACTTAAAGTGTTCATGGAGAATTATGGGCATGAAAAATTCAATGCAATGACTTCATTAATAACATGTAATAGTTCCATGATTACAATTATAAACTCAAAGGGGATTTGGAACTTAGTACTAAATACTTAGAACTTTAAGATACTACTCTTCTCAATGGTACTCAAATGATGGAGTTTATGTCGAAGTTATGGGCATGGACGACTCGACTCTAAGATCTACATACTAATATGGAACTCTTGAATAATACTCTTCTCATTATCATAAATTATTGCCATAAATATGAACATCTTTGCAAAACAAGTCAAAATTACATTAACTCATTATTTTCTTTATGAATAGTAATAACGATAAATAATTAGCATAGAGACGAGGATAACGCGGCTTCATGTTTGCCTCGACCTCCTTTGTTTCCCCTTCAATTAGGTGGTTTCTCCATAGAACTTTCACGGAGTCCACCTCTTTGTTCTCAACTTCTTCACTTGTTGATAAAGGATTTTAACAGGAACCTCCTCATTGGAGAGGTGCTCATCCACTCCAAGACCTTCCATAGGATGATTGGACTCCAGATCACCAATGCACTTCATAAGAATGTATACATGGAAAACCGGGTCGAACCAAAGTTAGCTCACTAGGTAATCTCAATTCGTAAGCAACCTTACCCACTCTTTGAAAAATTTCATAAGGACCCACATAATGAGGACTTAAGTTCCCTTTCTTGCAAAACCTAATCACCCTTGTCATGGGTTAAATTTTATGTACAATTTATTACCTTCATAAAACTCTAGCTCTCTTTTCCTATTGTCGGTGTAAGAATTTTACGAGCTATAGGCTGTTTTCAATCGGTCCCTTATAAAATGGGCACTCTTCCAAAAAGTGAAAATTCACTAACTTAGAACCACCCTACTGGATATTTACATTTCCTACCATACAAAGCTTCAAAAGGAGTCATGGAAATGCATGAACGATAACTATTGTTATAAGAGAACTCAACAAAAGAAAAGTGATTATCCCAACTTCCCTTGAATTCGATGACACAAGATCTAATAATATCCTCAAGAGTTTGAATAGTGATCTTCGCTTGAACATCCGTTTAGGTATGAAAAGCGGTGCTCAATTTTACTCCTGTACCCAAACCTAGATGTGAATTTCATGCCCCTATCAAATATGATAGAGAACGGAATACCATGAAGACTCCCAATGTCATCAATAAAGATCTTTGCAGAATCCTCCGCCGATTAAGTGGATTTAAAGAGAGTAAAGTGAGCCGATTTGGTCAATCTATCCACTACTACCTATATTGAGTCATGTTGCCTTTGAGTCTTAGGCAAACCCACCATAAAGTTCATGTTAATGTCTTCCTAGTTCCAACTAGGAATTTGGATCTCTTGAAGTAAACCACTCTGCTTTAAGTGTTCGGCTTAAATTGTTTGTGTTTCAGTAGTTGGAAATTTGAACACTTTGCAATAAAATCCACTATGTCCTTTATAAATCCACCCCACCAAAACACTCCACTAAGGGCATGATACATCTTCGTAGAACCCAGATTAATCGATCAACGGGACCCATGATCTTCTTTAAGAATCCGGTTTATCCAATCATCGACATTGGGTACACACAACCTATATTGATAACTCAAAACACCATTCCCTTCCTTGGGAGAATGACTCATTCATCATACCAAGAACCGATTCTTTCAACTCTATCAACAATTGATCAAGGTGTTGCTTAGACTTCACCTCAACAATAAAATATTAATCAGAGTAATGACGACCACCATAACACCATTTGGAGAACTTTAAATTAGAACCCCTAAACGAGCCAATCTATGAACATCTTTCACTAGGTTTATCTTGGATTCTTCCACATGGGACACACTTCCCATGAAAAATCTACTTAGAGCATCCGCTACCACATTAGTCTTGCCGGGGTGAGAGAGAACACTCATATCATTGTCTTTCAACAACTCTAACCTTATCCGTAGCCGGAGATTTAACTCCTTCGGATTGAATACATAGTGGAGACTTTTATCGTCCGTATACACATCAACATGAACCCCACAAAGATAATGCCTCCATATTTTCAAAGAAAATACTAGGGCCGCTAACTCAAGGTCATGAGTTTGGTAATTATTCTCATGAACTTTGGTGTTGCCTAGAATCATAGGATATTACTTTTCCATGTTGCATAAGAACACACCCTAACCCGACTAGGGATACATCACAACAGACCACAAAACCCTTATTACCCTCCGCTAGAGTCAATACCACAGCCAAAGTAATAATATCCTTATTCATTTGGAGTCTCTTTTCACATGACTCCGACCACTCAAATTTCCCCTTCATTTAGAGTCAAGGTTGTCAAAGTGGAGGCCATGGATGTAAACACATCGACAAACGTTCTACAAAAACCGTCTAGGCCTAAGAAACTCCTAATATCTGTAGGAGCCAAAGGTCTAAGAAAATGTTTCACTGGTTCGGTCTTTCTTGGATCAACCTCTACACAATCCTTAGAGATGATATAACCAAGAAATGTTACCGACCTCAACCAAAACTCAAATTTTTTGTACTTGTCAAATAATTGGTGTTCTTTAAGAACTTGCAACACCTCTCTCAGATGATCCATGTGTTCATCCTCATTTTTCAAATATACCAAGATGTCTTCAATGAAAACAATGACAAATGAATCTAGCCAACTTTGAAACACCCTACTCATTAGGTACATAAATGCCGCCAGAGCATTAGTGAGACCGAATGACATTACTAAGAACTCATAATGACCATATCTAGTCCGAAATGCCGTCTTGGGAATATCTACTCCTCTCACCCTAAGTTTGTGAATCCTGATCTCAACTCAATCATGGATAACTCGTACCTCAGAGTTGATCAAATAAATCATCAATCCCAAGGAATGGATACTTGTTCATAATTGAGACTTTGTTGAGTTGATGCTAATCAATACACATTCTAAGGTACCCATCCTTCTTCTTCATAAACAATATTGGAGCGTCCCATGGAGAAATATTAGGCCTAATTAAGCCCTTGTCTAGTAAGTCTTTGAGCTTAGCCTTCAAATCTTTCAATTCGTCTGGAGCCATCAGATAAGGAGGAATTAAAATGGGATTTGTATTTTGTAGCAAGTAAATAACAAAATCAATTACCCATTTGGGAGGAATACCGAGAATATCATTATGAAAGACTTCCGAAAATTTCCTCACTACGGGGACCGACTCAATGGGAAAAATTTCGGAGTCTAAATCTTGGACTCTTACTATATGCTATAAAAACCCTTTAGAGATGATTCTACAAGCTTTCAAACAAGACATGATACGGCCTCTAGCAATAGAATTTACCCCCTTTCACTCTAAAACGGATTCATTTTGAAAGTTAAACTTCACCAACCTTGTTCTACAATATATGGACGCGAAACAAGCATGTCACTAATCCATACCCAAAATAACATCAAAATCAACCATATTGAGTTATACTAACTCCACATAAGTAACTCTATTGGGCAACATTATAAGACAATTTCTATATACTCTGTTAGCGATAATCAACTCACCCGCTGGGGTTGTCACCATAAAATGTTCATTCAAGATATCCGACAAAATATCAAACTTTTTAGCTAATAGAGGAGTAACAAATGACAAAGTAGTACCGAGATCAAGTAAAATATATACATCAATTGAGAAGACTTTCAAAATATCGGTCACTATATCGGGCGAAGCCTCTTGCTCACCCAAGAGCGGAGAGCATAGAAACGATTCTTCTTCAGAGCTTCTACATTATAACGACTTGCTTGTCCACTCCCCTTGTCTTGCCCCTTAAAATTTGAGCGATGTCGAACTTTGTGCCCACTTTTACCATAACTAAAGAAATTGCACGTCTAAATGAGGCATTCAACATAATGCTTCTTGCAACACTTATAACAAGTTGGATTCTTACTTGGTTAACTAGTAACCCTTCCCTTTTGAGGCTCAAAATTAGACACCCTAGCATCACAAGACTTAGGGAACCTGGAAGGAACTAGATTGGAGAACCTCTTTTTGAACATACACTTGTCTAGGATAAAAAGCCTACCCTTTCAAGAACCACAATCAAAAGACTTTGCCGTATTTGCATCTCTTCTCTTCCTCTTAACCCTTGTCTCATACACTTGTTGAGCATGAATCATGAGACAAAAAATGTTCATAGTATTACGTAGCATAGCCGAACGACATTCTTCTTTCATGTCATTCGACACTTCTATCACAAAGCGACTCATTTCATCTCTAGGGTCACAAACCAAAGAAAAAGCATTACATGACAATTTAGTGAATTTTGAAGAATTGTCAAGTACACTCATACCTCGTTCACGAAAGTTGATGAATTCTTCCACTTTGGCTTCCCACTTCTCTCTACAAAAAAAACCGATCAAGAAAAGCATTCTTGAAAATCTCCCATGTCACATGACCACCCCTTAGAGGCATATTGTCTCTCCATTAAACATACCAATTTTTGGACAAATCTTTGACGTGGTACGTGTCTAACTCGTCTACGTCACTAGTAGTTAACCCCACACATAGAGAATTTTGTAGATTTCATCAGTGAACTCTTAGGGGTCTTCCTCAACTTTGGACCCATAAAAAGAAGGAGGATTCATCCTAGTGAAATCCATCCAACAGAAGGCTATGGTGCTAACTTGTTGATTTCCTCGGGGTACCACCTCTTGATTAGCTTGGGTCGTCATAGCTTGAGCTTGACTAGTAAGGGTAATTGGGTAATTTTGAAATCAACTATGAAATGAACTCTTGGGGAATGAAATTCCAAGATTTAAGAATACATACCTTATTAAAGCTTAATCCACTAAATTGAAGTGAAAATGAATCAACCTTCTTCTTCAAACTTTCTTCCTTCTTCAATGGAGGTATTGAGGAGAGACAATGTAGAGAGAGGTAAGAGCTTTTGTGTTTTGTGTTGGGAAATTGGTTTGAATGATTAAAAATGACTTAAAATTACCCTTAGGATATATATAATGACCCCCTACATTACCCAAAACACTCGTCACTTAATTTGGTCTCTTTGTGGAAACAAAATGTCAACAATACGATTTTACCGAATCTGGGAAGTGGTTACGCATCGCGGGGACAAAACACATTTTACTACCCAAAAATAAATTTTGGGGCAGTGAGGTCTGTGTGGGCTGCCCGTCACACAACATGCCACTGGTTATTGACTTTCGCAGGCTTCTTTGGCAGCATGGCCAACAATGTTGGGGTTCTCCTCCACGACCCTTTGGATAGTCCTTGGGGTGTTGTTATGGGATATTTAGACCCTATAAACTAAACTATACCTAACCAAAGTCTTTTTACAAGTTTTATACTTTATTTGACCCTCCAAAACTATCCCCAAACATAGCGACGTCAACTAGTTCAACTAAGCTAATTTTCGGACGTTATGGATGTGCTTTGACGTCTTATCTCTAAAACTTTTTGGATGACCTACATACATTATTGTAAGTCTTAAAACATTATATAAACCCTTAGACATTCATGTCAGTCTCTATTAGGTCTTGAATTTTTTGAGTGCTACAAAAGGATTCACAATTAAAGTCAAAAGCTCTCTTGAACTGTATTCTTAACTCTCTCTTGAATGTGAATTATTAATCAAGAGCTATGGTTAGTGATATGAAGAAACATGTAATCACAAACTAGACTACATAATACATTTTCCTCACTCTCATACTCAGTTTCTCAAAAATGCTTGAAAGAATTCTTAAAACATGACTCTCAACTTTACCATGAATTTGATTTATTAATTCAAGGTTGTGATTTATGGTAGGAAAGATCTCGGGATTCTTAAGAGTGTTTTTAGATAGTTGAACATGATAAATGATAAAAATCACTATTTGGAAGAAAGTCTATGATTCGGAGTTGACTGTTAATATTTTGTTGCGAAATAACTTTTGATGCATAAAAGGTCCATGACCTCTCCGTGACAAGAAGAAAATTTTTGTGAATTGGGGAGGCTAGTATGCGATGCGGACCCAAGGGCCAGATTCACCCAACTTTTTCATTCTTCTTTATATAAACCCAATTCACCTTAACTCGATTCTTTTGCTAAAAATATCTTGAGATTATTATACTCAACAAATTTACACTATAATCTAACTCTAAAAACTCAATAAATAAACATAATAATATCAAGAACTCCTCCATATCTGTCCAGTTTGAGAATGAAAGCAAATTAAAGAATGCATAACAACAACATCAAAGCTTCAACCGTTTCGAATGAATTTAACCCTGAAATTAATATGATTAGTGTGTGGGTGAACAAACCCAACGACATGCAAGCTTACATACCTGAAAGAAACTTCTTCTTGAAGAACTTGAAAGAAGATTTTGGAAGATGAACGCAGCCTTAATGTTTCTTTAATTCCTTGAGCGTTAGAATTGTTGGAGTGGATGGGAGGGTTTGTTTTATGAAAAAAAATAATTTTCTACAAGTTTAGTGCAATTTAGATGAACTCTTAAAAGGTTTGAGGACTAAAATACCCTTAGAAAAATATTAAAAACGAGATGGGAGTTTGAATAATTTTTCACTATGTAGAGAGGTTCGTATTGGTATGTAATGCAAAGCCATCACGGAGGTGCTGCCAAGTTTGAACGTCGCTAATAAATAAGTCATTACTTTTTACATAGATCTTAAATTTAGTATCTCAGTGGTGTTTGAATGAGAGTTCAAAGGAATTTAAATTAATATCTTATTGGTCTCCTAATTCATCTTGTACTAAAATTTATGGTAATTTGAAATGACCCAAAATTTAAGATAAACATATGAATGACTTGAATGTTTTTCTCTTTGGTTCTTCATTGAACATAAGGTGATTCTCTATGTAACTTAATGCTTAGGAATATTGAAATTCCTTGGTAAGAATTTACTCACTACGTAGGATAGTTCGAGCGATGACTAGACTAGGGATAGAATCGGGTTACTCTTACTATGGTCTCAGTCAAATGGTGTTCTCTTATTTTATTCAAGCTTAACAGAAATCCTTATGTTCGGATTCTATACCTCTCCATAGGTAATGTCATCCACAAGCCATTACTCCTTACAACTATATTGGGATCATATAAGAACAACTTAATGTATAAAAAAACAACTTTCAAGCTTAGAACTCTAACAACGACATGGACTCCTACTAACCATCTCCTTAAGGAATTCTCTACCCTTCACTTGATGTCTCATCTTATCATCTCCCTATTAGGTCTAAAGCTGGCATTTGAAATCTATGGACCTATTGCACATTGACAACTGTATTATGCTATCTTATCACACATGGGAAATTATAACTTAATTGGAACCTCATTTGGTAACATACCATATGGGCACACCACTTAATGTTTTTGGTAATCTTGTGGCTTAGACACATTTCACTTCCCTTATCTAAACGTTAGGGTATCTCACTTATTCCACTCATATCTATTGCATCTAATCACCTCAATTGCTCACCTACTCTATGTCAAGTCTTCTACATCAAATCTCAAAAATAACATCATCACCCTCATGCTGTCATTCTTTTGATCATGAAACTCATCTCAAATTCAAACTTTACGTTTATGAGTAAATCCAAATATCAATATGATTGCTCGCTTACTATACTAACTTACAACTACTAGATGCAAAGTTAATAATCATTCTCCAACTAATATTGATGACAAATAGTGTATCCTTACGTGTTAGTATTCAGATTTACAATTTACTATACATTTGTCTTTGCATAATAAGTACTATTCACCCATTCACTATACATCAATGCTTAATTAGTTCTATAAAACATTGAATATTATGGCCACTCCATCAAAATCATAAGCCTAGCTTATACCTATCACCTCATGAATACTATTGCTCTTATATTTACCACTTCCACTTGGTCATTACAAACACAATGAAACTTCATCGTAACCCCTTTCTAGTAAAGGTATATTCTAACTCATGTTGACTTGCAACACTTACTACACCTCCAATCCTGAGTTTTTCGCAGCTCATCACTTCTCAGTCTACCCATAAAGTAAAACTCCTAATTCATAACTTACTAGATGCATGACTATGCCAATATAGTTTGCCAAAACATATTATCCCTTACTTAGATGATTAAACCTGTACGTACTTTCATCTAACTCTTTGTACTTTGTTATACTAGAGTTTATACTATTATAACTCATACTATCTCTTTTGGTAAAATCTTACCCAATCTATATACATACATCCTTATAAGCATCTTAGTTAACAACAAGCTTAGATAACAGACTACAACTCAGTGTTAGCTCAAACATACCATTCAAATTAATATGGGTGCATTCCTTTGAAACAAAATACATAACTTACTCTTGGGCTTTTCTCAAGTCCCTGAGGAGTTTGATCACTTCCTAAAGATTTCTTCTAAGAATAACTTATTGATAAAGGACTAACTCTACTTTTAAACCAGCTCATATATGATGGGTGGTCGAATGGATGAATATGAGAAACACATGATCAAGAGTAAAACTCTATGACATAGTTCGATTGCACGATTAAGAGTATGTAAGAACGGAAAATTTTCTTTATGTCAGTGTTCTCTTATTTATAGAAGGGGGCCCCTCACAACCATAATAATATCCTTCTTGACACTGCTTCATTGACACCCTAGGAAAGTTGAACTTTGTTCTCTAATACAATGTTTATCACGACCCGATCTTACATCCTGGACGTGGCCGGCACTCGATAACCATAATTTGTCCTGAAGCAAAACCTAATTTTGGCTGATTACATGCGGAAGACTAACCTAACCATATAAAACTTTAAAAAATAGAATAAAATTTAATAAAATCAACTTTTTCAAATCTTTAACACAGATGAACAACCAAGAATAAAATAATATTTTCAACTCACCTTAAAGTAGGCAACTTACGTGTTTAAATAATTTAACAAAATAATTGAACAAAATTTTAAAACTCTATTGTCTATCTATGAAGGTTCTAAATAACCAAGATGGAAGTTGAAAAAAAGGCCACGACATCCTGATAAAACTAAAAGGTAAATGAAATCCTCTGGAAGCAAGGAGGATCACCATAGATAACTCGAACTCCATGTGGTATCAACAAAGCTCCTGTTGATGATCCTAAATACCTAAGGTACATCATGAAAGGATGCAGGAAAAATTTCTCAGTATGTGGAATATATGATAATGTAAGGGGATATCTAAAGAATAACGTAACATTGAACATGATAAAAAAAAAAAGAGGAAACATACTTACATCTTCTAAAACATAATCAACTCAAGGAATAAACAAAACTACTAAACTTACTCAATTCAAGGAATACCAAAAAACTACTCAACTAACTCAACTCAGAATTACTCAAGGATAGGGTACTCAACTCGGGGATTACATACGAAACTCAATAATATGATGATCTACTATGGGTACTCAACTCTTGATACAAAACTTTGGATACTTAGGTCAATATAGAGCTAAAATACACATCTGATATGTGAAAAGTTGAAAAAAATAGAAAGAAACTCACTGTATTGAAGAATACAATAACAACTCAATTTATGTATATTAAAATATAATATAATTTTATGGGAGTTTCTCTAACTAACAACCACCACGATGAGCCAAAATGATGATACAATGTCTTCCCCATGCTGCTAGAATTGTCCTAAGCATTATCCTCATATAGGACGTCATAACTAATGGATCCACTGGTGTATGCTAAAAAGCACTTACAAAATCATCTAAATTAAAAGTGTGATCCTTTTCTAACGATGATGGTTGCATCTTTATGGAGACATGGGTTATCTGAACTCAAACTCGTCCCCATCGGTGCTCAATACTAATCAAAAAATATTCAACTCATATATTTTTAAAATGTAACTTTTTTTCTTTGGTTTGAGATAATCACTCAAAACATAGCTTAAACTCACTCTTGGAATTTCTTTTTCCTTTCTTGCTCAAAACTCTTTTGGAAATATCAGTTTCCTCTCATCTTAAATGTGAAAACATTTATGCTTAGTGAATATTTAGTTCTCATATATCATTTTAAAATAAAGGAAATTTACTCTTAATATTTACTTAACCCAAAGTTTAGGTCTTAAAATAATGCTAAAACATTTGAAAAAAAAACATCAAAAAAATATGGTTCATGCTTAAGTATGGACGTAAACGACTCAATGATTTTCAATAATAGTAGATAGAACTCAATGCTTGGAACACAAGAACTTAAAATATACTACTCATTTCAAATATTATGAACTTACACTACACTATTTTAGGTCTACGACAACACTAAATCTGGACAACGCTTATACAGTGTTGCCTCAAATACTTTTGGGAATGCTTTTAAAGTGTAGCCAAAGATTCTAACTTTTAGCTACACTAATATTAGCAACACTTTTAAAGTATACTCTTTAATGGAATAACCTACACTTTATAAGTGGTTATAGTTGGCAATAACTATTTACAAAAATTGCCACTCTTTTAAAGAGTATTATTTCTATAATTGTAAATACAACACATTAAAAATGTGGCCTTACTGTTTTCACCAAAATATTATATTCCATCCAACATTTTAACATTAAAATTTGATCTCCCTCCATTTTTATTTGGCCAAAAAATAAAACATTTAAGAAATTTTTTTCACCTAAAGAACAAAAAAGATAGCATTTCCTAAAGCTTTAGCTGAAGCTTCAATTTTCAGCTGATAAACACCATTTGCAAGAATTGAAAAAGTGGATCGAAGAACGGCAGAAATAAATATTTACTATGATTGTCATCACATTTTTGTCAAACTTCAGATGAAGAACACCATTTTTAGTTGAAGAATCAAGGAACAATGCTATTTCTCTGAAGATGAACTGAAGAAGACGATTTTCCTCTCAGAGATTCATTGTTCAAGATTTGAGACCTAAAGAAGACGATTTTCATAAAAGATTCCTCAGTAAACTGCTGTTTCATCAGATTTCCTTTTGAAAATTGAAAGAAAATGCTTCACAAATCAACTTGCCTTATGTCTTAAATCTTTAGGGTTGTTGGAACAGAGTTTATCAGTTAAGAGATTTTATCTTCAAAAGTCTAAAATATACCTTTAACATTTTGATATTCTTGTGTATTAGTCAAAAATTTATGTTATGGTTTTTATGTTATTGTGTTGTTGATAATAATTTTTCTTATTTTTGGAGTTTTGTTTGTAGTTGTATTATGTATAAATGAGCAGATTATCTTTGAAAGACTTGTTTATTCCCTTGAATGTTGAATGTAGCAGCTGAAGCTAAGTCGCCTTTATTTAAAGAACTAAGTTGTAGCTTAGTCGTCTTTCTTCGTAAAACTGATGTGTTGAAGCTGACAATACCTACGATATTTTTTCCCTAATATACATTTCATCAAGTGTAAGTAGATACTCTACATAAATTTTAAAAGGTTTTAATGTTTATTTTAATCTGTTGTCACTGTTTTCTTAGTCTTCCTGAGTTCATGGTTGTGCTCGCCTTAAGCTTGGTTTGTTACTTTGTTAACCACATTGATTCTGTGTTATAGCTATTTGCTGGTAAAAATTTTCTTTTTTTCTACTACATATCTTGAAGTGTCTAGAAGTAATTTCATTGTTTCTCTAGTGATTTTTCACGTATAAATAAGAAACTTCTGTGCAATATTGCTTAGTTGTATCAGGATCACCTTGTAGTATAAATTTGTTAAACTTTCTTTGTAGTTTGAGTTGCACTATATAGAAAATGAATCATGAGTTTTAGATATAGGAGATATAGGATATATTTTTCAATTCTAGAAGGGGTGGAGAGGGAGCAGTAACTTGTGTGAGTGTTTTGCAAGAGATGGACATTACAGTTATGAAAAATAGGAAATTTCTTCCTATAAAGGGATCTATTAGCAAAATAGTAATAATAGACTTTAACTTTTGTGAATGGACAGTACATAGCTTCTTAATATTTACAATAACAAGTAATTGTGTGTGAAAAGTTTGATTGGGGATCTCAAAAATAAAGTTTATTACCTTCTATAACTGGTAAAACTACAGTGATAGCGTAACATGTTTTAATTGTTGATGTATATAACTTAAATCCTTAGTAAAACAATTGTTTTTATGTGTTTATTTTTTTTAATTTCTTTTTCTACTTTTAACATTAGGATTATGCTTTCTTTCTTTTCTGCTAACTGTTACTAGCAATAAAAGAATAGAAGTAGAAGATTGTTTTTCTAGTATGGAGAACCTATTTAGTTTTGGATATTGTTGAAAGTGAGGATTTCTTAATCTAAGTTTTTGAACAATTAAGATAAGTTAGTGCAAAAAAATTTGAGAGAAAGTTTTGGATGATGCTAAAGTCGGTCCTATTGATGCAACATATGAGAAAATAGCTTGTAACTTTCTAATTTTGTTACATGTCAAGTTCTTGCATATAGAATAGAAGTAAATTGAATTGTGAAGACAATCTATGCTAAAGTTCTATAAGACAGTCTATGGATGATGCTAATGTTTGTTTCTAGGTCTGTCCTCTTGATGAAGTTAACAGCTTTATTATTAACCTTTTCCTCACTGACTTTATGTTTCTCCTTCCTATTGACTTCAATGGTTTTTTTTATTCTCCACAAAGTGGGCTTTCTATTGATCTTGAGGGGGAGGAGACCTATGGTGGTATCCACGAACACTTTTTTGTTTGTGACTTCAGTTGATCAGATGCCTTTCCCTTTAGTCTATGTAAAACTTGGGATATTCCAGTTAATACTGAACAGAAATAAGCCTACTTAAGAGCTTAAAATACATTTATTCTTTTGTATCTTTTGAAGAATAAACATGTTGTAATTTGTACGCTTCCAAGTATGATACTTGTGACCATATCTGTAAGACTAGAGTCTATTCATCTTCGATGATGAAACTAAATAAAAAAAAAGTGGTTTGAACATATAAGAATCAACATCAAGAAACACTGTTGTTCTCTTCTTTCCATTCCTAGTCATAGAGAAGCTCCTTACTTTTTAACTATGTTTATCGGACTCTCCAAAAATGATGTCAAACCACTGTCAGATCCTCAACAAATACAGTAGTTTTGGAGAATATGACATGCACTCTACAATATTTTTGGAGAGTTCTAGCAACATAGCTTTGATATATAAAACATAACATTGGCAATATATATTCATAGTGACATTACTATTCTAAGTTTGTGGTGTCCTAAGAACTCGTATTTTTTACCTCTTTGATAGAAGGAAAGCATCTCACTAATATAAGATTCTAAGACACTATTATATCTATGTGACAAAGAAATGGTTGTGGAAATAATGTTTACAAATCTCTCAAACTATAATTTGAGTTTCACTAGCTAAGCTTACTTTGTCCGATAAAGTGAACTAAAAATCATCTTTTAAGGCAATGCATATTTTGCTATCTCTTGTTGTTCTGCTCCTCTTTAATCTAGATTAGTCGTACATATATAATGTAACAACCTTAGAATGAATATGTGATGTAATGTCGAAACGTACCTAGAACTCCTAGAGTAGACCGGGTTCAGAAGGCTCGATGTGCGTGGAACCAGACATCAGAACCTATGCACCAGCCAAGTCAACCAAGTTGGTAAGTTAGTTGAGCTAGGAAAGGTTGGGCCTAGCCATGTACGACACCCGAATATTTAGATTCACCTGGATGAGTCTTAACCGGACATGAATGAGGTAATCTTAGGTTTGGAGGATTTAGGGGTAGTATCGTAATTTCACTGAGTATTTAATTAATTAATTAATTTATGTATTTTAGTGGAAGATTCGGGTTGGGTCGACCTGGATTAACCCGTTCGCGAGAAGAGCTTCACTCGGGTTCGATCCTTGGTGGAAGCCAAATTAAATCTAATGAAATTGTATTTAATTATCTTATTTAATTAAGGGCATAGCACTCATTTCACTTAGTCTTAGAAAAATCAGATTTTTAATAAATAACAAGGAGTCCTAGTTTGACTAAGTCTTCACCTAAAACTGCTACTCCTAAGCTACTCTTATGTCTAAACCCCACTATCACTTTCACGTTCCATTATAAGTAAACGCAAACAAAAAAAAAATTCAAAAGTTCATCACACTTAAAGAATTTGAAAGCTAAATCTCAAAAGAAAAATTAATCTAAAAACAAAAAGCAAAATCAAAGTTTTCTACGGAATTGTGTTTTAGGTTTCGGTGGTTAAGCTTTGGTTCATGGGAGTTGGTAGTGTGTTCAAAAGGCTTGAAGCATGTGTTGAACGACAAAAAGGTATGGGTTTTTTTCCACTTTGTCCCTTTCCCATGAGACCCCTAAGATTCAGTGTATTCTTATCTGAAAACTAGGAATATTTTGCTGTTGCATGTCCCTATCACTAGATCCCATCAATTGTTGTAGGTTAGGTATGTTTTCTAGTAAAAATTAGGGATGTAACGTGTATTCGTGATTATTATATTCAAATATGTATGTTGAGATTTATTTGACTGATAATTATGTCTTTCTGAAACTATGTTATAAGTATGTGTGTTTATTGCGTATGTCGTGACTTTTGGTCACAAATTGAAGTGTGAAAAAGGCATGCTAAATCCTCGTATTTTATGTGCAAATATTTTTAAAAATCATAATGTTCATATGAGGTGTTATGTTGCTGAATTGAGTGAAAACTTTTGGCCAAATGTAACTATGAAAATGCACCTAATAATGTACGGAATGTTACATGATTTGTCCTAAAATCTAACATATAACTGTTGAGAAAATGGACTAGAAAACGTGATCACATTTCAGATTTCTGGAAATTTGGTTTTGGCTATGGAACTTGAAGAATTGGAGTTTTAAAAATCGTTTTAAAATATGTAAGGTCATTTGGGATTGAACTCGAGACTTCACCATATGCAAGCTACTCAAAAGTTAAAAATAAATGTAAGCTTAGGGGGAATCGAACTCTGGTCTTAGAGGAGTAAGAGAACATAGAAAATTAATTCAAAGAAATGAGGTACATGGGATTGATACCTACGTGTCCTTGGCCTAAATTAAGACAAGTCTATGCGAGAATAAAAAAATAAATAAAATTGGGGTGTGGGAATCAAACCCACAACCTCTCGGATAGGTGAGGAAACTAGGAGAACCAATTAAAAAAAAATTAAATGAGGTTGTGGTGGATCGATCCCACATCGTCTCGGTCAAAAATAGTAATGTCAAGGAGAGAAACAAATGAAAACAAAAGCCGGCGTTTGGATTTGATTTGGGGTCCCAAAGTTGAAATTTTAAATCAAAATTTAATCCAACACTAAGTGTTGCTTAAGGGATTCAAAATCGGATTCCCGTGCCCAATTCTGTATTGATACATAAGTCTTACGTGAGCAAATATTCAATGAATGCTTCCTATAGGAATCGAACTCTAGACCTTTGCATACTTAAAACATGCATAAGTTTTGTACTATATAATTTTGGGTTAGTATAAGTCACTTAGATGAATTATTAACGAAGCCTAATGGCTTGTACGTATGGGTTCATAAGTCCAGCGTATTCTTATAAGTAAGTGAACCTAAGATGTAAATGATGAAATGATGTGATCTTAGGAGGGATAAGTAAGAGTGTAAAAAACACAAAAAGGCCAAGTGCATTGGGATATGATGAAATCAACACTCACGCAATGGGGTGAGTAATTATGAAGATCTAAAATGCTAAAGTTAATGAGTGAGATAACAACATGATAAAAGTCTAATATGAAAGACGAGAGCAATCTCAAATGATCCTACTAAGTATTACAAAAAACTGTACTGATCTTTGAATGTGTAAAAATAATAAAAAGACTAGTCTCTAAGAAAAACTCTAATGAAAGTATTGACATTAATGCACATTTAATACTAATGATGAGATGAGAAGTCGTCTAATGAGCAATGATGCCCTCATGCTAGAAGTCAGCTTCTATGATGTGTGAGATGAATGTAATGAAACTTTATACTGAGCAATGATAGGCTAGCTACGAGTCCTGATTACTTCTTTTGAGAAGAGAGAGGTTCGAGTAAATCTCATGAGATGAGACTGTCCGTTTAGCCGGTTATGTATCTCCTTATATCTCCTAGACTTTGAACCTATGCAGCCAACATAGGGTTCTAGAAGGGTTCATTTCCCTAGATACGCTAGCATGATTTGGTTTCACCTTTGCTTGATTCCACCTCTTTTAAATGTGAGGTACACATTGAATTTTATGAAGCTCAAATGATCTATATCGGTTAAAGTTGAAGTTCCTGAAGAAAGAATGAGGTCAGCCTCATTTAATGCACACAATGAAATGAATGATACCAAAGATGTTTGGATAGGATAATCAAAAGGTGAACTAGACTCAAGTAATGATACTATCTCATTCTTGGTCATTTCACAATGTACCCGATGAGAGTCCTAAACAACATCCTAGGTATATAAATTAATGAAAATTGAAGTACTTATGAATGAATGAAGCAGACACTGTGTTTGCTTAAAAAAGCTCCCTAGTTGAGGTCCCATATGTTCATCCCTCATTTTGGAAGTCCTAATGTTAAATTCATGATTCCAAGGTTTCACGACATATGAAACAGATATATGTGATATATGTATGTGCTAAATGATGTATGTTATGTGTTGTGTGCAATATGAAAAAAATGATGATGCATGTTACTCTAACAGTATAACATTCCTAATCTTATTTGTCAAGTCCAACATACTTGGCTTTCCATAACTCCTATCGTTAGGACAGAGCTCTTCTTAATCATGCATGTCCTTGGTGTGTACTTGCATACACCCATACTTAGTATAAGTGTGTACTAATCCCATACAACCATTTACTTTTAGGTGCAGGTGCAGGTAGATGCTAGAGCTTACGAGACTACGTTGTAGCTATCCGTACGTGGAGCATTCATCCGTACTTCGTAAGACCTCATGTTTTCGAGGATGCCTATCTCTTATATTCTAGCATAGTCGTAGTCATTAGCTAGTGGAGGATGTTCCACTAGAGTTTCTTTATTACTTATTTTCAGATGTCGTATTGGTGCCATTTTGGCAATTTTATAATAATGTAGTTATGAACAATTTCCTTCATTTAAATATTTTAATATTAGATGGTTGTTGTGAACTGATGTGATATAATGCAATTAGTACTATGAAGTCTATGTATACTTCAAAGCAAACAACAATTTTTATTTTTTGGTAAAGTTAACCTATACGATGTAATGAGGACGTATGTAGGCTTGTATGCGACCTCCAAGAGGTCAACAATGCCGGATTTGGCTAGGGTCAAGACTCCAGTCGTGACAAATGTGTTATCAGCGCATTATGTTTAATTCCAAGGATAATAATATACACATCAACCACATCGAGTAGTTTCTAAGTTATGGTAGTGAAGTGCACCACTATTATGAATTCGAGACTGCATGATGCATAGGAAATTTACTTTTTCTCATCTTATCGTGCTTTCCTTAATGTATGATTTATTGGTGTTATGAGCGTATCTAAAATCAATTCTTTTTTTTTTCCAGAAAATGAACACAAAGGGGAACGTTGGTCGGGGAAAAGTAAGAGCAGTTGATGGGGACAACCAAGTTCCACCCAAACTCCAGTTGCAGGAGTGCCAGGCTAGTTAAATCAGCAGGGTTGACAGAGGCAGAGGTACGGACGGTTTTTGCACAGATGGCTCAAGCCATTACTGTGTAGGCTCAAGCTATGACATCCGAGGCCAACAGACGGGACTTTTTGCAGGAGAATCCACCAGCCTTCAACATGGAGAACATGTTGCGGGATTTTTACGAGGATGAATTCTCAAATCTTAATAGGATCTAATATTGCAGAGGATCCTCAGGAATTTGTGGAGGAGGTCTAGAAGATTCTAGTGGTGATGGGGGTGACGGAGATTGAGAAAGCTAAGCTAGCCTCATACCAGCTGAAAGATGTTGCACAGACCTAATGAAAGATTTTGCAGGATAGCAGGGCATTAGGCGGAGGGCCAATCACTTAAGAGCTGTGTAAGAAAGCCTTTCTGGAAAGGTTCTTCCCTACGGAGATGAAAGAGGCAAAGGTTAAGGAGTTCATAAACCTTAAGCACGACTTGATGAGTGTCAGGGAGTAATATCTGAAAGTTTTAAAATTTTCAAGGTATACAACTTCCCTTGTGTCAAACAGTAGGGACGAGATGACCATCTTCATTATAGGAATATCAGAGGACTTGGAGGAGGAGTGTCGGGCTTCAATTCTCCATGACAGCAAAGACTTCTCCATGCTTATGGTGCTTGTCCAATATGTTGAGGACAATAGGCATAAAAAAAGAGTCTGTGAGGTCAGGAGGACTCAAATTTCCTACCAAGCAGGTCCCAAAAGTGGTGGTGGCAGGAGCACTTTCAGAGTTTGTGATAAGCCCAGATTTATAAAGGGGCATCAGAGTTCAAGGAACTCTAACTCAAAGAGGAGTGAAGAACCCAGAGGAGGCATACCCGAGGTCAAGAAGGCAATAGAGGTGATATGCAGCGTCCCGAAAATGAGTGTGGCCAAATTCACAGAGGGCAGTGCAGACTAGACACAAATGCCTGCTTCGGTTGCGGGAAGAGCAAACATATTGTCAAGGACTGTCCACAAAATAGGGATCAGGCTAGAGATAATACTCAGCCTAGGCCTAATCCCCAGAATGTTGCTGCAGCGGATCCTCCTTAGAGGAACATATCTTACGCCTGAAAGGAAGGGAGGAGCAGAAGAAGTCTGCTGATGTGGTCACAGGTATGCTGCATGTTTTCTCAACCTCTATTTATGGTTTACTTTATCAAGGGTCTACACTTTCTTTTGTGACTCCCATGATTTCTTTTACTTTTGAAACAATACTGAGGTTTTGCAAGATCGTATCGTAGTTAGTACTCCCTTAGGAGAAAATTTAGGAGCTGATAGGGTTCATAAAGACTGCCCAATAGTAGTATGTGATAAGACTATGTGTGCAGACCTTGTTGAGTTAACCATGAATAACTTTGATATTGTATTGGGTATGGATTGGCTACATAAATGTTATGCCTTCAAGGATTGCCATAGTAGGGTTGTGAGATTCCTTTTCCCTAATGAAGTAGAGCTGGTCTGGGAGGGTTCATAAAAACTCCATAAAGTCCCTTGATTTCGAACCTCTAACCTAATAAAATAATATCCAAGGGATTGTTATGCCATCTTGTGAGTGTCAATGATCTAGACCAAGATATTCCTTCAATGGACTCTTTGCCTATAGTGATTGAGTTCCAAGTTGTTTTCCTCGATGATTTGCATGTAGTCCCTCTCCCTCAAGAGACTGATTTTTGTATCGACCTAGATCACGACACCAAATAAATTTCAATTCCTCCCTACAGAATGACTCCAGCTGAACTGAAAGAGTTGAAGCTGCAGTTAAAAGATCTTACAGATAACGGTTTCATCCAGCCTAGCATATCCTCTTTGGGAGCTCCAGTGTTGTTTATTAAAAAAAATGGAACCCTTAGTATGTGTATCGATTATCGACAGATCAACAAAGTCATTATAAAGAACAAGCATCCAGTTTCTAGAATAGATTACTTATTCGATCAGATCCAAGGGTGTAGTTTCTTCTTGAAGATTGATTTTCGTTCCGGGTATCATCAGCTTAAGGTTAGGGATGAAGATATCCCAAAGGCAGACATTCAAAACCGTTATGGTCATTATGAGTTCCTAGTCATGTAATTTAGTATCACTAATGAACCAGCTACATTTATGGACCTCATGAACCAAGTCATCCGTGAATACATTGATTCTTTCATCATAGTATTCTTTAATGACATCCTCATCTACTCTAAGACCAAGGAAGAGCACGAACAACATTTGAGATTAACCTTGTAAGTACTTAGACGACATATGGTGTATGCAAAATTATGCAAGTGTGAATTCTTTCTCAGATCGGTGACCTTTTTGGGTCATGTTATGTCCGATCAAGGTGTGGAGGTGGACCCCAGAAAGACTGAGGCTGTTAAGAACAAGACAAGACCTCTTACTCCCACCGTTATCCGTAGATTTCTTTGGTTTGTCTTGTTACTACCGCAGGTTTGTGAATGGTTTTTCATCCATTACTGTCCCACTGACAGCTTCGACTAAGAAGATATCCATGTTTGATTGGGCAGAGACTTGTCAAAAGAGGTTCTAGGACACAAACACAGACTCACTTCAGCCCTAGTGCTTACGTTGCCTAAATGTGCTGAGAATTACACTACATATTGTGACACATCTAGGGTTTCTTTGGGTTGTGTTCTTATGCAGGGTGATAAGGTGATACCCTATATGTCCAGACAGCTCAAGGTTCATGAGAATAATTATCCCACTCATGACCTGGAGTTGGCAGCTGTGGTGTTTGCATTGAAGCTGTGGAGGCATTAATTGTACGGGGTGCATGTGGATGTGTTCATAGACCACATGAGTCTCCAGTACATGTTCATGCAGAGGGAGTTGAATCTACGTCAGCGGAGATGGTTGTAGCTATTGAAGGACTATAACATGAGTGTCCATTACCATCCATAAAATAAGTGTTGTAGCTAATGCTTTGCGTAGTTTGCGCATTAGGAGTACAACCCACATTGATGATGAGAATAAGGAGTTAGTAAAGGATGTACACAAAATGGCTCGACTGAGTGTGCAGTTGATTGACTCTACTAGTGGGGGTGTTTCATTTCATCCAAGTTCTGAATCATCCTTGGTAGTTCAAGTAAAGAAACGTCAGCATGTTGATCGTGTGTTGATGTAGTTGAAGGACTCAATGTTGATAAAGATGAATGAATACTATACTTTGGGAGGTGACGGAATACTTAGGTACCAGGACAGGCTATGTGTACCAGATGTGGATGATTTGCAGACCAACATAGTTGGAGAGGCCCATGGTTCAAGTTATTCTATACATCAAGGTTCCACCAAGATGTATCATGACCTCAAGCAAATCTATTTGTGGGATGACATGAAGAAAGAAAATATTGAGTATGTGGCCAGGTTTCCCAATTGTCAGCAGGTTAAGATGGAGCACATTAAGCCTGGTGGTCTCACTCAGATGATTGAGGTTTCAAATTGGAATTGAGAGGTTATCAACATGGACTACGTGGTTGGTTTTCCCAGGACTAGGAGATAACATGAATCCATATGGGTTATGGTGAAAAGGATAACTAAGTCTGCCCACTTTATCCGTGTGAAGTCTACTTACAGGGCCGAGGATTATGCGAGACTCTACATTGATGAGATTGTGAAGTTTCATGGGATTCTTTTGCCTATCATTTCGAATAGAGGATCTTAGTTCACTTCCCTGTTCAGGAGATCCTTCCATAAGATCTTAGGCTCGCAGATAAAGCTCAGTACTGCCTCTCGTCCTCAAACCGATGGGCAGACAGAGCTCACCATTCCGACATTAGAGGTCAAGTTGAGAGAGAGTGTGATTGACTTCATGGGTAGTTGGGATGACCATTTTCCATTGATAGTGTTCTCGTATAATAACAACTATCACTCCAGCATTGGAATGACACCTTTTGAGGCACTGTATGGTAGGAGGTGTATGTCTTCAGTTTGGTGGTTCGAGGTTGGACAGTCATCCATTTAGGGTCCAGAGATCATTCATGAGGTCTTAGATAAGGTCAGGGTGATTAGGGACAGGCTTGCTACCGCTTACAATCGGCAGAAGTCTTATGCAAATAAGAGGAAGCGGCCCTTAGAGTTTGATGATGGAGACCAGGTCTACTTGAAGATATCACCCATGAAGGGGGTAATGAGGTTTGGAAGGAAGCGGATGTTAAGTCTGTGGTACATTGGGCGACATAAGATTCTACAGCGTGTGGGTGAGGTGGCCAAAGATTTGGCGTTGCCTGCAGAGCTAGCTTCTATTCATCCAGTCTTTCATGTCTCTATGTTAATGAAGTGCCTTGGTGATCCATCATCGATTCCACCTTTTGAAGGTGTAGGGGTTGATGAAGACTTGTCCTATGACGAGGTTCTTGTTAAGATTTTAGACTAGCTACAATGAAGGTCTTATGGAGGAACCATATTATTGAGGGTGCTACGTGGGAGGACGAGACCAATATAAGATCCCGCTATCATCATCTTTTCAGCTCTTGAGGTTAGACTTCCTACTCTTAAGTCTAAGTTTCCTTAGCTCCTCTATTCTTTGATTCTATTGCTTGAGTGTGTAAATTACTTATGTTATGATTTTACTAGAATTTTGCTAGATGATTAGAAGTGTCATTCGAGGACAAATGTTCATAAGGGGGGATAATGTAACAACCCAAATGACTATGTGAAGTAATGTCTAAACGTACTTAGAATGCATAGATTAGACCGGGTTCACACAGCTTGATGTGCATGGAACTAGACCTCAAAACCTATGCACCAACCAATACAACCAACATGGTGAGTCAGTTTAGCTAGGCAGGGTTGGGTCTAACGATGTAGGGAACCCGGATATTAAGATTCACCCAGATGAGTCTTAACCGGAATTGAAAAGTGTAATTTTAGGTTTGGACGGTTTAGGGGTAAAATTATATTTTCTAGGCTAAGGGTAGTCTCATAATTACCCTAAGTATTTATATATTTAATTAATTAATTAATATATTTTAGTGTACGGTTCGGGTTGGGTCTAACCGAATTGACCCCTTCGCAAGAAGAGCTTCACCAGGGTTCGATCCTTGGTGGAAGCAATATTAAATAGAATTAAATTGTATTTAATTATCTGATTTAAGTAAGGGCATACAAGTATTTTTTTCTTAGACTTAGAAAAATCAAATTTTTAATTAAATAACAAAGAGTCCTAGTTTGACTAAGTCTTCACCTAAAACTCCTACTCCTAAGCTACTCTCACGTCTAAACCCCCATTATCAGTTTCACGTTCCTTTATAAGTTAAAGCAAACAAAAAAATATTCAAAAGTTCATCATACTTGAAGAACATGAACGCTAAAGCTCAAAATAAAAATTAGTCTAAAAATGAAAAGGAAAAGCAAAGTTCTCAACACGATTGTGTTTGAGGTTTCGATAGTGAAGCTTTGGTTTGTGGGAGTTGGCAGTGTGTTGTAAAGATTTGGAGCAAGTGTTGAACGACGAAAAGCTTAAGAAGGTACTCTCCCACCAAGGGGAGTCGAGTACGTCGAAGGATCGCTATGATATGGATTCCAAGCCTAGAGTTAAGTGTCGGAAGTGTCAAACTTCATGGAGGAGAGTGTATGAGGGAATCTAATGCTTGTTAGATTTGTAGCAAGCTGGGTCACATGGTGAAGAATTGTCCGAATAGCAGAAGTCAAGAACAAGGGAAGAAGAGTGTTTAACCTAATGGTCCAGGTGAAGAGGCTCCAAGGAGGCAATGATTCTTCGCACTCATGTCTAGGGGTGCAGGGGAAGGCACCTCTGGTGAAGTCTCGGGTTGTTAGCCTTAATTAGTTTTTCTTGTATATGACTGTGTATGGTGTTTATGCACTAGTATGAAGTTTATATGTTTTAGTCATCATCTTTGTTGCTGATTTGTATGAATTACATGTTTACTTATGTTGTATGCTTCGATGAGACTAGTTTAGGAACGAGTTTCTTAATCTATTAATGTAAAGCTACTAGTAGATTTCAAGGATGTGCACTATCATGTTAATATGTGAATCAGATATTCACCAATGGGGAGTATTGAATTAATTCACCAATGGGGAGTATTGAATCACATATGTATGCATTCATTCTATAGATGACTTAGTTATTGTTAGTAAAGAGTAGTGTCATTCAGGGACAAATGTTTCTAGGGTGTGGGGGGATAATGTAACAATCCTAAAATGGATATGCTAAGTAATGCTTAAAGTGTCTAGAATGCCAACGATTAGACCGAGTTCACACGGATTGATGCGCGTAGAAATAGACCTCGGAACCCTTTCTACATCAAAAGCCAACTAACTTGGGGATTTAGTTGAACTAGGAAATGTTGGGTCCAACCATGTAGGGCTATCGAATACGAATATTTACTCGAAGGAGTCTTTACCGAACTTAAAAACAAGAAATCTTATGTTTGGAGGGTCTAGGTGCAAAATTGTCTTTTTCCAGGATAAGGGTAGTATCATAATTACACTAAATATATATTTAATTATTAAATTTATAAGGTGGACGGGCATTTTTTGTAGAGGGACAAAATTGGGCTCTTGAAGTAAGATCCAGCTCTACCCGGTTTCGAACATAGGTGGAAGCAATGAATTAAATTATTTTTAATTTAAGTACATAAATTAATGTAATTAATTTATATTTATTATTTATTAACCTATTTAAAATAAAAGGAAATCATAGTTTTAATTATTAAATAAAACCTTATTTGACTCAGCCCTAAACTAGACTCCTAAGCCTAAGAAAACTCTTCTCTCCCGCGCTCATCTCTCTCTCTCACGTCTTTTTCACTCTCATTCACGTTTTCTCTGCCAAAGTAACTCCAAAAACAGTAGGTGAACCAAAGTTCTTCAAATTTAAATAACTCACACAAAAATATAAGAAAAAAATGCTAATCAATCACGTAGGAAAAGAGAAGGTTTTCCGTCGAGTTTGGTGTTGAAATTTTGTTGTTGGATGTGTGTTTGGAGGATTTCATTGGGCAGAAAGTCGAGTTTTGAACATCAAAAAGGTATGGGTTCTCTTCCCTATTTGTCCCTTTCCCAAGATACCCCCTATGGTTCAGACGAATCTATTCCAAAAACTAGGATTGTTCACCGTTGCATGTCCCTGTCACAAGCTCCCATTGAATCAAAGGTTGGTTATCTTGCTGGTAGAAAACTAGGGATGAAACGTGTTTTCGTGATGATAATGTCTTTATATGTATGTTTGTAATTATTTGACTTATGTTGATGTTTCCGAAATTGTAACTACATGTGTATGTGTGTGTTGCCGCGACTATTGTTTATGATTTAGAACTTTAAATGGAATGATAGTTCTTCATATTTCATGTACATATGTTGATGTTAATATGATGTTCATATGAATTGAAGTGTCACTGATTTGAGGGATAATCTCTTGTATAAACGAATCCATGAAAACGCACCTAAAACGTTCTAATGAAATTCCCCTAAGAACTATGTTTTAACTTGATGAAAGGATACTGAAATATTGAAAGAAAATTTCCAGCTTCTAGTGATAAATTTTGGTCAGCAAAGAGCGTTCAAAATGTTTAATTTTTTTTAAATAAAAACAAGTGAGTTCATGGAGGATTGAACCCGTGAGCTCACCATGTTAAAAACCATCAAAATAGAGAAGTAAAAATAAATGTGGTAAAGGGGGATTCGAACAACGGTATTTGCTGGAAAATGTAACTTAAAAGAAAAAAAAATAGAAATGAGACGAATTGGATTCAAACTCACCAACTCTCAATCAAATTTAAAGAGGAGAATAAAAGAAAAATAAAGGGGGAGGTGTGTGGGAATAAAACCCACGACCTCTTAGGGAGATTATGGAGGAGAATAAAAGAAAAATAAAGGGGGAGGTGTGTGGGAAACGAACCCACGACCTCTTAGGCAAATTAAGGAGGAGAATAAAAGAAAAATAAAGGGGGAGGTGTATGGGAATCTAACCAACTACCTCTTAGGCAGATTAAGGAGGTGAATAAAAAAAAAATAAAGGGGGAGGCGCGTGGGAATCAAACCCATGACCTCTTAGGCGGATTTAAGAAGGAGAATAAAAGAAAAATAAAGGGGAGACGTGTGGGAATTGAACCCACGACCTCTTAGGCAGTTTTAAGAAGGAGAATAAAATAAAAAATAAAGAGAGGCTGTGGGGGTTTATCCCACAAACTCATTGTCAACTCGAAATAGTCAAGAAGAAATAGATTAAAAAAATAAAAGGGGTTGTGGGGGTTTAATCCAACAACCCCTCGACCAAGTAAGAGGTAATTCAAAGGAGAAAAATAAAAAAGGAAACATTGATGTTGGAGCTCGATCTAGGGTCCCAATGTCATGAGGACCAAAATACAATAAATGAGAAAAATGCAAGTGTTGTCTTAGGGATTCTAAATTGGGTTCCCTTGCCCAAATTCCGTATAGATGCATAAGTCATACATTAATTAAAGCTTCAAGAATAATGCTTCCTACTTAGATCGAAATTGAGATCTTGGCATATATATACAAGATGCATAAGTTTTGTACTACATATTTTAGAAAGATATGACTCACTTAAACGAACTATGAATGAAGTCTCATGGCTTGTATGAATAGACCCATAAGTCTAGCATATGATTAAAAATAAGTGAACCTAAGAAAAATGTAAAAAAATGATGTAACACTAGAAGAGATAAGTACAAGTGTAAAACACACTAAATGGCCAAGTGCATTAGAATACGATGAAATATTTATTGAGTAGTGAAATGATGAAACCTGAGACGGGTTAAGTAAGAGTGTGAAACACACAAATGGCCATGTGCATTGGAATATCATGAAATGAATATTCACGTAAAAAGGGGTGAGTAATTATGAAGAGCAAATGTGCTAATGTTGATGAATGTGGTGACAACATGATATGAGGCAAATGTAAAAGATGAGAGCAATCTCAAATGATCCTAAGTAAATGGTACCAATATGTACTCACCTATGAGGGTGTAAAGTTAATGAAGAGACCAGTCTCTATGAACACTAATGAAAGTATTGAGATTAACACACTTAATACTAATACTGAGATGCGAAATCATCCATTGAGATATGATGTCCTCATACTAGAAGCCAACTTCCATGACTTATGAGTTGAATGTAATGGAACTTTATACTGAGCACTGATAGACTAGCTTTGAGCGGTGATGCCTTCTTTCAGGAAGGGAGGAGGTTCATGTAATTGTCATGAGATGAGCCTATCCGGCATGCGGGGTATGGGTCTCCTTATATCTCCTAGTCTTCGAACATATATTACCACTATAGGTATCTGACGGGGTTTAATTCCCATGTACGCTAACATCTTTTGGGTCACTTTGGCTGGTGATTCCACCTCTTTTTGGTGTGGAGTTTCATGACACTGGATTACATGATGCTCACATGATCTATGTCGGTTAAATTTAATCTTACTAATGAATGAATGAGGCCAGCCTCAAATGATGCACATAATGATACGAATGATACCAAAGGTGTTTGGATAGGATAAAAAAGAGGTGAGTTAGATTCAAGTAATGACATTAGGTCATTCTTGGTCATTGCACAACGAACTCGATGAAAGTCTTAAAATACATTCTAGGTATAGCTGGGGTTTACACTGGACCATGAATGAAATGAAATGAAGTACGTATGAATGAATGAAGTAGACTCTGTGTTTGCTAAAGCAGACTCCCTAGTTGAGGTCCCGTATGTTGAGCCCTCATTTTAGGGATGTCTTAATGTCAAGTCCATGATTCTAATGTCTCATGGCATACAAATTGATGATATAAACAACGTTATGTGCAATAGGAATTATGATATATGTTGTGTGTACGTTGTTGTGTGTTGTGTGCAATATGTTAAGTATGATGATGCATGTAACTCTCATGGCATAATTTCCTAATCAAAATTTTGAAAGCTCATAAACATTCCTAATCCAAATTTGAAAAGTTCACTCACTTTCCTAATGTCAATTTGGCAATCCACTTACTTGACATGTTATAATCATGTTGCTAGGAAATAGCTATTCTTACTCATGCATGTCCTTGGTGTATGCTTGCATATAACCATATTTAGTAAAAGTTTCTACTACCCCTATACAACTCTAAACTTTTAGGTGCACGCACAGATGGACGGTAGATCGACAAGATCAACTCCGTAGTTATCCGAAAGTCGAGCATTCATCCGGACTTGGTAGGCCCTCATGATTTCTAGGATGCTTTCCCATTTACATTCTAGCTTTGTTGTAGGATTGATCTAGTGGAGTATGTTCTACTAGCGTTTCTTTCCCATTTTTGTTCAGACATTGTATTGGTGCCATTTTTGCAAGTACATCTTTATCGTTATAATAAACTGTTTTATTCATTTGATTATCTTAATGTAGATGGTTGATGGTGAACAATTACGTATGCATTAGAATGTTTAGTAAGCATGTGTAGAAACAAAAAGTTTCAAAGTTTCCTAAAAAATTAACCTAGATGAAGTACGAAGGACGTAAGAAGGCTTGTCTGCGACTTTTGAGAGGTCAACGACGTCGGTCTCGTTTAGGGTCTAGACTCTGGTCGTGACAACTGGTATTGGAGAGTTTCTGGATAAGCAAAAGATACACAGTGAGCATGATATTCTTGATCAACTAAATTGAAAGCAGATAAAAAGAAAACCGGTCATACCAGCTAGTACTCTTGATCAGTTTCTAAAAGATCAAGGGATACACATAGATGATGAAACAAAATGTGACAACCATACAACAACTGATATCAAATTTATGTATACTCCTATTATTAATGAATAGAACAAATGATTGGATGATCTTGTGAATCAAGAAGAATTTAGTGAATATATATGTGATGTCGAATAGGAATTTTACATTGATTGTAGTGCAAAAGGTATGTCTTAAACCTTGTAAGATTTATAGCTCATTATAAAAGAAATATCTTATTTCCAGTCTGTTATATCAATCTAGAAATTTCGAAGACAAAAAAAGTTAGAGGACATACAACATGTATGGATATTCATGCAAGAAATTTGGAAGAAATAAAGGAGATGACATTTGATAAAGGACAACCTGTGGGACAAACTAATAAGATAGTGTCAGAATTAAGCAAATTTATAGGAACAATTGCAACGAATCCTAGATTCATCAGCTTGATATACACTAGTTGGCATATGGTGCCAAAGGATACTAAAAAGTGGATGTGGGAATACATAAATGTAAGAACAACCTATCTTGAGAATTCATATTTTATTATTTGTTTTTTACTTACTGAATCTAAATATTTTTTTTGCATAGTCCAAATTTGTACTTCCAGTAGAAGGAAAGAAGTGGGTAATGACTTTTCTTCGCGATGCTTGGAGGCGACACAAGCAAAATATTAAAAAGAAATTTTTGATAAAAACATGACCCTTGAGGATATGCTAGTAAAATGTCCTAATGGTATTCGCATAATCAATTCGCTTGCTGATCGAGTATTGGGAACACCCAACTGTTCAAGTAAGGCTAAAATGGTGCATTTCTACTCATCGACTAATTTTTCATTATATCTATTCTTTTATACATATCAATTCAATTATCTCTTTGTTTTTAATAATAGGACATATGTGAGATAAATTCTCAAAATAGGAAAAAACAAAAGTGAAGGAATCGAATGGGACCTGTTAATTTTTCTAGAGTACGCGTGGCATTCATACAAAAATTGATTTTCATAGTTTTTGTACTTTATTAGAATATATAGATTTTTTTAAATTTCTATTGGTATCTGTAGCGTGCAGCCAAAGACAGCAACGAAGAACAATTAAATCTTGAATTGTTTATTGCAACTCGTACCAAGACTGAAAAGGAAATCAAGGCTGATACCCAAGTTGCAATAGTATGTTTTTTAAAGAGGATAAGTAGTGAATCTTATTCAGAATTAACATTATATTGTGGGGAGTTTGACTACATTGATTTTTTCATGTTTGCCCTCTTGTTCTTGTTCTTATTCTAATTCTTCTTGTTCTTGTTCTTGTTCTTCTTCTTCTTATTCTTCTTCTTTTTGTTGTTGTTGTGAAAGTTCGAGGAGTTATCAATTATTTGTGTCGTTGAATTGTTTTTTACAAAAAGTTTTCACAATTTTTTAGTGCTTGATCGCTATCACATGACTATAAAGGAAATAGTACTTCAAATTCACTATGGATGCCAATTTTATTCAATAGGATATACTTCAAAATGCCAAAATTCTGGGGAAATAGCTTATGATGCATTTAGGGCAGTATTTGGAATTGAGAAGCCTGGTCTAGTTAGGTGCTATGGTAGATCAGTGGCAACAAGTTATTTGAAAAAAGATGAGGAAATTAACAACCTAGAACAAAAGCATGCCAATGGAAACATTTCTATAAAGGAATAATTGAGAGAAGAAATGCGACATTTATTCAATCAATTGTTGCAAAACAACCTTGCGTTGAATTTTTAAGATATACTAGGGTGTGTTGGATCTAACCTTGCTTCACATATTAATGTAAGTAGCACACAAATAGTAAGAAGCACAAATCGTCCATATTCTTTGGGGTCTGCTCATGATTCGGTTCTTCAAAAGGTATTTTGTATTTCAAATTCTCTGTTAATAGTGTGAATATTGTTTTGTTCTAGTTTAGTTGGTGTTCTTGGTAATGAAATTGTAAACTTATTTTACGATATTTAATTTTTGAACATTCACGCTATACTTTGTTTTAGTTGTATAAGTGTTGTATTGTGTTTAAGGAGAACTCTAATGATTTTGGATTATAGTATGAGTTTGCCTTCTGAATATATCTTATCTTTAGAATTTAATGCCTAATAATTATCTTGAATTGGCTTCCCTTTTCTTGTAGCCTAGTCCTCTATTTTTTGTTCAATGTCTGTTAAATATTTACCTTGTTCAAGATTTTTTTATGTCTTTTTATAGCATTCCTTCTCTTTTTACTAAACCTTCCTCCTTATTTATTATTAAACCTAGCTTTCCGTTGAGCTGTATCAAAAGACCTCTTGTTGCGTTGTGTTTTTTGAACTTGAAATAAGAGTAACATGAGATTTAGTATAGTGAAAAAGGATATCCATAACCTCCTGCAAAACAAGAGTCATTTCATACCTCCCTGTAGATTTATTTTCCTACAAATTAGTAGTGTCTTGCACTTTCCACCCATATCAACAACTTCCATAATAACAATATAATCTAGGGGCTTAGGGAATGGAGTACCTGTATCAACTAAAACTTTAGAATATTTTGGCACTTCCATGTATGCACTGGAGATGAAGTCTGATGATTCACCTTGCGCTATGCTGCATATCTTTGAAAATACTATGTTCATGTTCTTATGTATTGATTTTTGTGGTCATTCTAAACTATTTTATGAACCTTGTTCCAGTGTTCATGTCTGGTTCGTTTGGACTATTTGTGTGTTCCTGTGAGTGTTCTCATGCCCAATATGTTGTCAAGGATGGACTTACTATTAATTTATGTCTACATTGTATAGTTATTTATTGAATTATGCTTTTGGTATCCTTCTTGATTTTTTGGTTGATGTTACATAGAAAGATCAATGAAATTATTAGAAGTAGCAAGTGCAGAATTAGTAGTCTTACCTGTGTGATGAATATGTTGATGATGAGTTTGTTCATGGTGGTAATAATGTTAAATGTTCAAGCTCGGATTTTTGGAGTTGTGATGATTTTATCTTTTCCCAGTATAGGGTACTGTATTAAAAACTAAAAGAATCTTCAAATGGTTATAAAAGGAAAATAAGTAAAGGAAAAAAGAGAAAAGAAGACTCAACAGACAGAACTGGGGTACATGCCTATTAGTTAGGTGCCAATTTGTTTAGTAAAAATTGAACAACATATGGAAATAATAAGGCCAAATATCAGCAATGTCAATCAGATTCTTAAGGCCCCAATAGTCAACATGAACCATAATTAAGGTCCAATAATAAACACAAGAATCGTGAATTGTAAGTTGAGGAGAATAAGTTATAGATGCATATACCAAAACGAGCCTATATTTGCTGCTGTAATGAACAAGTGAATAACAAGAAGAATAAACAAAAACATCTGCTTCTGAAGAAATATAGCAGCTCGTTCAGTAAAAGTAATTCTGTTGCTTCTTAAGTAACTACAATTCATTCAAGACATACTATCTATGAAGTCTAAAAGAGTAAGTAGAGCATTAGAAAAAAATCGTTCTTCAAATTTTACACTTCTTTCTATATTCAATTCAATATTTCATATCTCAAAAATTATCTCACTTTTGGTATGCAAAACCTCTAAGCTCTGTTTAAACTTTTGAAGTTTAATTTTGGAGGTCCAACAACAAAAGACTTCACAAATATTGTAGTCCTTATAATGTGTAATTTTAACATTGAAAGTATATTTAGATTTGGATTGGTTTTCTTAATGTGAATACTCTCAGATTATGCACTTCCACAATTATTGCACGAACTTATAATTTTATTTTGAATGTGCCGGAAAATGCTGGTAATTTAATTTGAATTTGGCCAGAAGTAAACTAGATCTATTGTAGTGAAAGATGAAGAATTTTTGTACTATTGTCACATACGTTTGAATGACACATTTGGTCTTTTGGAATTTGTTGATATTAGAGATCTTTAAACAATCAATTTTTATGTTTTCATTGTACGTGAAATATTTCTAAAAGTTTATTTCAAATATATAGCTTCAATTTAATGATTAGTTATTTTTTCTTTAGGTCACTTGTATGTATGTATAGTATATATATAATTTTTTTCTACATGTAGGATTATAAATGTTAAAGTTACAATTTGTAAGCGTTGCTCTAGGGAGATAGAAAGTTACACTTTGTATCCCCTAAAAAGTGTTGTTGAAAGTCCCAAAGTTTAGCCTTTTATCAAAGGCCACACTTTTTGCTAGTTTAGGCTACACTTATGTTGTGTTACCCTAGGTTGAAAATGGTGTAGTGTCAGACGGTTCATGTGTAAATATGAGCATGAACTACTCGACTTAAGGACTCAATGATATTTCTCATCTCAACACTATTTAACGATAGGATTCATGTGGAATTATGGGCATGAACTATTCAACTTCAGGGCATCATGTGTAATATGTAATAGTCTTACGATTTGACTTATAATCTCAAAGGGAATGAGGAACTCAGTAGTCAAGATTTAGAATTTTAAGGTACTACTCCTCTCAAAGAAATTCAATTGATGGAGTTCATGCTGATGTTCTGGGCATCGACTTGACTCGAGGGTCAGAATAATAATATGGAATTCGTGAATACAACTCTTCTAATTCTTATACTTACTTTCTTAGAACTTAGTTCAAATCGATAGTTGATCTTAAAGGATTAACACTTGAAGTGAAAAGCTTTCTTGAACTTTACTCTTAAATCTCTCTTGAATGTTAATTATGAATTCCAGAAATATAGTTTATGATATGAAAGATATTCTAATGACAAAGTAGGCTATTGAATATATTCTCCTTAATCTCACACTCACTTGCTCGAGTCTTGAAACAAGTTACTATTCTAAAAGGCTCCTTAAAAAGAGTCAAAGGGACTTTCTCAAAAATATTGGAAACAACTCTCAAAACTAGACTCTCAACTATACATGAATTTGATTTATGAATTTAAGGTTGTAATATGTGGTAGGAAATATATTGGGATGCTTAGGATGGTTTTGAGATAGTTAAACATAATAAACGGTCAAGTAATCACTGTTTGGAAACATGTCCGCGATACAGAGATGACTTTTAATTTCTTGTTTCAAAATAAATTTTGAGTCAAGGAGGTCAGTGACCTCCCCCTGTCGTGAAGAAATAAATTTTGAAATGGGGAGGTAGGTGCGCGACATGGAGCAAGGTGCCTGATTCGCTTACTTTTTTCCTTTTTCATTTTCTAAACCCCATTAATATAAATTCGAATTTTTTTCTCAAACTCTCTTTATATTGACATATCTAGAATACACACAAAAGAATATAATTCTAAGAACTCTCAAAATTGAGAAAGATCAAGTAAAACTCAATATCAATCAAATTTAAGAACAGAAGAAAATTCAAGAATGTATAACAAGAATATAGAATTATCAACTTTTTATAACAAGTATAACGTCGAAATTAACGTGACTAGACTGCGGGTTAAAAAATCCAACGCTCAAGAAGCTTATATACCTTAAAGAACCATCTTTTTGAAGAGCATGAACGAAAATCTTCGAAGATAACCCCTACACTTAGCAATTTTAAATTCCTTGAGCATTAGAATTTTTTTACTTGATGAGAGAGTTTGATTTATGAAAAACTTATTTTCTATACGTTAAGGGAAATTTAGATGACTTCCAAAGGGGTTTTAGGACCAAAATAGCCTTAAACTAATAAATTAAATGAGTTGTGAGTTAGAATAATTTTTCACTAGGAAGTGAGGTCCGAATTTTCGCCGTAACAGAGAGCCATCATGGAGTTGCTACCAGGTTTGTGTGTCGCTATTAAATCAGTCATAACATTTTACTCAGAAATTGGAATTTGGAAAACACGGTGGAATTGAAAAAAAAACTCGAAGGAATTTTATTTAATATCTTATGGGTCTCCTAACTAATCATGCACTAAATTTTATGGTCATTCGAAATTTACTCAAAACATAAGAAAAACTTACTAATGATTTGAATGATTTTCTATTAGGTTCTTCTTGGAAATTAACGTGGTATATGTTGTGACCTTAATGCTTTGAAAAATTTAAAGTCCTTGGTAAAAAATTACACACTACAAATGATTGTTCGTGTCTAAGTTAAAACAAAAATTGGGTTGTTGCATATGGAACCTCTTATGAGGAATAACAAGAATTCAAGCATGGTATATTGATAGTTACTTGATTTTATTATTTACTTTTTGGATATATTATGTATTATGGCCTAATGTGTTACTTGTTGTTGATCTTTCGCTTTTCATATTGTTCAACAATACTAAATTATTTTCTCTCGCTCACATCTTTTGAGTCTCTCTAAACACTTAACATACATTTTCAGAAATGCAGTTATGCATCCTACTTTCTCTTGAGATAAAAGTAGAGTGTCCTGAAACAAGTAAATGATATTGAGTCATACATATTAGACAGGGTTGGATCAACAATCATGTCCAAAAAGCGCTACTACTGATCTATTACCCTGCCTAGCTCGAGTTATAAACTTGGGTAAGCTAGTTTAGTTACCTATGTTATTAAGGTTTGAACCTAGTAAAGCTAAAAAATAGTAATGGTTATCCTAGAAGACTCTGCTTATCAGGATCTTTTGCATGTGACTTATTGTACCTCAAAACAAAAGTTGGGTTCATCTAGATCAAGTATCTCTCTCTTACTCGACCACTTAGATCATTTTATGTGCTACATGAAAATGAATTTATTTAGAAAGTCTCTATCTGTTGACTCATTTTGCTTTGATTGGTATAATTGAAAAAATTTATCTTTCAATTTTTACCAAAAAAAAAAAAAGAGAAAACATAAAAAGATATTTCTTGTTTTAGGAATTATTATACGTTTTTATAAAATGAAACAAATGATTTTTCATACTTAACTAAAAAAATTAAGTTTTTTTTTGTAAAATAATTAAAAAAATCAAATATTTTATTTTCTGAGTTCATGATAAATATTGTACTTGTGAACTCAAGTGTTAACATCCAAAAAAAAACTGTTCAATTTGAACGAAATGTTGGGATATGAAGGATGATTATGGCGTCATCAGTAATCTTACAATTTCAAATTATATGGTTGATAAATCAGGTTGAAAAAAATTATACTAAAAACATAATATTTTTATATGAAAAAATTAATATAAAGAAAAATATTGAAACTGTAAAAAGAATAAATCTTCCCATAAACAAATGTTTTAAATGTTATGTGGTGTTTAAAGAAACAAGTTTATATTTATAGAGTCCTAAAACATTTTCCTACTAGAAAAGAACTAGCTTCTCCAAAAAAATTTCCTACTCCAAAACATTTTCCTAAAAGGAAAAAATAAAACAAACATGAAAGAATATTATATTTTCTTTTCACGAAATGTAAAAACATATATGGTATGTTTTTTTTTTCTTTAAGTAAAAATAAATCTTAAATTATCCTTTTGGCGTGAACTTTTTTTCATAATCATCAAATTTGTTGCAAATTAGTTTGAAACCACTTGAGTCTTTCTTCAACCTCATTGAAGCTTTATTTCATTGATTCATCAAATCTTTAAACCATTAACTCTGATACCACTTGTAAGGGGTATAGGATCATTTGACCATAAGATCTGAAACCACTTGTTGAGGATATGAATGATGATTATGGATTCATGTGCAAGATTAAAAATTACAAATCATATGGTTGATGAGTCATATGACAAAATTTTATACAAAAAACGTAATATTATTATATGAAAACTAATATAAAAAAACATTAAAACGATAAAAAGAATAAATCTCCCCATTAACAAAGGTCTCTAAATGAATACGTTGTGGATGCTTTTTGTTATGTTGTGTTGGAGGAATCAAGCCTAAATTTATAGAGTCCAAAGACCTTTTCCTACTAGGAAAGAAGTACATACTTCAAAACCTTTTCCTACTAAAAAACATTTTCCTAAAAGAACAGCATAAACCAAATATGAAAGAACATTATATTGTTTTTTAACAAGTGAAAAAACATTTATTGTAATGTTTTCTATTTTTTAAAAGGAAAAATAAATTTTAAATTATTGTAAGAAAATCAGATAAATACCCTAACAAATCTCCCATTTTGGTTTTAATTTTCTCGCACAATAATCTTGATCCTCTTTCTTCACACAATATTCATGTATTACTGTTGCATACCATGATTGTAGAATGAATATGAGTTAAAAGTTGGACCCCTGTATTAAAATATATGATCAGGGATGAAAGTGAAGCTCATGCGTTAAAAATAATATGCATGAGTTGAAAGTGTATCTCATGCGTTAAAAGTAAGATGCATGAGTTAAAAGTGAAGCTCATGTGTTAAAAGTAAGATACTTGAGTTAAAAGTGGAGCCCGAACATTAAAAATTTTCAAGGGTTGAAATTGTTTAAAATGGATTTTGTTTAAAGGATGGAGCAGCAGAATGTTATCGAAAACAAATTTAAATTTTTTCTCCGCATGTAGTAGCACAAAATATTCATTATAATCAAATTTCTTGAAAATTAATTTGAAACCACTTGGGTCTGTTTTCAACCTCATTGAAGAATTAGATCACCGAATAATCGAATGTTTCAACTATTTGCTCTGATACTACTTGTTCTGAGTATAGGATCGTTGGACCGCCTGCCTTGATACCACTTGTTTTGCCATAATCACCATTCATATTCCAAAAAAAAAATGAGATGGTAGATAAATTAGATGACAAAAATTTATACAAAAAATTTGTTATATGAGAAACTAATATAAGAAAAATATTGAAAGTGTAGAGAGAATAAATCTCCCTATAAACAATGGTGTCTAAACGACTAAATTGTGAATGATATGGTTATGTTGTATTAGAAGAAACAAGCCTATATTTATAGAGTCCTAAAACCTTTTCTACTAGAAAAGAACTAGCTACTCCAAAACCTTTTCTTACTCCAAAAGCATTTTCCTAGAAGGAAAGAATAAACCAAATATGAATGAATATTATATTTTCTTTTAAAGAAAAGTAAAAACATTTATGCTAATGTTTTTAATTTTCTTTTTGGAAAAATAAATTTTAAATTATGGTAAGAAATTGACGTAAAACCCTAACATGAACTACGCACACTCAATTCTCAACTCTACGAGATATGTAGGCAACCCTCCACGAATTCGCTGATCCTTACTAAAAAAATTTAAATCTAATATATGTATTTATTATTAAAAGATATTGTGTTTATAATCTTTGTTTGACATGATTTTTACATTGGCAAGACATGTAGGACTTTAAGTTTTTCAAGGGCACTAGAAACATGATAATATAAATTGTTCTAGTCCCTACATTTAAGCAAGATGAACGGATAAATTATTTAAATATGTTTTAGATACCATCTGAAACTATACAGATTACTCGGAGTTGACCTCATAATGGTTTAAAAGTATTTCAATGTGGTCCATATGTATAATACTAATTGTTTGTACCAATTAAAGTCATGAAATTATTTAACATGAATCGATTCCGTTCACAATTTTTTTTTTAAAAATACAAATAATTTTTAATTTGTATGAACTACGTTTGAATTGATTATGACAATACAAGATACGTAGGGATTCTTACATTATGGCTCGGTCTCACTAAATAAAATTTTATATCCTTAAAGGAATGAAATTGAATCATATTTTCCAAAACCAAAAAATAAAATAAAAAAGAAATAAAAAAATGCTAAAAGTTTTTCAAATTTCCTTAATTTTAAAACATAGATATTTTTCATTGTTAAAAAAATGACTCTCATTTCGAGGGAACAAACACCCTAATGGCATTTTATCCTTTTAGAGAAAACATCCCGGAGGCGTTATGTTTTATTTCTAGGTAACAAATCCCCTAGTTGAATTTCCCTTTAGAGGAAGAACACCCTAGAGGAAATTTAGGGAGAAAACACCCTATCATCTTTAATTTCTAAAGAAAAACTACCCAAAATGCATCTATGACTTGCAAGTTTGTTCTGATACATGTAATTTTCATTTATGATGATAGCTTAAATGATAATTTTTTGGTGTAAATTGGGGCAAAAATATAACTATGTGGTTATTCTATTTAAAGATTCTATTAAGACGGATCTTACTAGGTAATGATATTTAGATTAGAAGGACCCTTATGGACAATGATAATTAGTTGCAGGACCCTCCTAGACAATAAGATTTATACTGCAAGGACCCTCTTGTACAATGGGATTAGTATGACCCTCCTACATAATGAGATATAGATTAGAAGGACTCTTAAATTATTGAGATTAGCAAGAATCTTTAATTTAATGGAAATTAGATTAGCAGGACCCTCTGGCACAATGGTATTACAAAAACCCTCTGAATAATATTAATTTCTATAGAAAGACACTCATGGACAATGATAATTATTATAGAAGGACCCTCCTACATAATGAGATTTTTATAATAATGACCCTCTTCATATTGGAATTAAAGGGACCATCCTACATAATAAAATTAGGTCCTACATAATGGAATTATAATTTGAGGATCATCCTTGACGATGAGATTACCAAGACCCTCCTACATAATGTAACAACCCTAATAATTAATAAGATAAGAAATGCTTAATGTGTGAAGAATGCCTACGATTAGACCAGAGTTCACACGAATTGATGCGCGTAGAACCAGACCTCGGAATCCTTTCTACAGCCAAGACAACTAACTTGGGGAGTTATTTGACCTTGGAAAGGTTGGGTCCAACCATGTAGGGGTCTCGAATACAAAGATTTACTTGAAAGGAGTCTTTACCGAACTTAAAAAGGGAAAATCATATGTTTGGAGGGTCTAGGGGTAAAATAGTCTTTTTCTAGGCTATGGGTAGTATCGTAATAACCCTAACTATACAATTAATTATTTAATTAATAAGGTGGATGGGTATTTTGGGGAGAGAGGGACGAAATTGGGCCTTTAAAGTAAAGTCTTGCTCCACCCGTGTTGAACCTAGGTGGAAGGCACTGAATTTAAGTGATTTTTTATTTAATATATTGAATTAATGTAATTAATTAATAATTATTATTCATTATATGATTTAAAATAAATTAAAAATCAGAATTTTATTAAAAAAACAAAACCTTATTGACTAAGTCCTAAAACTAGACTCTTAAGCCTCCTACAACTCCCACTCTCTCACGTTTATCTCTCCACTCTCACGCTCAATCTCTCTTATTCTTTCTCATGTTCTTTCTCTGCCTCTTTCACACAAAATTTCTCTGCCAAAATAAGATACAAAAGTAGAAAAATAAACAAAGTTCTTCACACTTGAAGAACTCACATGAAATCACAAGAAAACAAACATTAATCGCACACTAAGCTAAGAGAGATTGTCATTTGAGTGGAGTTAATATTGAGGAGGTTTACACATGTTCTTGGGTGTAGTTTTTGGGCATCAAGTCTATATTTTAACGTCAAAAAGGTATGGGTTCTCTTATATCTTGGTCACTTTCCTAAGAGACCCCTTAAGGTTCAAAATTTTCATTTTGAAAACTAGGATTGTTCCCCGTTGCATATCCTTGTCACTAGCTCCCATTGAATCATAGGTTGGTTATGTTTTCTAGTAGAAAACTAGGGATGAAACGTGTTTTTGTAATGATTACGTGTTTACTTTTTTGTTTGGATTTATGTAACTTATGTTGATGTTTCCGAAAATGTAACTACATGTGTATGTGTGTGTTGTCGTGGCTATTTTCATGGTTTAGGACTTGAAATGGCGTGATAGTTCTTTATATTTCCTGTACACATGTTAATGTAAATCTGATGTTAATATGAGTTGAAATTGGTTGATTTGAGGGATAATATCTTGGCTAAACTAATCCATGAAAACACACCTAAAACGTTCTAAATGCACTACTAAATTCCCTTAAGAACTAAGGTGTAACTTGATGAAATGATGCTGAAAAATTTAAAGAAAATTTCCAGCTTCTAGGGATGAATTTTTGTAAGCAAAGATGGTTTAAAATATTGAAAAAAAATGAATTAAAACAATTGAGATCATGGAGGATTGAACCCGTGACCTCACCGTATTAAAAACCATGAAAATAAAGAAGTAAAAAGAAATGTGGTGAAGGAGATTCGAACTATGGTATTGGCTGGAAAATGTAACTTAAAGGAAAAAATAAGAAATTAGAGGAGTGAGTTTCGAACCCACCACCTCTCAATAAAATTTAAGGAAGAGTAAAAAGAAAAAAATTAAAGAGGGGCTGTGGGGGTTCGAACCCACAACCCCTCGGCCAAAGGAGAGAAATTTAAAGGCAATAGATATAAAAAGTAAATGAGGTTGTGGGGGTTTGATCCCACATCATCTTAATTCCATTAAGCAAAAAATGATGAGACAACTTAAGGGAAAAATAAAATAAAGGCATTGGGGCTCGAACTTGCACCCCCAAGATGTATGGATCAAACCAAAATTAATTAAAAAAATGTAAGTGTTTTTCAAGAGATTTGGAAACCAGGTTCCCTAGCCCTAATTTCCTATAAATTCATAAGTCATACATGACTTTAATATACAAGAATATTGCTGCCCACTTAGATCGGAGTCAAGATCTTGGCATACATACAAGATGCATGAATCTTGTACTACATAATCTTAGGAAGATATGAATTACTTAAACAAACTATGAATTAAGCCTCATGGCTTGTACGTATAGACTCACAAGTCTAGCATACATTTAAAAATAAGTGAACCTCATATGTATGTAATGAAATGATGTAACTCTAGAAAGGTAAGTACGAATGTAAAACACACTAAATGGCCAAGTGCATTGCCATACGATGGAATTATTACTATGTAATGAAATGATGAAACACTAGAATGGACATTCATGTAAAAATGGGTGAGTAATTTTGAAGATCAAATGTGCTAATGTTGATGAATGTGGTGACAACATTATAAGAGGATAATGTAAAAGATGAGAGAAATCTCAAATAAGCCTAAGTAAATGTTACCAAAACGTACTCACCTATGAGAGTGTATATTTAATGAAGAGACCAGTGTTTATGAACACTCTAATGAAAGTATTGAGATTAACACACTTAATACTAATGATGAGATGAGAAATATCTATTGAGGTATGAAGTCCTCATACTAGAAGCCAGCATCCATGACGTATGAGTTGAATGTAATTGAACTTTATTTTAAGCAACGATAGACTATCTATAAACGATGATGCCTTCTTTTAGGAAGGGAAAAGATTCACGTAATTGTCATGAGATGAGACTGTCAGTCATGCCGGGGATGTGTCTCCTTATATCTCCTAGTCTTCGAACCTATACTTCCAATATTGGGATCTAGCGGGGCTCAATCCCCATGTATGCTAGCATGTTTTTGGTCACTTTGGCCTGTGATTCCACCTCTTTTTGGTGTGGGGTTTCATGACACTGGATTTCATGATGCTCACATGATCTATGTCGGTTAAAGTTAAAGTTGCCAATGAATGAATGAGGCCAGACTCAATGATGGACATAATGAAATGAATGGTGCCAAAGGTGTTAGCATAGGATGATCAAGAGGTGAGTTAGATTCAAGTAATGACATAAGGTCATTCTTGGTCATTGCAAGACGAACCCAATGAAAGTCTTAAACTACATCATAGGTATAGTTGGTATTTACAATGTCCCGTGAATGAAATGAAATGAAGTACGTATGATTAAACGAAGCAGAATCCGTGTTTGCTAAAGAAAACTCCCTAGTTGAGGTCCCATATTTTGAGCCCTCATTTTTGGGAAGTCTGATACGCTCAAACTTACATCTCAAATAAGAAGTAAAGCGGTCGTATCACATAAAGAACCCAACTAATGAGGTTGGGATCGTTCCCACGAGAAAATAGTTTAGCCTTAACGCTTCAATCTAAACAAAAAAAAAAAAAAAATTCTTAAGCTATTATTAGTCAATTATTTTTCCTAGAAAACAAAGACGATAATAGGGGTTTTTTTTATTTCTAAACCAATTAAAATAATTAGCGAACTCAAATAGACAACAAGATATTCAAATGTTTGCATTTTATCATTTAATAAAAGTAACTAGGGTTTAATGTGTTCACTCACAGTTTCTAACTTTATAATTCTGACTATAACAATTTAATTTCCTAGTAATCTTGAATTCAACGTGTAAGTTATGTATTTCTATACTTGTTCCGTCATCTGAAAATTGCATTCACTCCGCACCTTGGTCCGGCTACAGTGGGTTGCGATAATACGAACCCGTACCTGTACCTCCATAGATAAGCAGTGTATTCGATAGTTGACGAGGATTAATGACCGCGTACCAATAAATACCAGCCTAGTAGATATTATAAACACTAAATCTATGTTGAGAGTTATTTGCCTATTATCTAACTCCTTTGGTTAGGGAAGTATCATTAGGAGAGTTCTAACGTTGTCCATCCGTTAAAAAACTTCTAAGAAGAAAGAGTATCAAACCTACAATGCAACAATTCTAGAATTTGTTATTTGAAGTTGAGATTTTATCTCATTATTTCCGCCTCGGGTTCCCACAACACTTAGTTATGGAGTTTAGTTTACCCCTAGTCATAATCAACAAATTCAAATAGTAATAAAGAATTGCATGCACTTCCTTCATGAGAAAAGGAATAAATCCCGAAATTACTTGATTATCTTCAAATCAATAACTATCCAACTCTAGAGAAAAGTGTTATAACCAAATGTAATCACCAAAATAACTCTCCTCCAAAGAATAACACAAAGAGTCTGAATCACCAACTAGTCGAACTACCAAATAGTCCGATACCCCAAAAACAAGCTTTTTCGAACTACGTAAAAACAATAAAAACCTAATTAAAAAGGCCTCGAATTGCTAGAGTGTGTCCAAAATGGCGGCTGGTTCGACACCCTCGCGACGGTCTTGTATCACGGGAGGGCTGTCATGGACTCGTTGTACCATACTTATACATTCTTTTGCTGCTCTCTTCTCATTACCCTCGACGGCAAGGTATGACGGATCCATCGCAGGCACAACGGTCCTGTTGAGGGTCTCCGTTGCAATAACACTTGAACTCTTTTGGAATTTGGGTACTGGACTACTTTCTCTGAATCTTTAAAACGACGAACTCGCAGGACGACCATCATGGCTACGATGGTCGGCCGTCTCAAACACTCCCTTAAACCCCACACTTGTCATACTTCCCCTTTTTCCTTCTCATCAGCCTTCACTATACGATACACCTACGGACCGGCACGGATATCTACGGGACCGTCACAAGCTTCCTTTCGTGGTACTTTTCTACAATATCTTTGCTCAAACCTCCACATTCATATTTTAGTTAGGTCAGATTTCCAGTCAAATAAAGAGAAACTTACATAAAAAATAATATAAAAAGAAAAAGTCTTTTGAACACACTACATTTTAAAGAAAAAGCGTAATGGTGTTATGAAATTAATGATATTGCTATGTGTCCGTCTTAATGTCAAGACATAATTCAATGCCTATGTCACTTCGATAGAAGATATGAACTACGTTAATCTTGTTATGAATTATGGATATGGGTGCAATGTGTACGTTGTGTGTGTGATATTTGGAAAATGTTAGTAATGATGATAGCATGCTAACTCTTCATAACGTCATAAACGTTTCTAATCTCAAATTTGAAGTTTTATTCACTTTCCTTCCTAATCTCAATTGCCAAGTCCCACTGACTTGAACCTCTATAATGCACGTTGCTAGGAAAGAGGCTATTTTGTTTACTCATGCAAAAAATGTCCTTGGTGTTGTTCTTGAATATACTCAACTTATTACAAGTGTGGTAGTAATCAATACAACTCTAAAATTTTAGGTGTAGGCACATGTGGAAACTAGAGCTACAGGATCAATGCTGCAGTTATACGGACGTCAAGCATTCATCCAGACATGGTAGGACCTCATGATTTCGAGGATGCTTGCCCATTTACATTTAGCTTAGTTGTAGGATTGAGCTAGTCGAGTATGTTACACTAGAGTTTCTTTCCCATTTTTGTTCAGACATTGTATTGGTGCCATTAAGGCAAGTACATCTTTATCGTTATAATAAACTGTTTCTTTCATTTGAAGATCTTAATGTTAGATCGTTGATGGTGAAAAATTATGTATGTAGTAGAATGTTTAGTAGGCATGTTAAGAAACAAAAAGTTTCAAATTTTTCGCTAAAATTAACCTAGACGATGTAAGAATGACATAAGTAGGCTTGTCTGTGACCTCTGACAGGTCAACAACGCCGGTCTTGTTTGGTTCTAGCCTTCGATCGTGACACATAATTACATTAACATTAGAAGGACCCTCCTAATAATTGTATTAGCAGGATCCTCTTATGTAATGGGATTAGCCGGATCATCCTACATAATAGGATTTAGTTTAGCAGAAACCTCCCAAAAAATTGTATTTAGTTTGGTAGTATCCACCGATATATGGGATTATCATGACCCTCCTACATAATTACATTTATATTAGAATGACCCTCATTTGTAATGGGATTAGAAAGACCCTCCTACATAATGAGATTTAGATTAATAGGGCCCTCCTACATAATGGTATAAATATGACCTCCTACATAATGGATTTAGATTAGCACGACCATCCTACACAATGATATTTCGTTTAGGAGGACTATCTCTTGACAATGGGATAAGCACCTTACTACATTATGGGATTTAGTATTTTCTTGTAGCATACACACTTTCTAATCTCAGATCGTTATTTTTTATTTTTCTTTTTCCCCCTAAAGAATAACCTCTATCGGAGAACGTTATTTTTATTTCTGCGTAAATCAACATTTTTCTAGTGTAAAGCCTCTATTTTATTTTCTCCAATGACTGTCAGGTCTGAGACCGTTATTTTCTATTTTCACCTAGGATAAACACTTCCTGATAATGGACCGATACCTTTTTTTACTCCTATGAATAAACACTTCCTAGTCTGAGATTTTTATTTTAATTTTATTTTCATTTAGGTTAACAACATCATAGCTGAATTTTTTATTCTTCTAGGATAAAAACATCCTAGTTAAAGGACGTTATTTTTAATTTTCTCTTAGGATAAACATTTTCTATTTAAAGACTTTTTATTTTTCTTCTTGAATAAACACTTCCTAGTTTGAGATCAATAACTTTATTTTCTCCTACGATAAATACTTCCTAGTCGGAGACGTTATTTTCATTTTATCATAAGATAAGTACTTCCTAGTGCGAGTATGTTATAATTGTAGACAATAAAATTCGCATCGTGAAAACAATAAAAAAGAACGGAAGATTATAGCAACAATTGATTTTATTATTTTAAATGCGAGTGTTCCAATCTCTATGATTTCTCTGAATTCGAATTTTCAAATATAAATTCAAGGGCTTTAAAAATTGTTCTTTATTACATGATGAATTTGAATTTGAACTTTATCTTGATCTTAACATTTATTTGAATTCAAGGTCTTCGAGCTTGATCTTGAATTTGATGATCTTGATCTTAATCGTTCTTGAACTTGAATGCTTGAATTCATAAACTTGTAGCTTTGTAGAGAAATAAATGGCCTTTGTACCACCGATTTTCTCTAGGTTCATGTTTAGAATTCTTGGTTCACTTTTTCTCAATTATGAGACCCCTATTTATAGTTTTAGAATAGAGGAGTTGCGATTGGAACATGACTCGCTTCGTCTAATCAAATTTAAGTAAAATAGCATATGGGCTTTATGGAGAGGGCATTAATTAAATTCATATTTATCTAAATTTCCCTAGTTAGATTTAATTATATTAATTCCATAATATTTATTTGCACTAATATATTCTTATTAATCTAATCCGAACACTTTATAAATTTTATATTATTAAATTTTAATGACTACAATGCCCCCTTCTTCAAGTCATGTCGAGATATTTTATCTTTCAAAGACTACGGTTGAAGAACTTGAAGACTTCAACTTGCATACTTGGAGATTTTAAAACTTCATCTTGAAAAAATTTAATGATGAGGATTTGCCACCATCGAGTCACCACCATTTGGTGCAAGTCTGAAGTTTTATGAAAGCTTACTCATAGCGTTAACTCATGTAACATATCAAGTGGGAACATTTCGTTTTTTGACACTAATGCAACTGAACATAGAATACGATTATAAGTGCCTACGTACCTCAATGAAGAGGATCAAGTCGCAACGTAGTTTTGGAGGAGTGAGTGATTTTTTTGTTTTGTCGTATACAATTTATACCCTTGCGGGCCAAGAGTAACATGAAGATTAAGCTCATACCTTAAAGAGCATTTTAACTTAATGATTTAGCTCAAATTTAATGAGCTTTATGATATACAGTTTAGACTCTTGTCTCAAGGAGCATTTCAACTTCATGATTTAACTCAAACTTTAAGATTTAAGGAACATATAGTTGAAGCTCGTGTTTCAAGGAGCATTTCAACTTGAAGATTTAACTCAAACTTGAAGATTTAAATGAAACATTTTAAGCTCGTGTTTCAAGGAGCATTTCAACTTTAAGATTTAAGTGACATACATTTTAAGCTTGTGTTTGAAGGAGCACAACTTGAAGGCTTAAGTGACATACAATTTAAGTTCGTGTCTCAAGGAGCATTTCAACTTGAAGATTTAACTCAAACATAAAGATTTGAGTGACATACAATTTAAGCTCGTGTTTTGAGGAGCATTTAAACTTTATGTTTTAATAAAGTTTAAGCTCGTGTTTCAAGGATCATTGTAAGTTGCAGTTTAATCTCATCCGTTAAGGAGAATCTAGATATACATTGACTCTTCAATGTCATGATCGGATGCAGACTTGCCCCCACATAGAAGTTCTTTTATATCTTTATCTTCATGAGGTCCATAAACAAGATATTGTTTATCTTCTCTTAAAGACATGCTTAATTCCATGTCCTGTGCACGAGTTACAACTCTTTTCAAATGTATTAGGCTTATCTGTCCAATGTAGTGAAACCCCATTCATACCTTTGATGCACATTTCAATGCTAGAATTTTTCACTAATGCGATCTTTGCAGTTGTGGCTGCAGACTTCTCCGCGATTAATTACCAAAAAACTAACTCCTCTTCACCTTGAAACTAGCCTTTTGCAAGTTCCATCATACTACAACAAACGTCTGTGCTATGAACGAATAAGGAATTGTTTTGCTCTAATCGCTCCAACTATCTATATAATTAGGTTGAAGATTTGTTTACCAATCAAAGGAAAAATCTTTGATAGCTCGATACAAATCTTTAACAAGATAAGCACCATATTCCCAACAGCATTGCAGTCTCAATAAAGTGTGCTAATAGGTTGTTGTGATTTCCTTTACCAGAAATTGTTTGAAGCTTTGAAGTTGACAACCCTCATACATTTGCAAGTTAGTAATCCTTTGGTGTATAAGCTTTGCATATATGGAAGACAATTTGGACGAACTCAATTTTTCTTCAATAGCCCTCTATTATAAAGTTTCTTCATGTGATCATTGGAATCAGAAGCCTTCATCTTAGAATAAGAATCTCTTTGATCTTTATTTGCTATCTGTAAGAATCTCCTTCATCTTGAATTTTATAGAAACCGTCAGAGGTGATTGACTTGATCTTCTTTCAATCATTTATCTACTTATTTGTTATAGCTTGTGGAAGTTAGCATTCTGGTTTGTGGCACTTGTTAGGCCTCATTTCCTTTATGTTAATGGTTGCTAAGTGGGTGTTTCTTCTGATAGTGGAAGACAATTTGCTATTTATTGATGCTTTAAAAGTTTAGATGAGAGGTATATATGGTCCACTGGTCGTGCAAGAATTTGTAGACAATAAAATTCGCGTCGAGAAAACAATAATCAAGAATGGAAGATTACAACAACAATCAATTTTATTATTTCAAATGCGAGTGTTACAATATATATGATTTATTTTAATTCGCCTTTTCAAATATAAATTAAAGGGATTTAAAGCTTGTTATTTAATCTATGATGAACTTGAACTTTAACTTTATCTTAATCTTAACTTTTATATGAATTCAAGGACTTCGAGCTTGTTCTTGAATTTGATGGTCTCGATCTTGATCATTGTTGAATTTGAATGCTTGAATTCTTAAACTTGTAGCTTTGTAGAGAATTAAATGGTGTTTGTACCACATATTTTCTCTAGCTTCTTGTTTAGCATTCTTGGTTCCCTTTTTCTCAATTATTAGACCCTATTTATAGTTTTAGAATAGAGAAGTTACGATTGGAACAAGACTCCATTCGGCCGATCAGATTTATGTAAAATATCATATGGTCTTTATGGAGCGGGCTTTAATTAAATTCATATTTATCTGAACTAAATCAATTATATCAATCAATAATATTTATTTGGACTAATATATTCATTTATTTAATATAATCCTAAAAACTTTATAAATTAATATTTAGTAAATTTTAGGTGCCTACAATTATTATTTTTGAAATTTAGATTTGCTACTAACTCACAAAAAGTTTCCAAAGAAAACTGGTCAATTTTTTTTGATTATTTCTTATTTTGGTGATGGTTTTCATGTTTCTTTAAGCGAAAAATGGATTAGAAATTCAAGAACAAAGTTTCAAGTCATTTGACAATAATCAATCCCCATGATACCAAGAACCAACTTATTGAATGCATGTAGCAACCTAACCACCCACCGTCAAATTCTATTCAATTTTTAATGAAGCAAAATCTCCTGTCATTCAAGAGCATTATAAATTATCATTTTGTAGAGTACCAAAAAATAAGTTGGAGTGGCAAGTTAAGCGTCGAATACATTGAAGATGAAGATACTCACAAAAATTAAGGTGATACCTCAAATTAAAGAATCAAGTGAAGACTGAACTGAATATCCAAGAGAAGTTGTATAGATATATAGTAGTTTGTACTTAAATTTTCCTTTTGACAATTAGAATTCATTTATTTATGTAAAGATAAGGACCGCGAGATGGAGTCCTGATGAAACCTCACTTAACTTACAACTCACCACCCTATATCATTGAACTACATATGACCTGATTCCCTTATAACCTCGGATATGTTGGATGTCAAAAACCAAGACTCGATCGCAGATTGTTTTTATCTTTCAAATAAAATCCAGGACAAAATATGTCGCATTGTCTATTTCTTAGTCTGAAAACAGTTTGTGTTTCTTGTCAAAGAGGGGCAAACTATATACACGTAAATTTAGACCGAACCTACAATTTGATAGCAATTTTAGAGCTTAACTATTTGAGAAAAAGTCTGAAAGATACTCCAACTGTGGCCGCAATTGGTGTTATGATACCAAATTTTAGGGAGAACCTTCTACCACCATGAACTATATAGTAGTGTAAGTTAAAGGCATATATGTGCCCACGTGGACACGTTTCTATTTTTTACTTATGCAAAATTTCTTATATCCACGTGTGCTCATATATAGATTTAAAATTTACTATTAAATGGTGGAGGGGGTTAAAAGGTCCATTTCAAAGGTTTGTATTGTAACAACAATTTTGGTCAAAGTTCAGATATATTATATTCCTTTTTCCGTAAATATTTTTATAAATCCAGATTAAATATTTTGACTCTTTATTTTATTTTGTTAAGTTCATTTTATATGTTTTGAAACAACAAAAATATAATCATTTTTAAGGTATGTTTCATTTTTTTATTGATTAAAAAAGAAATGAAAAGTTACAAAAATATAGTTTTTAATTTAATTTACATTTACTAAATAAATTAGTGTTTCCTAATTATATTTTTATTAGGTATTTAACTTTTGTTATATTTATATTAATTTAAACTAATTAGTTATTAGTTTTAATTATTATATTTTATATTTGTACATACCTACCCACTAACCCACTTGCCTTTCTACCCCATTTCCCTTGTCCCACAACTCCATTCACCAACCCTATACTACCCAATTCATTCGCATCACCACTACAGATTTTCCAAGAATAATAACCACATCAACCCCACTATACACACACATATTTGCACAAAAAAAAGGCACACTCACTCGCACAACAACTCAAAAAAAAATCAGCATACGTACACACACATATGGAAGGAAAACAAGAAAAAATATTATCTTTTAACATAAAACATTCTATTCTATATTAACAACTAATACATACATGACTCACCAAGAATCCAATACACCCACAAAAGATCTAACGGACAAAAAGAAAAAAAAAACCTCACATTACAAAAAATCCAACACCAAAACCGAAAGAATGAGAAGAGAAAAAAAAAGACACTCTATTTTTATGTTATCTTCCATCCGTAATTCACGAACACATTAGTATTTTTCTTCATTCTTAATTATTATTTTCATACCAACACAATACATATATTACTTTGTACAATCTTCAAATGATTTGTGGGTGTTTCAATAGAGCTTAGATCAATGTTTTTCGGTACTTGCTTTTTTCATTTGTGGTATACCTTTGCCTTCAATTATTAATTTCATTATGGAATTTCATGTAGTTATTATAATAAGTTTTATTATACTTTTGTTTTATTCATAGTTTGATTGAATGAAGATTGTGTGAAGCGTTATCTCTTTTAAATGTAAGTAGCTTTATTTGGTGAAAAAGATTTTTTGTTGTTGTTTTTTGTCAAATAATGATACTATTTATTTTAGCAATGCATTATTGTTTTGTTTGATTAGTAAGAAACTACAATATATGTATGCCCAATTTTGACATTAACTAAAAAATAAAAATAAAAAACTAATATATGTATGCCAAATTTTAACATTATTATTAAGAGGAAATAAAAATAAAAGAATACTAAATAATCCAAAATTGTAAATGTATCCTACAAGTTTATATTTTTTTTATTTTCATTATAAGGAATAAATATTTTTTTTAACGTTTGACTGAAGACTTTGGCGCAGTAGAAATATTTTTTCCAATTAAGAATATGGTTACACATATTTTTCTTGAAACATTACAATAAATTCAAGTTTTTGGTGGCTCACCTTTTTCACTAAAATAATTGTGCTTTATTAATTTAAAGTTGAGACTTATTAAAAATAAGGTTGTTAAGAGTGATGCAAAGAACTTAGATATGTCCTTAAATATAAAGACACAAACTATCCAAAATATATCAAGATAAGTATAAGTCCATAAAAGCAACCGTACTAGGATCAAAGGACTTGAGGGATGCCTAAAACCTTTCCATCGGTCAGGAGAATTCCTTATTTGAATTCCTAATTTGCAGACCAAGTAATGAGTCATTTCATATTGATTAGGGATTTCAAAAAAGGTGACTTCGAACACCATATCTCAATTCCAAGCGGTGATTCTAAATTATAATATCATCTCTAATTCAATTGGAAAAGCATTTTCCGCCTGTGAAATAGGGGTTGATTATTGTAAAACCTTGGATTAGATTAAGGCTAGAAAGGAGTGAAACAGGCATGTCAAGAACCCAATATTGGACAATGGATCCCTCTATGGAGGCCTAAATAGGACGTGTAGGGGACCACGATCGTTTGGTTGCTCGTCGTAAGTTCCCAGAACCTACCGCAGGCAGGTATCTTTAATATTCTTTCATAAAAAAGATCTTCTTTTAAAAAGAACTAAATTGGAAAGAGTGAACTATAGATATGGCAATCTATGCTTAATTTTTAGTTTTAGGTCATATTAAAACGACGTTAACTTTCAGTATAAAATGTGTTAGCTATCCTATAATATATCAAATGGAATCTCATTGAAACCTCTTTCCAACGCAACCTAAGGTTTGCTAAATTTTTAGTTTAATTGAGGGCATTTGCATTTTTGATGTTAGCATGTCCATTTAAGGAAATTTATCGAAATTAATGAGGGATATTTTGGTCTTTTTGTTACCTTTTAAGCTTAGATAGATTTTAGTAATATTTTAGGAGTCAAAACTTATTTAGGTCAGTTTTCACAATCCTAAAAAAGCTTATGGTTTTGAGAAGAGTTTAATGAGAGGAAAAGATGAGAAAAGGAAGTATGATTGTGGCTTTTTTCTAATCCAGGATTTGATTCACAAAATTAAGGTATGTGAGTTCTGATAAGGTTGGGTTCATTCACCCACACGCCAATCAAATGATCTTATCCATAATTTATTCTTGATATTGCAGACTTTGGTTCTTGAAGAGTTTCTCAAAGTTTAGTTCTTAAATAGTTAATGATGAGTTGGATAAGTTCTTTAGATAATGTTAGGAGTTTGAGGGTTGTTTTTTAGGAGATTTTCCGGTACTTATGTTCGGTATTCTAGTCTAGGTGAGTTTGGAAGAAACATTTTGATTATTGGGGAATTAAGGCCAAAAACTGAAGAATAAAATTCATCAAAATATTCTGGGAGAGCTGGGGTGGTGTGGCAAAAAGAGTTCTATGAGTTTTAGGGGTTGGCGCCTCGTGGCAGCAGTGCGCTAGGGTCGCATGCGCCCACCTATTTCACTCGTTTGCTCCGTCTAATTCTTTTTACCGTATACCTTTAGTCCATTTTAATTATAACTACTTTAAAATGCATCATAACATCGATGATCCCTTCATAACATGAATCTCAATCCTTGAAATGTTAATTCAAATTCAAGATAGAATTAACAGTAAGGTCGCGAGAGTTTTTTCTACTAAATTCAAGAAGTCTTTTACATATATTTAAAACTTGTTTCAAGACTTGAGTATTTAATTTTACTAATGAGGAGTGTTGAATTCTTTTTAGAAAATGAATATATTTGAACGAAGTTCTCCCAAAAGTTAATGTTTTTACATTTCAAATGAGAGAAAGCATCAATTTCCAAATGAGTTTATGAAGAGTGTTTTTAAGTATAAAAGAGAACCTTTTGAGCAGTAATCTCAAAGCTGGAGGATGTTGAAATGAGATATTATTTGAGTATATTTCTAGGGGTAGTATTGACCACCGACATGTAGAAATGTTTTTACAACACAATGTCTTCATAAACCATGTAGCCAGCCTGGGTATTAAGGGTAATATTTTTTAGATGATTACATAGTGATTTTGGAGCATATCTTACTACATCAACCTACTGTAGGAGTTCTATACCCTTACAAGGTATAGGACAATGATGGGAGTGTGGATGACACGATGTATTATCACATAGCCAATAGTGATTGTTGTCAGTTGTAAATTCAAAAGTATTGAGTTATATTTATATATTAACATACAAACTCAAGTACTACTTTATTTCTTTAAATACAGTGAGTAGTTGTCTACTATTATAAATGTTTTATATAAATTGCATCCTTATTTTCATTTTTTTACTACATTAAGTTAAGTATCTGCGAGTTGAGGTTGAGATTAGTAGAGTAAAGTTGAGTATGTTTCCTTCTTTCCAAGTTCAAACTATTATGTTATTTTTCAGTGTTCCCATTAAATGCTCGTACATTCAATGTGCTGATGTCATTCGACCCGCATCATGTCATGATGCATAGACTAGATACCCTTTGGAAGTTGATACCATTTGAAGTTCCAGAGTTCTTTCATGAGCCTCTTCGCTTCCAAGGGATCCCTTATTTGTTTCAGTTATTTCTATTTTATTAGGATGATTAAGATTTTTTCCTAAAACCCCACATAGTACTAGATACTTCATACAAATACAACAATAGTTGAATAGTCTTTCTTTCGTTTCTCTTGTTAATGTTTTGAAGACCACGAGTGGCACATTTATAGTCATTTGAGCATTTTGAGTTAGGTACTTTTAATCTAAGTTGACTTGGTTGTGTAATTCTATTTCATTTGGGTATGTTTTAAACTATGATTTGAGTAACGTGAAGGGTTCGCTTGGCGGTAGTAATAGTTCTCGAGTGTCATCCATGTCGGGTGTAAGCTCAGGGCATGGCTGTATCCCACACATTGACGCCTATGTGACTGGTAGTTAGATTGATTGATTATCCAAGGGGCCATCAAGTGGACTACATAGAAGGGGTTTCTCCCGTAGTCATTGGATATGAACCACATACGTCTAAACGACCAGTGAAGCTTCATATGGATCATGAAGTCGTCGTGAAGGAGATTTATCAGATTAAGGGTTTTGAGTAAACAAAAAACAATCAACTATTTTATGACAAAACAAAGTAGGAGGCCCATGCCCTATAAAATTAATACTTTCTTCGTCCTCTTTTCAATGCCTTAATGTTTGCCTAACTCCAAGCTCGGAATAAAAACTTATACCTTAAATAGTGAAGAAGCTCTATCATGATAAACATCTTCACAACCCACTAGATTGGCCTTTCTGTTCTAGATAGCCCATGAAGGCCTTCTAGAGAGTCAATTCAAAAGTTTTAAGTCGATATTGTTCCAGTCTTTCTCAATTGTTTCAACTCAAAACTATATCGTTTTACCTTCTACCCAAAGCCATGTATAATGTTTTTTACCCCCAAAATCATCGAAAATAAATTTATTCTCTCAAATTTCTAAACAACAAACTTTATCATGACATTTATTGACCTCCACAATAATAATAAATAAGGAAAATTACTTTAATTATTCACAATAGAACCATTAAACTCCAACAACTGAATAAAAAGAACTGGTCACACTATTTTTTCAAACTTCAATACTTTACCCCTTTATTTATTTTTTTTCATAAATGAAGCTCTTTCTCTATTTAAAATCCTAAAAAATTCCACTTTTCCTACATTGCTATGTCGATTGCCACATTGTTTAACCCATACAACTCTCAAAGATTTAACATTAATGTTGTCAAGTCCGTTACTACTATTACTTTTATTTAGTACTCTTTGAAAATTTTGATGAAGCTACTTCAAGAATTGATCTAGTTTATTTCTCATTAGGATCCATGGAATCAATAGGCCATACAAGAAAACCCCAAATTGCCAACATATTTTACTAACAACTTAAGTTGGTTAGTATTCTACTAACAAATTACTAATATATTTCTATCTGTATTATATTTTAAAACATAACAAGAAAATTGTAAAATATTACCAACATAAATCTTACTAACTAAGTATTTTTGTTGGTAAATGCAGTGGGAAAAAACGGCGCAAAATTTAGTAACATTTTACCAATGAATAACCAACAGAAATATTACTATCTGTAATGAACCGAAAGTTCATTTTTGATAATTTTAATTATTTATCTATAGTTAATTAATAAACAGGTAATTTATTTACTATAAAAAATAAGGGACCAAATCTGAAATGTTAAAATAGGTAATAGAAATAATATCTTTTAATATATATAATTAATTTAGGAAAAAAAAAGTGGAACAAAACTAAACTAAATGTGTGACGAAAAACAAAGAAGAGGAGAAAGGCAGCTGAATATGTCTTGTAATTAATGTAGAATTATACATTGAGGCGGCTGAATATGTCTTGTAATTAATGTACAATTATAATTTTTATTTTAACTTTAATTTGTGCTTTTGGAATGTGAAACACGACAAAATGAATATATAATAAAGAAATAATAATTGGAAGTTGCTATATTGGTATGAAGTAATTTTAAAATTTAGAAGGAGGGTCTTTCCAATCATGTGATAATTATTGGGGATATAATTGAATCAAGATGACTGAAATATAATAAATAGTCTAGGGTATCAATTTGAGGTTTTAAAACATTCTTTTTTGTTCTCGTTAGTTTCTCTATAACTTAAAGCTTCACTGTTTCTTAGAATTTTTTATTATTATCATATTAAGATTCAAGTGTGATACGTTGCTATAGGCAATTAAAAAATTAAATATATTATAATATATAGATATCATTAAAGTTATGATATTTTGAGAAATTGGAATTTAACTGTAAGCTTGAAATTTTGAAAACATGAGAGTTCACATGTTAATTGGCATCAAGAATTACAAACTTTTTTATAAATTTGGGTGAATTTTTAGGTCAAGGTTAAACAGATAATAATGTGGGTGTTTTTGGTTCCTAAATTTATTGTGAATATAAATATTTGAATAGATTGCATCGATTTGGAAGCTCAACATAAAGGGAAGGCTCAAGTCTTGTAGTGATTATTCGAGTGGCTATGGCAAGTAGATTTCTAAACTCTTTTTAAGTGTATGGAATGCGTGTATTTTCCTTGTGGTATATGTTTGGGAGTAATGGTATTTTGTAATGGGTTGAATTGTCCACGTTGATTAATTCGAATAATGAAAAAGGGGTAGCAAAAGGAAATGTGATTAATTGTTATGTGTGAAGTGTTGAGAAATGTTTGAAGGCTTGTTGAATCATTGTTGATGTGATATCATGTTTGTGTTGTTGTGAATTGTGCAATGCTATGAAATGGCCATCTCCTCATTATTTGTGTGAACATGTCATTTGCATTCTTCTGAGACATGGTTATAAAAAGAATTATAAGTATTAAGAAAGAATGAGAACATAAATATGATGTACCATTTCGAGGGACGTATCGCGCACCTCGATGGATACTATATTTCGAGGGACGTATCACGCGTTTCGATGATTACTATTATCGAGGGCATATCGTGTATCGCGACAGATGCATGGATAGATATGTCCCCCATGGATCCCAGACTAAGAGACACGGGGTGTGTATCACTAGGTCATACATGCATCATTAAACTTTACATTGCATTCCTTTACACTACACATACTTATCATTAGTGAACCTGATATTGTGTTTTGCTGATTTTGTGAATGCCTTTCTGTGAAATTGGTGATTGATGAATACTGAGCATCTTTTTGTGGATATGCAATTTGTTAAAGTATCTTTTTGAGTATATGTAATTTGTTAAAGTATTGTTGTTGAGGACATGTAATTTGTTAAATGTTGTTGTTGAGAACATATAATCTGTAAAAATGATGTTGTTCGGGATATGTAATTTGTTTAAGTTTTCTTGTTGAACTATGTGCGCTGTAAACCTTGAGTTGTTTGGTTGGGCTGATTTTTATGCAGGTTCTAGTTGTGTAGGTTCAATTTTGAGGTTGTAGAAGTACCCGTATTTCATCCCCTTATCTTGTGCTTAGAGGTTTACATGTTGAGTATCGTGTGGTTTGTTACTCACCCCTTGGTTCTACAATTTTTTTCGTAGGTTACTAGCACGAAAATTACTGATATATTCTCTTATTTTCTGAGGATTCTTGGAGATTTGTGAGGAGGTTGTTTGTCATCTCAGTAGACCTTCTTACTCCTATTTATCATTTTGTTCTACTCTAGAAACAATGTCATATAAGACTTATATTTTTTTTGATTCAATTGTATACTTTAGAGGCTTGTACACGTGACAACCAGGTTATATTAAATTTTCTGCAATTTATTGTAATTGTTGAGTTTTAGGCTGACTTGTCTTTGCGGGATAAGACGAGTGCCATTACGTTTATTTTTTTGTCGTGACACTAACGCACACTTTTTTTTGGTAATATAACCAACAAAGAATATATCGGTTAGTAAATATGACAAAATTTTTTTAAATAATTTATTAACATAATACAAATGAATTACTAACCAAACATTTTCTAACGACAAGATTGTGTTACTAAATTTATCAATGAATTATGAATACGTTTGTAAATTAGTAATGAAATGTAATTTAGTGATAAACTTGCAAATCAATATGAAATTGCCAACGAATAAAGGTTATTGTTAGTAAATTACTAACATCATTAAAATTGTTTGTAATATAGAAAATGTTCATTAGTCCATTGGTAATATTTACAACCATATTAATGATTAGTTGGTAATATTATATATGAATGTTTAGTTGAATAATAAATATTACCAACCCTGATAAAATTTATTAGTAAATTATTCATTACTACCTTATATTTTAATAGATGGGATTTACCAATTGAAGTTAAACTTTTTGGTAAATCAGTGTCTAGTGTTGAGGCTTTCATATCTAGTTTGTGTCATTAGACGTTTTAACTTTTAACTTTTAAACAAAACTTGACTTTGTTCAATATTTTTGGTAAACTTGTTCAGATTATAATTATGTTTGTGTCATTAGCCTCGAAAAGTCATTTTTATCTAACAGGAAGGTTGGTTCAAAATTTGAGATTTCAATTATTAGTTTGTGTTGCTATGTTTTTTAACTTTTAACTTTTGGCTAAAAATTAAATTAGGTCAATTTATTCGGGAAACATGCTCAATTTTGAATTTCTTCAGCGTGATTAGCTATGAAAGGTCATTTTCACTGTATAGGATGACTGGTTTGGATTTTATGGTTTTCACGTTAAGTTTGTAACGTTAGGAGATTTAACTTTAAAGTTTTGACCAAAATTTTATTTTGCTCGATATTTTTTTAAATGTAATCCTATGAAAATTGTGTCAGCGTGATTAGCTTCAAAATTTTATTTTAATATCTAATAAGATTGTTGTTTGAGGTTTTAAGTCTTTCATTTTCAGTTTGGGTTGTTAGGAGTTTTCGTTTTAACTTTTAAGAGTTTTGGACAAAACTTAGATTTGGTCAATATTTTTGTTAAACGTACTCAACTTTTTTTTTTGATTTAACGATATGTGTCGTATTGACATTAATTTAACTTGAACTGAAACAAAATGTTGATTGAAAAATACTAGCAAACCTATGGGTAAAAGCATGCATTGTAATCTTATTTTTGAGTGCGAGATTTGACTTCAATTTAAGAAAAAGTAATACAAAACTCATTGGGTGGGAAAATGGAAGCATTCTTTTTGCGAGGGCATTCGAATTCTTTTGTTTAGCTTGAAATTGAATTTGAAGCAATTATTGAAAGCTTGAGAATCTTTGGTATTGATGTGTCACAACTTGAATCTTTCAGTTCACATTTGGTCATTGAATGAGTATAATCAGTCTTGTTGTGTACAAACAAGGAGCTGGAAGCTCTGATATCCAAAAAAAGTTATGAAAACACAAATTCAACCGAACGATCCAAACACACAATAATCACATAAGAAAGGTGGGTCTCACCCTACAACAAATAAAAATATTTATTTTCAAATGCAAACGAAATTATCCAAAAGATGAAATAAAGGAACACAAAGAGGGGCGCAAAGAGGGGAACATGTGAAAGCGGTCTCTCCATATATTTGGGCCTCACCACTTGGGCAAGTAGATTGGCTTTCGGTATCAGTTCTTAGTGTCACCTTAAAAGTAAAAGCTTCACTAGAAATAACAAAGGGTGTTAGGGAGGCTTTAACAACTGCATCTATCATAACTACCTTAGTCTCTATCGAGTCCTCTTCCGCAACATTCACTTTTTCATCAAGAATTTTCTGGTCTATCACTTCCTCTGACTCAAACATAGTTGTTTGCTTGATTCTATGCTAAGGTTCAGTTCTGGCCAGAGAAATTTTTGCACGTCTTTGATTTTCTCTGTTAAAAAGACCATGGACATGTCGGTGGACTTCAACAGATCTACATCAAACCTTACTGAAGCAAAAACGACCTTTATTAATATCACTTTATCAGTGGCTCCTTTATTACATTCACACACCGTTATTTTTACCTCAAAGGTTTCAATGGTAGTTCATATACGTGTCACAAAAATAATCATTGATGTTTTTCTCCATGTTTATGATAGATATTTCTAGATTGCCGCCTAACGATTAGTAGATTGGGGAAGTTGTCTCATCCAGATCTGAGTTGCCTGAGTGATCGGAGAACATAGGCTCCACAACAAGAGGTCTAGTTGGCAATGCAAAAACCTAAGAAACTATAGCATCAACAAGAGTTGTAGTAGAAGTTGATAAATATTGTAACGACCTGAGTCTACATCCTAGACGTTGACGACACTCAAGAAAAATTGTTGGTCCCTAAGGGAACCCTCATCCTTTCTGACAACAAGTGAATGACTAGCTCAAACATGCAAAATCTTAAAAACTGAAATAAAAGTTCAAAAAAATTTAATACAAACTTCAAGTACAAAGGAAACTTTGCATAATAAAATGAATACAACTCGCCTTAAAAAGACAACTTGAGTTTAAAATATTTAGTAAAATGAAAACATAATACACAATTCTCAACTGTAATGACTATCTATGAAGATAAAACACGGGAAAAGACCCACGACATCCTAAATAAAATAAAAAGTAACTGAAATCCTCCGAAAATAAGGAGACTTAAAATACCTAACTTGAACTCTCGGATGTATCAACTATGCTCATGTTGATGATCTTGAATACCTTTGTCTACATTATGAGAAGATGCAGGCCAACTGGCTATTTACGTACAACGAAATTCAATTTAAGGGGAATTCTAAAATATAACATAAGCTTGAATCTTGATAAAAAAGAAACATACTTACCTCTTTTCAATCATACTAACTCAAGGAATACTGAAGGACACCCAAAACTACTCAAACATACTCAACTCAATTGTATTCAAGGATTAGATACTCAACTCAAAGAATAGATACTCAACTCCAACATATGATACTCGAACTGAAATATTAAACTATGGATACTTAATTGTTCTCATCTTTATAAAGTAGTTTAAAACAAGTTCAATATAAAGAAAAAAGGAATATTGTTTGAAACATGATTTCAAATCATAATCATAATAAGAACATACCATGCTTCATCTCAATGCCTACTTGTGTATTGCATGAATGAAGTCTCATACCCTCATTCATACTAACCAGACCACTTATGGAACAATGCAATTATTGTTTTGGGAGTTTCTCCAATAGAGAACCATCACATAAGAGATTTTCTGATGATACAACGATCTTCCTTACGCTGCCAACACATCCTTTTGTACCCATGGTGACTACATGGTTTTATGGACACATGATTTATCTAAAGTCATGCTCGCCCCAAATTCAGTGCTCAATACTAGTCCCAAAATATACTAGCTCTTATATTCAAAAACATACTTCTTCTTCAATTTGAGATTACTGTTCAAAAACATAGGTGAAAGGCTTCTTTGAAATTTCAGTGTCCCTTCTTGTGTCATTTATAAAGTTATTACTCTTTTCTTAAAACTTTTCAAAAGCTCTGTGGAATTCTCTATTTCCATTTTTACTTTAAGGTTAAAATATTCATATTATATTTGGGAATACTTAGTCCCCAAATACTTTTAAAGAAAAGGACTACAAAATTTACTTCTTACTCTTTACAAAACTCAAACTTTAAGTGTTAAACAAAGTTAAAATGTTTTAAAAGACTTCTAAAAATATGATTCATGTCAAATTTTTGACATGAACGACTCAATGCAAGGTTTTCAATAACAATAGGTAGAAATAAATACTCAAGGCTTAGAACTTGAAGATTCTACTCCTCTCAATTGATTGAGTTCATGCGGAAGTATAGGCATTAACGATTAAACTCAAGGGTAAAATATCAACAATAAATTCTTGTAAACGATTCTCCTCATTCTCTTACTTACTTTCTCAGAATTTAGTTGAAATCGATAGTTGATCTCAAATGTTTTACAAAGGAACTAAAAAGTTTTCTTGAACTCTACTCCTAACTCCCTGTTTAAAAGTTAATTATTAATGTAAGAGTTAAAGTTCATTATAGGAAAGGATGTCAATATGACAAGGTTAACTCATCAATACATTCTGATGCTAACTTGCTCGAGTCTTGAAACAAGTTACTAGAAATAGTAGAAGGCTCCTCAAAAAATTCTAAGGGGCTTTCCCAAAATGTTTGAAGAAACTCTTTACACCTAATTGTTAGCTTTAACTTGAATGTTAATTATGAATTTCATAGTTATGGTTCGTGGTAGAAAATATATCTTGATGTTTAAGAGTGTTTTTAGATAGACAAGTATGAGAAATGGTTAAAAAACACCATATGGGGAGCAAATCCGAGACGCACAGATAATTGAAAAGGTTAGATCTAAATAAATATTAAACAGTGGAGTCCGGAACATCTTCTCAACATGGAGAAATAAACTACACAATGAAGAAACATGTCTGCAACACTAACCTACTATCTGTTCATTGGTTGAACTTTCTCTTCCTCGTTTTCTAACAACAATTTGCCTAGAATCGAACGGTTTCTTCCCCAATCACTTGGATTCCAGTATTTAATATATGTACACTCTAATCTAACCAATACATCCAAAAAAAATAATTTTCACATCATGAAATAATATAAACCCCAACACAAAAAGATTTAGGTTAAAATTTAAGAGCAAAGCCATTCAAGAACATTAATCTTTCAACTTTAGAAATGAAACTGCATTGGATATTACATGATTAGCGTGTGGGTGTAAAAACCCCAAACTAGGGAAGCTTAATGTAACATCTCATATCTTGTAATAGACAAAAATAAGCTAAAAAAATAAAATTTATCATTTTTGGAAAGAATAGTAAAAGAATTTGGAAAATTTCATAAGTTTAACAAGTGAATTTTGGTCCTTTTCAAACTGCCATAACTTTTAGCTCCGGATGACTTATAGTCAATTTTATATATGGTTGGAAATACCTTGGAAAAATCTTCCCATTGGCGCATTGTTTTCACAGTTTCAATATTGTATGAGGGATATATGACTTAAACAAGTTGGATTGTCGAAGTGAGAAAAGTCCAATCCTGGATTTTAGTTAGGGCAAACTTGTCTTTTCACCCATCTATTTCATAATTTGTTTTAAAGGTTTATTTGGGGTTAAATAATTTGGGATTCAGAATATAAAGGTTATTTACTCTTAGTTCTTGGCTAAGAGAAAAGAGAAGAAGAAAAAGGGAGAATGAATAGATAATTCATAAAGAACGCCAAGATCATGGAGTGGAATTCATCTAAGGTGATCCCTATTAAGGTATGTTGCATATTTTGTGTTTTGTTAATTCACCCACACACCAGTTTGTTTCAATTCAAAAATTTATGAGTTAATTTCATGTTAGAAGTAGAACTTCTTGAAGAAAAGTTTTAAATTCTTGTTGATTGAATTGTTGGCTTCCGTTATTGGTTTATTCTATTTTTTCTAGGTTATTTGTTAATTGACTCCATCGGGTTTTGAGGTACAAATAGTCTGAATTGTTTGGTGAAAGAACTGTTGTAACGCCTTAAAAAAAACTAAGGTGAACTAGTGCTTTGTAAATATTTCATAAGTTAATTTTGTGTTAAAAGGAGTTATAGTGATGTCCTTACGTAGTGTGTGAATTTTGGTGATGTTTGGAGGTCTAATGTCCATGACGTTCGGAAGATGTTCCTTAGAAAGTGCTTGTGTGTCCTTATGTGTTTTAGCGAGATATACATGTTCGTTTTTATTGAAGTTTGTGTTTGATGTTTCTAAGAACTACATGACTTTATATGGGGGTTTAACATCCGCTCCACCTAGGACCCACGAGGGGCACTAGAAGAGGACCCCTTCTCTTTGCATGATGATGCCAAGCAGTGACCAAACGATGTCTAGAAGGGATGGACGTTGGTCAAATGATGGACCGTTGACCTTAAGCGTCGATTGGCCCAGCAAGATCTGCAAGGCCTACAAAATGTGTAGCGTCTGACCCACTCAACGGAGACCATCTAAGGAGCTTCAATTGGGAAATTACCCGTTTATGAGGGGGCGTAGGTTAGGCCAATGAAAAGCTGCAATTTTCTCCAAGCCTTGGGGTGTTCGGTAAATTCAACCGAAGTATTTTATGAACATAGGAATATATTTTAAGGTTTTTAAAATATATTAAGTTTGTTTTATGTCCTAGACCTAGACAAGAACCCTCATTTCAAATATTCAAAGTAACTCTCCAAAGAAAGATTCACTAAAAACTCCGTAGAGGCTTGTACTCATGGATGAGCTAGGAGGGATGGTTGTGGGAGTTTTCTTCAACAAATTTCGTGGGTTTACTTCAAAATTAGGTATGGTAGTCATCCTTTTACTCTCTTCCATTCAAGGAGTCACTTCTAAGAGATTTTCAAAAAATTATTTTGAAACCCTAACTTCTTGTATCTTTGACTCTTAGTATGGGTCTTGAACGAAAACAATTTAAATGATTCAAATATGTTGTATCTGATATTATTTGGTGATGTTAATTCTAAAACTTCAATTAAAACATGTTAATTTTTTTAGCACTTTACTTAGAAATGGGTTAAATGAAAAACATGTTTGTGTAAGTTTTTTGAACTTTGTTTCTTTATGTTGAATTTATGGTTTATAATACTACCCTAAGGGCTATATTATGATTAATCTTGAGGAATCGATTATAGTGCTGGAATCTTGGAAAAGGGTAAGGTGGGATGTGTTTATCTCTTATTATGTACATCCTTTAATTAATGGTCCACCTTTGGTTGGCAGTGTTTACTTGAATATATTTGTGTCCTATGTCTTGTCTACTTGTGTATTGAATGAAGGCCCAATGAAAAAAAAGCATATTATGCTAAGTAAGATGATAGTGTTGTTGTTCTTGTTGATGTGCTTTATGAGCTGTTATGTGAAGTATAACTAAGATTATTCTAAATGAATTAGATTATTACGTGAAGGCATGTTAACACGTGTGTACTAGAATGTATATAAAATGGTGATTTGTGAAGGTGTGGGTTTACATGTACAACACCAACTCTAACTGAATGAATAAATGAATTAATTTTATATAATAAGGGGAGTTTTGGTGTTAAACTCTTTATTATTTTAAGCATGAGTGTTTTTCTCCTCTCTCTAAATCTTCTAAGATAGGTCCGATGATGGATGCCTTTCGTGAGTTTAGACGGTTGTTCCCACTTTATTCTTACCCTAATTGTATACCAATAGTTAGGACTTCGTGGGCGAGTTATGCTTAGCACCGAGGGTTATGAGGAGGGTGGTTTACATTTGTGAGTTTGAGATGTTGTATTGATAAGGTATCTCTTAGACTAGAGTACCTCCATATCTCGAGTGCATAGCCTTATTTTCTTAGTTTATGTATAAGACTTATTATGTATTTTATTTAATGTAAAGGGTTGTGTCCCTATGATATTTATGTAGCGTCTTTAATAAGGTTTGTGAGAATGAGGCTATTCTTAGTATTTATGAAAGAAGTTTCCTTTTTCTTATAAATATTGTGAAAAGTTTTAATTCTTCAATACTTATCATATCCTATGTAATGAACAATAGCCAAAAGGCTTGTAAGACCCCAAAGGGTCAACCATGTCGTGTTCCAATCAAAGAGTGCCCCCTTATTCTAGGGTGTACTTGCGGGTCATTACAAACTTGGTATCAGAGCATAAGATTTTACTAAATAGTTTAGGGTCCAAGTCTCATACGGAACACCAATTGGAGTATTCTTCATCGGTGAGAGCCATGACACACCAATGAGTGAGACACAACAGGATAATAAAATTTTCATTTTCGTAACTATTCTAATGTCGTTCCTTCGAGTTGAGTTCTATAAAATTTCTTTTTTCAACCTCTTCTCTTTGTATTATTAGGACATAAATAAGGGGAGGACAACAACTAGAAGGGAGGAGGAATGTGCTTTGAGAGGAGTCCCTCACAATGTTCGAAAGTTCTTATGTGACCATAAGGTGTGAATGAAGGTGGTTCCCTCCATGAGCCAAGGAACCTCAGAAATCCCTCAGTTCCCAAATGTGCGTCCTATTCCCCAAGGTCCTCGAGCTCCCTCTTTTGAAGGAAACATAACTAACGCAGAGTTGAGGGCTGCCCATATGAACTTGACCCAACTCATGATGGCTCAAGCTCATGTCGTCACTAATTACTTTGTTACCCAAACAAACAAAGAAGGTGCAACTCAACCTCATGGTAGTACTTTCACTTTTAGAATTCGGGATTTCATTAGAATTAACCCTTCTACTTTTAATGGTACTAAGGTAGGTGAATATACACAAATTTTTATAGATGATGTGTTCAAAGTGGTTGATTCAATGAGTGTAACTCGTAGTGAGAGAGCGGAGCTAGCCACTTACACACTTAAGGATGTGGCTCAAGTGTGGTTAGAGCAGTGGAGGGATGAGACACTCTTAATAGATGGTCCTGTTGATTGGGTGATTTTAAAAGAGGCTTTCCTAGATAGTTATTTCCCTTAGAGTGGAGGGAGAAGAAGATAGTAGAATTCACGAGCCTTCATTAAAGGGGAATGAATGTCCAAGAGTAATCTCTCAAATTCACCCAACTCTCTAAGTTTTCCCCAACCATGATAGCCAACCCTAGGAATAGGATGAACAAGTTTGTGATGGGAGTGTCTACATTTTTGAGAAAGAGTTTCGTACGAAAATGTTATTTAATTACATGGATATCTCTGGGCTCATAGTGTATGCTCAACAAATTGAGGACACAAAATTAGGGAGATAAGATAAGAGGGTAAGATTCCTAGGTCGGATGATTCAAGTCACAAAAAACATTAGTAGAGGTTCTTTAACCATGAGTCTTCCATGGGGAAGAAGGATAGGGTTCCCAATAAGAATTTCCAAGGAGGTGTCCATACTTTTGACAGGACTAGGTACGCTTCTTATGGAAAAAAAGATTTGGGTAAGTACCTTGCCGGAACAGATGGTTGTTTTCGGTGTGGTAGCAAGGGCCACACGATAAGGGACTGCCCTAGAATCATGGAAAAGTGGAAAGAGATCAATCAAGCTACTTAAGGTGGTCTAGATCCTAACGCTCCAAAGAAGAATCATCCCTAGAGGATGGGATCTTTGAGAGGGAACTAATCCAAATTTGATAGTACCGGTAAGTCTTACCCTTTATGGTTCTTGTGTATGTTATAATATGAGTTTATATGGATTTATGTTTCTTATGATCATGCCTTCTTGATAAATTACTTAAGGATGATTTTTTGGAATTTCATGCATGCTTGATTGTGTGAGTATGACACTCACTGTAAAATTTCAAAATTAATAGTATTATCATGATTATTGTTTCAATATGTGTATAAATTATGTATATAAGCATATTTAATTTTGAGAAGGTATTTACTCAATAAATGAAGGACAAGGGTGAGTTTTTATTTAGAAGGTTGTTACAAAAGTTATCTATGTTGCAAAGTGTTTGTAAATGTGAAATTGTGCTCCCTGTTAGTTGGTGCATTTTGACTATGAATGTTTTTATAATGATTTAATGTTTTATATAATGGTAATTGAGTCCCTTATGGTATTAAAGTGTTTCGTGTCATTCCAAGACAAATGTTGTTCCAAGTGGGGGAGAATGCAACGACCTAAACAAAGTTGAACTAGAGCTTCGTGAATGTTATATGAGTTAATTTTGTTCTAAATTAGGCAGTTTTTAAAGTTTGGTGATGGTTAGAGGCCAAACATCTGATGACGTCCATGACGTTCGGAAGGTGTGCCTTAGAAAGTTCTTGTGTGTCCTTGTGTGTTTTATCGAGATTTACGTGGTGTTTTTGAATGAAACAGGTGTGGGATATTCCTTATACCTATATGACTTAGTATAGGGTTTTAAAGTTCGGATACGACCCCACTTAGGACCCACGAAGGGCCCTAAAAGAGGACCCCATCTCTTTGACGGATGCTGCTAAGCAGTGACCAAATGACTGCCCGTCGACCTTGGGCTTCAATTGTCCTTGTTTTGTATGCAAGGCCTGCATAATGTGGGGGGGGGGGGGGCGGGTAATTTGGGCCTATGAAAAGCTTCAATTTTCTGCCTAGCCTATTGGTGTTTGGTAATTTAACCCCAAGTCTTTTATGAACCTAGGATGATTTTTTTAAGGTTTTAAAAATATATTAAGTTATTTTTAAGTCCTAGAACTAGACAAGACCCTTAATTTCAAATATTCAAACTCTCTCCAAAGAACGATTCTTGAAGAACTCCACATAGGCTCGAACTCAAGGACGAGCTAGGAGGGCTGGTTGTGGGAGTTTTCTTCAACTAATTTCGTGAGTTTCCTGGTCATTGAGGTATATTATTCATCCTTTATCTCTCTTCTATTAAATGAGTCACTTCTAAGAGATTTTCAAAAAGTGTTTTCAAACCCTCACTTCTTCTATCTTTAACTTTAAGTATGAGTTTGGATGAAAATATTTTAAATCATTCAAATATGTTGTTTTTATTATTATTTGGTGATTTTAATTCTAAAACTTCAATAAAAACATGTTAAAGCTTTTTATCAACTTTTAGCTTATGAAATGGGTTAAATGAACATGTTTGTGTAGAGTTTGAACATTGGTTTCTTCATGTTGATATTATGGTTTAGATACTTACCTAAGGTCTATATTATGATGAAATATAGAGGAATGAATTATAGGTGATGGAATCTTGGAAAAAGGGTAAATAGGTTATGTTGTTTATCACTTATTATGAAATGCTCTTGAGTTATATGGTCCATCTTTGGTGGCGGTGTTCACTTGAAATATATGAATGTGAATATACTTGTGTATTGTGATTGAAGACATGAAGGCATATTATGTGAAGTAAGATGATAATGATGTTGTTCTTATTGATTTGCTCTATGAAGTTTGTTTTATTGGAAGTTTAACAATGGGGGGAAAATAGCATAATTTATCCATAAATTAAATGATATTTGTGAATCCTTTTAAAGTTGTGTACTATGAGTAATGACATGTCTAACAATGTATAAAATTCAATTAAAATGAAATGGTTATTATGTGAAAGGTGTGTTCACATGTACACACACTCACACTTCAATGAATGAATGAAGTTTATTAATAATGGGTGTTTAGGGGTGAGGACTCTTCCTGAGTTGAGATGAAGTGTTTAGTCGCAATCTCACTATCTCCCAAGAGCTTTGTAAGATAGGTCGGAGGATAGATTCCCTACGTGAGATAAAATATGGTGTTCACAAGTTATTCTTAACCTATTGTATATTGTTGAGAATCCGTGAGGGAAGTATGCATAGCACCGAGAGGATACGAGGAATTGGTAGTTACACTTCGTGAGTTGAGATGTTGTATTCCAATGTACCTCCTGAGATGAGTACTCCTCGTTAGTAGAGAATGAGTTACATAGAAACAATCTCCTTATCTCGTAACTATGTGCCCTCATAGGTTTAGCTATTGGAAAAGTCATGTAAAAGGTAAGAGAATGACCCTACTCTAGGAAAGTGGGGATTGCTCATCCGATAAAGTCTAATATTGGGATTCCATCAATAGCTTTCACGGTATATGTAGGTTAAGATAGCACCCACAAAAGAGTGAATGAATTATCTCTTCTAAAAGTGTTACTAGAGGGTTGTGGGTCGAAAAAAAAAAAAAATTTGAAGCCAATCATTATTTCATTAAGGTAGACATTATGAAAGGATATTCTTTGTGTGTTTTATATGAAGACAATGAATAAACTAAGTCTTCTAAAAGAGTGATCTACTTACGTAGGTTGTGGAATGGGACGCCATCTATCCTTTCCACTAAGTAGACATTGTAAAATGGAAGTCTTGATGTGTCTTATATGGAGTGTTTGAATGTTCTTCAATTGTGTAATTATAGAGTGTCTTGTCTCCTCCTCGAGGTAAGCTTATGGTTTGTGGTATTAAGGATCACTTAGGTTTGTAATGAAGGAGGTGTATAGGAATTTACTTCATGTCCTACCGTAGTGAGTCTTAGGATAACTTGGTTTGGGAAACCTTTAAGGAGATTGGTTCATTTTTTTGGAATAAAAATGTTCACTGTAATGTGGTTCTTGTTTTAATGTAAAATTATGCTTAAGTCCTAAAATCATAGGAGTTTTATTTTATGTGATAAATAGTGATTCTTATACTATTTACTTTCATTTTTATGAAGGTTTTACTCAATTTTTATGAAAGCTTATTTCTTCTAAATATTTCTTTTTGCTTGTTTTTGTATATGCCATACTGAGTACATTGTTTGTACTAACCCATACTTTTCTATACTGTACGAGAATAGGTTTGGAAGCAAGGCTGAAATTATAAGGCAAGCTTGGATTTGACTCTCTCAAGACTAAGTATGTCCTCATATATTCGAGGGCATAGTCCTTATTTCTCTTAGTTTATGTATAAGACTTATTATGTATTTTATTCAATGTAAAGGGATGTGTCCCTATGATATTTATGTCTTGTCTTTAAGTTGACCTATGCCGATGAGACTATTCTTTAGTATTTATGAATGAAGTTTCTTTTTTTTTTATAAATATTGTGAAATGTTTTAATTCCACACTACTTTTCATAGCTTATGTAATGAAGGATAGTTCAAATGCTTGTTTAAGACCTCAAATGGTAAAGTAAGACTTATTCCGATCCAAGAGTGCCCTTTTGTTCTAGGATGTACTTGCGGGTCGCTACAACTATAGAGGTCTTGAGGGTTTAGAGAATAAAAAGTGAAGAGATAATTCGTCAGACGCACATGAGCAAGGCTAGGCGCCTCGCGCCTGCAGTTCGCCAATATGGGGCTACAGTAAAAAGGGGCGTGACGTAGCGTGCCACATGTGCGCCAGAACAAAGACTTTGTCAATAGAAGCCGGCGTGGTGCGACAGCAGTGCCCCCGGATCAGTATATTTTGCGCTTTTTTCGTTAATTTAGCCTTCGTATGTCCTTCTAAGGTACACTAACACCTTCTAATGATTCTTATTACTTCAAATGATCTCTGAACACCGATAAATCACTAAATAATTTAAATCCGAACCTTTAATCTATAATTTTACTCAAGGAAAATTAAGAACAAAGTCAAAAAAGTTAAGGGTCAAGTCCAACGGTTTTAAAAAAGCAAGTCAAGCTGAGTTCTTAATGTTTCGGAGAGTCTTTAACAAACATTTTAACATTCTCTTAAGGCTCTAGATTCTAGTTAAGCAAAGAGTAATGAGTTTTATTAAATTCTCCAAAGCTATAAGAGAATTGAGTATTCCCTAAGAGTTAAGTTTCAAGTTAAGCAAAGTGTAAAGACATGAGTTATTTTCTCAAAAGTTATATTGGAACTAAGTAATCCCTAGAGTTACAAATGTTTTTATATTTTGAGAAATAAATGAAGCTAAACTTAAAACGGGAGCCTTTGGCTAGCTATTTGTTAAGAGTAAACTACGATTTCCAAAAGATCTTTCAAAAGCTAAAGATTAAACTATGATTTCCAAGAGATATTTTAAAATCTATGTTTGAGAAAATTACCTGAAACAAGCGAAAAACTTGTTTTTGGAATGTATGATTTAAGTGTTTTGGTATTAGTATTGAGCACCAATATGGGGATACGAGTTCATATTAACTCAAGCCCCAATATACCATCTAGATAACATGGACAGAAGAAGTGTCATACTTTTTAGATTACCCCTTAGTGCTTTTAAGCATAGACTAGAGCATCCACTTAGTAGTTAAACTTCTATACTGACGGAAAGGTATAGGGATGTCCTCTTGCAAAGTGAGGTCAGACGTTGTACCATAGCTTAGGCTCATAGTGATTGTTGTCGTTATAGAATCTCCCACGGAACTATAATACTTTCATATAAAAGTAAAATTGAGTTTGTTATTGCATTTTCTTTAATGAACTAAGTTGTTTTACCATTTTACAAATCATTATATATCTTACATGTGTTTTAATTGCCTTATATATATACATTGAGTTGATTATTCATTAGTTGAGATGATGAAAGCGAAGTTCATCTTATTCTTTTCAAGGTTTAAGTTGTCATTGATTATTCCAACTTGTATACTCATACATTCACTCTACTAATACCAGTTAGCTTGCATCATCTTATGATGCAGACGCAGGTAACCAGGATCACTATTATCTAGCGCCTCATTGATCCAGTTGAGTATTAGTAGTTAGTGGTGAGCCTCCTTGCATTCCACAGGCCAATTTTATTGCTTTCTCGTATTTCATGTATATGATGTTGTGGGGTCTATCCCAACATCTATCTTAGTATTGTCAAAGCTTTGTAGACAGTCGAATAGTATGTTTAAGTTCCTTATTCCCATATTTCAAATACTTTGGTATGAGACCCAATTTGGCCATGTTATTATTTCTTTAAGTTGTATTATGAGAGTTTTTTATGATCACTTAAGTCTTACGCTGACTTAAGTAAGTCTGGAGAAGAGTTTTATCAACACCAATAATGGTCGTTAGGTGTCTGCAACGTCCATGGTGTAGGATTACACACCTCTTATGGTGAAGTACATGGTGAAAATCTGTAAAATCATGAAACAATCTTGACGAACGTGTCAATACTTTTTCTTTTCTCCTATTTTCTCGTTTTCTTTTCTCTTCTTGAGCTCTTAAATAAAAACCTAGATGTACACTTGGATTACAAAACTTAACCTAATAAGTTTATACCCCTAAAATATTATAAAAAAGGATTAAATCTTATAGGTTAAAGAAAAGACAAAAATTTCCCGCAGTATCTTCGACTATCTTTCCTTAACCGGAAAAACTAACTTCATAAGACTATATCACTCATCCAAATTCAAAACATACAAAACACGCTGGAATTAGAAATATTATTAAAAAAATATTTCTTAAATTATCGTTAGAACACCCAAATCATCCCCGGCTAGTAGTTATGGTTGTTTGAAGTCGACACAAAACACATAATAAGCATAACTTGTAGAATTTAAGATTTTATTATTTCTATATTAATTCTTTTTGGATATCAAGGTGCTTGAGCTAGTGACCTGAGCTTCATACTTTAATAAATTTTAATTTCGTGGAAAAATATAACTCATTACGAAGAATGGTTATAGTCTTTGTTCAAAGATATTTTTGGGGTGTAACAATATATCTCCCTTGGGATCATTATTCCTCGAATGACGATTGGAGTGGATATAGGTTGGGGTCACTCATACTGATATCTGAGTCTAATGGTTTGCTACTACTATATTAAAGATTAACAAAAATACTGATGTTCGAATTATGTACCTCTCTATAAGGAATCTCATCCCAAAATTGTTACTCTTTAACACCGAATTCATGGTTAGTATTCGAACAACTCCATGGAGTCCTACTAACCCACTTCTTAAGAAGTTCTCCACACTTGACTTGATTTCTCATCTTATCATCTCCCCCATAGATCTAAACCTAACACTTGAATGTTATGGACCTATTCCACATTGAAAACTCAATTATGCTATATAGGTTCACATGTAAAATTATAACTTAATCGGAACGTCATTCGGCAACATACAATCTTCACACACCTCTTAATGTTGTTGTTACTCTTGTGACCTAAACACACTTTACTACCCTTATATAAACGTTAGGGTCTCTCACTTTCATCAGTCATATCTATTGAAGCTAATCACCTCAATTTCTCGAGTAAGTTATGCAAAGTCTTCTAGATGGAATCTGAAGACTAACATCATCACCCTTATATTTCTATTCTTTTGATCATTACACTCATCTCGAATTCAAGATTAAAGTTTATTACTAAACCCAAAGAACGTAATGTTTCCTTGTCTGTTACACTAACTCACAACTACTATGAAAAATCTTAGAATCACCTGTCCAATAGGACCTCATGACTAATCTTCAAGCATCGCCTCTTTGTTTTCATACTTACAAGGATATATAACATTTACCTTCACAACTTTATTACTATTCACACATTCACTACACATTAGTGGTTTATTAGTTTTATAACACTTTGTATATTATGGGTTCTATAAAAAAAAATCCTAGGTTAGATCTATAATCTCATGGATACTCTTTCTCTTCTATTCACCACTTACTTTTGGTCATCAATAACACTATGGAATTTCATCATAACCCCTTTCTAGTTAAGGTACACTCTAACTCATCTTGAATTGCAACTTTTACTCTAACCATAAGGGAAAACTCCTCATTACTAACTTAATACATGCATGACTATAATAAAATAGCCTACCTCATAATGATCTTCCTTCTAGAATTACTAAGCCTCTACATAATTTCCTCTAACTTTGGAACATTCACAACTACTAATCATGATCTAGTAAATCACGCTACCTTTTAAACTTAAAATATTACACAACCTTAAAATGTACTTCATAAAAAGGATCTCATCAGAAATAAGGCTTAAAGAAAAGAGTATAACTCGCTTTCAGCTCAATCGCATGATTCATATGAATATGGGTGCATTCCTTTGAAACTGAACACTTAGGTTACTCTTTTGCTTCTCTAAAACATTCTAGAGTTTCATGATATTCTTAAGACTCTTGCTGTAAAAAATTCATCTATAAGGATCCTTACATTTTACCTTCCAACAACCTCTAGTATGATGGGTAGTCGAATGAATGAATTTGAGAATGCACTAGTTACCGGAGATCTATATGACTTGGTTCTATTGCACGATCAAGAGTTTCAAAGAAGGGATACTTTTATTTAATGTGTGTAGTCCCTCATTTATAAAAGTGGGGACTTCACACATATAAACAAGGTCCTACTTGACACAGCTTCAGAGACGCCCTAGGACATTTTAACTCTATGCCTTGATACCATGTTTTTTACGACCTGATTCTACACCCTTGACGTGGTCGTCGCTCAAAAATAATTTCTGGTCCCCAAGAAAATCCTTATCCTTGCTTACTAAAGGAGGAAGACTTTCTTAAGCATGCAAACGCTTCAAAACTGAAATAAATGTTCTAAAGCTTAAATATAAACTTTAAGTAGAAAAGGAAACTCAGTGTAATATAATAGATACAACTCGCTATAAAAAGGAAATTTAGTCTTTAAAATATTTAGTAAAATGAATAATATATACTTCCCAACTATACTGACTACCTATGAAGCTCTAACTGATAAAGATGGAAATAGGGACAAGACCCACGAGATCTTAACTAACGAAAAAAATGAAATGAAATCCTTCAAAAATAAAGAGGCTCGTCATAGATAATTCAAACTCTCGGATGTATCAAAGATGCTCCAGTTCATGATCCTAAATACTTGTGTCAGCTTCATGAGAAGATGCGGGCTAACTGGCTTAGTACGTAGAATGTACGTGTATGTAAGAGGAACATCGAAAAAATAACATAAGCTTTAATATTGATAAAAAAAGAAACATACTTACCTGTTTCAACATAACTAAACTCAAGGAATACTCAAGGATACCCAAACTACTCAAACACACTCAACTAAAAAGTATTAAAGTATTAGATTCTAAACTCAAAGAATAGATACTCAACACATAGATATGATACTCGACTTGAAATACTCAACTCTGGATACTAAAATAGGCTCATCTTTATAAAGCAGTTCAAAACTGGTGCAATATAAAGAAAAAGCAAAACTATTTAAAACATTATTTCAAATCATAATCATAATGAAAACATAACATGCTTCTTCTCAAAGACCACTTTTGCAATGCATGAATATAGTCCCATACCCCCATTCATACGAAGAATACCCCTTGAGGAACCATGCAATTACTTTTGTGGGAGTTTCTCTAACCGACAACCATCATATGAGAGCTATTGTTATGATAAAATGATCTTCCTCATGCTTTCAACACATCCTATACCCGACCAAAGGTGTAGGACTTTAACTACCCAATAGATCCAATAGTATGACCCTTTTTCTACCCATGGTCTAAAGACGTGAGTTATCTGAACTCATGCTCACCCCTATTTAGGTGCTCAGTACACTCCCAAAATATTCTACCTCTTATGTTTTAAAAACATATTTCTTGTATTATTTTATATTAGTGCTAAAAAACATAGCTCAAAGGCTATCGTGGAAATTTAAGTTTCCGTGCTTGCTTCACTTATAAATCTATTACTCTTTCTTGAAAACATGCCGAGAGCACTTTGGAAATCTCAATATTCATTTTTATTTAAATGTGAAAATTTTATCAAATCTTCGGTAATTCTTAGTGCCCTTATTATTTTGAAAAAAAAAGTATTTTAAACTTTACTTTTTACTGAACTTAAAGCTTAAGTCTTAAAACAAAGTTAAATTTTTTGAAAAATACTTCTCAAAATGTGCTTCATATTGAAATATGGACGTGAACGACTCAATACAAGGTTTTCAGTAACCATAGATCGAACTTTAGAACTTCAAGATATTACTCCTCTCAAATGTACTCAATCGATGGAGTTCATGCGGAAGTTATGGGCATGAGCGACTCAACTAAAGGGTAAAATATCTATACGGAAACCTTGTAAATGACTTTTCTCATTATCTTAATTACTTTATTTTAAATTAGTTCAAATCCATAGTTGATCCTAAATGATTCACAATGGAACTCAAATGTATTCTTGAACTATACTCTTATCTGCCTCTTGAATGTAATTATGAGTTCAAGAGTCATAGTTGATGATTGTAAAGGATATCATGATGCCAAGGTAGACTTATGAATACCTTTTAATTCTTACTTGCTCGAATCTTAAAACAAGTTACTAGAAATTAAAAAAGACTTAAAAAAAATTAAAAATGACCTTCCGAAAATGTTTGAAGGAACTCATACGGCTTATATTTTAGCTCTACCTTTAATGTAAATTATGATTTCAAGGTTATGAATCGTGGAAGAAAATATATATTGATTTTTAGGTGTGTTTTCAAATAGTTGAGTTGAAGAAACGGTTCAAAAACACAGGTTGGGGACATATATGTGAGTCGTAGAAAAAATTTACGCACTAAAGGAACAAATGCTTGGTCAGACTTTCTCTTCCTCGTTTTCTAAGCTACTTCGCGTAGAATCAAATGGTTTATTCCCCAATCACTTGCATTAGATTAATAAATATAGCTACACTATCTACTCAATACACCCCACAACAGACTCAATTTAATCCCTAGAGATCATCAAACGTCCAACACAACAAGATTTACGATGAACATTAGGCGCAACACCTATCAAGAACTCTGATCTTTCAACGTAAAGAATGAATTTGCGCTGAAAATAAAATGATTGGTGTGTAGGTGAAGAAACCCAATACTATAGAATCTTACATACCTTGGCAAAAATCCGGAACAACTTTCAAGATTCTCGATGAACGCTTCAATCCTTTCTCTTTTCTCCTCTGTTCTCTTGTTATTCTTTCTTCTTAAACTCTCAACTAAAATAGGCATTTACTACAATTTTAAAACTGAAGGTTATAAAATTAGGACCCTAAAATATTACTTAGAAGAATTAAATATGATAAGGTAAGGAAAAGACCAAAATCCCGTTTACCTTTTTCTGTTAACTTTCCTTGACTGGAAAACCTAAATTCAAAAGGTTATATATCTCTCATCCAAACTCCAAACTTAGAAAACTAGGTGGTGTTTAAAATATAATTCAAAGATATTTCCTAAAGTATCTAGTAGTACACCTAAATCATTCTAAGTTAGGAGTTAAGTTGTTTGAAGTCAACACAAATTCATACTAATCATAACTTGAGAAATTTCAGATTTTCCTATTTCCAATTTGAATATTTTTTTGATTTCAATTTTCTACATGTAGTGACCTGACCTTAATATTTAAATAAATTTTTAATTTCGTGGAAAAATCTCACTCACTTCGAAGAAATGTTCAATTCTTAGTTCAAATATTTTCTCGAATGTTACATACCTGAAGGCCTTGGGGCTAGATTAGACAAATATACTTTTAATGGTATATATTCAGTGGATACGACTTCCTTCTGCTTTTGGATTACTGATCCTTAAGATACACAGTCTCGATTCAGGGAATATTAGTTGAGGAAGTTTAAGTTATTTACACATCCTTCTTGGCCTCTTTAGGTACCCTAGCATGTCGACATAGATCGTTGATCAATATTGGCGGCATAAGTGAGGTCAGGCAGTGTTTTCAGTTCATAAGAATTTCTGAAGCAATAGTCCTCCGCATATTATGATGTATTTTATAAGTAACGAAACCTAAACAAGTTTTGTTTGGCATGTCGAAGGATAGATTAATTTTTGGATGGTATGATTGTGCAGGTAATGAAACAAAACCAATACCAAGATACTACGTTGAGGTCTTTCTTTTCAATAACAGCACATGCCTTTAGCCACATCGGAGTTTCGTCTATGATAAATGGTGCTTAAAAATTCTTCATGCTTCCTAGATTTTAAGTACAGATCATGTGTCTGTAAGCATCATCAATGTCCTCCAGACAATCTAAAATATCATCAATAATGATGTGGTGACACTCACCATTTTTTCCCTCAAAAACTAGAGAGAACTAGTTTTATTGCAACTACTTGTTTCTTTCTTTGTGGTATAAAGTTTCTATAGGAAGCGTAAAATTCCTAAACCCAATTTTGAATATTCGGGACACGGGGCTCAGTGAAAATCTAGAAGTCATGATACTATACATAACTCATAATTTTTGGGTACCCATCAATTATTCCATTAGTGGACACATATTTTTCTTTGATAATACTCGTTACTCCTTTGGTTTTCAATCTATTCATAGACATGAGAGAAGGACGTAACATCTCTTAAATTGAAATAGCTAGAAGAAGCTAAGAAATGAAAAATATTTATTGTTGGAAAGAAAGGAAAAAATCAGGAATATTGCCTTAGTTAAGAAGTGAATTCTGTCAAATTTTCAAACGGTCATAACTTCTAGCTTCTGATGAGTTAGAGGTAGTTGTTGATATGGTTGGAGATACCTTGAAGATATCTTTCCAACGCCAACAAATTTTTGCATTTTTTATTTCGTTTGAGGGAAATATGTTTATCATAAATTGGGCTATTGCAGTCCGATTGTCCAAATTTGGATTAATGAAAGGGAAAAATAGTTTTTTCGCTAATTAATTTCCTTTTTCATCTTTAGGTGTTATTTGGAGTAAAAACAAGTTCTAACTCATTTTTGGAAAATCAAAATTACGCTTAGGGCTTGGAGAAATAAGAGAGAAAAGAAGGAAAATGAGAGAAGTCAAGGATTCATAAAGAAAATTTTATGATTTGTGAGTGGAGTTCGTCGGGTGTGATTACTATCAAGGTATGTGAGATATTTTATTGTTTGATTACTTCATCCACAAACAACCTTGTGTCAATTAAGTTGTTTTGAGTTTTTTTACTAAAAAAAAATTTGTTTCAATTCAGAGGTTAACACTCTAAGATTCATCTACAAACATGAGATCATGAACCTTATATCCATAATCAAATACAAAAAGTTAAGATTAAAGTCAAAAAAGTCAAGAGTTAAGTCTAGAAGTTAAGAAGTAAGCCAAAGCGAGGTTTCTTCAAGTTTCAAGAGTCTTTAATAAATGTTTTAATTTCCTTTTAACATTCAAGTTTCATGATAAGTCAAGAGGAAATAGTTGAAGTTCTTAATTCAAAGAAATATAAGAAAACTAATTTTTCCCTTATAGATGATTTAATATTCTAGTTTCAAGATATATAAAGAGTAAAAAGTCGATCTCATTTATCAAAAGTTATTAGGGATTTATGTATTTCTGAAGAAGCTGATTAAATGCTTTTACATTTAACCAAGAAAAGGGAACACATATTCCAAAAGACCTTTTTGGATAAAAATAGAGTAATTATATCAAACTAAAGGAAGAAGTTTCTTTAAATGTATGAGCTAAAGTATATTTTGGGTGTTTTATTGAGAACAAATGCGGGGATGAGAGATAATATTAACTCAAATCTCCATTAAAATTATGTATCCATCATGAGTATTAACGGATCATATTTTTTTGGTTGATCATGTAAGTTAATCTAGTGGATCAACTAAGTTAAGTAGTTTTATCTGAATAAAAAGTATATGATAGTTCTTACAGCGTGAGAAGGATGATGTATCACCACTTAGGCTCACAGTGTTGGTTGTCGGTTAGACTATCTCCAACATAAACTATATAACTTCATAGATAAGTAAAGTTATGTTTGTTATTGCATTTTATTTATTAAACTAAGTGCTATCAATATTTTATAAGATTTTATAAATTATGTGTTTTATGGCTGTATATTTAGTCAAGTTATTCATGAGTTGAGAAGAGCTAAGGTAAGTGTTCTTTCTTATTATTTTAAAGTTTATGTTTTTGTTAGCATTCCGAATCGCATAATCATACATTGAACGTAAACTTTCCCACATCGTATCATGATGCAGACGCAGGTAAACAGGATCAACATGATCCAGTGCCTTGTGAAATGAGTTGAGCATTCAAAGTCAATAGTGAGCCTCATTTAATTTCGGAGGACCCTTTTATATTCACTTATTATTATTTCTTTTATAGGATATTATGGGGTCCGTCCCAATATCCATCTTTGTATTATAGAGGCTTCATTGATAATCAAACAGTTAGTATTACGTTTCTCATATTTGAATTGAAAGTATTTTGTTGTGTGACATAAGTTACCATCTTTTGTCAAATTATATTTTCTTTAAAGTTATATCATTAGATTGTTTTATTGAGTTAAATATTCTTCTAATTTAAGTAAACCATACCAAAGGGACCTCTTGGGGCCAGCAGTGGTCATCGAGTGTTGGCCACGTCTAGGGTGTAGGCTCGGGCATGAAAATTTTATATCATAGCATAGAGGTCAAGAGTTATAGGGAGTCAATCAAGTTGTATCTGTACAGTCCTAGTTATCGGTTTGAATTGCGCCGCATTTATAAATAGCAGGCTAGAACATTTGCGTATTTCTCACTTCTTTCTTTCTACTTTTGTGATTAGAGTTTATCTTCAAAAGTTTCTTTTTAATTTGTACTTGTGCAAGTTTTCAGATAACCATGCCTCCCTGAAGAGTAGTAAGGGGTCGTCCCTCTAGGAGGGATGTCAAGAAGCTAGAGGTACCTAATGCACCAAACGTGCAACCTCAAGAAGAAGTTGTGAATGTTTAATTCTTTGAGATATCAAGATGTTGAGTCTAGTTGTGAATAATCCGGTTGGGCTACAAAGAGGAGTTCTATATGAAGAGCATGATACCTCTAGGATTTGTCATATTTATTGAGTTCACACTCCCACATTAACGGGTTCAATCACTCTTTAGGATTTGGAGAATTTTGTATAATAGATAAAGAAGGTTTTTTATGTTATGCATGTTTTTTGATTCAAAAAGAGTTGAGTTACCTGAACACAAACTCAAGACTACATGTAGGACTTGGTTCGGTCAGTGGAAGGAGGGAAGGGATGAGCATGCACTACATTTAAGTTGGCCCTGCTTTGAAGAGGCTTTCTAGGGGAATTTATTACTCCAAGAGTTGAAAGAGTGTAAGGTAAAATAGTTTCATACACTGAAACAAAGATTCTTTGAGTGTGCATGAGTATAGGATGAAATTCACCTAACTCTCCTGGTCTGCTCCAGAAATTACTTAGGACAGGAGGAGCATAATGAGCTTATTTGTTGCTGGCTTGGGTTGTGCATTAAGAAAGAGGTAAGGGTTGTGATGATGATAGAGGACATAGACATATCAATTTTGATGTTTATGTGAAGAAGGTTGAAGAGGAGAAGTTGAGTGACAAAAAAAAGTATAAGAGCAAAAAAAGCTAAGAATGAGTATGAGTTTACATAGCATAAATGTGGTATGAATCGACCACATTTTCATAAACAAAAGGGGACTGCACCATTGTTTTCTAGTGCAACTGCACTCAGAAACAAATGTGAGCACCATGTCAAGAATTCGCACAACATCAGAGCTAGACTTGCACAGTCTCAAGGATGTGTGACACAAAGAGATATTTTGCTCTTGCATGTGCCAAATGTGGTAGAACCCACCATGATGGGTTGAACCTAGAGGAGCTCTTCCACCAGAGTGGGTTGAATGTAAAGGAGCTCCTTTGGGTACTTGGGGAGGGGAAAACCGCCTCTATGCGATCACTATTGCCACGAGTTAGAGAACTCTCCTGATGTTGTCACTAGTATGATCAAAGTCTTTTCTTTTGGTTTTTATACATTGCTAGACGCAGGGCCAAGTTTGTCTTTTATAACTTCTTATGTGGAAAATAAGTTCGAATTTTTTCATGAGAACCTATATAAACCTTTCTATGTTTCTACACCTGTTCTGTGTGTATTCTAGAATAAATAGTCTAGTGATTGTCTAGTATCCATCAATCACAAGTACACCATGGCTGACCTAGTGGAGTTAGAAATGGTAGATCTTGATGTCTTTCTAGGTATGGAGTGGCTTCGTCCATGTTATGCACCAATAGATTGTAGAACACAACTCGTCAAGATTCAACTTCCTAATGAGCAAGTTATAGAGTGGATTTGAAGTTCAGCAGTGCCCAAGGGTCGTTTCATTTTATACCCTAAGGCGAGGAAGTTACTTTCAAAGGTTTGTATCTATCACTTAGTCCGGGTTAATAAGTCATGTTCTGAGGTGCCTTCCCTTCTGTTAGTTCCTACAGTAAAAGTGTTTCCAGAAGTCTTTCTTGATTATCTACCCAGAGTCCTTCCTAAGAATGAAAAATAATTAGACATAGAAATTATTCAAGATACTCTTCCTATCTCGAATCTTCCATATAGAATGGAACCAACACAGTTGAAACAATTGAAAGAACAGTTCAAAGATTTGTTGGAAAAGGGTTTAATTCGACCAAGTGTCTCACCTTGGGGGATCTCTAGTCTTGTTTGTTATGAAGAAGGATGGTTCCCTTAGGATGTCTATATATTATGGTCAATTGAACAATATTATCTCCAACAATAACTATCCTCTTTCAAGGATAGATGATCTATTTGATCAAGTTAAAGGTGCCACCTTTTTTTCATAAATAGACCTCAGATATGGATTACATTAGTTTAAAATTAGGAGAAGTGCCGTTGTGAAGACAACTTTTAGTACATGATATTTGCATTATGAGTTTTTGGTCATGTCGTTTGTGTTGACCAATACGCCAACTATATTGATAGATATTATTAATAGAGTCTTCAAACCTTGTTTAGATATGTTAGTTAATATCTTCATTGATGACATATTGATATATTCAAGGAACAAAGAAGATCACACTAGTTATTCAAAGATAGTTGAGTGATAAAAAATATTATAAGAGCAAAAAAGCTAAGAATGAGTATGAGTTTACACAACATAAATGTGGTATGAATCGACCACATTTTCATAAACAAAAGGGGTCTGCACCATCGTTTGCTAGTGCACCTGCACTCAGAAACAAAGGTGAGCACCATGTAAAGAATTCACATAACTTCAGAGCTAGACTTGCATAGTCTCAAGGATGTGTAACACAAAAAGGTAGTTTGCTCTTGCATGTGCCAAGTGTGGTAGAACCTACCAAGATGGGTTGAACCTAGAGGACTTCTTCCACCAGACTGGGTTGAATGTAGAGGAACTACCTTGGTTACTTGTGGAGGGGCAAACCGCCTCTATGCGATCACTATTGCCAAGAGTAAGAAACTCTTCTGATGTTTTCGCTGGTATGATCAAAGTCTTTACTTTTGATTTTTATACTTTTCTAGACGCAGGTCCAAGTTTGTCTCTTATAACTCCTTATGTCGCAAATAAGTTCAAATTTTTTCTTGAGAAGCTATATAAACCTTTCTATGTTTCTACACCCGTTCGGTGTTTATTCTAGAATAAATAGTCTAGTGATTGTGTAGTATGCATCAATCACAAGAACACCATGGCTGACCTAGTGGTGTTAGAAATGGTAGATTTTGATGTCATTCTAGGTACAGAGTGACTTCATGCGTGTTATGCATCAATAGATTGTGGAACTCAAGTTGTCAAGATTCCAATTCCTAATGAGCAAGTTATGGAGTAGAGTTGAAGTTCAGCAGTGCCTAAGGGTCGTTTCATTTCATACCTTAAGGCGAGGAAGTTAGTTCAAAGGTTTGTATCTATCACTTAGTCCAAGTTAATAAGTCAAATTCTGAGATGCCTTCTTTTCAATCAATTTCTACAGTAAAAGCGTTTCCAGAAGTCTTTCTTGATTATCTACCCAGAGTCCTTCCTTATAATGAAAAATAATTTGACATTGAAATTATTCGAGATAATCTTCCTATCTCAATTCTTCCATATAGAATGGAACCAGCAAAGTTGAAAAAATTGAAAGAACAATTCGAAGATCTGTTGGAAAAGGGTTTTATTAGACCAAGTTTCTCACCTTGGGAATCTCTAGTCTTGTTTGTGATGAAGAAGGATGGTTCCCTTAGGATGTGTATATATTATGGACAATTGAACAAGATTACCGCCAAGAATAACTATCCTCATTCAAGGATAGATGATCTATTTGTTCAAGTTAAGGGTGCCACCTATTTTTCATAAATAGACCTTAGATATGGATTACATTAGTTTAAAATTAGGGGAAGTGCCTTTGTGAAGACAACTTTTAGTACAAGATATATGCATTATGAATTTTTGTTCATGTCGTTTTTGTTGACCAATACGCCAACTATATGATAGATCTTATTAATAGAGTCTTCAAACCATATTTAGATATGCTTGTTATCATCTTCATTGATGACATACTGATATATTCAAGGAACAAAGAAGATCACGCAAGTTATTCTAAGATAGTCTTGCAAACATTGAATGATCAAGAGTTGTAAGAAAAATTCTGAAAGTGTGAGTTTTGCCTTAAGTATGTGGCATTCATGGGTCACATAGTTTCAGGTGATTGGATTCGAGTTGATACCCAAATGATAGAATCATTTTGAAGTTGTCCTAGACCAACTTTGCAAACTGATGTTAGGAGTTTTTTTCGTATGGCTTGCAGCTATTGAAAGATTGTTGAGGGGTTTTTCATCAGTTTTCATCTCGTTTGACCAAGTTTTCATAGAAAATAGTCAAGTTTCAATGATTTGAAGCTTGTGAGAAAGGCATTCAGGAGTTGAAGTTGAGGTTGACAACTTCCACAATGTTGACCTTACCAGAAGGTACTCAAGGTTTTGTGGTTTTTTATTATGCATCTAGAGTTTGTTTAGGCTACACGTTAATGCAAAATGGAAAGGTTATAGCTTATGCCTCCAGCCAACTGAATCTTAATGAGAAGAATTATCAAAATCATGACTTACAATTGGTCGCGGTATTTTTTGCTTTCAACATTTGACAAAACTAGTTCTATTGTGTTCATGTGGACATATTCACTGATAACAAGATCTTACAATATGTGTTACCAAGAAAGAGCTCCATCTAAGCTAGAGGACGTGGTCAGAACTACTCAAGGATCATTACATGAGTATTTTTTTTAACCAAGGTAAGGCAAATGTGGTTGCTCATGCTGTAAGGAGGTTATGTATGGGGAGTACCTCCCATGTTGAAGAAGAAAACAAGGATTTGGCCAAAGATGTGCACACACTTACACGCCTAGGATTTGGACCTATGAATTCCATATAAGGAGAAATAGTGGTGACAAATGGGACTAAATAATCACTCGTGTGAAATGTGCAAGAAAAAAAAAAGACCAAGAGCCCATTTTGCTTTATTTGAAGGGAAATGTTCATAAGCAAAGACTATTATATTTTGAACAATGGAGAGATGGTTTGCTGAAGTATCAAGGTAGATTCTGTGTATCTACAGTGGATGTTATCCAAGAGAGTATCACAGAAGAATTTCATAGCTCTAGATAATCCATTCATCTAGGTGAAACAAGAATTTATAACAATTTGAGAGAAATATACTGGTTGGAAGGTATGAAAAAGCGCATTGCTAAGTTTTTTCCCAAGTTCTCAAATTTCAAGCAACTTATAGTAGAATACAAATGTATTGACGTTTGGCTCACAATATAGCACTTTTAGAATGGAAGTTGGGGAGTATTAACATGGATTTCATCTTTCTCTTTCCTAGGTCTCCAAGCAACATAATTTCTTTGGATGATTGGCGACAAAATGACAAAATCAGCAAACTTTCTTCAAGTAAAGACAACCTACTCGGCAGAGGAATATGAAAAATTATACATTTAGGAAGTTCTGATACTTCAGGGAGTCCCAGTATCGATCATCATCTCAAATAGAGGTGCACAATTTACTACAGAGTATAGGAAATCATTATAGAAAGGTTTGAGTTAAAATGTGAGCTTAAACACTACTTTTCATTTTAAAACAAATGGTCAAGATCAATTTACTCTTAAGACCTTAGAAGATATGTTGAGGGCATTCATGATTGATTTCAAGGGTAATTGGGATGATAATTTACCTCTCTTTGAGTTCGCTTACAACGATAGATATCATACGAGCATCTTAATGACTCCACATAAAGTTATTTATAAGAGGAGAGATAGATCTCCTATTTGGTTGTTCGAAGTTAGTGAATCAAGGGTTATAGGACCAGATCTAGTTCACCAAGATATGTAAAAGCTTAAGGTTATTCATAAGAGATTGAAAATGGCAGAGAGTTGTCAAAAATCATCCACAGATGATATAGGAGAAGGCCATTGCTGTTCAAAGTCGATGATTGGGTCTATCTTAAAGTTTCACCCATGAAGTGTGTTATGAGGTTTGGTTAGAAGGGGAACTTAGTTCCCAATATATTGTACATTAAAGAATATCCAAGATAATTGACAACGTAGCATATGAGTTGGACTCACCACATGAGTTAGAAGAGGTTTACAAAATAGTACATGTTCCTTCTCTAGAAGGTTCATGGGTGATACTTAATTGATAATTCCAATAGATTTCCTATCGGATGGAAGATAACTTGTCTTATGAGGACATTCCGGTGAAAATCCTAGATCGCCAAGTTTGCAAATCGTTAACTAAAGAGGTAGCATATGTCCAGGTCCTTTAGAGGAAAAAACTCATTGAAGAAGCTACCTGGGATATGAAAAAAATATATCCACTTAACTTTGAATACAATGTAGACGCAAATAATGGTACTAATTCTCTACTTAGTACTACATAAAGTATGAGTAATCATGTTTTTGCTTGATTTTGATTGTTGAGTGTTGACCTTGAGGTTAATATTCTTAGCATAGTGAAATAAATCTCATTAGAGGACTAATGTTTCAAGAGGAGATATTGTAATATCTTTCAATTTGAAATAATTAGGAATACGGTAAGAACTTTAAATATTCATTTTATAAAGAAAGGGAAAATCAAGAAAAATTCCTACGTTAGGATGTGAGTTTTGTCGATTTTCAAATGGCCATAACTTCTATCTCATGAACATTTAGAGCTAGTTCTTTATATGGTTGGAAAGCCCTTGAAGATATAATTCCAATTCTTCCATGTTTGCGCATTATCGATATAGTATGACGAAGAAATGCCTATCGGATATTGGACTGTTGTAGTAATGAACATCTAAATTCGGATTTAAGAAAGGCAAACTAGTATAATAACCTATTTCATTTTTACGGGTTATTTGGGGTTAAAAAAAGTTTTAACTAAGTTTTAGAAAATCAAAATCACGCTTAGGGCTTGGATAAGAGAGAAAAGAAGAATGATAAGCAGAGAGATCAAGGATTTGTGAAGATTACCACAACTTTTAGGTAGAGTTCGTTAGAGTGATACCTATCAAGGTATGTAAGATAGTGTCATTTTGGGTTAGTTAATCCACAAACGAAATAGTTTACATTCATTGATTTTGAGTTGTTTAAATGTACAAAAGTGAAGTTATTGAAGAACATTGTCGAATTCTTGTTGGTTGATTTGTTGAATTCCTAATGTTTATTGGATTCATTTTTTTCTGTGTTGTTTTTATAGTTTAACCTCTTAGGTATTGTGGTTACTAATTATACTAAGTGTTTTGGGAAAGAACTACGGATGTTATATGTCTTTAGAGATGGAAAACAAAGGATAAATGTCGAAACTTTTTAGGGCAAGGCTTGGGGAGTTGCGCCAGAAAACATCCTCTAAGCATTGGCCTCTAGTGCGCCGCGCCAGCAAGGATGCCACAAAATTTTCTCTTATGTTTGAGGGATGGCGCCCCGTGACTCTCAGAATGCTAGGGATGCGAGTTCTAGCCATTCTTTCCCGATCTTTTCGCATTAATTCCTAAGTGATGTACCTATGATCCCTAATTTATTCTTACAGTCTAAGTTAAATCTAAACATCATAAAATCATCAATATAATGACATTATGAACCTTGAATCCATAATCCAATTCAAGGAAAGTTAAAATCAAAGTTAAAAAAGTTAATAGTTAAGTCTAGAAGTTAAGTAGTAAGCCAAAGCAAAGTTTCTTGAATTGTCAACAGTCTTTAATAAACTTCTTGAATTTATTTTGAGACTCATGATTCAACTTAAGTCAATAGTGAAACATTTAAGTTCTTCCTTCAATGAAATATAAGAGAAGTATTATTCCCTAAGAGTTTAGTTAAGACTCAAGTTTAAAGCTATGTAATGAGTAAAGAGTTGAGTTCATTTCTCAAAAGTTAATAGGGAACTATGTATTTCCAATGATGTTTATAAATGTTATTAGATTTAAGGCATAAAAGTGAATACTAATTCCAAAATAGTCTTTGGGCTAAGTATTTCATAATTATCTAAAACTAAAGGAAGAAGTTGTTTTAAAAATATGAGTTAAATTATATTTTTGGAGTATTTAGCATTCCTGTGGGGATGAGAGCTTATATAACTCAAGTCTCCATGAAAACCATGTAACCATTGTGGGTATTAACGGGTCATACTTTTAAGATTATCACATAAATTAAGTTAGTGGATCCACTATATTAAGTAGTTTGATTGAACAACAAAGTATGAGACAATTCAGGAAGCGTGGGCTATACATTGTAATATTACTTAGGCTCATAATAGTTGTTGTCAATTAGAGAATCTCCTATAGAATGTATATTGCTTCATATATAAGTAAGTTAAGTTTGTTATTGCATTATCTGTACCAAACTAAGTGTTTTCATTGTTTTATATGCTTTTATATATTGGATGTGTTTAATTGCTTTATAAGTAGTCAAGTTATTTATGAGTTGAGAAGAGCCAACATAAGTGTTCTTTCTTACTCTAATCAAGCTTAAATTTTTGTTACCAGTCCAAATCTTATAAAATACATTCAATGTACTGATTTGAGTTCGCCTGCATCATTTCATGATGCAGACACAAGTAAACAAGATCAACATCATCGAGTGCCACATTGATCACATTGAGCAATAAGAGTGAGTGGTGAGTCTCCTTACATTTCGGAGGACGCTTTTATATAAACAAGTTTTGTATTTCTTTTAGGATGTTGTGGGGTATGTCCCATCATCCATTTTATTATTATAGAGGCTTCATAGACAGTGAATCATTTAGTATTGAGCCTCTCATAAATAGATTACATGTATTTGGTTGTGAGACTTACGTTGCCAACTTTGTCAAATTATATTATCTTTTAAGTTATACAATAAAACTATTTTATTCAGTTAAGTCTTCCACTGAGCTAAGTAAGTCATGTCAAGGTTCCGCTCGTGGCCAGAAATTGTCTTCGAGTACTGGCCACGTCCAGGGTGTAGGCTCGTGGCATGATAGAGTTCCCTTAACTTTCAGTGCTTGAACCACTGCTTGTTATGGTAGTAGTTCTGTCCATCGGATATTATCTTTTAATTTTTATCAAACTCAATATTATGAGGTTCTAAAATCTCACCCTCACTCCCAGAGGTGGTGAAGTGGGTATCATAGATGTCATTACCGTCAAAGCTCGTTCATAGGTTTCTTCTAGGCCTTTTCTAGAAAACATTGGGAAGAAGTAAAAACAATTTTGGATAAATTCACAAGTAAGAAAGTGCATAAGAAAATAATGAAATCGATGGGTGGTTCACCCAATTTCATAGGCTAGCATGATGGAGAAAACAAATGTTCAATCGCAAAAGTCCAAATAAGACAGAGACGAGGAGAACAATAGGTCAGTCACTGACATCAATTGGCGAGCATAGATTAATTCATAAAAATTTATGGTGCCCAATAACTCACAAGTGTACATAAAGGGTGATCCAACATACATTCGGTGAGTCACCGAACGCTTTTGGTAATTCCATGTTTTTTGCAAAAAATTAAAGATTTACCATAAAATTTATGGTTATGTGGGGGTATTTTTAACCGACCGCCGAGTGAAACGGTGAGCTCGACCTAGTTCGCCGAATTACTTTTCTTGCCCCATCCTTAATAACATTATTGAAGTCAACACCGCCACCCCCAAAAATAAAATTAAACCATGCACATACCAAATTATTGTACGATCCATTACAATATATGCCTAAGTGTAATTAGACTTCTCCTGATTCAGAATCATTGACAAGTAAGAACAACTAAATTGACTTGTTTTCATTTTATGCACAAATTAGCAAGATCTCAATAACAATAACTAACCTTTAGAGTTTATTTAGTCATGAATGTGGCGATAGGCGACATACTATTACATATCTAAGCACTAATTAATAAGCTAAAATACTTACTAGGTGTGAAAATACATATTTGGGTCAAATTGAAAGAAGGTGATTATTAGAGATACGAACGGTGATTTTCAATGAGTTCACCAATGTAGTCCATGACTCTCCATATTTCACCCGTTGCTCGCCTATTGTTACAGACTCTAATGCCAGAATTTATTGAATCTAAGAACGATATGGGTCGACCTCATTGAACTACTCGATGATTTGCTGATGGTACTTATGTACCCGATCCGGCATTATTCATCTACTTTTCATGCACAATCCTACATAATCACAAAACCATTTCATAAAAAAAAATATTTAAGGGTTTTGGGTTGCCTAACAAAACGCCTTTGTTAACGTTGTGGAACGACGTAACTTAGCACTTATAATAGAATGGTGGGGTTTGCCAAAATGTCATCAGGAAACCCTTTTTTAATAATCCTGATAGATCTCTTTCAACGCCTGGTACATTGGGGATCCTAGTAGTTTAATGAGCCTAGCATCGGAGGTTGTCATCTACTACAAAAACAACACATTCTCCCTGAGCTCGTGTAGTTCCCTGTGATGATCATTAGATTTCTGGAGTAAAAGCGTTAGAATTTACTTGATCTATTAATCCTCCTTGTTCTTAATTTTCTATTATTTATATGGTGTAATGTAGCGCCCTTTCTTGTTTCACTGGACTTCAAGATCCTCAATTTTCTTTGTTAGCTTATCAGAAATGGGTACAAGGACCACTAAGTTGAAGACTCTCTTTTTTAGTTCCTAATCATGATCAGTCAAATCGTCTGGCAATTTGGCTGCTATATCATAGTGATGTCGTACTAAACTACTGAAGGCAATTTAATCAGCAATTATTCACTTTACACAAACAAGACTGATATAATTACCAGAGGATGACTATGTTGGGGATTCCATGATAAGGGTATTGACCATGGATTTCTGTGAACATCAGACATTCCACATGAAGTTGTTCGCCTTCTAATAGACTAAATTTTTTGATATTATCTTGGAACATCATCATTTTTACTGGAGGAAACTCCATTTTTCTTTCACGCAATGCACAACATATTCACCTTAACCAACAACTCAATGAAAAACATGACTAAAAGTAAAGTTAGCAAGCTACAACTAAGAGGAAAATTACTATTTAACAACATATTCTTACATGAAACCGTACCTCCGAAGCGAGGCTATTTTAAAATTTTTTTATCAAGGAAACTACTTCCAATACAAGTGTATACGATCAGTGAATAGTGTAATAACCCAATCAAGGGTTTGGGTCGAGTCCCAAGGAAGTGGTTTTGCGAATTAATAAAAAAGAAAATTTATTTCTATTAGTCATAATTAAAAACATTATCGATTGAATTTATAATAAATCAAAGTGGGTGATTAAAAATATTCAAACATCGAATGATGGTTTTGTAGCAACTAAGAAAAAGCCACAAAAATACGTTGAGTACTAGTATATGATAGTGGAATCTTTGGATGTTATAGTAATAAGGTATAAACAAGATTATTGAGTACATATTGTTGATAGAAAACTCATAGAATAATTATGTCCTGGATAGGGGGATATGCTTTCTATGAAACAACTTACCCTTTTCAAATGGGTTTCTCTTGAACAACCGGTTGCCACATAAAGAATAGCCTCCGCCTTAGAGAACTCACACACTCGAGCTGTGTATGAGAATGAGACTAGGGTTTATTCACTAGAGCTAAACCTTATGTCAACCCACTTCTACCGTCCAGCAATATACTTGTCTTAGTTTTACGACTTCTCTCTTAAGCATTGACAAATATATTAAAATTAATTTTCAACTATAAATTCATTTAATTATCCACAACTGCTAAACGAAAACATAATTAAATTATCAGCAATCCAGACCCAACAACTAATCTACCCATACTTAAAAGATCACACCCCAAGAATTGGGGGATTTATTAGACATGAAGAAGAGATAGAAATGTATATCTAAATGATTTTGAATTCAAATGGGTATTCAGATTTGAGTTTTGATACAATCTAAAAATTCAGAATCCAAGAAACCGAAGACAAAATACTTGAAGATGAAACATTTAAATCTTTAAGTTCTTCAAAACCCTTTCAATGTTAGAAACCAGAAAATAAATGACAGAATTCTCAAATGAAAATTCTATATTGTAATTCTCATGATGATGGTTAAATAAAAACTTCATATAGTACTTGGATTTTCAGAAAGTGTGTTGGGAAAGAGCCATTCAGTTTATTTAGTTGGGATCGCTGATCCAGTCAGCGATCCACCCTCTGTGAAACTTCATTGCATTAAATATCTTTGCATCCAAGATAATTGGGCAATATAATAATTATATGGAACTACCCGGCGATATGCCGACTGCTCGTTTTCATCACTTATTTGATCCTTTCCTTCGGATATAAGAACAATGGAACAAGCTGCGAGGATAAGCATTTTTCGTGATTTTCCTAACTAATTAATATATTCTCATATCTTATTTCTTCATTCTTTCAGCTACTTTTGTTCCTTATTGTTGCGTAATGTCCATTCTTTCCTTCAAACTTCAAATATCTTAAAAATAATTGTTTTCATCAGATATTGAGATAAAAGATACATTTTAGTACACTAATTCTATTAGAATGTTATTCTGAATGAGTCTAATTTATCAATTAATCACTAATCCAAAATTGAAGTTAACTAGTCTAGAGACAAAGTCGACTAGCCTAATCGAAAAGACAGACATGGAGACACAACACTAGCTATACAAATGGCTTCATTATGGGTAAACCTACTGACTCAATACTGACTAGAGCTTCATTAACATAGAGAACATTTATTGCACTTGTGTCTCAACTTGAACCAAAACGTATAATTAGGGCAATGGAGGGGAATCTTGGAGAAAAACAATGAAATAATAACTTGACCAGTTTGAAAGAAGAAGGGAAGTTGTTGATTACAATGAAACTTTTTATTTGGTAGCAAGGTTAGAATCCAACAATAAGGTTCTAAAAAAGTCATTTTCTAGTTCTTTTTAAATATCTCTCTCCCCAGGACATGCAACTCTTCTAGGGAATTGAGAAAATGAATAATTTGTGCGGTCTTGAGCTTTTTACTGAAATTGTTTGTCATTTCAATGCAAATATCTATATCAGTTTGAAACCGTGGTAATGGGGAGTCGTATCATTTAGGTGGGTTGTATGTTTTAGCATATCCCTCGATAAGTATCTGACTTCTAAATATAATACTTTTTATAACATAATCTTATGGGGATTTATGTTTTGAGGTGGAGGAGTAGTTAAGAGCTGTGATTGTTTGGGTATTATGAATGTGTGTTGGTTTGTTAAAATCCACTCTTAATTTTACAGACTATTGACATAAAATTTTACCATGGTTATATGAGAACGATTTATCCAGATGTTGTGACAAAGTCCTTGATAATATGTTGCAAACATGTTTGCAATAAACTTTCCGGGTTAATGAGAATCACTTTTGTTGTTTGTTAAGTTTACACAAAAAAATAATTATCAGTTGAGTGTTGAGATGAATTCATTAAGTATTTGTAAGGGAGGATGTGGAAGTATTCAAATTTTTTGTTTCAGGTTTGATATGATAGGGGTAATAAGCTTCAATAAAAAGGGCATGTAAGACAAGTATCCCTAGTAATTCGATGACTAAGATGCTACTCTACCCTTACTTTAGATAGTCTTATCCTCATTGATCACTCTAGAATGAGTGATGGGTAAATTGGTATATTTTGTAATGACCTGATTCTGTTGTAAGGGAAAAGTCAATGAAGAAATAAGTAGTGCCACAAAACAATTTTGTAGTACCGTGGAATTTCCCAGCCTAGGTAAAATTTTAACTAAAATAGAGTCATTATAAGGAGAGGTTAATGTGATAATTGATAAGATATATAATTTTTATGTTGACCACATGAGTAGATATCAAAGACGTCAAGGAACCCGTACAACTTTACATAATCAAATTTTGGAGAGTACATCTCCAAAAAATGATCTTAGTGTGAACGCGTAACAGTTTTTAATAAGCCCCTAAAAAACATTGTTTGGCACTTTTAAGTATTTAGAACAAAGAACATGACCCGAGGCAACTCCTTCACCTCTTTTAAAAAATTTTGACGCTAAAGGTATAATTTTAACACCCAAAATCTATTTTTTGATCCGTAATATGTTATCTAATTGGTCATTATTGATGGGGGAGGGTTTCGAGCTATAATTTATGGTGAAAAAGCTCTAAATTGGGTATAATAATCTTCTATTTGGTCTAGGGTTATTGGGTTTCTTATAATAAAGATAATAAGACATTCGATTATTGATCCTTGCATATAAATTGTTTTTTGTTTATCTTGAACAAGCAGAAAGAATCTTGATAGGGAAGATTCAAATGCCTTTGGGGATTTAAGCTTTTGTTCAAGGTAGATGATTGTTGTCATTTTATGAGATGAATTTTCAAACATATGACTTAGAATCGGTGTTGTTAGTTTTTGCATCGAAGATATGACGACATTACTTTTATGGTGTTCATGTTGACATATTTACTTAACAGAAGAGCTTACGATATGTGTTTACCAAGAAAGAGCTCAATCTAAGGCAGATGAGGTGGTCAGAACTACTCTAGGATTATGAAAATAGTATTCTTTACCACTAAGGTAAGGATAATGTGGTTGTTGATGGTTTAAGTAGGCTATGTATTGGTAGAACCACCCATGTTGACGAAGAAAAAAAAGAGTTAGCCAGAGATGTTCACAAACTTTCATATCTAGGATTCTGACCTATGGATTTCATAGAAAGAGATAAAGTGGTGGAAAATGGGGCTGAATCATCACTAGTGTCAAAGGTTAAACAAAAACAAGACCAAGACCCCATTTTTATTTATTTGAAGGGAAATGTTCATAAGCAAAGAGTATTAGATTTTGAACATGGGGGAGATGGTGCGTTGAAGTATCAAGGTATATTGTGTAGACCTATGGTGGGTGTTGTAAGATCCAGAAAATTAATTAGGTGAACTAGAGCCTAACATTTTTTATCATTAGTGTCTTAGGTCCTAAATGGTATATAATGTTGTATTGAGGAGGTGTCTAAGAGTTCCGTTTATTTGGAAGTGAAACGTCAAGGGACGACCAAGACGTTTGACGAGTAAGTCACCTCTGTGCCTCATTTGTGTTTTTATGTGTTTATGTATGATTCATGATGTTATAAGGTCTTTAGATGAGATATTATTGTGTAGGTATGCAGTGTGTCAAGTTTCCTAAAGTTTGGAGTTCAAACGTCAAAGAACGTCCATGGCATTCGAAAGTTTTACTTTGAAACGACCATGTGTGTCTATGCTTTTTTTTTCAAGTTTTACGTGTTTGTTTTGGTTGAAATTCATGTGAGAGGTGTTAAAATCATGTATAAACAATTTTGGGTTTGAAGTGAAGGAGATTTGGCAAGGCTTGTGATCTTAATCCTTTACTTCATTTATTGTTACTTGTGCTTAAGTGATGATGTTGTATTGAAGTCTACCTTATATTAATATTGATAGGATTGGTATGATGTTGAATGGAAATGTCTTGAATATGGTTTGTGAGGTGTTGTGTAAGATGTTAATGTTATTAAAATGGTGATAACTTACCAATGTTCCTTATGATTATGTAAAATGTAAATGTGCTAATATCACATGTATGGATTGTAATGAAAGGAAAATACTAATGCAATTATTATTGAGCTATAATGATGATGATTATATAAGAGATAGACCCTATGAACTAAACTAAGCTATGATCATAAATAAAAGCATTAAAGGCATTTCAAAAGGAACACTAGCTTAGCACAAAGAAAACATAACAATGGGAAGTGTTGACTATCGATAGAGAAAGATCCACCTTATAGTTCAACATGAGGTATTGACTCCCCTGTGACAGATACTCAACTTATGGATTCTCATGAGATGAGGCTCCAATTTCCAAGTGGAATGTAGAGAGTTCCTATCTATCTCTTAGTTCCTTAAACTATGTTACCCCCAAAGGAAGACTAGCTAGTGGATCCACCTAGAAAAATACGTTTATGTTTGGTTCTACTTTGGCTGGTAGAACACCTTCTATTGGTATAAGGTTTTACAACACCAGATTACACACATAGCTCTTTCGTCTATATCGCTTAAGTCAAGTGTTCCCGAAACAAAAATGAAGTAATGAAGTACAAACCAACTAGGTTGACTTATGAGATTTTACTTAACTTAGGTAGGAGTATGGGACTGTACCTATGCCTTGCATTAGTTTTACTTGAGGAAGCCTTAGGAGGTTGTTGTTATGTATGTATATACTAATCAATGTAAATAATAATAATGTAATGATCTTACATGTAAATGACACTATGTGGTGTTGGTTACTCTTATGAACATGTATTTGGTTTATATTGCTAAGGTATTGTAACGACCCAAATTACACCCTAGCTGTTACCAGCGTCGTCATCATCTACAAGGACTAAGTCAAGACTTTTAGCATTCATCATAGAATTGATATGTCAAAAACGCGGAAAATTTAAAACTTTTGCTTATATAGATAGGATGTATAGATAGACCTCTATATAGGAAGCATACATAGGCTTCCTCAATAGACCATAACAATGCATATGAATTTAGTCTAATACTTTTTCTCATATTAATCATCTAACGAAGTCAAACAATTCGGGCGAAAAACTTAAACAAATCCATAATTTCCACCTAGGGCTTACATCAATATATTCAACAATAGGAAAGAAATGAATTTCTACTGAATAATACAAGTACTACTAAGATACAGTGGGTCGTAGCATCCTCGAACTAGAGGGCATACAAAAACTTGGAGAGTCTACTCCAAGCCTTCTAGCTTTAGCCTAAATGATACCTTAATGGCCCGAACCTAAAATGTTTGGGAATAAGGGAAGAAATATGGGTTAGTATAAACCACATGTACTAAGTATGGTCCCAATGATAAAATCGTTAATGCATGAGAAAAGGCACAATTTAGTCAAAACTATGCACAAAATAAAAAAACAATTCAATGTACACATATGAGGAACATCTCAACCGTATAAACATATAAGTAACTCAAGAAAAACTGGTGCAATGCAAAGAATAAATCCCCATAGCCCTATTCAAAGCTAAGTATCTCTTTAAGCAACCCATTTCATACTTGCAACATATTCTAGTATATATAACATGCTTCATATACCAATACTAGTCATAGGTTATTAACATAATCATAAACATAATCATTATCGTAGTAGAACACTACTAGAACCATCCTATAGGATCCCACATGTGCAAAGTGTAAAAGAAGTTCCATACCCTTCCTCACACTATGTAGTAAACTTTAAGACAACTCTAATAGAAGTTCACATATATAACTTGTTCATACTTTCACTTTAGGGAAATAAGTACCATAACCGACATGAGAACGTGTGAGCTACATGGAATCTGGTGTTCTACCCCCACATATAAAAGAGAGGGTTAACACTTGCCTAAGGTGCAACCATTCATATATAGCTATTCTACGAGGATCAACTAACCTAAAGTCGTATCTGGGCACATATTAAAGGTACAATGATATTGTTTCTAGAAACCTTGACTACTAATCATGAGGTTTGGGAACCATCACTACTAGTCGTGAAGAAACCCATGTGGGAGATTTGACTTACTCACGTGAGACCTCCGTCTCATTTAAATGCCCTTTCGGTGCTAAATAATTACTCTAGTTAGTAATCATCATACAACATCATACAAGTTCAAATTAATTTCTTTTAAACCTTTAAGTAAACATCTTATCATAATAGATCATAGGTAATCACAAGTGAGAACTATCCTTTCACTTTAGATACATCATTATAATCATAAGAAACTACATTCAATCATATGATGATAACTTCATAACATAATTACATAGTTCATATACAATGCATAGATCTAGGGCTACGGATGAGGGATTCTTGCCACCAACATCACAACAACACAATTGACTACAACATCATTATCTCATCATTAGATTTCACCTTGAATAATTGAGATCAAAGGAGAATGAAGATCATACCTCATTGCCCTTCATGGGACATAAAGCTTCAATACCCAAGAAATAACAATCAGCATATTAATTAGGGCAATTCATTAAGTATTAACATAACTAAAATCAATGTAAACAATTGACATGCTTATCACCCTCAACAATTCACTTTAATCAATCCAAGAAATTAGTACCCTCAATAATTCACCTTAATCAATCAAAGAAATTAGGGATTTAGGCACTTACATGGGTCTATGGAAAGATCATAGGAATTCATCAAATAACCATTTGTTCATACTTAAAAAAACATTAGTTCATCATAATTCATCACAATTAACTCACTATTTCATTTTAGAAAGAAGACCCATGTGAGAAGAAAAACCCTTGTTTTGGGGTATTTAGAAATCATATTTTTAAGGATCTCTTGGGGAAAATAATACAAAGAGTGAAAGAAAACATACCTTATTGATGATAAATCCACAAATTGGGTTAAAAAACATAAAGGCTTGATCTTCTTTTTGGAGCTCTAATGGTCTTCAATGGAGTTTTGGATAAAGAGAAAATTTGGGAGAGAGAGACTTTTGATTTCAAATTCTGGGACTTGATTTTGTGTTGAGAATGACGTAATACTGATCCTAAAGTATTATTTAGACACCAATTAAATTACCTAAAATACCCCTCACTTAAATGGTTTATTTGTGAAGTCAAAATTCCAAAATACGACTTTTACGATATCTGGGAGGTAAGTTTTTCCCAAATTTATTTTGGAATTTTTAGATGAGGGAGTGAATCCGTGTCAGACTCGCGTCACCATTCTTCCTCTCAAATCTTGAGGCAGTGACCTACGTTTTAAGCTCGTGTTGCACGCCTGCGATCCAATATTGCCTTTGTGAAGTCTGCCCACCCATGTTTGGGTTCTCCCCAAGGAACCTTCTGTTGGTCTTTGGGGTTTCCTTTTTAAATATTTAGACTCTATATACTACACTCTGTGTGTCAAAAGTATTTTTACAAGTTTTGGACTACATATGACCCTCCGAAACCATCACCAAAGATAGGGAGTCAACTAGTTGAATTTTGCTAGTTTCTGGACTTAAACTCTTTTCTTTAATCCTATTGCTCCGAAAGTTCTCAAACAAGTTACTTTTACTTATTTAGGTCTATACCAATCATTGTTTAATATATTAGGATTTGGGAAAGGTCATTGAATATACAGGGTGTTAAAATATTCGCTCCTCCCTTAGGAACATTCGTCCGTATTGGAAAAAAATGGAAAAAAGACTCAAGTTTTTATACCCGTAAGGAGGTACAACCAAAAATGATAATGAGTCACAAATCATAGGAGGAAATTTCAACCCCATTAAACATGAAACATAGCATAAACAAATAGGAAATTAATTTAGACATACCATTACAAAAGGTCGAGTTTTTATACCCGTATGGAGGTACTACCTTCTCCATTTCAATATGAGCTCAATATGAACATTAGATGTTGAAATGTTTATTTCTTATCAAAACAATACCAATACTGCTCATTATAATCATCCATGAACACTTATCACACACCACACTCAAGTGAAAGCCAACATAATAAACATATTTCATGGAAAGACAAAATCTCAACTTAGGCATGACTTTCTACTATAATATGCACATATTTAGGAAATTATGAAGAGTTCAACATTATTCATGATAGTCATATAAGGAATTACTAACCTTAATCTTATCTAGGAGTATGGGGAAAGAAATGAGGATTGAGGGTCTTCATGTCGGTCTCGGCCACCCATGTTTCACCCTCAACAATGTGGTTCCTCCATAGAACTTTTACGGAGACAACATCCTTATTCCTCAATTTATTAATTTTACGATCCAAGATCTCAACCAGGACCTCTTCATAAGAAAGGTCACCCTTTACCCCTAACCCTTCTTGGGGAAGAGTAGAAATCGGGTTCCCTATACACTTTTTAAGCATAAAAACATGGAATACCGGATGAATCATGGCCAACTCATTTGGCAAATTAAACTCATAGTCAAGACTCTTGACCCTCTAAAAAATTTCATACGGTCCCACAAAATGAGGACTAAGTTTTCATTTTTTTACAAATCTTATCACCCCTTTCGTAGGTTAAATTTTCAAATACACCCAATCTCCTACTTCGAATTCAAGGTCACTCTTCCTATTGTCGGCATAGGACTTTTTCCGACTAAAAGCCATTCACAACCTCTCCCTTATAAGCAGTACCTTCTCGGTGGCCTCATACATCAATTTGGGACCATGAAGAGCAAAGTTTCCCACTTTAAACCATACAATTGGGAACTGACACGTCCTACCATAAAGTGCTTCAAAGGTGCCATACCGCACTTGCATAATAGCTAGTTGTAGGAGAATTCTATTAAGGGTAGATGATCATCCCATTTACCCTTGAAATCAATCACTCAAGCCCTTAACATATCTTCTAGGGTTTAAATGGTGCACTTCACTTGTCCATCCGTCTGAGGGTGGAAAGCGATTCTAAGCTTTACTTCCGTACCAAGTCTACTTTGTATGGATCTCCCAAAGGGTGAAGTGAATTGGCCTCCACTATCCAAAATAATCGACAATTGGTCCCCATTTAACTTCATAATATCTCTAACATACAATTTAGCATAATCCTCCGCCGGGTAAGAAACCTTTACGTGAAGTAAATGGTCTTGCTATGTCAACCTATCCACTATAACCCAAATGGAATCATATTATCAACGTGTTTGAGGCAAACCTACCACAAAGTCGATGTTTACATCTTCCCACTTTCAAGTGGGGATATCAATATCATTTGTTAGGCCACTCGGGCCTTGATGCTTGGCTTAGACTGGTTGGCAATTTGGATATCTCGACACAAATTTAGTTGATTCCCTTTTTATTCCTTTCCACCAATAGATGTCAAGAAGGTCATGATACATCTTGGTGTCCCCCGGATGGATGGAGTATCGGGATCCATGAGCCTCATCCATGTTTTTATCCCCTCAAACCATCCACATCTCGCAAACATAACTTCCCTTGGTACCTAAGTAACCCATCCTCCCCTTGGGAGAAAGATCCGTTATTCTTTTTAAGGATCGACTCTTTCAACTCCATCTATAGGGGATCAAGATGTTCCTTAGACTTCACATCCACCATTACAGAGGAATCGAAGTTATGACGAACCATAAAACAATCTTTCGCTAATTCTTCTAGTCGAACACCCAAGTGGCCCAACCCATGAACATCCTTGACTAGTTCCTTTTTATCATCATTAACATTAGCCGCACTACCCATAGACACTTGAGTCAAAGGATCGGAAACAACATTAGCTATTCTGAGATGGTAAAGGACATCCATGTCATAATCGTTTAAAATATCTAACCATTTTCTTTGGCGTTGATTCAAGTCTTTTTGGATGATACATATTGGAGACTTTTATGATCAGTGAATACATCTACATGCACCCCATAAAGATAGTGTCTCCAAATTTTCAAAGCAAATACCACGGACACAAGCTCAAGGTCATGAGTTGGATAATTCTTCTCATGTGGCTTGAGTTGTGTATAGACATACGCTATGAATATTCCATGTTTCATGAGCACACGTCCTAGACCCACTCGGGAGGTATCCCACTAAATCACAAATCCTTCGGTACACTCCGGTAAGGTCAATACCAGAGTTGAGGTGAGTCTATCTTTCAGTAATTGGAAACCCTTCTCACAAGGTTACGACCATTCAAACTTGGACTTCTTTTGGGTTAAGGCTTTCAATGGAGTTGTGATAGACGAAAATCAATCAACAAACCTCCGATAGTAGCCATCCAAACCTAGAAAACTCCAAATGTTGATAGGTCTCAAAGGTCTCGGCTAACTTTTGACCAGTTCCATCTTTCTTGAATTGACCTCTATCCCTTCACTAGAAACAATGTTCCGAGGAAATGTAATCGACCTCAACTAAAACTCACAGTTGCTAAACATAGCAAAAAGTTGGTTATCTTTGAGAACCTGAAAACCTAATCTCAAATGATCTATGTGATCAGCCTCACTTGTTGAGTATATCAAAATGTCATCAATAAAGACAATCACAAAAAAATCAAGATACTTCTTCAAAAAGCGATTCATAAGATCCATGAATGCTTCCGGTGCATTTGTTATACCGAATGACATCACTTAGAATTCAATCTGACCATATCTTTTTCGGAATGACATTTTTTTAAAATAAACCTCCCTCACTCTAAGTAGGTGATGACCCGACCTCAAGTAAGTTTTTGATAAGTCACTAACTCCTTGGAGTTGATCAAATAACTCATCAATCCTAGTGAACGGTTACTTATTCTTTATAGTGACTTTGTTAAATTGACGATAATCGATACATATTCTCAAAGATCCATCCTTCTTTTTGATGAATTATTCCGGGGCACCCCATGGAGATATACTTTGTTCAATAAAACCCTTATGTAGCAAATATTTGATATTGAGCCTAAGGTTCTTTCAACTTGGCCGGGGCCATTTGATAAGGAGGGATTGAAAGAGGTTGTGTGACCGGCAAAAAGTCTATGCCGAAGTCAATCTCCCATTCTGGAGGAATTCAAGGGAAGTCACCTGGCCAGATCTCCGAAAATTCCCTCACTAAGTGTACCGACTCTATTTGACGAACCTCAAATTCAATATCCCTAACTATTACTATGTGATAGAGACATTTTTTAGCAATTAACTTGCAACCTTTTAGACACGAAATGATATTACCCTTAGGATTAGAGTTTCCTCCCTTCCACTCAAAAACGCGTTCATTTGGAAATTGAAATTTGACAACCCTTGACCTACAATCAATAGAGGCAAAGAAAGAGTGAAACCAATCGATTCCACATATAATATAAAAATCTAGCATATCAAGTTCTATCAAGTAAACCAACATAACTCTATTCGTCAAGGAAATAGGACAACCTTAATAGACTCTATCAACCACAACGGAAACGCCCATCGGGGTAGAAACCAAGAAAGGCTCATCTAATATGTTGGGTGGTATTTCAAATTTCATGGCTACAAGAGGGATCAAAAATGACAACGTATATCCCACATCCAACAAAACATGTACATCAAAATAAAATAATATTAACATACCTATAAACACATCCGGTGAGCTCTCTTGATCACTTTTGGATTGGAGAGCGCAAAAGTGATTCTTCTTAGGAGCATCTAGATTTATAGCACTTGCTTTAGCTTAAGTATTTCCCCCACCTTGAGTCTTTATCATAGGGCAATCTTTTTCACGTGACTACTCTTGCAACAATTATAGCAATTACACTACCCACAAGACACTTGCCATCATGCCTTCTACCACATTTAGAACAAATAGGCCTATCAACACATGAACGACCACATTTTCCTTCTTGCTGATTGTGAGTAGGACCGTTACTCTTATTGGCCCTCGGAGCATTACACGATCCTTGATTATGAAACCTCTTCTTTAACCTTGGTTTTTGTTTAACCTAGTACCTATTCTTAGAAGAATTCCCCTCTTCTGTTTTCACCTTTTTCAACTCCCTACCAACATGTTTAAGCTTTTGCTCCTCAATTTATTGGACATGAACCACGATACAAGACATGTCCATTCTAGGAATAAACATAGACGATCTAATATTATTTAACACAAGATCTGATATCCCTATGACGAATTTGTTCATCTTGGCCCTAGAATCTGCAATCATAGTAGCAGCATGCTTTGATAGTTGAGTGAATTTGCGGCTATGCTCCTTCACACTCATAAACACTTTACGAAGTTTGATGAATTCTTGCATTTTCCTCTCTCTTAGTTCTAAGGGAAAGAACCTATCAAGGAAAGTAATAATACAAGATCCCCATGTAATCCGACCTTATATAACCAACTTCTCATCCTTTCATTTCTCACACCACACTTGAGGCACGTCTTTGATGTGGTGGCGGCTAGTTCCGCCTTTTGTTTGAGAAGAAACACCCATAACATCAAGAACCTTGAACACTTCATAGATGAACCCTTGTGGGTCTTCCTCCACCTTAGAGCTATAGAAGGTATGGGGATTCATCCTTGTGAATTCCCTAATCCTTGAAGCGATGGTATTGGTTGGTGGTCACTTGCACCCATGTATCCCTAGAAGCTACCTAGCCAACACTTGAGTCAAGCTGTGAATGTCTAACCTTATATCAACATTAGACATAACCCCTTCTTAATAGGAACTTTAGGGTTTTGAGGAGAATGAGAGGGAACTGCCTCATTCAAATTCTCCTCTCCGACCCTTCGAGCATTGTTTCTTCTTGTATTAATTACATTCAAGCACAAATAAAGGATTAGATGAAAGGACAAGATAAATATAAGACTCTTAGCCACGACTAAAGAATAAGATGAAACTAAAAGTTCCTAAGCATCACATAGTATCTCATTCATAAGTGTGGTGCACTTCATAATTATAAATAAGACACTACCTAGACGTGGTTTAATGAGACATCACTCCTATGAAGAATTAACCTCATGCTCTGGTACAAAGTTTGTAACTATCCAAAGTACACCCTAGTCATTACTGGCGACGGCCTCTACAAGAACTAAGACAAGCCTCTTAGCATTCATCGTAGCAATCATATGTCAAAAATGCTGAAAAATTAAAACTTTTGCTTATATAGAAAGGAGAATTACATAGATCACTACATACGAAGCATGCATAGGATTCTAGAAATAGACCATAACAACGCATAGGAATTTAGTATAATACTTTGTCTCATATTAACTATCTAATGAAGTCAAATTATCCAGGCAACCTAGGACTTACATCAATAAATTAAACAATAGGAATGACATGAATGTCTACTAGAAAATACAAGTACTACTAAGATAGAGTGGGTGGTAGCATCCTCGAAGTAAAGGGAATACAAAAATTTGGAGAGTCTAGTCCAACCCTTCTTGCTTTAGACTTAATGATTCCTCAAATGCCCGAACCTACAATGTTTTGGAAAAAGGGAAGAAATATGGGTTAGTACAAACCACGTGTACTAATTAAGGTCCCTATGCATAAAATTTTTAAGTCATGAGAAAAGGACAATTTAGTCAAAACTATGCACAATGGACCAAAAATTCAATGTACACATATGAGGAACATCATAACCATATGAACATATAATTAAGTCAAGATACACTTGTGCAATACCAATAATAAATCCACATAACCCTATTCAAGGATATGCATCACAAAATTCAACCCATTTCATACTTACAACATATTTAATATATATAACATGCTTCATATGCCAGTATTAGTCATATCTTATCAACATAATTATAAAAATAAACATAATCATATTAGAACACTACTAGAACAATCCTATCGGATCCCACATATGTAATGTGTAAGAGAAGTCCCATACCCTCCCTCACACTATGTAGTTACCTTTAAGACAACCCTAATAGAAGTTCCCATACATAACTTGTTCATACTTTTACTTTTGAAGAATAAGTACCATAACTTACATCAGATCATTTGAGATACATGGAATCCAGTGTTCTACCCCCACACCAAAAAGAGAGGGTTAACACTTGTCTAAAGTGCAACCATTCGTACATAGCTATCTAGGTGGATCCACTAAGGTAGAGTCCTATGTGGCACTTAGTTAAGTGACAAGGAGACTGTTTCTAGAAACCTTGACTAATAATGGTGAAGGTTTCCATCTCATGAGACAACACTTATATTTGGGAACCAACACTACTAGTCGTGAAGAAACCAATGTGGGAGATTAGACTTACTAACGTGAGACCTCCATCTCATTAACATGCCCTTTCGGTTCTAAGTAATTATTCCCTGTAGCAATCATCATATAAAATCATACAAATTCACATTAGTCTCTTTTAGACCTTTAAGTAAAGATCTTATCATAATAGCTCATAGGTGATCACAAGTGAGAACTATCCTTTCACATTAGACACAACATTATAATCATGAGAAAGTACATTCAATCATATATGATCACTTCATAACATAATTTCATACTTCATAGCAAATTCATAGATCTAGGGTTAGTGATGAGGAATTATTGTCACCAACATCACAACAAAACAATTGACTATAGCATCTTCATCACATAAGTAAATTTTACCTTTCATAATTGAGATCAAAGAAGAATCAAGATCATACCTCATTGCTCTTCATGGGACATCGAACTTCAATGCCCAAGAAATCACAATAAACATATTAAATAGGGAAATTCATGAATTCATAACATAACTAAAATCAAAGTAAACAATTTACATGTTCATCATCCTGAACAATTCACCATAATAACTCAAAGAAATTAGAACCCTAAAAAATTAACCTTAATCAATCCATGAAATTAGTGATTTAGGGAAATACATAGGTCTAGGTAAAATCATAGGAATTCATCAATTAACAACTAATTCATTGTTAAACAACATTAATTCATCACAATTAACTCACAATTTTTTTTAGAAAGAAGACCCATGAGAGGGATAAAAACCTTGTTTTGGTAGATTTAGAAATCATCTTTTGAATGACCTCTTGGGGAAAGGAATACTAAGATTTAAAGAATCCATACCTTAATGATGAGAAATCCAGGAAATTGAGTTGAAAAACTTGAAGGCTTGGTCTTCTTCTTGGAGCTCAGATGGTCTTCAATGGAGTTTTGGAGGAAGAGAGAATTCGGGATAGAGGTAGAGATTTTTGAGATTAACTTTTGGAAGTGACATAAAACTGATCCTAAGACATTATATAGTCACCCATTAAATTACATAAAAGACCTCTAACTTAAATGGGTTTATTTGTTAAGTCAAAGCACCAAAATACGACTTTTACAATATCTGGGAATTAGGTGCCGTCGCGGGGTTAATTCCCAAATTTAATTTTGAATTTTGAGCTGAGTCAGAGAGGTCCATGTCATCCTCTCATCACGAGGCTTCCTCTCACATCCTGAGGCATTCACCTTCGTGTCAAGCTTGCGTTGCACGTCTAAGATCCAATTCTACCTGTGCGCGGCCTGCCAGGCAGCTTGCCCACCCGTGTTTGGGTCCTCCCCAAGGAACCTTCCGATGGTCCTTGGGGTGTCGTTATCAAATTTTTAGACTCTATATACTACACGCTACCTAAAAAAGTCTTTTTACAAGTATTAGACTCCACATGACCCTCCAAAACCATCGCCAAACATATGGACATCAACTAGTTAAATTTTGCTTGTTTTGGGACATTAGGTTTTTCATTAATCATATTTCTCCGAAACATCTCAAATAAGTTATTTTACTTATTTAGGTATAAAACCTTAATTATTCAACATAATAAGCTTTTGGATAGGTAATGGAATATACGGGGTGTTACAAGTATGATATTATGTACTCTTAATGATATGTTATGTGGAGTTGGACATTGGTTAAGGTTCTTTCTAGTTTTACTTGATTAATTAAGGTTATGGGGAATCAAGTAAAACGTTGTCATGGGGGACATCAACTAGTTACATTTTGCTAGTTTCGGGACGTTGGACATTGGTTAAGGTTCTTTCTAGTTTTACTTGACGATGGAGTTGCATTTTAATATGGGTTTAAGTATGTTGATATGCTTGTGAGTTGATTTAACTTAAAGTTGTTTGGTCTTGTAAAGTACATGGCATTGACTTAATGAATATGCATTAATGACTTTTATTAGTTCTTGCATGTTCATAAGGCTTTCCAAATGTAAAACAACATGCTTTAATGAAATGTCCTCTTTAGCATGATTTCACTTGTTTTATGTGCATATACTCGTATTTAGTACAAGTGTATAATAACCCATGTCTTATGTTAACTACAAATGTAGGATCCGGACGTTGAGCCTATTGAAGGCATTTGAGGGCTCATTGGATATTTCTCTAAGATTTCGGTAGGTCCTCCCTTTCTAAGAACAATTCCATTATAGAAAGATTTATGTTGCTCTAGTATATAACTCTTTGCTTTTTCCTTTTAATTTGAAGATGATTGTTATATAGACTATATAGAACTCTTTGTTGAAATGAATATGGATTAATTCCAATACTTGAATTTGTTCTATATTATCACTATGAGTTCTTAGTAATCTCCTTTGGTCTCACTAATGCTTCGGCGGCATTTATCGACCTAATGAATAGGGTGTTTTGAAGATACCTATATTGATTTTTCAATGTATTCATTGATGATATCTTGGTATATTTGAAAAATGAGGGTGAACACATGGATCATTTGAGGGTGGTGTTGCAAGTTCTTAAAGAACACCAATTATTTGCCAAGTATATCAAATGTGAGTTTTGTTTGAGGTCGGTAGCGTTTCATGGTCATATTATCTCTAGTAAAGGTTTAGATGTTGGTCAAATGAAGACCAAAGCGGTGAAGAATTACCTAAGACTTTTGGCTCCTACGGATATTAGGAGTTTCATAGGTCTACCCCGTTATTATAGAAGGTTTGTCGACGGGTTTGCGTCTCTTGCTTCCCCCTTGACAACTTTTACCCAAATAAATGTAAAATTTGAGTGGTCGGAGGCATGTTAAATGAGATTCCATATGTTGAAGGATATAATTACTTTTATTTCGGTATTGACTAAACAGGAAGGTACTAAGGGTTTTGTGGTCTATTGTGATGCTTGCGAGTCGTGTTAGGGTGTGTTATTATTCAACATAGAAAAGTTATTGTCCATGCTTCTAGGCAACTCAAAGTTCATGGGAAGAATTATCAATCTAATGACCCTGATTAGAGGTCGTGGTAATTTCCTTGATAATATGGAGACATTATCTCTATGCGATTCATGTTTATTTGTAACGAACCATAAAAGTCTACATTATTTATTCACTCAAAAATATTTTACTCTCCGACAAAGGAGGTGGTTAGAGTTGATGAAATACTACGATATGAGATTTCTCAATCACCTCGACAAGGCTAATGTGGTTGCAGATGCTTTAAGTTCGTTCTTCATTGGAGTGTGTCCCTTGTGGAAGAACCCAAGAGAAAGCTAATGAAAGAAGTTCATAGGTTCTCGTTTAGGGTTTCGAATTGAATGTTCTCCAAATAGTTGTATGGTGGGACATCATACTTCATAGTCATGTTTAGTGTTTGACGTGAAGTCTAAGCAATACCTTGATATTGATGGAGTTGAAAGAATCGGTTTTCGGTAAGATTAATGAGTCATGCTCCCAAGGGGGGATGTTGTTTTTAGGTATCAAGAAATATTGTGTTTCCTAATATGGATGATTTGAGGAGTAGGATCCTTGAAGAAGCTCTAGTCATTCAAGTTCTACAAAGATGTACCATGCTCTTAGAGAGGTGTTTTGGTGCGATGGCCTAGAAAGGGACATTGTGGAATTTGTTGCCAAGTGTCCAAATTTCCAACAAGTGAAAGCTGAACTCCAAAATTTGAGTGGTTTACTACAAGGAATCCAAATTCCTACTTGGAAGTGGGAAGACGCTAACATGGATTTCGTAGTTGGGTTGCCTCGGACACGTAAGTAATAGGAATCCATATGGGTGGTAGTGGATAAATAGACCGAAATTCTCTCACTTCATTCCCTTTATGTCTACTTATTTGGCGGAAGATTATTCAAGGATCTATCTATATTGACAAGATAGTGAGCCTTTATGGGGTTCCTTTGTCAATCATATTGAATAGAGGTGCTCAATTTACCTCTAGGTTTTTGAGGTCGTTCAAAAGAGGTTTGGGTTTTCAAGTCAAGTTAAGCACCATTTTTCATCCTCCAATGGATGATCAAGCGGAGAGGACTCTTCAAAATCTTTAAAATGAATAGGGCTTGTGTCATTGACTTTAAGGGAAATTGGGATGAGCACTTGCTTTTAGTATTGTTATCATAATACAATAGTTCTCATTCATCTATTTATATTGCTCCTTATGAAGCCTTTAGTCGTAGGAGGTGTATATCTCCTATTGGGTGGTTTGAGGTTGGTGAGTCTTGGCTTCTTTGTTTTGATTTGATTTATAAGACTTTGGAGAAACTTCATATCATAAGGAACCAGGTGTAAATAGTCTATAGTAGGCAAAAGTCTTTTGCCGATCACAGGAGAAGCGATTTAGAGTTTGAAGGAGGTTATTAGGTGTATTTATAAATTTCGCCCATGAAAGGGATGGTTATATTTGGCAAGAAAGGGAAGTTAAGTCCACGTTATTTGGGTCCCTATGAAATCTTGCAAAGGGTTAGTATGGTTTCTTATGAATTGAACTCCCTTCTAAACCATGTTTATATGCTTAAGAAGTGTATCAGTGATCCAGGGTGCATTCTTCCAATTGAAGGTCCTTTTGTGAATTAGAACCTCGCCTATGAGGATGTTTTGGTTTAAATTCTTGATTGTCAAGTGTAGAAGTTGAGAAATAAAGAGGTGGCCTCTGTAAAAAATTTCTACAGAAATTACATAGTTGACGGAGTAACATGGGAGGACGAGGAAAACATGAAGTCCCGTTATCCAAATATATTTACTAGTGAAGGTTAGTTGTTCTAGCCAATAATGAAAATAATGAGTAAATTTGAAGTTGGTTTGATTTTCGGTGAAGTTTCGCAAAAATGCTTATGTTACATGACGTATGCCTTTAAGCTTGAAAAATTGCAATTCTTCGCATTTTGAGTATGTTGTGCATTTTGATATGGTGAGTCTTTATCTAATGATGTTAAGCACTTTGGTAAGTTATGTTTTGGTTTACTTGACTAATATATGGTATGTTGAGCTCATGTTGTTGTGAGAAGGATATTCTAATATGTTTATCTTAAGCTTTATGTGTATTAATTGGAGTCTTGCTAGGTGTAAATAACATGATTGATATTGTAATTCAAGTTATTATGTATTTTTGTTGGTTGGGATTCTAGTCTTGAGTCATTCCTTTCCTTCCAAAAGATTTTAGTGTTATTAAGGGACGAATGTTCCTTAGGGGGGGGATAATGTAACACACTGAAAATATAAGACCTAATATAGATCCTAACATGAGTTTCTAAGGTTGATGACACTGTTTTAAGATCATATATAATGTATATATCTCTTTAGGAAGTTTAAGAACAAAAACAACAAGAAACGTCAAAGACGACCTGAAGCTAGTCTAATTAAACTAGTGAAACATCTATAGGTTTCAAAAGAATTTAGGAGTGGTGTATTAGATATAAAACTTGTTAAATTACTTTAAATAGTTAAAACCATGTATATATATTAAAAAATTCCAGTTCAGACCCCCCAAGGGTCGCCTTAGAGGTCCATGAAAGGAGGCGAAACTTAGCTTGTCAAGATGTCAAAGCAATAGCCAAAATACATGTAGTAGAAACAAGTTTGCGTCGTTGACTTGGGTGGATTTTGGTCAAATCTGTTGTTCGTGTCGCATGAAGGTTGCGGACTCTACTGTGTCAAAAATTAATTTAAAAAATAACGAGGAAAAAACTCCGATCCCCGGACTTGTTCCTCGATAAAAATCTTTAATTTGGATTTGAAGTTTGACTTCATTAAAGGGTACAACTTACGTGAGAGGTCTTTTGGTATATCATGGGGGGTCTATATTTATTCCTAATCACTTTTCCCTCACATTTACTCACTCAAATGAAATTCTGAAATAAAAACCTAAAGCTCTCACTTCTCTCTAGTTTTGCTCTATTCATCCGCCATTGAAGGAAGAAAAAATCTAGAAGAAGTGGACAAATATTCTAGTGTTTCACTTGAATTAGGTGTATTAATCTTCATTAAGTTATTATTTCTTCACTCTTGCGTTTCATTTCACCAAGCGGTCTTCTCAAAGTTGATTTCTAAAGCACCTAATTTCAAGTGTTTTTCTATTCTAATGGGTTTTCTTCTAAATTTCATATTGATGATTAAATGTGATTAATTGTAATTACCGATGAATAATTAGTTGTAGATTGTTGAGTAATTGTTATTAATTGATGCAATTTCATGTAGGTCTTGTCCCTTTTCCCCAATTACCTAAATCTTGGATGTTTCTTATGAATTGATTGGAATTGAAGAATGTATTGATTGATTGACTTGTTTTATCTATTATTATTAATTAATGGACTGTCTAGGGTAATTTATTTTTCAGATTGGATCTATTTATTGAAGAATTCATGATGAACCCTATTACCTAACCCTATGTTATGAATCAAAGTTAATTGGGATAGTGATAATGCACTTGATTTTGCGATTTTGTTTTTTACTATTGTATGATGATGTTAGACCATTATTGGGTTGAATCGAATGGTTGATTTAAAAACCATGGATGGTTGCTTGGGAAGGATATTTGGTAAGTCTTTTGATCTCCACCCTTTACTTTAATTATGGTTACATGTGCTTAAGTGATGATGTTGTATTGAAGTATACCTTATATTAAGATTGATAGGGTTTGTATGATGTTGGATTGAAATGTCTTGACTATGGTTTGTGAGGCGTCGACTAAGATGTATATGTTATAAGGATGGTAATAATTTACTAGTGTGCCTTATCATGATGTGAAATGTCAATGTTCTAACCTCACATGTGTGAATTGTAATGAAAGAAAATACTCTTGGAATTTTTAATTGAGCTATGATGATGATTATATAAGGGATAGACCCTATAACCTAGACTAATTTGTTATCATTATTAAAATATTTAAATACATTATAAAAGAAACGTTAGCTTAGCACCAAGAGAACTTAATAATAAGAGGTGTTGACTTTCCATTAAGGAAGATTCATCTTGTAGTTTCACATGAGGTGTTGATTCTCATTTGAGGGACACTCACCCTATGTATTCTAATAAGATGAGTCTCCAATTGCCAAGTGGCATGTCGATATTGCATAAATTTTTCTTAGTTCCTTAAATTAAGTTTCCCCCATAGGAAGACTAGGTAGTGGATCCACCAAGAAAGCTATGTTTATGTTTGGTTCTGCTTTGTCCGGTAGACCACCTTCATTCGTTGTATGGTTTTACAACGCCGGATTCCACACTGTGCTATTGTTGTCGATGTTAGTTAAGGAAATTTTTCCCTCAACTAAAATGAGGTATAAACAAACTAGGGTGACTTAAGAGGTTTGAGTTAGGCTAGGTAGGAGTATGGGACTCTACGTATGCCTTGCACTAGTTTTCCTTGAGGGAAGCTTGGAAGGTTCTTTTTATGTGTATATGCTTATAAATCTAAATGATTATAATATTATTATCGTACATTAAATGAATCTATGTGATGTTGGTTAAATTTACTAACATGTATTTTGCCTGTAATGCTAAAGTATGATATTATGTAATCTTTATGATATGTTATGTGGAGTTGGACATTGGTGATTGTTCATGCTAGGTTTACTTGATTAAGTAAGGTTATGGGGATTTGCTTAGCTATTGCACAAGCGGACTTAATGAGGGTCATGAGTAATGGTCTTGCTTGATTTTAATGTGATAAACTCTTATTCATGTTTGTGATGTTATGACTTGATGATGGAGTTGCATTTGGTTATGGGTTCAACTATGTTGATATGTATGTGACATGATTAACTCAAGGTGTTTTGGTCTTCAATAGTATGTGTTATTGACTTAATGAATATGCATTAATGACTTATATTAGTTCTTTAATGTGCATAAGGCTTTCCAAATGTAAAATAGCATGTTTTGTTGAAATGTCCTCTTTAGCCTGATTTTACTATGTGTATGTGCATATATACATACTTAGTACAAGTGTGTACTAACCAATCTCTTATGTTTACTAAAAAGAAGGATCCGGTCATTGAGCTTATAGAAGACATTCCAAAACTACTTTGATAATTCCCAAAAATCCTTGTTCTTTACTTTTCATGTCAAGAGGATTATTGTATTGCCATTATGAAGCTCTGTGTTGTAATGAATATGGGTTAATCCCAATTGTTAAATTCGTTTTACATGGTTCAATATGAGACATATTATTGACTTCTTATTATATTAGTTCCTACACTATGTATGTGAAATAATTGTAGAAGACTATGTAATCTTCATATACAAATGGTCTATGTATACTCGATATGAATATATATATTTTGTGTATGCGAGAGTTCTATGTAAACCTCAAGATACATACACCCAAGTTTTGAATTTTCCTCATTTTTAACATATGAATATAATAATGTAAGCTAAGAGGTTAGTCTTAATCCTCTTAGAGGAGTACGACGCCGGTTACATTTTGGGAGTACTCCCTTGATTTGACAATTCCTTTTGTCTTGGTCTACAAATATTCATAATAACATGAGATTCAAGAAACTATCGCTAATTACTCGAAAGTATAACAATCCTATAAATCCTTGATCAAATTGATGACACTAATTATAAAAATTAAGGTTGTTTTCACCATAAAATATATCACGAAACCCCCAACCGTTCATATTCACCCATTCTATTACGTTTTAAGGATCCAAAGACAGATTCGGGGAGTGAAAAACTTATCTTTTACCTAAAGAATGGTAAAAAATGAGTTGGAGCCCCCTGGGGTTTGTTCCTTCGCTCTAAAGTCCAAAAAGTTCCTAATAAGGTCAATTAGGGTCTTATTAACAAATTAAGGCCGCATCGGGACCGCCACAACGGCACCCACCCTATTACAGCGGCCCTGCCGGAGCGGAAATATCAATGCCAAAGCAGTCTATCAAAACCAGTGAGATATTTAAATAATTCCAAAAAACAATTTGACAACACACCCATGACAATAAAAAATACCCTTTACGCTCAGATCATTTCTGAAAAATCTATTCTCCTCAATTAAATTATGTAAAGTAGTACGAGTTATGTAACTACTCATGTTATCAAAATATAAAAACAACTCACCCAATTATTACAAGATTTCTCTACATCTCAAAAATTCAAATTTCAAAAAAATTTGAACTAGGTTAACAAAATCCAAATACTACGAAAAAGGATTCTAGAACAAAAATTCCCCTATTCGCATTTCTTTAACGATATGAATAGGTTCCTATAATAAATACAAGTTTACCCATGACTCATCCTCAAGTGATAAAAATTTGTAAAATAAGGCTAAGGAAAGGGTGAATTAGTACCTGAATGGACGAAAAATAGAGGATACTTGTCTTGCATGTCTCTTGTGATTTCCCAAGTAGCTTCCTAATGTAGATGATTCTTCCATTGAACTTTAACGTATTCAATATCTTTGGTCCTCATATTCGCACATCACAATTAAGAATTGCAGTCAGTTGCACCTCATATAGGAGATCTTTTTCTAGCACAATTGAGTTCCACCTTATGATTTAATCCCCATCACCATGATATCTGTTCGACATGGACACATAAAATACCGAATGAACTCCCAATAAATTAGGAGGTAAATTGAATTTAACTATTACCATTCTTACATATTCAATAATATCAAAGGGAAACACATATCTATGACTTATGTTAACTTTCTTAACAAATCTGATCACCCCTTTCATTGGTAATACTTAAGAAGAATATTTTTATCATACTGAGATGTCATGTCTCTTACGTTATGATCCACACACTTTTTTTCTACTCGTGGCTGTTTGATGATTAGCTTGAACAGTCCTCACATTATCTTGAGCATCCTTCACTAAATACGCCCCAAAGGTTTATGTCGCCAACCTCAAACCAACTTATGGATAATCTTCATCTCCTCTCATAGAGTGCCCCAAATGGTGTCATGTCCATGCTGAAGTGTTAACTATTATTATAAGATAATTCACACAAAGATAAGAACTTATCCCATTGTCCTCCAAAATTAATCACAGGTCCGTCTACATGTCTAGTAATACTTAAATACACCTCTAAGATTGCCCGTCAATTTGTGGATGAAAATTTGTATATAAAGGCGAGTTGTGTGGCCAATTCATGTTGAGATTTCCTTCGAACTTGGATGTGAATTGGGTACCACGTTCTAATATGATAGAAAGGGGCACCCCATGAAACCTTACCATCCCTTTCACATAATCTTTAGTCAATTGTTCAGCAGTATATTATATTCCTAGCAGAATCTAATAGGCTGACTTAGACAATTTATGAACGACCAACAAAATTGAATCAAACTTCTCCAAAATCTTCGCAACACAAACAATAAAATCCATGGCTATTGTTTCCCACTTCCATTTCGAAATTCACTTTCTATGAAGAAAACCTACAATCTTTTGATGTTCATACATCACTTTTTTTCAATTGTTACCCTTAGCCAAAAACTCTGCTATGTCTTTTTTCGTGCCCGACCACCAATAAATTCACTTGAGATATCTATACATTATGGTCACACCCGGATGAATATAATATCGTGCCTTACTAATTATAATTTTTTATCTAAGTTCCTCCAAATTTAATCCTCATCTGTCCTTGTTCATCCCAATAAATGTTTCCCTTACTTTAATACTAGAGATAAACCAACCGCTTTCTAAGATGCCCAACTACATGAATGTAGATTCCGAGGCATGAATTTTTTTGCCAAAGATCTCTTAGATATAATCAAGTAAGCTAATTACCCGTACATACAACTTTTCTAATAAAAGTGTCTGCCACGACATTTGCAAATCCCGTATGGTATTGAATGATCAGATCAAATCTTTAAGTAATTCCATCCACCTTCATTGTCTCAAATTCATATCCTTTAAAGTGAACACATACAGCAAACTATAATGATAAGTAATGTTTCACACTTAACACCATAAAGGTAATGCCGCAAAATCTTAAAAGAAAACACTACCGCTGAAAATGCCAAATCATTGTTTCGATAATTCCTCTCATGCTCCTTCAGTTTACGTGATGCATTAGATATAATATTGAACACATTGGAAAATTATAGGGTAAACTAAATCCTTATGTGAGGGTTAGTGTTATGAGTTAAAGGGTTTTAGTTGCTAAATGTTTGAGCATGTACTAGAAACCTAAATTTATAAGACTTTATAATGATTGAGTTAGGGTTTAAAGATAAGAGCAAGACAAAAGGTGCAAGCCTAAGCCAATGAGCCAAGGTTGAACCAAGATGGATAGACAGTGCCCAAGTAAACCACAACCACTTTAACGACCTTTGGCCTTGACCATGGTTGATGAAAGGGCATGTGAAGGTCCCTTAAGAGAGTGTGTGGAATGCATACAAGTCCTAGTAACTTCCTGGATACCACGACCATCACCACAATTCATGATCTAGACCACGAAGTGTGGGAGGTGTCGTGGTCTTCCATTAGCATTGCAGGAGCCTTTGGTGCATGAAACACCATGAGGACACTACCTCAACTTCCACGACAACCATTAAGCCTCATGGTGAGGACAATGGTTCGTGTTGTCGCTCATGTTGGATAGGAAATGGCTAAACAATGTCTATAAAAAAAATTCCCCTCCACACGAGCAGCTTCGCAACTCGTGGTGATGACCAAAACCAATAGGGAAGGTTTCCTAGATATTGTATCATGATCACAAGGAGCCAATGGATCGTCAAAGCCCCCGTGGAGCTGTGGGCTCATGTCACAACAGGGAATTTCCATTAGAACTTAAGTATAGGGTCAAACGTAAAATGTAGTATATCCTCTAAGATAAATGAATCGGTTCTAGAATAATTGTCTCTTAGTCTATTTCCAATGCCACCAAGTTTTCCCAATTCCGATCTCGAATAAAAAGTTAGCGCCCAACTCATTAAGACTATAAGGTTAATAACGTCTTAAATACCCCGTTTTGAACGTGCCAGGTGATGATTCATGGTTTGGAAGTCTCTATTAGCGGTCCATATTGTATTTCTACAAGGTGGGAACGGTTTGGGGCGGGTCATTTCCCTATCGTTTGAAATAAATGTAATGTAATTTTTCCCAAACCTATGACCCTCATATAAGTTATTCCAACCCCAAAACTCACTCAAATATATAATTTACCTCAAAATAAAACCTCAATTGTTCTTCTCTCCAAAATTGTCTTTTATATCAAACTTTTATTGAAGAGATGGGAATATATAACTAGGGCTTATTAGATGAGATTTTCACACAACGAACTGCGTAGGTGTTAGCCTAAGGGTATGGGATATTTTATCCCTTCTTATCTATCATCATGGAGCCCTTCCAAATTGTTTTTTCAATGTTCCCCCAATTCTATGTTTTAATCCATTTTCGTGAGTATCTCTCCAAAAAATTTTCTATTTATCTAATTGGATTAAATATGATTGTACATGATTATTTGTGGGTGAGTTAAAGTAACATTTATTGTTTTTGAACAAATTTTCAGAAGACCATTGAATCTCGTGCTTTCTCAAATTCAATCCCTAGCTAGTATTCGAAGATGATTGAAGAATGTCAGTTAATTAAGTTATTATGTATTTGATTATTGTATTATCAGGTTATCCTCTATAGTGTATGTATATAAAAAAATTTGGATAAATCTGTAAGAAAACCTTCAGGCTTATGAACAAAGGTCTGCAATTGGTAAGTAGATTTCTTTAAAATTGATGATCCAGTTGTGGTGGAGACCTTTACTTATTATGTATCCTTAGATTCATTGGTTTGATAAACATATGGTTGAGGTGCTACTTGTTACTATGAATTGTAGTGTAGAGACAAAGTTTCTTTTTCCTTTAACCCTACATATGACTGAGTATGAGATGTTATGAACATAGTTTGGTCTATATGTTTAGTTGTCGCAGGTGCTATTTTTGAAGGTCCCTGCCCTCATAATCCCCAATATGAATTTGTGATTCTATACATGTCATGAATTACCTACTTGAATAATAAATATATCGATATCTGTTGTAATGAATGTTTGATATGTAACCTACGTGGTGTAAGATACGTAAATGCATTATATGTTATTTATGCATGAATTGGGATATTATGTACATATAATGACCCCCTTGAGAAGGGAGGTGTCTCTTGTCATAATGTTGTTGTTGTGAAAATCTAAGAACATTTATGCACCCACACCTACACTATATGCATGGATATGAATATGATGTATTTAGGTGTCAATTGAAAGACTAATTACATTAACATGAATATATGCCTATGTAATAAAAATGAATCTTGTGAGATGATTATGGTAGAGTTGTTATGTTTAATAAAGGGCAGTCTCTTGAAAATTATATGACTGAGATGAAGGATACATTCTCACATGATGTTGTTACTATCAAAAGGCTAATTCTCATCTTTGTAACCTTGAGCTATATGATATATGAGGGAGTAAGTCACTAAGGTATTTTTATGATGTAATGCTTAAGTAATGGAATCAAGATGCTTTAATAAGGGAATTAATCTTAGCACCAAGTGAACATGAAAATGAGATGGAGTCTTTTAGGTTTACTAAGTCTGGCCTCCCATATTTATTCCCTATATATCAAGCAAGTTTGGGATCCAATATATATGTTTGCTCATGAGATGTAAATCTTTTACGCTTATCAAATCCATGTTTCTAGTACAAATCTCTTTTATCCTTAACTATGTGCCCCCATAGGTTTGAACTACTTGATCCGCTTAGATGTTATTATCTATTTATGTGCTACCTTGGCGAGTAGTACACTCTCTTTTCGGCGTTGGAGTAGAACACCAATTTAAGTAGTAGCAATTAAGGTCTATATTTGTTATAGCAATATCTCCCAAAAGTATGATTAAGCCTGTGAATGACGCTTATGACCTTTTGATGGGTTTTCTTAGTGTGTGTGGGGGTATGGGACTCCACATGTTCGTTACACAAGTTAACTTATGAAGGGATTTTTAGGGAGGTTTACCATGATATGAGTTATATGAATTATGAATAAGATGTATGACATGAATGTGTTATATTAATTATGACTAAGATGTATGTTGCGAATGAGCTGCATGAATTATGCCTAGTGACTCCCTTAGGAGATCTACTTAGTATGAGGCGCATTACAGAATTCCACTCATACATGGAACAAGTAGAATTTGTAACATCCGGTTTTACCCCCTAGATATAACCCGTGTCGTCGTTCTCTTTGTGGACTAGGACTAGCCTCTTAGTTTTCATCATCACATTCATTAGTCGAATTTAGCGAAAAATGTAAAACTTTTATTATTTTTACATTGGAGGTTTACATAGACCTCTACATACACATAATTATATGTATCAAGTGTACATTGACCCTTAGTATAGGAAAGTTACATAGCCTTCTACTCTTGTTACACATTACTATATGGAAAATATCATAGTCATAATAGTCGTCTCATCTCATAACCATCTATTTATAGTATGTCAATTTTGGGCCTAGCCTATACATCAATCCAACAAGAACAAATATAGGTCATAATAATGTATAGTACTCAATTGAAAAAGAAAGAAACAAAAAGAGTCTTAAACTCATAACAAGTCCATAAGCTAGATAATGGCAATGCCCTCGGAAGTTGAGGACCTACCCTACTTGGATGAATAAGGGATCAAAGTCTCTCTGCAAGTCGCCTTCCGAAACACTTAAACGAACGGAACCTAAAAAGTTGGGGGAAAATTAATTAGTACTCCACTTTTACAAAATATGAGACCATATGCACATATGAGATAAAAACATGCAAAAAGGGGACATTTAGTAATAATATGCCATTTTACCGTTTTAAAAATCTCATGAATAATCAAGCAAGTAATACCAATCAACAAAACATGCCTATTTATTTAAGCAAATAATATCTATATCAACATACATGAACCCCTTGAACCAATAAACCAACAAATATCCAAGTTCACATGATATAAAATTTAGATATACATTTCATCTTATTTTAACAATATAACCGAAAACATACTCATAAGTGAACTAATCAACATATAGTATAACCAATATCCTCGTTCATGAGGTACATATAATATGTCATAATAAAATACACATATATTAGAGCATCCTCCAATGACTCCCCTAAAACCTAACTAGTGTAATGCTTAGGTAAAGTCCTATACCCCTACCTAGACTAAGCTAGACCCCATAGCTTATCCTAGTTAGATTTCAATCTGTTAATTTATTTTTCCTTATGGGAACATTTTTTCCTAAATGACATAGAACACATGAGCTATTGTGGAATCTGGGTTCACAAAACCCTACACGGAAAGAAGGCAGACTACTTGCCCCTATAGTACAAAAACATTAAACATAGCAACTACGTGGATCAAGTAGCTAGTATTCCTATGGGGGAAACATAGTTGAAGAACTAAGAGATATATTTGAGATCCTGTTTATGCTCCATTCATTATTATATCCGATCACAAGAGTAATTTAGTGCTCCTACCTTCCCTATGTGGGAAGGGAGACTCCTCAATCTAGTTCACTCGGTGATAAGCTAGAGACCCTTTTTGAAATGTCTTTAAGCCTTTAATTATTAAACATATGTTAGTTTAGGTCATAGGGTCTACCGATTGTATAAGCATCATCATCAATATCTCAATAAGAATCGTATGAGTATAAACTCTTTCATCACAATTCATATAGGTGAGGTTAACACATTACATATCACTTCATAATAAAGAATCATTGGTATAGACATCAACCATCCTTATGATGGCATTTACTTTTAATAACTTACAACCATAATCAAGACAGTTTCAATTCAAACATCAATACCACCCATTCATCCTATATAGGCGATACTCCAGTACAATCATCATGACTTAATACATACCACAAGACTCATGTAAGGAATGAGGGATTCAAACTTATCAAATCAACTTCATAGTTCATCCATAAGCGTTCTTCCCCACCACCAAAACTCAAACAAACTAGGCTGTAATCACATAGATTCAATATCAGCATGATAAATATTATAAAGAAGATCACTACACCATAATTCGCAATACCTAACTCAAAGCTTAGACAAATACTTTACGGTCAATTCCTCATAACTTTAGGTCTCTTCGCAACACGATTATTAAGACCTACAATTGCCCCAAATTTTTCATTATTAAATTAATAATCATCATATCATATTGATGTTTAACCAATAATGAAGTCAATTGAGATCAATCTCAACATATTTCGCACAAGATCAAACCTATGTTAATGTCAGGATCATATTTGCTTTAATTTGAACAACCATCACAATAGATCGTAATCAATTAAAGTAACATGTTAATCATAACATATTATATCCTAAAACGCCTAAAAAACTCAGTTCACAACATCAATTTAGTAATTGAATGAAACCCACTTGAAAACTAAACATTTTTAAATACTTCGAAGGAGACCATTGAGGAAATAAGTCTCAAAGGTGAATTAGATCTCATACTATAAAGTTTCATGAATATTTGACGGTGAATTTGTCCCTTGACAGACCCCAAATCCCTTCTCTAGTTAGTCTTCAATCGTGACTTCCAATAGAGAGAGAAAGAAGACACAATGAAGACAGTTTCTTTTTGTGAGTTCTGTTCAGATTAATGAGGGTTGGGGTCTTTATATTGGGCTTATTCAAGTTAATTACAGTACCTTAAACCCCTAATTAATCACCTAAACCCCATACTAATTAAATGAAAGTAACTTAAGTTTTGTAGAAAACTCAACCCTCTCAGACAGGACCACGAATGACAAGCCGTCTGTAAGTCGACAATTATGGTGTCCATTGGTGTTGCACAACCTTTGTTGAGTTCAGAGACTGTGCATCAGAAAGCCTCCAACATTTTGTCTAAGTGTGAGATGGCAGTTTGCATCGACACCCTGTTTATCCACACACGAGCCGTCGTTGCCCTATCGTGTTAGCACACTGCTTAGGTCGTGTTGCCTCTTACGTGCTAGGTTTTTCCTCAAGGGCCCTTGTTTTGTCCTGGGGAAGTCGTACCCGAACATTTCGACCATGAAAATTGTTTAACACTTTGTATATGCCCTTGAACCTAATTTCATTATTTTTTGACTTTGAAAAGATCGTCAAATAGGCTTAGGCATGCTAGTGCTTCTTAGAACTAGTTTCTGAACGTCACAGGCGTTCTTGGACGTTTTGGTTTCTAAACATCCTAAAGCACCTATATTCATTATGATAGATCTAAAAAGATTGTTTAGACCCCATGGAAACTATGTTAGGCTTTAATAATAGTCTTGGATTTTTGAAGTGTTACATTATCCCCCCCCCCCCCCCCCCCCCTTAGGAACATTTTTCCTCAAATAACACAATTCTTTTGAAGGAAGGAATAAATTCAAGACTAGCATCCCAACAGATAATCAATATCAAATCAACATAAACCATATCACTTCAAAAAGGAAAATTTCAAAACTCAAATTACCTTACATAATGCTCAAACACATCATCATGAGGGATTCCTATCTCACAACACATTTGAGCTCAACCATTACATGATTCAATTAGCATAAAGTTCAACATATCAATATTCCACATAAATTTTCACTAAGACTCACAATGTTTAAATTCACAACATAACTCAAAGACACAAAAAATGCAAAATTTCAACTATCTAGGGTACTACTTAACTATAATGCAACCCAAAATGCACACTTTTGCAGAAATTCCCTAAAAATCATGAAACTTAAACTCTTAGTCGTATTTATATTACTAAAAATAATTACTAATCCTAATTCATAAAAAGATGAGGGTAATGGTACTTTATGTCGTCCTTGGCCTCCCATGCTGCAATCTCAACCAGGTGATTATTACATAACACCTGTACGGTAGCCACCTCTTTATTCCTTAACTTCCTGACTTGACTATAAAGAATTTGAAATGGAATTTCCTCATAAGAGAGGTTATTCTTGACAAAAAGACCCTCAATAGTAAGAATGGATTTGGAATCACCGATACACTACTTCAACATTGACACAGGAAACCGTATGAATTGCACCAACTTCCCTAGGAGCTTTCAATTCATAGGTAAACCTTACAACCCTTTGAATTTCATAAGACCCAATTACGGATCTCAACTTCCCTATCTTGTGCCACATCTAGACCACCCCACCTTTCATTATTGCAATTTTCAAATACACTTATCACCTTCTTCAAACTCCAATCCCTTCTCTATGATCGGCATAAGACTTTTACCAACTTAGGCTGTTTTGTAATTGGTCCTTAATCACTATTAACTTCTCTAAGTCGTAATAAAATCAATTGGACGAAGAAGGAAGCTGCACACCACTTCAAACCACCCTATAAGATACCTACACCTCATACCATACAAGGCTTGGTAGGGAGCATCGTGATGGATGATAAAAAAATTTATATAACAAAACTCTACCAAACGAAAATACTTATCACACGGAATCTCCCTTAAAATCTAGAATGCACCTAAAACATTCTGAATGGTGTGAATAGTACTTTCTGCTTACCATTCAAATCTTCTAGGGAATACAACTGGTAATTAGCAACATCGCCTAGTACCCAACCCTTTTTTGAATGACCTCCAAAACATAGATGTAAATTGTGCACCTTGATCCGATATGATGGATAACGTAATACCATGGTGACACACGATATCATCTATGAAGATCCTAGAATAATCTTCCACATAATAAGTAGACTTGAAGGGAATAAAAAACCTATCCACAACCACCCATATAGACTCATATGACCTTTGGGTCCGAGGTAAACCTTCTACAGAGTCCATATTGATGACTTCCCACTTCCAAGTAGGAATTTGGATCTATTGTAGTAAGCCACCCGCCTTTTGTTGTTCAGCCTTTGATTATTGGAAATTTGGACATTTAGCGACAAACTCTGCTATGTCCTTCTTCATACCTTCCCACCAATATATCTCCCTGAGATCATAGTACATTTTTATCGAACCCGGATGAATGGAGTAGAGGGACCCATTGGCTCATTCTAGGATCCGTTCCCTCAACCCATCTACATCGTGAACATACAATATCCCTTGGTACCTTAACAAACCATCCCCCTAAGGAGAATGACTTTTATTACATGCTGAGAACCGATTTACTGAACTACATTGGTGGTTGATCAAAGTGTTTTTTGGACTTCATTCAACCATTAAATATGACTCGGAGATATGATGGACTATAGCACCCCCATTCGGAGAACATTCCAACCTCACTATAAACCTAGAAAACCTATGAACTTCCTTCGCTAGGTCCTTGTTACCTTAATCAATGTGGGATACACTACCTATACTCATACGACTTAGGGAATCCACAACCACATTAGCCTTGCCGTGGTGATAGAGGACACTCATATCATAATCTTTCAGCATTTCTAACCACCTTCTTTCCCAGAGATTCACCTCATTTTGGGTGAACACATATTGGATACTCTAATGGTGAGTAAAGACATCAACATGAACCTCATACAAGTAATGCATCTATATTTTTAAGGCACACACCACATCCTCTAACTCAAGTTCACTACTAGGATAGTTTCTCTCAAGTACCTTAAGGTACCTAGAAGCATAGGCTATCACCTTCCCATGTTGCATAAGCACACACCCTAAACCCACACGGGATGCATAACAATACACAATAAACCCCTTTGTACCCTCAAGTAAGGTCAATATCGAGTGGAATTAACCCTATATTTCAACAATTGGAAGCTTTTCTCCGACTTCTCAAATTTCTTATACTTTTGTGTCAAAGTACTCAATGGAGATGCAACAAACGCAAAACAATCCACGAACCTCGGATAATAACCCGCTAGACCCAAGAAACTCCTAATGTTTGTTTGGTCAATGGTCTAGGCCAAATTTTAACCTCCTCCGTTTACCTTGGGTCTACCTCAACTCCTTCACTAGAGATGATATTCCCATTAAATGCTACCGACCTTAACCAAAACCCACACTTTCTATATTTGGAAAACAATTGATATTCCTTAAGGATTCACAATACTATCTTAAAATAACACATATGACCAGTCTCATTCTTCGAATATACCAAGATATCATCAATGAACACAATGACAAATTAATGTAGGTAACTTTGAAACACCCTATTCATTAGGTCCATAAACGCCGCCAGGACATTAGTGAGACCGAAAGACATCTACAAGAACTCATAGTGCCCATACATAGTCCGAATGTCCACACTTACATCCTCACCTCGCACCCTAAGTTAGTGATACCCAGACCTCAAGTCAATTTTAGAAAAGTAGGTATGCACTTGAAGTTGATCAAACATGTCTCGATCTGAGCGAGAGGTTACTTATTCTTCATGGTGACCTTATAGATTTTGCGTTAATCAATAAAAATTCTCAAGCACCCATACTTTTTATTTTAAACAACACCGGAGCACCCCACGGAGAAATAATAGGCCTTATAAAATCCTTTTCTAGCAAATCCTTGAGTTGCGCCTTCATCTCCTTTAATTTGTTTTGAGTTATCCGGTAAGAAGGAATTGAAATGGGTTTTTTATTCGGTAGTAAATAAATACTATAATAAATTTCCCATTAATAAGGGATACCGGGAAGGTCATTAGGGAAAACCTCCAGAAATTCGCTCACATTAGGGATGACTCAATGGGAGGTATTTCGTAGTCTAAATCTTGGACTCTTACTATGTGATATAGCCATCCCTTTGACATCATTTTGAATGCTTTTAGACAAGAGATTATACGACCTCTAGGAATAGAATTTCCCCCCTTCCACTCCACAACGTTTTCATTTGGGAAGTTTAATTTCACTAGTCTTGTCCTACAATCAATAGAGGCAAAAAATGCATGCAACCAATCATACAAAATATAACATCAAAATCAAGAATATCAAGTTCTACTAGATCACCATGCGAAACTCTATTGGAAAACATTATAGGACAATCTCTATACAACCTTTTTGCAACAACGGACTCAACCACCGGAGTAGACACTAAAAAGATTCATGCAAAATATCTGGTAAAATATAAAAAATTTTGGCTACAAAAGGTTTAAAAAATTAAAAGGTAGGACCTCAATAAAGTAAGGCATATACATTAATAAAGAAAAAATTTGCAAACATACTGTACGAACTGTTTGGTCAGTTTGAGCAACATATTTTATTTGGAAAAAAAATGGCAGAGGTGACGGGAGGCCAACGACGGACCGTCACGGGCCCACATGACGAACCGGGTGGAGGTGTCGTTTTGCAAAAAAATTGAAAAATCTGAAATTGGGACTGAAATGGACTCTCTGAACTTCGTAAACGAATGGCAGGGGACGGACAACGTCACAGGTGTGCCGACCGTCACAAGGAGTCCATGTGCAATTCACTCTCTGGAACCCTTGCGATGGAACAGCAGGACGGACCGTCGCAGTGCCAACGACGGCGCGTTCACGGGCACTGCTAGTCCAGGCGGGGTCGGAATCCTAATAATTAATTTAAGGAGCGTTTTCCCCTCCTTGGACTATTTCCTGCTTTAATGATAATAATGGGTAATGTTAATAAGTATAATTACTTGAGGTTAAAAAAGGAGGGTAACCTTAAGTTATTAGGTGACTTATTAGGGACATATTTAAACTTAAATTCTAGATAATTAGGGTAAAGAACAAGAGGGTTTTGGAATAGAAAAGGAAAAAAAAGAAAGCAAGAGAGAGAGAGAATCGATCAAGGGAGAAGGGGAGAAAGTAGCTGTGGGAAGATAGCTTGTTGATCGGCAATTCTTCGGTTGAAGGTAGGTTATGGTTTTACACTATTCGTAGTAAAACTCTAATAGCGAATGCTAGTGTTGGGTAGTATTATAAGTCTTTCTATATGCTTTAATGTGTTTAGCATGATGATCTTATATATATAGTATATGATGTGATTAAAATAAGCATGATGAAGATATTGAATCTTAATCTTGGAATGGAAACCCTAATATACTTGTTATGATGATGCCTTGGTAATAAAAGAAAGCTTATGAACGACAGTAGTGAATTAGGGGATCGGGTGCCACGTTCCGGTACCAGGATAGAATATGAGATTGGAGTGTCAAGTTCGACACCAGGATAGAATATGAGGGATCGGAGTGTCACGTTCAGAACACAAGGAAAGATTTTTAGAATATGAGGATAGGAAGAGTGTCACGTCCGGACACCAGGATAGTATATGGCTAGAGGTGCCACGTTACCGGTACAGGATAGAATATGAGGATAGATCGTAGTGTCACGTTCCGACACCCAGGAGAGTATAGGGATCGAGTGCCCACGTTCCCGGCGTACCCAGGATAGAATGGGAGCGAGTGTCACGTACAGACAGAGAGTAAATAATTAATGAATATTGAAGATACTTAAATATTACTCAGTCTAAAGAAAAAATGTTTCCAAAACGAGTATGATGAAGGAGGGCGTGACGTCCTCATTGATGTGCTGGTGTGTAACCAGTTATGGTAGGATAATTGTAATGCTGATGCTAAGGATATTAGTTGATTTCATGATGAACTGATATATACTGTTTTCTATTTTGAGTTGGCCGATGATACACTACTCAGTACTTGGGGTTGTAATGACCCCCTACTTCTATGTTTTCTTTTTGGAATATAGTGGTATGCAGCAAACGTCCGTCTCTTCGACTCAACAGTAGTTCAAGCCAGCTTTGTCACACCGGATCTTCAGGGTTGAGCTAATGCTTCTGCTGGGAATGGGATATCCTTCCTCTGTCTTGATGACTTGAAGTTTCGGCATAGATAGCTTTTCTTTGTTTTAGCTTCTTAGAATACTCTTAATTTAGTAAATTGATCATAGATGTTTCTTGCTTGGTGATGACTTCAGATCTTGGGGGGAATTAATAGAAGTTGAATTTTGAAGTTCTTGAATGTCTTTTATTATGAGTTTTAAGTCTTCCGCATTGCTTTATGTGATATGTAAATTGACATGATAACATGGTTTAGATTGTTGGTTTAGCGTCACATAGGGGGTAAATGTGGGTGCCAGTCGCGGTCGGTTTGGGGTCGTGACAAAACTTGGATCAGAGCATTAGTTCGTTGGTCTCATCACACAAGACAGGTCTGTAGAGTCTTAAAAGACGGTAGGGGGACCCTTTAATTTTCTTTGAGAGGCTATAAGACTTTAGGAAAAAATTCCATTCCGTCTTCTTTCTGTGCATTACTTGGATCCAATTGGTATCTAGGTGAACAAATTGGTATCTGACCATCTTCACCTCTATTTTGCAGATGGTTAGAACAGAGCAACGGACTAAGCCAACATCAACATCAGCAAGACAAGATGCAGCTGAGCCAGCACTGGGGCGGGTAGCTCGAGGAAGAATAGCGGCAAGAGGCCGTGTGGTAGAGTCGTGGGAGGACGCCATCAGACGGAAGAGGACGGCACCCTAAGCCATCTGAGTGCTAGGGCGGTGACTCCTCACGGCTGAGGAATTAGTAGTAAGAGAAAGCGGGAGGATGGGGGAGGATGACAAGTACCGAATGAGAAGCCCCACCCCACAACCTACCCCAGAGATGATCAATCAGGTTCTCGCTATTTTTAGTGGTTGTCTGATCACGGTCAGGCACCACAGTGTTTTATGCACCAACACCTCCGGTTTCAGAGGTACAACATGCAGCCAATATGGATCCTCGTATGGATGCCTCACTGGACATAGGTACAGTTCCCGTATGACTACTGGGCCTATAATGACAAATGATCAGAAGAACTTTTCAGTAAGTTCTTGAAATTAAACCTCCAGTTCTTACAAGGGTTGCAGAATCTGAGGATGCTTACGATTTTTGGTTGACTGTCATGGAGCTAATACAAAAGATGGGTATAGTAGAACGGTTTGGTGTGAGGTAGTGGTTACCAGTTTCAAGGGAAAGCCAAAAGTCGTACGGTGGCGGTCCACATGTTGAGAAGTGTCAACAACAAGAGGCACACCTATGACTTGGGCCTCATTCTCTAGCTGTTTATGGAGAAGTATATCCCCCGGGGACTTTGAGGAGATAGGAAAAGGGATGAGTTATTGAGACTAGAGCACCGGTATGGATGTCGGCATGATATGAGGCTAAGTTTCGTGCACTATCCGATATGCCACCCAACGTGTTTCGTCCACAAGAGCGGATTCGCCCATTGTGCAGGGGGTTGAGATTCAGAAGTTGCGAAATTTCAGACCTTACAGGTGATAGCGGCTAGGCACAAAATCCTTCCAAGAGTGGTAGATTTCGTGTTAGAGGTGGGTAGAGGTGGAAGGAGAGTGAACAGATGAATCACCATGGCATCGACATCAAAGAGGTTTCGGAAAGGGAGGTGAGTTTAATGTTCTTAGTCTTCGAGGACAGGGTTGCGGAGGGTTCTCAGTTCACCAATTCAGTCTTCACTACAGACTGTAGTTGGGGGTCACCTCAGACCGGTCAAACACTTCCTGAGAGGACCTAATGCGTGAATCTAGAGAGTGTTATTGGGAGTGTGGGGAGACGGGAATCAAGAGGTTATGTCCAAAAACAGAGTTATAGACCCCCACAGCTAGAGGTAAGAGGTGGTCATGGCAGAGGAGAGGCCGTTATCTGGAGGGCGTGGTGGCCGAGTAATGGTTGGTCACCAAAACGGCAACGGAGGGGTGATGGGCACCAAAACTGGAGCACTACATCACAATGAGAGAGGGCAAAACGGACAAACAAACGAAAGGGCCCATTGGTATGCTTCCCCATTGGGAGATCGGAGGCGGAGCATCTGATGCTGTCATCACAGGTAATATTCTGGTTGTGATTGCCATGGCTTGTATTGTTTGATCCTGGATCCCATTTCTTATTGATCTTCCTTCATTTGCTAAGGGTATAAATTTACAGTTGTGAATTACTTGATATGCCTATTCGTGTTTCTACCCGGTGGGGGAGTCTGTGGTAGTTTGAAAAGGTTATATAGGTCTTGTTTGGTGAAAAAAAAACCAAATTTGTGGGGAGCAAACTTATGTAGATTTGTTATCTTAGAAATGGTTGATTTTGAGTATTCTGGGTATGACTTGGCTTTACTACGCAATTTCGATATGGATTGTAATGCTAAAACGGTGACGTTAAGCCAAGCTGGACAGAAATCCGTTAGTGGGGAGGGTGACTAACACTTCTAATCGGTGCGTATAATCTCCTTTTTCGTGCTCAGGAAAATGGTTAGTAAAGGGTGTTTTTAGCTTCTTGGCACATCTCAAAGGATGACATACCCAAGTACCTCGATTGAGTCGGTTTCGGTGGTCCGTGATTTTCTGATGTGTTCCCTGAGATCTTCCGGTCTATGCCACCAGATAGGCGATATGACTCTGTATGATTCTGTGAACGGGGGTACTCGCCCCATTTCTATACCCCCTTATAGAATGGTCCCGACGGAGGTAAGGGAATTATATTTAAAAGCCCAACTTCAAGAGTTGTTCTGTTGAGCAAAAGGCTTCATTAGACCAAGTGCATCTTTTGGGGGCGTGCTCCGGTTTTGTTTTAAAGAGAAGGATGGGAGTAGTTTTAGGATGTGCATAGGACACGGCCGTTGAACACGGTTACCATAAAAGAACAAGTATCCTATTCCTGCGCATTGATGACTTGTTCGATCAGTTACAAGGTGCTTGTGTCTTCTCTCAAAGATTGACTTGAGATCCGGTTATCATCAATTGAAAAATACGAGCAACGGATGTGCCACCAAGGCCGCGTTTAGACAGGTATGGCATTACGAATTGAGTGAGTCTTTGGTCTTTACCGGACATCCCCTGCTGCGTTCATGAGTTGATGAACGGGAGTTTTAAGCCAGATTTAGAGATTCTTTGTGTCGTATTTATTGATGATATACTGATATACTCAAGAGTAAGAGGAAAACATTGACGAGCATTTGAGAATGGTATTGGAAATGGTGAGGGAGAAAAAGCTTTATGCCAAGTCTCTAAGTGTGAGTTGTGGCAGAGCAATGTCCTCTTGGGGCACGTGGTATCTAGGATGGGGTGATGGGGGCATTCTAAGATCGAAAAGTAGTGAAGAATTGGGTAAGGACCCTACTTAATGTGTCAGAAAATAAGAAGCTTTGTGGTGTTAGCCCGTTATATTACCGTCGATTTGTCAGGATTCTCTTCTATTGCTTCCCAACTGCACGAAACTTGACTAAGCAAACAATGTTCCATTGTTTTGGTCGGATGAGTGCTGAGGAAAGCTTTCAGAAGCTCAAGACTCGTTGACTACTGCACCAATCTCACCTTGGCAGTGGAGGAAGGCAAAGAACTTCATTGGTATTATGAGCCTTTATTCGGGTTTGGGTTGCAGTGCTAATGCAAGAGAAGAATGTGATTGTATGCTTCAAGACAATTTAAAAGTGCCATGAACGTAACTATCCAATCATGATTTGAATGGCGCCGGTAGTGTTTGCAACTAAAGCAATAGAGACAATATTTATATGGGTTAAGTTGTGAGGTTCTATACGGTCATCGTATTCTACAGTTGTCTCAATCAGAGGATTTGAATTTGAGTGAGACAGGAGGGGGAGATGGATGGAACACTGAAGAGGACTACGATATCACTCATTCGTTCATCGGGGAAGGCGAATGTGTTGTAGCGGATGCTTTAAGTAGAAAGGAGGGAAGCATGGGAAGTCTAGCTCACTTCAAGCTTCTAGACGCCCATTAGATAGGGAGGGTTCAGATTCTGGGCTAACGACCTATGAGGTTAGAGTTTAGAGGTTAGAAGTAAATGAGAAGGGAGGAGTTTAGCTTGTGTGGAGGCAAGATTTCTTCATTGACAAGATTAAGGGGGAAAGCCATTTTTTAATGATGAAAAAATTGATCCGGGATACGAGATAAGTGTTGCAACAAGGAGAGGCTAAAGAAGCGAAATCATGAGGAAGGTGTTTTGGAGGATAAGGGGGGGTCTGTGTACCCCGCGTGCGCTGATTTGATCTACACTATTCTGAAAGAGCTCATAGTCAAGGTATTCGATACATCGGGGTTTGCCAACAAAGAAGATGTACCGTGACCTAAAGCAACACTTTTGGTGGAGAAGAATGAAGCGTGATATGTGGATTTTATTGCCAAATGTCCAAATTGTCAAGAAGTAAAGTATGAACACAAAGGCACGGAGGAACACTTCAGAGAATGACCATTCCGGATGGAAATGGAGAGAATTGCAATGGACTTCGTGGTTGGTCTTCCAAAGACATTGGGCAAGATCGACTCCATTTGGGTATTGTGGACAGATTAACTAAGTCTGCCCTCACTTCATTCCGGTTAAGGTGGACTTACCAAGGCAGGAGTTTAGCCAAACTTTACACTCAGAAGTTGTTCGATTGCATGGAGTTCCACTATCCATTCATATAGATAGAGGTAACCAGTTTTTACTTCTAGTTTTGGAAAACATTGCATGCGGAATTGGCGCGGTTACTAGGTTGGATCTTAGTACTGCGTTCCATCCTCAGGACCACGGTCGAGTCTGAGCGAAACGATTTCAAGTGTTGGAGGATATGCTTCGTGCATGTTGATAAATTCTGGTGGCATTGGGATCGCTTCTTACCTTAGCGGAGTTTTATACAATAATATCTATCACTCAAGAACGAATTGATATGGCTCCATTTGAAGCACATATGGGAGTAGATGGAGGGTCCCCCATTGTTGGTTTGATGCATTCGAGGTTAGGTTAGACCTTGGGGGTACGGATCTTTTGGGGGATCGATAGAAAAAGTGACATCTAATCAAGAGAAGCTTCTAGCGGCGCAAAGAGACAAAAAGAATATGCAGATCGAAAGGCTTTAGAGCTTAGAGTTCAGGGAGGGTGAACAAGTCTTGCTGAAAGTTTTGCCAATGAAAGGAGTGATGCGGGGTTTGTAAAAGAGGCAAGTAAGACCAGTACAATTGGTCCCTGTTGAAGTACTTAAGCGAGTAGGGGAGGTGGCTTATGAGTTAGCTTGACCCAGGGCGGCCGGAGTACATCCGGTTATCCTATGTGTCGATGTTGAAAAAGATACCATGGGGTGGAAATCAGTATCCGTTGGGATTCAGTTTTGCTGATGAGCAATTTGTCTGATGAGGAGGAGCCTGCTTGCTATTTTAGTTAGATAGAGAACTTCGCAAGTAGGTCAAGGGAGATTGCATACTATCAAGTCAATGGAAGATCGACCCGTTGAAGAAGCTACTTGGGAGAAGGAGGGGCAGATATACAAGAAAGATCCCACATATGTTTACAGACTCAGGTACTTCCCTTCACTCTTGGTTTTTCTTCGCATGATCGTTCGAGACGAACGATGGGTAAATTGGTATCTATTGTACGACCTGTTTAGTCGTTTTGAGGCAACAGATTTTATTGGAATAAACTGCAGGGTGACGGAGGCAACGACGGACCGTCACGGGCATGACGAACCGTCGGGGAGGTGTCATTGCAAAAACAATTGGAAATCTGAAATTGGGTTACTGAAATGACTCTCTGACTTCGTAACGAAAATGGCAGGACGGAACCGTCACAGGTGTGAAGGGACCGTAACAAGAGTCAGTGCACATCACTCTCTGACCCTTGCGAACGGGAAAGAAGGACGGGACCGTCGCAGGCACGACGGCCGTCACGGGCTTCGTTAGTCCCGGCAGCGGTCGGAATCCTGATTAATAATTTAAGGGGGCATTTTGACTATTCCTGCTTTAATTATAAAGTAATGCGGTTCGGTTAATGGTAATAAGTCTAATTAACTTGAGGGTAAAAGAGGGTAACCTTAAGTTATTTAGTGAATTTTAGTGCATCTTTTAAAAACTTTAAATTATATGATAATAGGGTAAGCAAAGCGGGTTTGAATATTGTTGACTAAGGAAAAAAGAAAAAGAACAGCAAGAGAAGAGAGAGGAATCGATAAGGGAGCATGGAGGAGAAGAGAGAACGAGCGTGGGAAGATAGCTTGTTAATCGCAATTCTTCGGTGAAGGTAGGTTATGTGATTTTTACACTATTCGTAGTAAACTATTATAGCGATGATAATGTGTTGGTAGTACAGTTATTAGGCTTCTATATGCTTTAATGTGTTGTGTATGCATGATTGATCTTATATATATATATATGCTGTATTAAAATAGCATTGTGATGAAGCTATTGAATCTTAAAATCTTTGAAGAAAACCCTAATCTCTTTGTTAATGATGATTGCTGGTATAAAAGAAGCTTAATGAACGAAAGTAGTAGATTAGGGGAGCGGGTGCTAACGTTACCGGACCAGGCTAGAATATGAGGGATCGAGGTCACGTTCCGACACCAGGATAGATTTATAGGATCGGACAGTGCACGTCCGACAACCAGGATAGACTATGCGGAATCGGCGGAGTGTCCCGTTCCGACACAAGGATAGTATATGGATAGGCGTGCCACGTGTCCGGTACCAGGATAGGAATATGAGGATCGGAGTGTCACGTTCCGACCCAGGATAGTATAGATCGGGGGCCACGTTCGGGTACCAGGATGAATGAGGAGGCAGAGTGTCACGTAACCGACCAAAAGAGTAAAATATAATGAATCTTGAAAGATAATATATCCTCATCTAAAAGAACATGTTTCCAAAACGAGTAGATGAGGAGGCGTGAGTCCTCATTGATGTGCTTGGTGTTGTAACCACGGATTATGGTAATGTAAATGCTGCGATGCGAAAGGATATTAGTTGTTTCATGATGTACTTGATATATACTGTTTTGTATTTTGAGTTGGACGATGATACCTACTCAGTACTTGTGGTGTACTGGACCCCCTACTTTTATGTTTCTTTGTATAGAGTTTGTATTGCAGCAAACGTGCCGTCATCTTAGAACCTCAACGAGTTTAGTTCAGCCAGTCTTGTAAACGGATCTTCCGGGTGAGCTAATTGCTTTAGCTTGGACTGGATCTCCTTCTCATGTCTTGTGCCTTGAAGTTTCGGCATAGACTAGCTTTATTTGTTTTAGATCTTAGAATTACTCTTAGTTAGTAAATTGATATAGATGTTCTTGGGGATGACTTCCAGATTCTTGGGGATATAGAAGATGAATTTAGAAGTTATTGAATTGTCTTTTATTTATGAGTTAAGTCTTCCGCATGCTTTATGTTGAGATAAATTGAATGATAAGGTTTAGATTGGTTTGGTTGCTCGCATAGGAGGGTAAATTGTGGGCTCGCCAGCGCTGGCCGTGTTTGGGTCGTGACACTACGGGCACTACGTGGGAAAGTCTCTTGCTCACCCCTAAAACGGAGAGCATAAAAGCGCTTCTTCATTGGATCTTCATTTGAACAACTTGCTTGAGCATGACCACTACCCTTTTCTTGACCCCTCACATTGGGTCAATCCCTAACATTGTACTAACTTTTACCACAACCAAAGCAATTGTCGGTCCCCTTAAGGCAATCACCATAGTGCTTCTTACCACACTTTCCACAACTTGGCTTCTCGGTTGGTTAATTAGTACCTCTTCCCTTCTTGAACTTTGGGTTAGACACCCTATCACCAATAGTCTATCAGAACTTTGAAGAAACTTGACTCGAAACCTTCTTCTTAAACCTAGGTTTGTATTGTATCTCAAGCCTATTCTTTGAATCTCCATCAAAAGATCTTGCCTTCTTAGTATACCTACTCTTCCTCCTAGCCCTTGCCTCTTCTACATGCTTGGCATGTACCATAAGATGAGAAATGTTCATGTTGTCATGTAGAATAGCCGAATGATATTCCTCTTGCAATTCGTCTAACACCCATGTAAAAAAATGGCTCATTTCATCTCTAGGATCAGAAACCAAAGAAGGAGCATATTCCACAAGTTAGTGAATTTCAAAGAGTATTCATGAATACTCATACTTCCTTGGCGAAGGTTGATGAACACCACAACTTTATCCTCCCTCAACTCCCTAGGAAATAACCAATCAAGAAAATCCTTCTTAAAAATCTCCCAAGTCAAAGGACCACCTCTTAAGGGCCTATTATCCCTCCATTGAATAAACCAGGCTTGAGCCACGTTGTTGAGTTGATAAGTGTCAAACTCGACCTTCTCACTCGTGGAAAACCCCATCGCTAAAAGTATCTTATAGACTTCATTGATTAGTTCTTGGGGGTCTTCCTCAACCTTCGACCCGTATAAGGTAAGAGGATTCATTCAAGTGAAGTCCTATAAACGGGAAGCCATACTACCGACTTGTTGATGAGGACGAGGCACACCTCCCAGTTTTTTTTTTTTTTCTTTTTTTTTTTCTTTTTTTTTTTGCGGGGGGGAGGCTAGGTGGGAGCGGGGGGGGGGAACGCTAGGGAGGGGGGGAGGGGGCGGGGGGGGGAGGTCATGGGCAGGGCAAAGGGGGGGGGGTGGAGAAGGGAGGGGAAGGGGGGGGTGGGGGGGGGGGAGGGGGGGGGGGGGGGGAGGAGGGGCTGGGGAGGGAGGACGGGGGGGGGGGGGAGGGGGAGCGGGGGGGGAGGGAGGGGGAGGGGGAGAGGCCGAGGGGGGGTGGGGGAAGAGTGGGAGAATGGCAGGGTGGAGAATGTGGGGGCGGGGGGGGGGGAGGGGGGGGAGAGCAGCGGGGAGGGGAGGGAGCAGGGCGGAAGGGAAGGGGACGGGAGGGGGGGGAGGAGGGGGAAGGCACGGGGGAGGTGGAGGGGGGGGAGGTGGGGGGGGGGGTAGGAGGGAGGCCCTGCGGGCGGTGGGGGGGAGAAGGGGCTGCGTGAGGAGCAGTGGGGGAGCGGGGGGGGGGGAGGGGGGAGGGGGGGGGGACGGAGGGGGCGTCTCTCTTCTACTTCTTTTTTTTCTTTTTTGGGAAGAGAAGGGAGCCGGGAGGGGGAGGAACGGAGGGAGTGTGAAAGGTGGGGGGGGGGGGGGGGAGGGGGAGTGCAGGGGGGCGGGGGGGGGCGGGGGGGGAGGGGGGGCGTGAGGGGAGGGGGCGAGGAGGAGTGGGGGGGAGGGGGGGGGGGCGGGGGGGGGGTGGGGGGGAGGGGGGGGAAGAGGGGAGAGGAGAGGGGGGGAGGGGGGGGGAGGGGGCGGGGGGGGGGGGGGGGCGGGGAGGGTGGTGGGGGAGGATAGGGGGGGGGGGTGGTGGGGGGGGAGTGGGGGGAGGTGGGGAGGGGGTAACGGGAGGGTGCGGAAGGGTGAGGGGGACGGAGGGGTGGGAGGGGAGAGGATGGGGGAGAGGAGGGGGGAGAGATGGGGGGAGAAAAGGAGGAGCTGCCAGCCCCAATCCAGGGGGGGAGACGGGGGGGGCGTGGGGGAACGGAGCCATTGGGGAAGCGGGTGGGGAGGGGAGCTCCCGGGGGGGGGGGCCGGCGAGCGCGGGGGGGGGCGGGTGGGGGGGGGAGGGGGAGCGGGAGCGGGGGGGACAAGGGGGGAGGGAGGAGCGCTTCAGGGGCGCGAGACCGAGTGAGGAGGGGGGGAGCCGGACGTGTGTGTTGTGGCGATGGGCAGGGGGGGAGAGGGGGGGGGGAGAGGGGGGAGCGGGCGGGAGTGGGCGGGGGGAGGCGGGGGTGAGGGGAGGGGGAGGGGGGGGAGAAGGAGGAGGGGGGGAGGGGAGCGGGGGAAAGGGGAAGGGAGGGGGGAGCGGGGGGGGTGGAGGGGGGGGGGGGGGACGAGGGGGCAAGCTTGGGGGAGTAAGCAAGAGGGGGGGGGAGGGAAGGGGAGGGGGGGGTGGGGGGGGAGCGGGGGGGGGAGGGGGGGGGGGGGGGAGAAGGGAGGGGGGGGATGGGGCGGGGGGGGGGGGGGGGGGGAGGGGGGGGAGCGGGGGGGAGGGGGGGAGGGGGGGAGGAGTGGGGGGGGGGGGGAGGCGGGGGAGAGGGGGGGGGGGAGGGAGCGGAGAGGGGGGAGGAGGAGGGAGGGGAAGGGGGAGGAGTGGGGGGAGGGGAGGGGGGGGGTCTGTGGGAGGGGGGGGGAGAAGGGGAGTGAGGGGGGGGGGGGGAGAAGAGGGAGGAGGGGGGAAGGGGAGAGGGAGGGGGGGGGAGAGGAGGGGGTGGAGGGGAGGAGGGAGTGGGAGTAGGGGGGGGAGTCAGATGGGAGGGGGCGGCGGAGGGGGGGGAGGGGAGAGGGATGTGAGCCGGGGGAGAGGGTTATGAGGGAGGGGGGGGGGGGAGCGGGGGGGGGGGGGGGAAGGGGGGGGAGGGCTGAGTGGGGTAGGGACGCGGATGGGGAGGGGAGCGGAGGGGGGGAGGGATGGGAGGGGAGGGATGGGGGGAGGGGGGAGGAGGGGGGGAGGGAGACCGGGGGGGGCAGGGGGGGGAGGAGGGGATGAGGGGGGAGAAGGGGAGGGGGGGGGAGGGGCGGGAGAGGGAGGGGGAGACGAGGGGGGGGGAGTAGAGAGAGGAGGTGGGGGGGAAGGGGGGAGAGGAGGGGGAGTGGAGGGGGGGGGGGAGGAGAGGGGGTGGGGGAGCTTTTATCTTTTTTTTTTTCTTTTTTGTTTTTTTTTTTCTTTTTCATTTTTTTTATTCTGTGGCCATCATAGCGTGGCTGAGCGTGGTAGCTTGTTCTTGAGTGGTAATAGCTTGGGCTATTTGAACAAAAGTGGTTCTTTTATTCACATCCGCTAAAGGAGGAGGATTGACCAGTGAATGCTCCATATTAGCATGTTCTTCGAGTGGAGGAACTTGATCACCATGAGGAGGATCTCCCGCGTTGTCAATTTCCTCTTCAAGTCTTTGTGTCGCATTCATTCTTGTGTTTGTTCTTCCTATTAGCACAACAATAGGATTAGATGCATAAATATGTATACTCTAATTGCACGATACAAGATTTCAAAGAAATTAGAATTTCCTAGGCATCATGTAGGTTCCTATACATACACGTGGTTGAGAGAGATATCGACTCTAAGATAATTCAACCTCATGCTCAAATACCAAGTTTGTCACATCCGGGTTTACCCCCTAGACGTAACCAGCGTAGTCGTCCTCTTTAAGGACTAAGACTAGACTCTTAGTTTATATCATAACATTCATAGGTCGAATTTAGTTGAAAATTTTAACTTTTATTAGTTCTACATTGAAATTTAAATAGACCTCTACATACACATAATTATATGTATCGAGTGTACATAAGCCCTTGGTATAGAAAGTTACATACACTTGTACTTTTATTGCACAATATTATATAGAAAATATCATAGTCATAATAGTCGTCTCATCTCATTACCATGTATTTTGAGTATATCAAATTTGGGCCTAGCCTACACATAAATCCAACAAGACCAAATATAGGTCATACAAAATGTGTAGTACTCAATTGAAAAATAAAGAAACAAAAGTGTCTTAAACTCATAAAAAGTCCATAACCTAGATAATGCCAATGCCCTCGGAAGTTGAGGACAAACCTTACTTGGATCAATAAGGGATCTAAGTCTTTCTTCAAGTCTCTTCCACAACAGTTCAATGACCGGAACCTAAAAATTTTGGCGAAAATTAAGAAAATAAGGTTAGTTAGCAACTTTTACTAAGTATGATACCATATGCACATATAAGATCAAAACATGTTAAAAAGGGACATTTAGTGACAATATGTCATTTTACCCTTTTAAAAGTCTCCTGCATAATCAAGCTAGTCATACCAATAAACCAAACATACTTAATTACTCAAAAAAGTAATACATATCTCAACATACTTGAACCCCTTGAACCAATGTCCAAGTTCAAATAATATAAAATTTAGATATGCATTTCATCATATTTTAACAATTTAACCCAACACATACTCATAAGTGAACTAGTAAACATAGAATCAATAATGTGCAGGTTAATCAGTCATATTCGTATGTCATCTAACCTTACACATATACTAAGAGCATCCTCGAAGACTCCCCCAAAGGCTAACTGGGCATGTTAGTGGAGAGTCTAATTTACCCTACCTAGATTAAGCAGGACCTTATGTTTATCCTGGTTAGAGTTTTAATAAATTTTATTCATTTTAGTTGGGAAACATGTTTCCCTAACCGACATTACCCACACTGAGCTGTGGTGGAATTATAGGTATAAAACTCTACACAAAAAGAAGGCGGACTACTTTTGAAGGTAGTACCAAAACATAAAGCATAGCAACTACGTGGATATATTAGGTAGTATTATTGAGGCGGCAACATAGTTAAGACCTAGGAGATATAGTTGGGACCCTCTTTATGTTCTATGCATTATAGTCTCCAATCCCAAGAGCAATTTGGTGTTCCAACCTTCTTTATGTGGCAGGGGACACTCCTCAATCTAGTTCACTCGGTGCTAAGATAGATTCTCTTTTAGAAATTTCTTTAATCCTTTAATTATCAATTACAAGTTAGTCTAGGTCATAGGGTCTACCTCTTCTATAATCATTATCATTAATAGCTCAATAAGAATTGTATGAGTATAAATCCTTTCATGTTAATTCATATATGTGAGGTTAAGAAATTACATATCACTTCATATTGAAGCACATTGGTATACGTAACCATTCTTAAAGCATTTACATCTTAATTAACCTCACAACAATAATCATTACCTTTCAATTCAAAATCATACCACCCTATCAATTTTAAAGAAGGCATACTCCAACACAATCATCATGACTTAATCACAATTAACCACAAGTTTAAGTAAGGAATAAGGATTACAAGACTTACCAAGTCTCCTTCATAGTTCATCATAAGGGTCTTATCATCAACCAATAACTCTACCCAACTAGGTCATCACATCAACATAATTAAATAATCAACATTATTATAAGGTTATAATATCACTACACCATAATTCAATACTAACTCATAGCTTAAGAAAAGATACTTAGGTCAATTCTTTTAACCGATGTCACTTCTCAAGAACTAGTATGAAAGAGTAAAATTCACCCTAATTTTTTCATGATTAATGTAACAAATTATCTCATAGTGATTTAACAAAAAATCAAGCCAATTTAATAATGTCAACCTAATTCACATCAAAATCAAGGGTTAAGAATCATACTCTTCAATATGAACCAAACCATCACAATTGATCATAATAAAGTTAAAATTCATGATAATCTAGCCATTATATCCTAAATAAACCATAAGCAACGCAGTTCACAACATCAAATTTGTAACTGAACAAAACCCACTTGAAAACATAACTTTTTGAAATACATTGAAGGAAACCTTTATGGAAAGATGTCTCAAAGTTTAATTAGTTCCCATAGCATAAAGTTTGATGAATATTTGATGGTGAATCAGTCCCTTTAAATCTCCCAAATCCCTTCCCTAGCTAGTCTTCAATAGTGACTTCCAATAGAGAGAGAAAGAACAGAAAAGGAAAAGAGTTTCTTTTTGTGAGTTATGTTAAGATTAATAAGGGTAGGGGATTAATAAAGTTAATTAGAGTCCTTTAAACCAAAAATCAATCACCTAACCCCCTAAATAATAAAATCAAAACTAACTTAATTTGTGCAGAAAACTCGACCCTCGCAGATGATAACCCAAATGACGGGCCTCTGTGGGTCGACAATCATTGTGCCCTTCCATTCTGCACAATAGTTGTTGAGTTCAGAGACTCTGTATCTTAAGGCCTCAAAAAAATTTCCTATGTGTTGTATGGCGGTTTGCATCGGCCCTGTCGATCCTCACACGAGCCATCATTGCCCTCTCGCGATTGCACACTACCTAAGCTGTGATAAAGTCCTCCTCAACGCCCTTGGTTGGTGCTTGGGGAGTCATACTTGGATTTTTCAACCACGAACTATCATTAGCACTTTTTATAGACCCTTCCACCTAATTTCATGAATTTCCAACTTCTGAAGGTTCGTCAAACAAGCTTAGACACGCTAGTACTTCTTAGAACTAGTTTCCGAACCTCATGGATGTTATTGGACGTTTTGGTTCCTAAACATTTAAAATGACCTATATTCACTAGAATGGCTCTTAAAATAGTGTTTAGAACCCATGGAACCTATGTTATGCTTTAAGACTCGTCTTGGATTTTCGATGTGTTAAATTTCTTAAGTATCCATGATCTTAGTTCCATTAATATTATGAGGTTTATGAATTATGCATGCTTTATTTAAATATGGTTGTCTTTCAATAATATAAGCTAAGGTGTATGATTAACCTTTTCTTATGCATGTTTGCCAAGGATGAATCAATTTTAAGATATGTATAATGTTGAGTCGCTTATGTGAGTATGAACTTATTTCAATTATGATCGTGGTGGCCGAAAGGTCATACATAGTGTATGTAAGACTATGGACGCTACCTATGCAATACATAAGTAGATTCTTAACGTAATTCATGTGAGTGTTTTATCATGAAGTAATGACCTTGATATGTAAATATGCATGTGTATTATGTCTTATATTATTTAGTATATGTAATATGACTATGTGATATTATGTCTTCAGGATGTTGTTGTCGGTGTGCTTGATAAACTATATGTGAGATATTGATGACTTATATTTTTAAACTCTTTAAAAGAAATATGTCCAAAAGTGCATAAATCATGGTTTCAAATAAATGTCGCTTATTATAATGTTTTAATGGTTTTATTGCATGACTTACACACTTGGTACGTTTTTGTGCTTACCTAAACTTCTATGTTTTCTACAAAGTGTAGGGTTTGAATATATGATCTGTTGTACATTGAAGATAGGTTTCTAAGGAGCTTCGAAAATGAAGATATAGGTAGTCCTTATAGTTTCGAGGAGGAATTTACGTTATTCACTTATATATTTAGATTAGGTAATTTTATTATGTAAGTTTCGTGTCCGTAGGTTCTATTAAAATGAAGTTTAAATCTAGTGGTATAGATGGTTTTGAGATACAATATCATCGATTCTTTCATTTAATAAAATATTAAGTTGTAGAGAAAAGTTTTAAATATTCATTTATTTTCATATGCTTTAATGTTAGTGAATTTCTAAGGGCTCGTAAAAGACCACCAAGAGGTTAATACGCCATTTTGCGACTAGGGGGTGCTCTCGGGTTGTGACAAACTTGGTATCAAAGCATAAGTTTATGAAATGATCTTAGGATGTCCCAAACCACGTCTAGTATAGTCTGGTTTATCGGTGTGAGTTAAGAAACATGAATGAGTGAGAGACTATAGGATGTTAAGAAAACTTCACTTTTTATATCTCTTATTCACGCCATAGATCTATAAGCTCTTTCTCTCTTATCCCTTATTTAATGGACGTGAGGTTGTCATTATTATAAGGATTTATGTTACAAGTATGGGTGGATGGGTGGTTGAGATGCCAATTATGTCTATGTGTGACTTGTGAGATTTGAGGTAAAAAGTTGTGATGTTGCCATTTTTTTGAGTAAAGTACCATTGTTTCCTTTGTGTTGATTAGAAGAGCTTGTATAGGTTTACCTTTAAGGATTATATAGTGTACCTACCTAGAAAGGTAAGTTTGAGGCCATGTATGGTTTATGTTGTGATTTGAAGTTGACTTTGAGAGTTGCATGTACTACGTAGTTGATAGTAAAAGAGAAAAGTGTAGGTGTTGACCAACTTTTAAATAGTAAGTTGTCCTTAAGATTGATCTTAGGTATGGTCATTTTAATAGGTTGCGTAGATAACACCTAGACAAGATTGGTTGATTGATTCCACAAAGTTTTATAGTAAGGGTTGAAATTGTCAAGAGTTGTCTTTATCAAACTTTACTGAAAGACAAAAAGTTTACTCGGTAAAAACCTTTTTATGTTACCCTAAATTTGTCTACCCCTATGTTTCTAGAGCAAGTGGTAGTGGATCTTAAGGTCCAATTGTTTTGTATGTGTTGTTAGAATCCGTAATTTCTATGGATCAAATATTGATGGGGACTCCGTAAAGACTATGGTTGAAGTCCCTCAAGTGATGAACATTGTAGGGATAGTTCCATAAATACTTGTGTTGGGAAGTAGGAGAACAAATAATGTAGTTTTGATGATTGATAAAGTGAAGGCATGGTGTCGTATGTGTACAATTATGAGAGATTGCGGCAAAGAAGAAAAAGTATTGACGCAAAGAAGAAAAAGTGCAAAATTATAAAGAAATAAAAAAAGTAGCAATTCAAGTAAAAGAAGGAATGAAATAAAAAAAGAGGAAATCAAGCCAAAGAAGGAAAGAAATAAAGAAATTACAATTCAAGTCAAATAAAGAAAGAAGTAAATATAGACAAGTTCAAGAATGAAAAAGATTTGTAATTCCTTTCCTTGTAGAAGTAGAAGGCAAATCAAATCTATAAAAGGATCACGAAGTTGAAGGAAAAAAGTGTCTTTGCAACCACAAAAATCAAGAGAATTTATCAGCAAAGCCAGAACAATTTCCATTGCATATTCACGAAATATATCATCTTGAGAGCAGTATTTTCTGGAGAAAAAAATGCAGGCCTTTGTCACAAAAACGCAAGGACCAGGTTCACCTTCATCACAGCAAAATAAGGACTAGGTTCACGAAACCTGTTCTACATAGAACTATTGGATATTGAAGTTTGATCAACTAAACCCTAGGGTTATTAGTCTTTGTTGATTTGTTCTAGGTTTATTATTGAGTTGTAAATAATCCTAGATTAACAAGAATTGGGTTTGACCCCTCTTGGGAGGTGAGTCTTGAGATAATTTTAAAAAGGAGTGGTTTGAATTTCTTGGGAGTGAGTCTTGAGATGAATTGTGAACGGAAGTGGGTTTGACTTCTTGGGTGGTAGAGTTAACAAGAGTTGAGAGCTTTTGTAAACCAAGACGTGGACATTGATTCTTTGGAGGAAAGTTTCGATTATCGTTAATAGAAAAGGTAGAAGTTAGGTTAGATCATTGATAACTGAGTTGTAAATCTTGAATTAATAGTAAACTTCGGTTGGTTTCCTTTCCTTGAGATAGGAAGGTTTCCACGATAATCTTTATTTTATTGTGTTGTACGGACAAAATTACAGAACGCGTTCTTGTTAGAGGAAGTTTCTTCAATTGGTATCAGAGCAGGTCTTTTTATTTAAAGACGAAAATATTGAAAAGGATTAATGGCTGCCCCACCTACACCACAAGAAGGAGCTTTCAAACTCGGACCACCATGGTTTAATGGAAAGTATTATGGATGTGGAAGAATCGCATGATGGATCATTTACTAGGAGAATCAAAAACTATGGCTCTCTTTGGTCGTGTTGGAGGGCAACCATACCCTGAAGAATGGAATGATTAAACCCTCTGTACAAAAGATAGGAAAGAATGGACTGCTTCATATTAAACTTGCAATTCAGAATAATGCTAAAGCCCCCCCCCCACCCAAGATCTTGATATGAAGGGAAGAGGTCCAGATGGAATACAATCGGTATAATCATGTCAAGATGCAAAGAAATAGGACGAAACTTGGCAACTGCACCTAAGGGAACAACTCAGGTAAAAGAAAGTCTAAAATAGATAAACTTGAACAGACAATACGAATGTTGATGACAAAGGTGAAACAATCAAGAGAGCATACCAGTACACTGCGATCATAATGAAATCTTACCACAAGGTGAAATAATTCCAAATGGAAGAGTAGAAAACTTTTGAGGGTCTTCTCGAATATGGGAAGCAAAGTAGAGCCATTACTCATGCCCGTAATCTAGATAAGTTAGCTAGGGATGAACTCAGTGGAAATATTAGACATAGGAAATCAATAAAAAACAAGAAAAGGAAATTGGGCAAACAAAAGAGAAGAAAACCACACCCCCCCAAAACAAACCCCCACCCCCCCCCCCCCCCCAACTATGGTTCTAACAGGCACAAACACTGCAACTTTTGAGGACAAAACATTGCGTTAATGACCAAAGGTCTCAAGATGTTAAAAAAGGGAACAGTGTACCACAAGAAGGAACTCTAAAAAAAATCACTGAAAATCCGATAGATCAAGTATGTCACAAGTGTGGAAAATCCGGATTCACTTTGTCATGTTTGGTCCATTAAATGCTCTAGAGAAAAAGAGGAATAGTTCAGAAAAAGAAAAAGAAATCAAGAATGATAAGTACATTCCACAACAGAAGAATGACCAATCAAGAAGCGGATCATTCAACGAGAAGAGCCTTTGCCTCATGGGGGACTTATCTAAAGAAGGATTTGAGGTGGAGGTTCGAAAATCAGTCACTCTTGCAATAGACAATCATAAATATTATTTCTTGACACTCATTGTTTGAAACAGATCTGAATGAAGAAGCAGATGACAAAAAATCAAGGTAAGTTTTTAATCACTCAACATTAAATATTGAATCATATTCTAAAACGGAAACTAGAGTCCTGATTGAGTAATCTATAGAGCATATCAGTATGTCAATTCTGGAAGAGACCAAGTGATGAAAAACTATGCTCTTAAGAGAAAGTCAATGACAATCTTGAGAACACAATCTCTTTCTTCAAAAAAAAATTAAAAGACAGATTAAAATCTCAGAGTAGTCACAAGGGCACAAACTCTGCTATGAACTTCAATTAGCTCTAAAAGAAAAATAAAATTTTAACCATAAAAATGTCAAGCTTCAACAGAAAAGGATAGGTCTGCCACAAGAAATCTTGAATCATACCAAACTTGATCTGAAAGATCTTAGAGGACCAGGTCCTCTGAAAATTTTAACTAAAATTCAAGAAAGGCAAACCATATTTGTAGAAGTGGGGGTAGGTTTAAAAAAAATAGAATAATCTTGTTTCCACACAATATTCACATTCTAAAAGTTTAGCACTCATTGTGGAACTCAGGTCATTTAAAGAATCAATGTAAAGATTTATTTGAGGCTTTTCAGAAGAAAAATGTGAAGTTTCACCACAAAGGAAAAGAATGATACGACAAAGAACCTGGTCGAAATAAATGCTCCAAAATTTAAAATGTTTTCTTATTTGCCTTTATGGGCTAGAAGAAATCTTATCAGCCTTTTACTCACAGAAAGGGGCCAAGATAATCTGGGTTCCCAAAATGATCTTTGACTAGTGTTTCAGGTGTGGGAGAGGGAAAAGGCCAACTTGTACATGATAGTGCATGCTCCAAATAGGTGCTAAGAATGGTAGAAATTTCCGCTCGCTTTTGATTTTCCAAGGATACATTTTATTGTTGAAAAGGATGAGAAAAATGAAAGAGACAATTTTTTTTTAAAGAGTGACAGAATCAAACATCTTCGATGACTTCAATTTAGGAACATTTCTATGAACCTGGTTATAAATCTGACAATATTGATACAACTAAAAATGAATTCACAATCTATGGTTCTGGGATTGGGGGGATAATAGAGCAATCGGGCAGAATAGTATGGTACACCTTTAGGCGGGAACTTTATTGTTGTGACTGGTCCTGTTGTTCATTGGAAGGATTAAAAATTTACAAGGGTGGTTCTCTATGAAAACTTAAGATTCGTGTGATCTTTGTAAATGATGATGGACATGCTCACAAAGCCTTGAATATGAAGAACTTGAGAAAAATCAGTCAAAGCATGGTCTTATCAAAACAAGTTGATGCTATATGATTTAATTTAATAATTGGCTAGTAAACGATAATCTTACGCTGACTGACTATAAAATGAATATCTGCTAATTACCTTGTATGTAACAGGTACACACTATAATCGCATCTAAAACAATGTTTAGAAAGTCTACGGATGTATTCTCTACTCTTTGCTAACACCAGTAAGTAAATCATGATAAACACACAAAAAAAAATAGGGAAACCTGGTTTATATGATATAAAGTATTTGGTTTTGAACCCCAACCATCCCTTTTTCAATGCATTTAAATTTCCTGACGTTTGGTCAAAATAAAGACGAAAAACATAACGTTGTGATCATAAAAATTCAATTTTCTTAAAGATCACCAAAGAACCGTCTTTGACAATTAGCAACGTCATCTCAAATGCTCTAATGATGAAAATTTAGTATTAAGTCACTCATGCTTTCATTAGGGAACTTTGCTTACCACCCACACGAACCAGGTTCACAAACTCCTATTGCTTATTTCAATCCATTTCAAGTGATAACAGTATATTCTTAGGGGAATAATTCTAACAGAAATTAAATTGTTGCTTGCTTCAGTATTGATAAACAAAACAAAAAACACATCTCTTGTGCATCAAAAGGTGATGAATCTCTTACTGGTAGTTGTACTCCTTCAGTGTCATCAAGAAAAAGGCTATCAAAAAAAAGAGAAAAAAAAACATGGAGGAATGAAAAATGTACGAGAGAGTTAAAAAAAAAGTTGATGATGTATCTATGTTTCTCTTGATGAAATTTAAATTCTAAAAAACTGCTCAGAATAAAGAAGTTGGTGCCCATTGGGCATACTGACAAAAGATTATCAATGGCACTAAAACATTCCATTTCTTCCTCACTTAAGTAATCTTTGTCCCAATTCAGCATCTCAAATTTAGCTTTTTACTCTTTGATGTGTTATGTCTACCTCATACATGAAGCATAGTTTTGATTAATGGGCAAAAACTGTACATATTTTTTTATTTCATTTTTCATTAAAGATCTTAATTGTGTATGAGTTAAGAGGACTAATATCCCAGATTAAATACCTTTTTGTTAGCAGAAGTGTTACTTGAAGTGTTTGCCCAAGTGGCTAGAGTTAAAAATGATATTGCCACTCCATTGAATGTTATTCGCGTTCTGTTTATTGCAGGTTTCATGATGCCAAAAGGAGGAAATTATATAATGTGGCTAGACATATGCATAGTTTTTCATCATCAAAAAGGGTGAAATTGTTGAGCAATGAGAAAACATGAAGTTTGGAGTTTTGATGGATGACAAAGAGTTGTAGTTTTGATGACGAACAAATAGTCTTGATGTGTAATAAATCATTGGTCATCATCATCAAAAAGGGAGAAAATGTTTGGAAGTAGGAGAACAAATAAAGTAGTTTTGATTATCTATAAATTGAAGGCATGATATCGTATATGTACAATTATGAGAGATTGCGGCAAACAAGAAAAAGTATTGAGGCAAAGAAGAAAAAGTGCAGAATTTTAAAGAAATAAAAAAGTAGTAATTCAAGTCAATGAAGGAAAGAAAAAAAAAGTAGCAATTCAAGTCAAAGAAGGAAATAAATAAAGAAATTATAATTCAAGTCAAATAAGGAAAGAAGTAAATATAGACAAGTTCAAGAAGGAAAAAGGATTTGTAATTCCTTTCCTTGTAGAAGTTGAAGGCAAATCAAATCTACTTAAAAGGATCAAGAAGTTGAAGGAAAAAGTGTCTTTGCAATCCACAAAAATCGAGAGAATTTATCAGCAAAAGCCAGAAGAAACAATTGCCATTGCATATTCACGAATCTATCATATGAGACCAGATTTTCTGGAGAAAAAAATGCCAGGCTTCGTAAAAAAAAAAGCAAGGGACCAGGTTCATCTCTAAAGCAAAATAAGGCCAGGTTAACGAAACAGTTCTACTCAAAACTATGAATGATGTTTGATCAATTAAAGTCTAGGGTATTAGTCTTTGTTGATTATCTAGGTTTTTATTGATTGTAATAATTCCTGATTTCTAACAAGAAGTGCGTTTGACTTCTTGGAGGTTGAGTCTTGAGAGAATTCTAACAGAAGTGGATTTGACTTCTTGGAGTTGAGTCTTGAGAGAATTGTAAACCAGAAGTGGGTTTGCACTTTTGGGGGGTTAGAGTTAACAAGAGGTGAGAGCTTTTGTAAACAAGAAGCGAGATTGACTTCTTTTGAGTGCGAAAGTTTTCGATTTAGTTAATCGAAAAGGGTAGAAGTTAGAGTTAGATTCATGATTAACTGAGTTGCTTTAAATCTTGCTTACTAGAAAACTTCGTGTGGATTTCCCTTTAATGAGTTAGGAAGGTTTCCACGTAAATCTTTGTATTTTATTGTGTACGACAAAATTATAAGAACCTAGTTCTTGTTCTAGGGGTAAGGTTTCTTCAACTTGTATTTTGTTACTTGATAAAGAGAATATGATAATCTTTTGGGTTACCCTTAGTGTTCATGGGTTTAGTTATAGCCATGTGTAATTGATTAGTATAAACCATTTTAGACGTTATGAGTTTAAACATATAATTGAATTTAATGACTAGTATTGCATTAATGGCACCTAAAGATGTTTAGGGAGTTAACTCCCTTTTTTTAGGGTAGAGATAAAATTCTCAATGGTGTTGAATCTTATTGTGTAAGGAGTATCAAGGTTTAATTTATAACATGCTTCGACTCAACAATTTAAGGGTATAATATTGTAAGAGTTCGTATAGGCTTACCCATAGTGAGAGATAAAATGCTTAGATGATAATGTTATTGAGTATCCTTGATCTTCATAAATTGAGCTCGTGGAAATTCTCCATTATGAAAACCACCTTGGGTGATGGATTTAAAAAGTTGAGTATTTTAGATGTTCATGTTCGAATTTACTTGAAGTCCTTACTTTATGGAGTGTAGTGAATTTGAGGAGTTTAATTCCGGTTAGAAGATTGCCTATTGTGTTGGTTAAATAGTTCTGATCAAGAGTGTCTAAATGGGAACCTCTCCAATGTATAAGTGACAATTGGGATCTTAGACCTATAAGATAATAGGTTGGAGAGTATGGAAGTCCTACTATGTGAATGTTAGGAGTGGTGTTTAGTAAGGGTCTTTGTAAAACGTGCTTAATTGACTTCATGAGGTGTTTTAGGGAATATGTTGGGTTATTATTTTGATGTAATGGAGTTTTGGCTCTATCCTGAGGTGTTGAACTTGCCATAGATGAGACTAGGTAAGTTCCTCTTATGAGTTTATGTTTTTTTGTGTTTGGAAGCATTTGTATAGGCTCACTCGCAAGGAGTGATGGTGTGCCTAGTCAATATAGGTGAAGTGTGCTTATGAGTTGCAATGACTTTCTTATATGATGCATCTTCATGAAAAATAGTGTTAAGCAAGAAGCTAAAATTTTGTGAATTCTTATCCTCGTGTTGCATTGTATTGGGTATGATCTGTCAATTTGAACTTCATGAGAAAGGAATTATGAGCATGTTATTGGTCGGGATTTAAGTATTCCTCCTCAAATGAAATGATAATTGTAAAATATTTGCATATGAGCACATGATAAAAAAAAGTGAGGATCATGTTATGTCTAGAAGAAGGTAGTTCCTCCTAAAAACATGAGAAATATTGATGTTATGGTACATAATGGGATATCGGTGTAGTTCCTACTTCCTTGTGTGGTATTGATAATGTCTTTATGTTGAGTTCATGTTTACTCCCATGTATATGCATTAATTAATAAGGAATAATTGTTGTGATGCTAATATTGAGTCACTTTCCCCTTTCATGTCAAAGCATTCTTCGACGACGAATGTTCCTAACGTGGGAGAGAGGGGATATTGAAACACTCTGCAGAACAATAGAATAAACTAGACCCTAATGTGAGGGTTATTTTTATGAGTTAAGGCGTTTTAGTCGTTAAATATTGAAGCATGTACTCTACCCTTAATTTTAGAAGACTTTTGTAAAGTTTGAGTGAAGCTTTAAAGGTAAGAGCCAAGCCAAAAGTTTCAAGCCTAAGCCAAAGGGCCAAGTCTGCCTGAAGATTGATAGACACTGCAAAAGTGGAGCACGACCACTTTCACGAAGAGTGGTATTGACCACGGTATGTGATAGTCCTCGTGACGTTATTTTAGGGAAGTGTAACAAATGGAAAGAACTACCTAGCCACCTAGACTCGTGATCTCGACCACAGAGCGTGGGAGGTATCTAGGTCTTGCCTTAGCATTAAGGGAGCCTTTGGTGAATGAAACACAATTAATAAAGTGCCTCACCATTCTCGAAAAACACCACGACTCGTGGTGAGGACCATGGCTCGTGGTGTGGCTCGTTGTTGTATAGGAAGTGGTTAAAAAAAGGATGCCCAAAATACAGCCCCTCAAAACGAGCCACTTCATAGCTCGTGGTAATCACCACGGCCCGTCGTAAGTATCATAGAAGTGCCTTATAGCTTTAGGGGCTAAGGGGAAGGTTTCCTAGATACTGTATCATGACCACGGAGGCACTATGGCTCGTGGTAGGCACCACCACTCGTGGAACCTCATGTGAAGGGCTTTCCATTAGACTAAGAGTGTAAAGTCAGCTTCAAATTGTCATACCTCTTTGCTCAAAAAGAATTAGGTGTGCATAACCTATGGAACTACATGTCTCTTAATCCTCTTTCCAACGCCATTGAATTTTCCCAATTCCGATCTATGAATAAAAATTTAGTCCTCAAATAGGAAAGCACAGTTAGGCTAATAGTTCTTAACAACCTATTTGACGGGCCGTGGTGATGAAGACGGTCCGTGAGGTAGTCCATCAAGCCATTTCGGCAGTTTCAAGTCGGAGAACTTCTTGGGTCGTTTCCCAATTGTTTAAACTCAAGGTTACATCATTTTTCCCAACACCAAGACACCTATATAAGTCATTTCAACCTTAAAACGCACCCAATTAAATAATTTACCCCAAAATAGAATCCCAATTCTTCTTCCCTCCCAAAAGTCTTCACTCTCAAACATCCATTGAAGGACATGGAACAAGATCAACCAGGGCTTGTAGATGGGAGATTCTCACCACAAAATTCATAGGGCTTTAAGGCTATGGTATGATATCTATTTATCTTTTATTAGCTATAATCAAGGATCCCTTTCAAAAAAAAATTCAAAGTTCCCTGAATTCTACGTTTTATTCCAATTTCGTGAGTCTCTTTCCAAACTTGTTTCTACTTATATTATTTGATTAATTATTATTATATATTATTTTTGGGGGGAATTTATATTACATTTATGGTTTTTGATCAAATTCCCACAAGACCCGTGAATCCCCTTCTTTCTTAAATTCAAACTAGCTAGTATTAGATAATGGTTGAGGAATGTGAATACAATATGTTATTATGTATTTCACTATTGTATTATCATGTTATCCTCTATAGTGTATGAATATCACGAAATGCGATTAAATTTTTAAGAAAACCTTGATGTCTATGAATGAAGGTGTGCAATTGGTAAGTAACTTTCTATGGAATTGATTATTCACTTGTGGTGCTTATGTTTACTGATTATGTATTAGTTTTATTGTATTGATATAGTTTTGGTGGAGGTTCTACTTATTAGTTTGGATTGTAGTGTTGAGAAAAAGTCCCTCTTCCCTTGAACCCTACGTATTACTAAGTATGATATGTTATGAACATGGTATTGTCTAGATGTTGAGTTACATGAGGGGCTATTCTGGAAGGACCTTACACACATGATCTCTTATGTGAATGTATAATTATTAACGTTCCATGAATGACCTACTTGTATGATTAATGTATTCATTTCTACGGTAATGAATTTTAGATATGTGACTTACATAGTGTAAGATCCGTAAATGCAATATATGTTATCTATGCATCAATTGGGATATTATGGAAATGTTGTGACCCCCTTTAGAAGTGTGGTGTCTATTATGATAAGAATTATATTGTTTTTCTACTGAAAGGTCATTTATGCACCCACACACACACTACATGCATGAATATGAATATTGTATATTTGGGTGTCAATTGAAAGGCTAACTCTTATATTCACCTTTACATACTAATATGCATGAAATTTTGATGACTATCAAACCATGACGTTCTTATTAACATGATTGTTGTGAGATGATTATGGTAGTTTTGATATATTTAATAAAAGGCATTCTCATGAACATTATGTGATTATGTTATGAAAGATATATTATTACGTGATTTTTGTTCTATGACGAAAGAATAATTCTCATATTTATAACATTGAGCTATATGATACATGAGGGAGTAAGTTCCTAAGGTATTCTTTATGAACTAATGCTTACGTAAAGTCTTAAAGATAGTTTACAAAATTAATTAAGCTTAGCATAGAGTAAACATAAAAATCAGATGGAGTCTTTTACGTCTAGCTAGTCCATCCTCCCACATGGGATCATTTTTCGTCTAGCAAGTTCAGGTTCATATTATATATGTTTTCTTATGGGATGGAAACCATTTATGTTTAGCTAGTCTGGGTTTCTAGTATTAATATAATTATTCCCTCACTACGTTCCCCCATATGTTTTAGGTAGTGGATCCACTTAAATGCTATTATGTAGGTATGTGTTATGTCGGCATGTAGTAAAATTTCTTTTCGTTGTGGGTTTAAAACAGTGGAATCCATAGTAGATCTTATGGTCAAAGTCATTTATGAAAATATCTCCTAAACGTTTAAAAGAATGAATTATGATTATGCATGTGAATTACACTTATGACTTTTTGATAGGTTTACTTAGTTAGTATGGGGGTATGGGAATCCATGTCTACATTGCACATGTGAACTTATGAAGTTTACCCATGATATGAAGTAAATGAATATGACTAAGATGTATGATATGAATGTGTTGCATGAATTATGACTAACATGTATGATATGAATATGTTGCATGAATTACGACTAATGACTCCATTAGGAAATCTACTTAGTATGAGAAGTATTATAGGATTCAACTCATAAATGGCCCAAGTAGACTTCTACAATATCCATGATCTTAATTACGTTGTTATTATGAGGTTTATGAATGGTGCATGCTTTATTTAGATTAACTTTATGGTTGGCTTTCCATAATATAAATTAAGGTGTATGATTTACCTCTTCTTACGCATGTTGGTCAAAGATGAATCAATTGTAAGATATTTATGATGTTGAATTGCTTATGGAAGTATAAACTTATGTCAAGTATGATCATGGTGGCCTAAAGAAGATACTTAGTGTAGGTAGGACTATGGACCTTGCCTATGCATTGTATAAGTAAAAGGTTAAGGTTATTCATGTGAGTTTCAATCATGATGTTGTGAACATGATATGTAACTATTCATGGGTATTATGTCTTATAGGAGTTAGTATGTGAATTATGACTATGTGAGATTATGTCTTGATGATTTTTTTAACCTTGTGATCGATGAACTATATGTGAGATATTTATGACTTATATTCTCCAACTCTTTTAATGAATGATGTTAAAAACTTCGTAAATCATGGTTTGAACTAAATATACCTTTTAAGCATGTTTTAATGCTTTTATTGCATGTCTTCCATACTTTGTATGTTTTCGTGCTAACCCATTTTTCTACATTTCTACATTGTGTAGGGTTTTGAGATTTGGTGTCTTGGACATAGAAGATAGGTTTCTAAGGAGCTTTGAAGATGAAGACTTGGGGAGTCCTCATAGTTTCGAGGACAAACCTACATTATTCAATTATGTTATTTGTTTATGTATTTATATTATGTATGGTTCGTGTCCCTAAGTTGTATCGATATGATGTATAAGTCTAATGGTACAGATTCTTAGGAGAAATAAGTTTAAAGATACTCTCATTTTAAAAAGTGCTTGTTTGTAGAGAAAAGTGTTAAATCTTCCGCTATTATCATATGCTTTAATGTTCATGAAATTCTAAGGGCCCTTGTAAGATCTCCGAGAGGTCAAATACATTGTGTTACGACTAAGGGGTGCCATGAAATTCTAAGGGCTCTAGTTTTGACGATAATGTACCATGACCTTATGGTTGTAGTTTTGAGGGAATGTATGAAGAAGGACATAGAGGAGTTTATTGCTAGGTATCAAAATTCCCAACTAGTAAAAGCCGAACATCGAAATCCTAGTGGCTTACTACAAGATATCCAAATTCCTACTTGGAAGTGGGAAAACATCAATATGGACTTTTTAATGGGTTTAAATAGGACTCAAATGTCATATGATTCTATTTGTATGGTTGTGGGTAGGTTGACTAAGTACGCTTGCTTTATTCCCGTCAAGTCTACTTATTCGGTAAAAGATTTTTCAAGGATCTTAATAAATGAGATTGTGTGTCACCGCGGTATTCCGTTATACATCATATTCGATCGAGGTGCACAATTCACATCTAGGTTTTGGAGGTCATTAAAAAAGGGTATGAATACTAAGGTGACGTTGATTACCGCTTTTCATAGACAAATGGATGGTCAAGAGGAACATACTATTCAAATCATTGCGGATATGCTTAGGGCTTGTATCGTTGATTTCAAGGGAAAATGGGATAAACCTTTGCCTTTGGTGGAGTTTGCTTATTATAATAGTTTTCATTCATCCATTTCCATGGCTCCCTATGAAGCCTTGTCTGGTAGGAGATAAAGGTTTCCTATTTGATTGTTTGAAGTGGGATAGGCTTTGATTCTTGGTACCGATTTGATTTATAATACTTTATAGAAAGTTCATATCATAAGATGCGGTTTCAAATGTCCTATAGTCGGCAAAATTCTTATACCGATCATAGGAGAAGGGATTTGGAGTTTGAAGAAGGTGATAAGGTGTATTTAAAAATTTCAACAATCAAAGGGGTGTTTAGATTTCGCAAGAAATGGATGTTGAATCCTAGTTATGTGGGGTTGCCTATGAAATTAAACATCCTAGTGAATTGTCTTTAATTCATCCGGTTTTCCTTGTTTCCATGCTTAAAAATTGTATCGGTGATCTATAGTCTATTCATCCCATTGAGGGTATGTATCAACAATCACCTAGTTGAAGATGCGACATGGGAGGCCGAGGACAACATAAAGTCCCGTTACCCTTTTCTTTTAATAATTATGGTTAGTCATTCTTTTAATAATATAAATCAGACTATAGATTGAAGTTTCTTGATTTTTGGTGAAGTCTTGGAAAAATGTGCTTTTTGAATCACATTACAGTGCGTTACAATGAATTTGATGCATAAAACAAGAATTTTTTCCTTTTGGTTTGTTTTGAATTATGTCGTGCATATTGATATGGTGAGTCTTTATGAAATGATATATTGCATGTTGTTGCACTAAAATTTGACATAATTGGCTCATGTAAAGTATGTTGAGGTCATGTTGTTGTTGTTAGAAGGATAGTCCTCATAATGTAATGTTGAACATTATTTTTGGTAATTTATGTTTTGAATTTCCTTGAGCAAGTAATATCATTAATCTTTTTATGTATTGTTGTTGGTTGGTCTTCTAGTCTTCAGTCTATTCCTCTAGAAAAAAAATTGTTTCATTCGGGGACGAATGTTCCTAAAGAAAGGATAATATAATATTTGTAAAACCCAAGATGAATCTTAAATCTTAACATAGGTTCCTTGGGGTATAAACACTCTTTGAGACCTATTTTTAATGAATATAGGTCATTTAGGAAGTTTAGGAACCAAAACGTCCAAGAACGTCCATGACGTTCGAAAACTAGTTCTAGGAGGTACTAGCATACTTTAGCTTATTTGACTAGCGTTTAGGAGTCGAAAATTCATGAAAATAGGTGGAAGGGTAGTTACGAGGTGTTTAATGTAATTCATTGTCGAAACATCCTGATACGACTCCCCAAGGACCAACCAAGAGCCCTTGAGGAGGACCCCTAGCATGTAGGAGGCAACACTTCCTAGGGAGTGTGCAACTACGAGAGGGCAACGACGATTCGTGTGTGGATCGATGGGGATTCAATACCAAACATCGTCCCACACCTATAAAAATGTTTGATGCCCTCATATGCGTAGTCTTTGACAAGAACGATAGATGTGCAGCACAAAAGGGCACATTGGCCGTCGACGCACAGATGGCCAGTCGTTCCGGGTGTCGTGTCTGAGGATCGAGTTTCCTGCACATTTTAAGTTAGTTTCATTGAATTAGTTAGGGGGTTAGGTGATTAATTAGGGTTTTAAGAGAAAATAATTAAGTTGATTAAGATCCAATATAAAAACGCCAACCCTCATTAGATTTAACATAATTCACAAAATAGACTCTCTTCCTTCTCTCTTCTTTCTCTCTCTATTGAAGACACAATTGAAGACAAGGTGGGGGGTTGGGACTGTAAAGGGTACATTTCATACTAGTTCTTGAGAAGTGATCTAGGTTATGAGAATTGACCTAAGTATCTTTTCTTAAAGCTTTAATTTAGTATTGAATTATGTTGTAGTGACTCTTCTAGTCTTGTTATCATGTTGATTATTTTATTATGATGTGGTACATCTAAATTGGATTGAATTGAGGGTTTATGGTAAGTCCTAAATGATGAACTATGAAGGACACTTGGTAAGTCTTATAATCTACATCTTCATTTCCATTTGTGATTAAGTTATGATGTTATATTGGGGTAAGCCTTGTCTTAGGACTGATAGGGTGGTATGATGTTGAATTGAAATGTCATGACTATGTTGTGAGGTTGATTATGGTGAATGTGGTATAAGGATGATGATAACTATCAATGTACCTTGTTATTACATGAAATGCTAATGTGCTAACCTCACTTATATGAATTGTAATGAAATGGCCCATACGCATGCTATTCTCTTTGAGATAATGATGATGATGATTATACAAAGGGTAGAACCTTTGACCTAAAATAAGCTATGATTGATAATTAAAGGCTTAAAGACATTTCAAAAAGGGACTCTAGATTATCACCTAGTGAAATAGAAAGAGGAGTGTCCCTTCCCACATAGGGAAGGTAGGATCACTAAAGTACTTTTGAGATTGGAGACTACAAGGCATGGAGCATAAAGAGGGTCCCAACTATATATCCTAGTTCTTGAACTATGTTGCCCCCATAGGAATACTAGCTAGTGGATCCACATATGCTCTATGTTTCATATTTTTGTACTTCCTTGGCAAGTAGTCCACCTTTTTTTGGTGTAGGGTTTTATGACACCGTATTTTACACTAGCTCATGTGGTGTATGTCGATAAAAGTGAGATGTTGCCAAAAGGTAAAATGAATTTAAGGATGGAACTCTAACTAGGATAACCTAGAAGGTCTATCATAGTCTAGGTAAGGGTATGAGACTCTACCTAAGCATTGCACTAGTTAGAGTTGAGGGGAATCTTAGGAGGATGTTCTTATGTATGTGTACTATTATGATGATACATCATTACAAGTATATGATGAACTTGCACAATATTGATATTATATGTTGATTAGTTCACTTATGAGTATGTGTTGGGTTATATTGTTAAACTAGTATAAAATGTATATATAAATGTCATATTATGTGAAGTAGGATTTTAGTCATGATTATTGTTGGGTTGCTTGAATGAGTAAGGTATAGGGCTTTGCTTTGTAATTGCACTTGTTGACTTGATAAGGTTTCATTAGTAGTTATCTTGTATTGTTATAATGAAATGTACTTCTATTCATTGTTATTGTTTAAATATGACTTGGTGATGGAGTGAATTAAGTATGTATCCATCTACATCATATGAATGGTTAACTTGACTAGACTTGAAAGTTGTGGTATTGTGCGGAGCATGTCTATGACTTATAATTATGAAATGTTGATTGGTATGGCCTTGTTGGATGTGCATATTGGTTTTTAAGGGTAAATTCATACTTTATAAAATGTCCCTTTTTTGGATGATTTGATCTTATATATGTATATGGCCTCATACTTAGTATAAGTGGTGTTCTAACACCATTTCCTTCCTTTTCCCCAACATTTTTAGGTTTCGATCGTTGAAGTGTTTTGGAAGGCGAATTGAAGAAGAATTGGATCCTTTGCTCATCCAAGTAGGGTAGGTCCTCATTTTTTAAGGTCAATGGCAATATCGAGCTTATGTGTTCATTTTAGTCCTAAGACTCTTATATTATATCTCCTTTCATTTGAGTACGAATTGTATGAAGCCTATAGGTAGATCTCTTTACATTGATGTATGGGTTATGCCCAAATTGCTAATCAAGTTTGATGGTTATCAGATGAGACAATCTTTGAAACTAAATTTTATCATATGTATGTATGTGCAATAAAAGCAGAAGGCTATATAACCTCCCTATACTAGGGTCTACGAATACTCAATGATTATATTATTATGTGTGTGTAGAGATATATGTAAACCTTCTATGTAGAAGTAATAAATTTTTAAATTTTCCGCTAAATTTTACATATGAATGTGATGATGCAAACTAAGAGGCTAGTCTAGTCCTAAAAGAGGACGACAACATGGGTTACGTCTGGGGAGTAATACTCGGATGTGGAAATATATATTCACCTCCTATAAAACTCTACCCCCTCCTTAAAAATCAATCCTTAAGTGTTGGGTCCCCTAAAAATACCAATCACCAAACCGGTCCACCCCCTCCAAACAAAAAGGCATACATCCCCCAAAGTTCTCTTCATCACCAAAATCAACATACAAACAAAAAATAATTCCTCAAAACTACCAAACCCCCCAAAATGACCAAAGTCCCTCTTTCGCTCAACCCCAACCATGAAAAACCACTTTAAAAATCATCATTACCAATTATTATTACATAAATGCATACAAGCTCGATTACTGTGCAGAGAAGGAAAGAGAGTGGAGGTCAAAGGTAGAGGCCACAAAGATGGATAAAAAAGAAGAGATTCTAAAGGATATGAAATATCTTCAATGTATTCATTAAGGTCGCCTGTTTGAGCTATGAGGATTTATGCAATCACACGAATTTTGACTTCCCAAATGGGTTCAACCTGCCAAAATTTAACATTTTTGGTGGAATAGGGAACCCTATAGCGCACCTAAGGGCCTACTATGACCTGCTCGTGGGATTTAGGAAAGATGATGTTTTACTGATGCTGCTTTTTAGCTTAAATTTTAGTTAAGAGACTCTAGAGTAGTTTACATTTCATGAAACAAGATAGTGGCATTACTGGAATGCCCTATTTAAGGATTTCATCGAACGTTTTGCTTATATGTGGAGATAATTCACGATTTTTTATTCCTTGGAAAAATTAATAAGAAATCAAATAAAATTTATAGAATTTCGCATATAGATGGGGAAAGGAGAAAGCCAGAGTTTGGCCTCCTATTTCTTAGAAGGAAATCATGAAAGTACTTGTGCGGGTTCAAGAACCTGAATATTATGATAAAATCAATTTTTTCATTGGATCAATGTGTGTCGAGATAGTCGAAGTAGGTGAGAATATCGAAGGCTGATTGAGAACCGAGAAGATTTCCCGTGTTACTGTGTTTCCTGCATCCCCTTGTTTGTTTAAGACGAAAAGAGAAGATATGTCCAGTATCTCTAACGTGGGGAATAATACCCCAAGAATACCTTAATCATATCGAGGACGTTCTTGAAATTCACAGAGTTCATACCCGACTTGTTATGCACAAAGTGGTTATCACAAAAGTCCTCCCCGCAGTTATCAAGATGCACCATCCTCTGCTTAGCCTAGTACTCCCCCTCCTAGTCACCATACTCCCTCCTCCATTGAAAAACATCCCCTTCAGTTTAGTGATATGTCCAAACTTACACTTTAAATGAGAGTGTAAACGGTCGTTGTCACTTTACATACCTCAATAGGAGTTGAGATCGTTCCCATAGAGAAGTTTTTTACAAACAATGTTTATTGTCGCTCTTATCCAATTGTTGTTACTATTTCCTGATGAATTCAAACAAAAAGTAAAATTTTGTCATGAATATAAAGAAGAAAGTTCTAGGCATAAGATGAATGTTTAGATTTCAAATATATCTTATAAATGGAGACTATGTATGGGTTATTTGTCGATTAGGTGAAACTAGGTTAGTGTTCACTATGAAAAGAACATTTGAAGCTCTTCTTAAATTGGAGATTCAAGAAATCATACTTTCACAAAACTCAATGACTAATGTTTATTTAAATATTCTCAGCGTCATTAGATAATAATCTTTCGCTAACTCTAACTTTAACTTCAATACAATAAAGAGAGATTTCTACTTTTCCTAACAAGTGTTTTTCTCTCGAAAAAACACTTGATTCAGGCTAGTCTAAAGTGTGCACTCATTAGACCAAATTAAAACCAAAGCTTGAATCTACACCTTTTGAAAGGAGATTACTCTATGCTCATTTTACAGATTCATATTCAGAGTCTCATCATCAATCCCACACACCTGATTTGAATACGTGGTGATTCATAACTCTGCATACATAACAGTTGATAATAACAGAAAACATAATTTCAAATACTTACGATATCTAATTAAAAATTGAAATCAGACTTTATAATCCGTAAGTAAAACTTTCTCCTATTTCCCAATAGTTTTAAAAACAATATATATTCTAAAAATTCAAAGTGCTCTGCTGCTTTCTTTGTAAAAAAACTCGATAGATAAAGAATAGTTCAAAAACGCCCTGATTAATATCCCAAAACACCTTCGAAATAGAGACATTATGTAATTAGGACTGCATATCCTGAAAGACTTCACTGTCCGTATAGTAGTCTGTGGTCTTGCCTCAAAATCTCCAAAACTGACCATCAAAATTATCACGGTCCATGAAGACGTTCGTGGTCTTCACTTTAACTTTCTCAACTCTGGACCTTTTTCTTTACTTTTTGTAATCATGTTTATGGGCAGCCTTTAACTATAACCTTTGAGAGTGGGTCCTCTTTGAAAAGTTTCGATCACCTATCCAAAACACCTTTGAGAGTTTCCACGTATGATGTGTATAACTCTCACATAATCTCATACTATAAAAACCCAGATTCCTAGCCATCCACTCTAGTCTGTGGCGGGTAAAAAGGCTATGCTCATCAGGGATTATGTGAAGACTCCCTGTAAGAACTCTCCGCTCCATATTCACCAGCCGAGTCTTCACCATCAAGTCATTCAGCATGTTGTCGTCCCTGTAGATATCATATTGACCATCAACGCACCACTGGTTAGGCTAATCAGGAACTTGTGCAGGGACGTCATCATGGGGTGCCGGAGAAGACTTCGAACTCTAGGACTCACAAAAACTGGAGGAAGTAGCCTTATTTGATACTGTAGAGTGGACTGACGCTGAATCAGAAGTCTTTTCAGAGACAGATGCTCTATCAGAACCCGAGGTAGACCCAGATAGTGTGCCGGTTAGTGTGCGCTCCTCATCAGACTAGAAGTCAATCACTACACCGGACGCCACTAGCAGCTGTTGTAGGAGTTAGGGTGCCTTGTGGTACGTATTTCGGATCCCGCTCATCGTCAGAACTACCGATCATTTTGCAAAATGGTAACACGGATTTGGACCTACACATAGAATAGACGATGTTTTGTTAGGGGGCAATATGTACCAGAAAAACAACATGCTGGTCTCATTGCAATGGAACTTCACATGCAAAATAATCAACTCAGAACCTCGAAACACAAGACAAATGTCACTTGGAAAATTGCAGTACTGGGAGATGGGCATTATCGATGGCCCGTCGATGAATCGACATTCTATAAAAAGTGTCTGTCGGTGGACACTTAGCAAATTGAAAAAGTTACATTCCACAGACCTTTCATTTAGAAATTACAGACTTTCAGAACGGTTCGTCGTTTAATCGACGAAATGTAGTCCACTTTCGTCGTCTTACACTTTTAATAATTCAAAAATTCTCAAGAATCTAATTTTCAGTTAGAAACAACGGACGTTTAGAACATCCCGTGGATGGATTGACGGACCGTAGTCCACTTCCATCGTTCCAAAGTTATGCATTTTGAGAGTTTATCCATTGACAGACCGCATTGACGGTCCATTGATCAACAGACAGTCCGTAGGCGGAGTCTCGTGCTGCTGGTCAAAGACATGTTTCAGGGCTTGGTTTTAATAACACATTTTTACAAATTTAAGAAAATCACAAGTTGGCCCAACACATAATACAAATATAAGACCAATTCGTCATCCGTAGGGCTTTGCTTTTGCAAATTTCGATCATATATTCTACGAGGCTATAACACCTTAATTGAGAAAATCAACAATCATATGGACTTTGCACATATTCCACCTCTAACCCATTCACTTTCTATAATTTTAAGGGACATAGAACACATAATTTAACAATTTTAGCATCCAAGTTTATCCCTAAGTCAAGACACGCAAAGGAAAATGAAATACAAGGAAAGTATAGTGGAGTGAATGAGTGGGTGATCTTGCAACAACTAACCTACGTTCTTGTCTTCGAACACCGCCTGGAAAAAATGGAGTTGGAGTAGAATTTGGGGAGGGTAGGGTTTTGGGATTTATAGGAGTAAGGGAGTTGTGGGGATTTTGAAGAAAATGGAAGGGAGAGATATCAAGAGTTAATGTAGAAGGAAGGGAATAAGGGGAGGGAAACGATTGGGAGGGAATTTGAAAAGATATGGGAAGGTAACTGAATAGCATATTTAATTTAGCAGGTCAGGTCACGTCGGGTCATTGGTTTTTGTGAACATACAAAGACCCATCGATGGTGTATGAGTTAGTCGACAGACCATCGACTGGACCATCTATTGTAAATAGATTTAGACTAATGTTTGAGACGTACCTAGGATCTATGGACACCATCGACGTTCCGAAGATTAAACAATGGCCCGTTGTTTGGTTAGTAGATCTATGCACCGGATCAATTTCTGTAAAATTCATGGGTTTGGTCACTGCACATTGAACACCCATTAATCTATACATTTTTATGTTTTTCTTGACATTTTTGAGACAAAGACCCTAAACTACTCTCTAACCAACATAGTAAAAAAATAACACTTGATGTTTAGTAAAACAAAAATGGTACAAGATAATGCACATATTTATTCCTAAGAAGAACTTGATTTTACATCGCTGGACGACACAAGATGCTTGATTACTTAGAATTCATCAAGGAGATATGCTTCAACAACTTGATGGACATTCTCCGCATGCCCAAGGAATATCTTTATTCTTTGCCCATTGACCGTGAACTTTTCACCCTCTTTGTTCTACAATTCAACTGCTCCACGAGGGAACACATTAGTGACAAGGAATGGTCGAGTCCACGTGGACTTGAGTTTGCCTGCAAACAAGCGTAGCCTAGAATTAAATAGAAGCACCAAGTCTCCAACTGCAAATTCTTGGTTTTCAATATTTTTGTAATGGTATTTCTTCATATTCTCTTTGTAGATGGGTGAATTTTAGTATGCTTTTAGGCAAAACTCATAAAGATCATTCAACCAACTGATTCTCTACTACACTGCTTGATTCCAATCCTCAGTTTCTTCATCGCCTTTATGGACTTGTGCTCGAACTCAACATGCAAGTGAAAAGCCTTCCTATATACAAATTTGTATGGAGAAATACATATGGGTCTTGTATGTAGTCTGGTAGTCCCAAAGAGAATCATGAAGCCTCCTTGACCAATCTGTTCTATTACAATTTACCCTTTTTCGACATGATTTGTTTTATCTCTCTATTGGACACCTCAACTTTTCCACTAGTCTGTGGATGGTACGGTGTGACTACATTATTGAGAACCCCATATTTATCGAATAGCCCTTTGAACAACTTGTTGCAAAAGTGAGATTCCCCATCACTAATAATGGCCCTATGTGTGCCAAATCATTAGAAGATGTTCTTTTTCAAGGACGCGGTTACACTCTTGCCTTCATTGTTGGAAAGTGTTAGGAGTTCTACCCATTTTGACACATAGTCTACCTCAACAATAATATATTTAATCCCATGAGAACTAACAAACGGTCCAATAAAATCAATGCCCCATACATCAAACAACTTAATCACTAGAATGGGATTTCAAGGGAGTTGTTGCGTCTTAGAGATTCCTCCGTCTCTTTGGCACCTATTACATGACTTGGTGAAGTCATGAGCATCTTGGTGAATATTTTTCCAATAGTACCCGCACTGCAAAATCTTGTGGGCAGTACGAATACCACTATGATGCCCACCACAGGCGAGGAGTAGAATGCCTCCAAAACACTTAGCATCTCAACTTTCGGCATGCAACGACAAATAATCCCATCAGCACAACTCCAGTATAAGTAAGGCTCATCCCAAAAAGAACTTTTTCACATTGGTCATGGACGTTTTCCTCTAACGGAAGGAGAAGTCCGATAGGACTATATCACTAGCTAGATAATTTAGAAAATCAATGAACCGTGGAATCAAATCATGAGAAGCGGCCAATACATGCTCATCATGGAAGGTTCATCAATTTTAGCCTTTTGATCCAACTCTTGCATAGCCGCATCCTTCAATCTAGACAAGCGATCGTCAACTTGATTTTTAGTCCCTTTTCTATCTTTCACCTCAAAATCAAACTCTTGCAATAGTAGAACCCATCTAATCAACCTTAGTTTCGCATCCTTCTTTTCCATCAAATACCTCAAAGTGGAGTGATCAGTATGTACTATGGATTTCGTTCCAAGAAAACAAAAGCAAAATTTTTTGAAAACAAATACTACTTCAAGGAGCTCTTGTTCAGTTACATTGTAATTCTTTTGTGCTTCATTTAGGGACTTAGTTTCATAATACATGGGGTGAAGGATTTTATCCCTTCTTTGTCCCAATACCACACCGAGAAAAACCCCACTAGCATCACACATCAACTCAAATGATTTAATCAAATTTTAGAAAATAATTATCGCCGCAGACACCATCTTCTCTTTCAACTTTCCAAACACCTTCATACAAGATTCATCAAGATAGAATTTACATTACTTCTCAACTAACTTGCACAGAGGGTGTGGAATTTTTGAGAAATACTTAATAAACCTCCAGTAGAAGCCCGCGTGTCCCAGAAAACTTCTCACACCTTTTACAAAGATTGGTGGAGGAAGTCTCTCTAGAACCTCAACTTTTGTTTGATTAATCTCTATCCCCTTCTATGAGATGTGATTGCCCAATACAATACCTTCTTTCACCATAACGTGTTATTTTCCTAGTTTAGCACAAGATTGCACTCTTCACATATTTTGAGAACCTCGGCCAAGTTACTCAAACACCGATCAAAGGATTCTCCTCATTAAATCCTTGGGTGTTGCGTCGAAAACCCTCTGTCTAATTATTCACTTCTTAAGAATCATGTTCTATATATATTCATCCACTGGCGGTGGTGGTTTAGTTAAGTAATTCACTACATTTACATTCTCTGCACCTCCAGTGACATGTTTCAATACCAACACTAGCTCAGTTCTCATTTGAGTCATCTCTTCACGAATCTCATATGTGGCCAGATTGTGTGTAGCCTGCACTGCAAAGCTGTTTCTCCCAGTATCCGACTTCCTATTACTATAAGCCTTATTGTTGCAAGAGATTTTCTCCATCTTCTCTACGATCTCTACATATGTACACTCACCATAAGAACAACCCCCAATAGTATCAAGTAACACAATATTCATCTTTCCCTCGATAGAAGTACCCTTTCAACAACTCATCATCAATGCGGTGGTATGGGATACCTCTCACTTAAGTACTAAATCTGTCGCAAGATTTAGTCAGTGACTCCCCAAGTAGTGCCACAAAGTTGTGAACTCTATCTTTGTTCTTGTGATTTTTTGAAATCGAGTAGTACCATGCTAGGAACAGATCCCTCAACTGATCCCAAGTATAATTAGAATTGTAGGGAAACTGAGTAAACCATATTGCGTCCTCTCCTGTCAGTGAGAGAGGAAAACTCCTAACCCGATGACGTCCATGTCATAGTCTGTCCTCCCAACACAACCTTGCACACCGACCTCAGTTTGGAGATGTGAACATGTGGATCCTCATATGGTATCCCTGAAAATAAACATCTGGCGGTCACCATCTGCATCAAGGTACTAGTTACAACAAATGTGTGACCCGGTGGTAGACGATATAAGACAAGGAGCCATCACAATCAGTGATGTTAATGTTGCCCCTATTGAAATCTTTATGGCGTAGGACGGGAGGTTGCCTCCTAAAAGCCTCATCAACCGGTTTTCCCTAAATCACTTGCTTGTGAGCATCATCTGGTAGAGGAAATTGACAGTTGATCCGATAAACAAGATTAGCAGGGTTCTATGGACTATTCATTTTGCGGAGTGTACGGTTCGATTTGGGATCGAATAGAAGAATTGGTTCTCCTCGGCTCCATGTACTTGATATACACTAGATCTATACTTGAAAGAAACAAAAACAAAAGAAAAAAGTAAAATTAGGAAATTTTTGACTAAAATTTAGTAATGCTATTAAAGTTACTATAAAAGCCACATTCTGCGCACGCGGCGCCAAAATTTAATATGCTCAAATTACACTTCCCTAATGAAGTGTAAGAGATCCTATCAAGAAAAGAACCCAACTATTAGGTTTGGCTCGATCGAACCAGGGAAATGGTGTAAACTTAAAGAGGGGAGTTTGTAAAACAAAAGTCTTTTCATATTACTAAATTAAACAAGTAAAAGGATCAAATCATTTCTGTTTATCAAGATTGGGACAAACTAGGGTGTAAGTGTTCCCTATAGGTTCATAACTCCATATTCCTAGCTATAACAGTTCTTCCCTAGTGTCTTTCATGCAAAGTCATAAGTCAGGTATCTCTAAGTCCTTGGTCCGTCATTTAGAAAATTTTACCCCGTACCTTGGTCTGTCTATGGATGTCTAAGTTACTTATTCTTACCTTTACTTCATATAAAATCATATTCGATGTATGACTTAGTTATTGCATCGCAACAATCAATACTAACCTAGTACATAGTATCCAACTAAATCTGTGTGGATGTTTTTTTCCTATTAACTTCCCCTTGGTCCGGCAAGTAGAAACAAGGTGAGTTCTAACACGTACACTCGTTAAAAAAGTATTCTAGACAAAAAAATTATCAATACATGGAATAACATATTTAAGAATTGTTATTGAGGTAGATTAACGTTGTTAATCACCCATGGTTCCCACAACCCTAATTGTGGATTCAGTTACCAATGCTTAGAAGAACACAACAATCACTTGATAACAAATCCAGAAATTTTGATTAATGGTAAAATTGCAAAAAAAAATCTCCAAGAACAAAACTAAGACTAAAGTAGTAGAATCCAACCCCAAAAAAAAGGTTTTACACGCTATTAATAAAAAAAATTCTAAAACTAAAAGGGATTCTAATGAGAAAAGTTGTCCAAAAAAATGCATCTCAATCGCAACCCGCCCAGACGGTCCATTGATCAAACGACGGACAGTTGACTGCCTCTGTAAGTCCATACTTAGTATTTTTTTAGCCTTAAAATTGCATTTTGTCTGATCCAATCGACGGACCAACAACACGGTCCATCTATGCTTTTGTCATTCCATACTTAGCTTTTCTTCAACATCGGGTACTGGACTTTCTCCGATCAAATCAATGATTTACTCGGATGGTCCTTCCATCAATCGATGGACCGTTGATCCTTCAGTAGCCCCACACTTGGTCTGAATTCCCCGAGATGCTTCAAGATGCCTGAGCCTCTAATTGACGGTCACCATCTATGATATGTTGATGAGACGACCAACCGTTGATGTCCTTGTGGGTCACTTCTTCACTAAATCTCTAATCCTTATGTATTTTTGTTTTGGACAGCTTTCCTGCAAACAAAAGATAAAAACATACTTAAATTACTAATAAAACTCATTAGACGCACAAAAATCTTGAGGAAAAAGCATTGAAAGTATCATGAAACAACGGTACATCGTGTCCCGAGGTGAATGTGATGTTGGAGTGCCATCAAAGTTAATTTCCGACCCACTAGCCTCTAATGCGGCATATCCCTCATATTGAGAATCTATAAGGGGGAAGAACTGTTTGCATTATTCATTCTTTGTTGACATTGCATGGTTCCGGTAAACATGATAAAAGTTAGCATGATTACAAATTATTGACACGCTATTGGGTAATCGAACTTCTCCTGTGTTTGAACAACATCATGAAGCCTTGCCTTAAGAATGATGTCACCATATCTATCATCGTGAAGTCTCACTGAATCAATCAAAGAGAATTTTAGTTAAATAATAATCACGGTTTCCTTAACAGATCGTGGAGTCAATCACGGAACGTAAAGTCCTTTAAGACATGTGGACAAGTAATTTTCCTGGATGCCTTCACGGACCGTGAAATGGACCACAGATAGTGAAGTAACTATGAACTCTGGTAAGAGTCAAAACTGAAATAATTAGTGAAATAAAAGGCCCAAGGAATTTTCACGGGCAACGTCACGGTTCGTGAAGAAAACCACGGGTCGTAATCTTGTTCGTGAACTTAGTTCAAAATAAAAGTAGAATGAAACAACCACATAAAATACCCAAGGAATTATAAAAGACAAAGTTATTGTCCGTGAAGAAAACCATGGGTCGTAATCTTGTTTGTGAACTCAGTCGCCCATATTTTGTTACATGTGTGGTTCAAGGCTACGGTTACGGTACTTAATCATTTATATGGACCTTCCAATTGAGTGTGGCTCAATTTACCCAAGTTTCAGCTATCAAAATAAATATTGAACACAGAACACAGAAAAAAATTGTGTATGATGACGCAATTTCTTTACCCTAAAATGGCTAAGTAATCGCCTATTAACCGAACACCCTAACTAATCACAAATAACTGCAACAACCCCACACCCCCCATAAATAATATATTCAACAAAGAATAAACATCATCTTTGAATAAGAATAAACCTAATCAGAAGATATTAAACACAGAATATTGTACTTACTTGAAGGGAACTTAAATCGTACATGTAGAAATGGTGTGAACAAAGAACCCCCTCCCCACAATGGGTGGGTAGTCCTTATAGATAAAACATGAGGAAGAAAAAGAAGGAGAAATAAGAAAATTGAAAAGCCACGATGTAGCAGACCTAAATATATTTTACTATAGATGGGTCTAATATTGGGCTGGGCGGGTTTTGTTTTAAAGAATTACCTGCGCAAAAAATGGAATGTGGAATAGTCATTGTATAATGTCACGGTCCGTCTACCCTTCCGTAGAAGTAGGTCGGAGTGGATACTTATTTGGGAAAGATTATAATCCGTAAAATCCCCTTAAAAAAGTTTACAGTGCGTGAGGTAGACCGTATATAATATTTTTGCCTTGTTCAGTTCACCTCTGCATCACTATAGGTAAACAGATTCCATATACATTACTACGAACCGTGATCATTTTGTTTTAATATATTCCAGTAGCTTGCATTATTGTTATTCAGTTAGATGGACCGTGAAGTGCTCGTAGAGGCACGGTCCGTGAAGCCTCCCGTCATATACACAGTGCACAAACTCTTCTATACTTTCTTACTAAGTCTTCATACACATGTTAGAACCCATTAGCTCTACACACTAAATTAATAAAAAATAAATACAAAAATACATAAATTAAGAATCTTGGGTTTCCTCCCACGCAACACACAATTTAACCTCGCGGCGCGACCATAGTTTCTTTAATACTTATACTTCATCAAGCATGCATTCTTCCAATATCATGTTTTCTTCCTAGGCTCCTAGATATGCCTTGATTCTTTGTTCATTAGTTTTGAACCTCTTTCCTTTAGTATTTTCTAGTTCAAATGCTCCCGATGGAAAAACTTGAGTGACCTTAAAAGGACCACGCCATTTGGATCTTAATTTTCCTGGGAATAATCGCAATCTAGTATAAAATAATAACACCAAGTCCCCATGAGACAAACTTCATTTCTCAATGAGTTTATCATGATATCTCTTCATCCTCTCCTTATAAAATGATGATCTCTCATATGCTCTTGGATGAAAGAAATCCATTTATTTTATCTGATATAGACTTACATTTATTGTTTCATTCAAGTCATGATTTAGCTTCTTCAATGCCTAGAGTGCTCTATGTTCTAGTTCAACATGAAAGTGGCATGCTTTTCAAAACACAAGTTAATGTGGAGACATACCAACAAGTCTTTTAAAAGAATTTTGGTATGCCCACAATGTGTTATCTATATTTCTTGCCCACTTTGTCTAGTTAGCATTTACTGATTAAGGAAAAATTACCTTAATCTCTCTATTAGACACTTCCACTTGGCTACTAGTTTGTGGGTTATATGGTTATCTACCTTATGTTATTTCACGCAAAACTTGATCAGGAGAGTGGTGAACACCTTGTTGCTGAAATGACAACCATCATCACTAATAATAGATGTAGGTGTCCCAAATCTTGCAATAATGTTCTTCTTTAAGAATGTTGCCACACTCTTTCCATCTTTTTCAGGTAATGTTATAGCTACTACTCATTTGGATACATAGTCCACTCCTACTATGATATACTTCTGTCTATAGGAACTCACAAAGGGGCCCATGAAATCGATTCGCCACACATCAAAAAGATCTACGTCCAAAATTGGTAACGTCTTCATATGGATCCTTTCCTTTTTAAAATATAACATGTTCTTACAAACTCGGCTAAATCCTGGTGAATAGTTGGCAAGTAATACCCACAGTGGTAAATCTTATGAATTGATCGATCTTCACCATGGTGACAACCTATAGACAAGGAATGACAATCCTCAAGAATGGGTAGCATTTCAGCTTCGGGAACACATCTCCTAATGATGTTATCTACACACATTCTGTAAAAATAAGGCCCATTCCAAAAATACTACCCACATCATGTAAGAAATTTTTATTTTGCTAATAATTAAGCCCCTAAAGTATCCAATCATTGACTAAGAAATAAGTGAAATCAGCAAACCATGTAATGATATCAAATGTAGCAGCCAATACCTTCTCATCTGGGAATGCATCCTCTATTTCAGGCTTACATTGTTATCTTTGTGCAGCTTCTAATATGTAACAATTGTCTGCTACCTGATTTTGACAATCGGTTTTATATTTACATTAAAGTCAAATTCTTGAAGTATTAACACATGGGATTAACCTTGGTTTGGCATCCTTCTTGGTCATGAGATATCTCAGTGCAACATGATCTGTGTGAACCATTAATTTGGTGCCCAACATATAAGCTCTGAATTTCTCAAATGCATATACTATAGTGAACAATTTATGTTCAAGATTTTGTAGTTTCATTGTGCTCCATTTAAGGACTTACTAGTATAGTAAATCAGATAGAACATCTTGTTGCGCTTCCGACCTAATACAACATATAATGCAGTGCCATAGAATTCCACCTAACTTTAAATGGTTCTGTTCAGTTTGGTCCAATAATTACTGGTGATAAGATCAGTATCTCTTTGAGGATTTCGAAGGCTTGTAGGCATTCATCATAAAAGCAGAATTTCACCTACTTCTCCAACTGCTTACACATGGGTTGTGCAACTTTGGAAAAGTCCTTGATGAAGCGGCTATAGAATCTGGCACGTCATTCGAACACCTTTCACACAAATTGGCCGAGGCAATTTTTTAATCACCACAATTTTTGCCTTGTCAACTTCATTTTCGTTAGAATATGTATTAAGGATAAATAGGCATTCCAATGCCCAATTTTGAGAAATATTGGGCATAATATAGAAAAATGACTAAGGGATGTTAGCCATTTTATATATATACCCAAATAAGAAATATATAGTCGAAGCTTGTTTAGAAATGTAACTGCAAAAAAGATCCTTAGCTAAAATAAATTGTGATAATTATATCCAACATACATATTAGGTACTAGGCATAAAAGTGTCAAGCCTATTACCATAACCATTTAAAATGATCATGTAGTATAAGCAATGCCTAAGGAAATAGTGAGGATCCTTGGAACAATAAGTAAACATTCCCAACGGAACCATAAATAATCGTTAGTTAGGAAAGTAAAACCAACCCACGTTCAAGCACATGTGCAAGATATTTTAAGAAGCACAAAAGGAGGGGACAACTCTAATCGAATTCGGTTAGGCTAGTTAAGGGGACAAAAACGTACATAAGGAACCACTCCATGTGGGACCTAACTTCTTACAAAATTTTAGAGTCTAACATACTGACAAAAATATATAACTAACCTAGGACTAACCTAAATAGACCGACTAGTGCATCCGACAACCTAGGACCAAAACCGGGTTGACACTAACCTAGTACTAGTTAAAGAGACAACCTAATACATAACCTAGGATGGTCCAAAAGGTTATTTATGGTCCTATCAACTAAGCGGTACTTCAATAATTATCCTAGGTTACCTAATTAAATTATTTAGCAAATTAATTTATTAATTTTAAAGGGCTAAAACCAAAACTACAAAGGAAATTTTCAGATTTTTGTTAAGACAAGAAAGTTACAACCTAATGTCTAACCTAGGGTGGTTCAAAGAGTAAGTTAAGGTCCTAAAAACTTAGGTATACTTTAGTCAGTACTCTAGGCTACTTAATTAATTAATTTTTCAGATTAATTAATTAATTTATAGGGTCAAAACCGTAATTACAAAGAAGTTTCAAGATTTTGATTGAGACAAGAAAAACACAACCTAGTATTTAACCTAGGATGGTCCAAAGGATTAGTTATGGTTATACTACTTTAGTGTACTTTAGTAATTATCCTAGGTTACTTAATTAATTAAATTATCCATTTAATTAATTAAATTAAAGGGGTCAAATCGAAATTCTTAAGCTAACCTAGTATAATGCAAGAAACATCCTAGTACTTAACCTAGGATGGTTCTAAAGGGTGTATTATGCTTCAATGACTTGAGGGTACTTTAGTAATTACCCTAGTTACCTAAATTAATTATATTAACAATTTAATTTATTAATATAAAGTCAAAATTTGTATCTAAACCATAGTCAAAACCACAATTTCAGATTTTAGGTCAAGTCAACATTCTCCTATGTTTAGTCAACTTAGGAGGGTTTTTTTAGTAATCAGTTAATAAAAATTTAATTAAATTATTAAAAACCATGTTGAAAAAGTCAATGTCAGTTCGTAAACGTAAAAAATACGTTCAAACTCAAAAAAATACACGACTAAAATCAGAAAAGAAGTGTGACAAAAACAGTGAACAAAATGTAAGAAAAAAAACAGAACATTTCTTAGACAATTTTCAAGGTTTCTTCGAGGTTCGTTCAAGGTGGTCTTCGGATATTAAGTTCTACTTATTGTATGGGTTTCTCTCCTGGAATTCTTTCTCCAAGAGTGTTTTCCTACAAACAATTCACAAGATCTTGAAAACTAGGGTTGTTCCCATCGTTCTCGTAGAACTTCCCTTCCCTAGTATCCTTTTCGATTACAATGTTAAATAGGTTAGAGATTATTTTGTTGGAAGGTGGTGCTAGATTTTCTTCACATGTATGTTTCTTGAATGATAAGTATCGAATGAACTTATGAACTTGTAATTTCGTAAAGTTAATCTTATCATGATAATTAAGGATCGATAATATGCCAAGTTAAGTCCGTGATTTGTTAAGTAAATATATGTCTTTGGCTGAATGTTTACTTGTTGTTGTTGTGATGTTAGGAATATGTTAAACCCATCACATGTAAATATAATGCTTTCAAATATGTTCTTAAAATGTTACACTAAAATCCATACACTAAAATATTTTTTCAATGACATCTATAAAATAATATCTTGAATAAATTGGCTATCTGGTTCCAATAAAGTTGGCTAACTGTATTAGGTCAAAATAAATATATGATAATGTCTAGGAACTTATATAAATGATTAATATATTTTCTAAGGGTTCATACGTACAGAATTTAAATTGGAACATACGTAAGATTTTGCTTTTGCCAAAAAGAATGAATTTGCTAATCTAACATCCAAATTCTTGAGCCAATACAAATCATATGCCAATTCAAATCATATGCCAATTCTTGTGTAGTAAGAGTATCAAATATATGTTAAGCACTTCTAAAGTAATATCAATTAATTCATAACAAAGGGCATGACATTCATTGGGACAACTCCCAACATGCTCAACAAGAATGAACTGTGAACACATGAAACTCGTTGAATGAAGTGCTCATCGTCCATAAACGGTGATATGAAGCTACTACACTAAAGTAAGTTTGTAACGTGAGTTATAACATAATTAAAGGGATATAAAATAACTAAATCACCAGAATGGGGTTTTAAAGGAGGTGAGACAATCTTACTTACACCTAAGTTAATTTGTTAATAGAATACTCACGGATGAAGGTGTTAGAATGTGTGAAACTAGTCTCGGTAACACCTAAGGATGATATGTAAGGAAAATTTAGATTCATCAATGTAAATTAAGGATGATATGGAAGAACAATTCACATTTCATCAATGTAAAGTAAGGATGACCAGTTATCAATAGAGTATGTATATCTCAATCTAGAAGCAAGTCTCCATAATGCTTGAGTCAACACTAAAATATGATGAAATTAACATTCACGTGAAAAAGGATGAGTAATTAAGATGTATGTAATTAAATGATGAAACCCTCGAAGGGTTAAAAAGAGTGTGAAGCACAATAAATGGACAAGTGCATTGGCATATGATGAAATGAAATTTCACGTAAAAGGGATGAGTAATTATGAAAAGCAAATGTACTAATGCTAATGAATGTGGTGACAATATGATAAAAGGATAATGTGAAAGATGAGAGCAATCTCAAATGAGCCTGAGTAAATGTCACTAAAACGTACTCACCTATGAGAGTGTAATGATAATGAAGAGACCAGTCTCTATGTACACTCTAATGAAATTATTGAGACTAATGTATGATTAATACTAATGATGAGATGTGAAATAATCTATTGAGCTATGATGTCCTCATACTAGAAGCCAGCTTCCATGAAGTATGAGTTGAATGAAATTGAACTTTATACTAAGCACCGATAGGATAGATTTGAGTGAAAATGCCTTCTTTTGGGAAGGGTGGAGCTTCACATAACTCTTATGAGATGAGAATTTCTGTCATGCCGGGTATGGGTCTCCTTATATCTCCTAGTCTTCGTACCTATACTGCCAATATAGGGATCTGGCGGGGTTCAATTCCTATGTACGCTAACATGTTTTGTGTCACTTTGGTTGGTGATTCCACCTCTTTTAGGTGTGGGGTTGACACTAGATTTCATGATGCTCACACGATCTATGTCGGTTAAGTTTGTATTTCCTCAAAGTATGAATGATAATTAAATGAACGATACCGAATGTGTTTGTGCAAGACTATTAGGAGGTGAAATCAGATTCAAGTAATGACATTAGGTAATTCTTGGTCATTGCACGTCATGGTCCCAATGAGATTCTTATACTTCATCCTAGGTATAGTTGGTGTTTACATCTGCCTACTAATTAATGAAATGAATAATGTGAAGTACGAATGATCGAATGAAGCAGACTTTATATTTGCTAAAGAAGGCCCTCGGGTTGATGTCCCATATATTGGGCCCTCGCATGAGATGTCTTAATGCTACATTAACAATTTCAATGTCTCATGTATATGAAATGTATAATATATTAAAAATTAAAGTGATGCAATCAATGTCGTGATCCTTACAGAATTGCTTATGAAAGGTAATGAATCTATAGTGTAAAGAATGACTTACTATAATGTAGGGAAATTATTCCTCAGTCATTTGATTAATTACATCAATTCATTGTGGATATAGGAATACAATGAATCATTGTACTTGTAATTAAAACATAGGACCAAAATATTTATTGAACTACACAACAACAAGAACAAAAAGACTGAAAAATAATCTGTGTACAAAGAGTAGCTCTTGGCCTAAGAGGATCAAAAATCTCAAATCTTCGCCCGAGTTGCTCTAAATTATTTTGATGATACTAACATTTTTTAATCATAAAGAAAATGAGTTTTGTGATTTTAGTGCATTAAAATACATAATATTTATACCACAATTCACAACTAACGAATTTGGTAAGTCTAATGACTAGACTTCCCAGAAATGGCATGTTTCTTATGAAAAGCTTTAACTTATCATGCATAGATTTATGTGTATGTGTGATTACACCCATACTTCATACAAGTGGTGTACTAACCCTTTACTATTTACTATTTCTATAGGTGTATGTCAGAGGACAGGTTGACTAAACTTCCAGCGGTTTGGACTTCAGCATTTCTCCAAACCATTTGGTAGGTCCTCATGATTTACATGATGCTTTTAGCCTTAGATTTAGACATATATAGTGGATGTTCTCCCTAGCGTTTCTTTCGCACCTTTATTTCGATGCTTTGTAATAATGTCGTGTTTGGTGAACTATTTTTGATATATTCATCTTTAGTTTTGAATTGATTCTTTATGTTATATGGTTGTTCTCTTGTGTTGAGCTTAGTATATGATATATTCAGTTAATATTTATATGAAGTCTATGTATACTTCATATACATATAAAAAGTTTTTAATTTTCGCAAATTTAACTAGATGAATGTGATGAATGCTAGATTAGGCTTGATTCTAGAATCTGGTTCGTGACAAACTTGGTATCAGAGCATGAGGTTAAATTACCTAGTATCTAAAGCTCAACACAAACACATTATGTAATTTCTAACTTATGGCTGTGAAGTGCACCACAATCATGACTTAGAGACTATGCGATGATAGAAAATTCTCCCTTCTTCTACTCTTTATCATGCAATCTAGATATTTGACACTTTGTGTCAATATAATTACCTAACTTCCTTATTGTGTGAGTGCATATAAGAATACACAGAATAAATAGATTGTCCAAGTGGTCTAAGGGGCCAGGATCAAGATCTGGACTTCCCGAAAAAGGGCCATAATTGAAATACCCAATGTGGACGAAAGACGTGTAGTGAGTGTGGTTGTTCGCATGGAGGTAAATGCATGGTAATGTCTAAAAGCCTGGTATGAGTATTTATGAGGAGGAGAATGATAAGTTGGTTGCATACCAACACAAGAATATGGATTAGACATGGATTTGCTTCATAAATGTTCTGCAATAATAGACTATAGAAACAGGGTAGTAAGGCTTCAGTTTAAAAATTAGTTGAATTAAAATGAGAAGGTTTTGGTTCGAATCAAACAGGCCAAGGCAGATGCTCTTCATCGGCCAAATCCTAAGGATGTATCCAAAGCCCCCAAGGGAAACCGGTTTTATGCGTTTAAAAGAAGAGAGGAACAAGAGAAGTCCGCGGATGTGGAAAAGGGTAACTTGCTTGTCTTATCCTTTCCTGTTTATGCATTATTTGATCCAGGATCTACCTTTTCTATGGTAACTCCTTTTGTGGCTAATAAATTTGACTAACTTCATGAGATTTTACATGAACCTTTTCTAGTTAGTACTCCCATATGAAACAATGTTAAGGCCGAAAGGGTACGTAGAGAAGTAGATGGCATAGTGGAAAGTCCCTTTGAAATTACGTTGGGAGTCATTAGGTTCAAATCTTAAGGCCAAAAAGATATTATCGAAGAGATTAGATATACTCTTCCTAAGTGTAGTTTATGTTTAAGAAAATCTAAGTTTAAGTGTTTTAGTAATTTGGTTTTGTAAGTGCCTATTCATATGTCTTATAATAGAAATATGTGAGTTAAAAACAAATTATATTGCATTTTGTGTTGCTGCTTTTGTGTAGCATAGGCATGTTTACTGTGTTGCGTGATTTTTGATGTTCATTAAGTTAAGTGTGATTGAGAAGGAAATTCGTCAAACTCCATTATGAAGCTTAAGATAAGCTTGAATGATATGCATCATCCAAATATGTGTGATTCAGATATTCACAAAATAGAAAATTTTAAGCGTCATAAAGTAACTTTCAAAAATCACCCTCTTTGTTTAAAGGATGTGTAAGTGTCATTCGGGGACGAATGTTCCTATGGGTGGGATAATGTAAATTCTGAAAAAGCAAATGTCCAGTGAAGAGCCATTAATTCCATTAGAATACGTATTGAGGATTCATAGGCATTCCAATGCCCAATATTGAGAAATATTGGGCATAGTTTAGAAAAATGGCTAAGGGGTGTTAGCCAATTTCTATATATACCGAAAAAAGCAAAATATAGTCCAAGATTCTTTAGACATGTACCTACAACGAAGACCCTAAGATAAAATAAATTGTGATAATAATCTCCATTATACATAGTAGGTACTAGTCATCAAAGTATCAATCCTAGTACCATAGTACATAACCATTTAAAATGATCATGTATAGTAAGTAGTGCCCAAAGACATAATGAGGATCCTTGGGAAAATAAGTAAAAATTCCCAAATGAACCATACATAATGGTTAGTTAGGAAAGTAAAACCAACCCATATGCAAGCACATGCACAAGACATGTGAAGAATCACCAAAGGAGGGGACCACCCTAACCGAATTCGGTTAGGGTAGGTAAGGGGAAAAATCGTGTATAAGGGACCACTTCATGTGGGGAATAACTTCCTAGCCAATTTGATCTCTAACCTACTGCCCCAAATAACTAACCTAGGACTAACTGAAATGGACCCACTAGTGCACCCGACAACCTAGGACCCAAACCGGTTTGACACTAACCTATTACTACTTAAAGAGACAACCTAGTACCTAACCTACGATGGTCCAAATGGTTAGTTATGGTTCTATAAACTATGGGTTACTTTATTAATTCCCCTAGGTTACCTAAATAATTTATTTAGTAAATTAATAAATTAATTCAAAAGGGCTAAACTAAAAAATACAAAGGAAATTTTAAGATTTTTGTTGAGACAACAAAGGGACAACCTAGTACCTAACATTGGATGTTCCAAAGAGTTAGTTAAGGTCCTAAAAACTTAGGAATACATTACTAAGTACCCTAGTCAACTAAATTAATTAATTTAGAAGATTAATTAATTAATTTAAAGTGTCAAAACCGAAATCACAAAGAAATTTCAAGATTTCGGTTGAGAAAAGAAAAAGACAACCTAGTAGTTAACCTATCATGGTCCAAAGGATTAGTTATGGTTATAACGACTTAAGGGTACTTTAGTAATTATCCTAGGTTACTTAATTAATTAAATTATCCATTTAATTAATTAACTTAAAGGTATCAAACCAAAATTCTTATGCTAACCTAGTATAATGCAAGAAACATCCTAGTACCTAACCTAGGATGATCCTAAAGGGTTGATTATGCTTCCAATGACTTTAGGGTACTTTAGTACTTACCCTAGGTACCTAAAATAATTAAAATAAGGATTTAATTTATTAATATAAAGTCAAAATTTTGACGTAAACCATAGTGAACACAAAAATTTCAGATTTTAGGACAAGTCAACATTCTTCTATGGTAGGTCCTCATGTTTTCAAGGATGATACATATTTAGTCTAGCCTTAGTTTTAGAAATAGCTAGTAGATGTTTTCCCTAGGATTTCCTTCGTACCTTCATTTCGAAGATTTGTAATAAGGACGTGTTTTGTGAACTATTTTGATATATTCATCTTAAGTTTCGAATTGATTTTTTATGTTAGATGTTTGTTCTCTTATGTTGAGCTTATTATATGATGTATCTATTTATTAATTATATGAAGTCTATGTATAGTTCATAAATATAAAATGTTTTAAATTTTTTGCAAATTTAACTAGATGAATGTTATGAATGCAAGATGAGGCTTGTCTGAGACCTCTGAGAGTTCAACAACGCCGTTTGCGATCAAGATTCCAAAATTTGGGTCATGACAATCAAGCAAAATGTAGTGGCGAATTCCCTAAGTCATATGATTATGGGTAGTGTTGCCTACGTAAATGAATTAAAAAAATGTAGCAAAGGAAGTTCATAGGTTTTCTAGGTTGGGGGTGAGGTTGGATGTTCCTCCGAATGGAGGTGTTCTGGTTCATCATAATTCTTAGTCATCTTTGGTTGTTGAGTTGAAGTCCAAAAAAACCCTTGACCAACCATTAATGGAGTTGAAAGAATTAATTCTCGGCAAGATATATGAGTCATTATCCTTGGGGGGGACAGTGTATTGAGGTACAAAGAGAGATTCTATGTTCTGGATGTAGATGGGTTGAGGGAATGGATCCTTGAAGAAGCCCATGCGTCCCACTACTCCATTCATCATGGTTCAACTAAGATGTATAATGACCTATGGGAGATATATTGGTGGGAAAGTTTGAATAGGGACATAGCGGAGTTTGTTGGTAGGTGTACAATTGCCAACAAGTAAATGCATAACAACAAAATTCGGGTGGCTTACTACAAGATATTAAAATTCCTACTTGGAAATGGGAGAAAATTAATATGAACTTTGTAGTCGAGTTCCATCAGACTCAAAAGTCATATGATCCCATATGGATGATTGTTGATAGCTGAGTAAGTCCGCTCTTCATTCCCGTCAAGTCGACTTATTAGGCGGAGGATTATGCAAAGATCTTCATAGATGTGATTGTGTGACATCATGGAATTCTGTTATCCATCATATCTGATCGGGGTGCACTATCGACATCTAGGTTTTGGAGGTCTTTCTTAAGAGGGTTACGTACTAAGGTGAAGTTGAGTACTTCTTTTAATCCCCAAACAAATGGCCAAGCGAAACACACTATTCAAACCCTTAAGTATATCTTAGAGCTTGCATCATTGATTCTAATTGGAATTGGCATAAGCATTTGCCTTTGTTGTAGTTTGCTTATAATAATAGCTTTAATTTATCTATCTCCATGGCTCCTTATGTATCCTTGTATGGTAGGAGATGTAGGTCTCCTATAGTTTTGTTTGAAGTGGGTGAGCCTTCGCTTCTTGGTCCCAATTTGATTTCAAAACCTTGGAGAAGGTTCATATCATAATGAACCGGTCGCAAACGGCCTATAGTCGGCAAAAGTCTTATGCCGATCATAGGAGGAGAGATTTGGAGTTTGAAAAGTGTGACAACGGGTATTTGAAGTTTCACCAATGAAAGGGTAGTTAGATTTGGCAAAAAGGGGAAATGGAGCCCTCGTTATATGTGGCCCTATGAAGTTTTGCAAAGGATTGTTAAGGTGGCCTATGAATGGGAACTCCCTAGTGAATTGGCTTCGGTTCATCCGGTTTTTGATGTTTCAAATTTGAAAAAATGCATTGATGATCCCGAGTCCATACTTTCTATTAAAGGTCTAGGTGTGAAGGATAACCTATCTTATGAGGAAGTTCTAGTTCAAATTCTTGATAGACAAGTCAAGGAGATAAGGAACAAAGAGGTGGTTTCCATAAAATTGATTGAAAAATCACCTAGTTGAGGGTGCAACATGGGATGCCGAGGCCGACATGAAGTCCTGTTACCCTCATATTTTTGAGATCTAAGGTTATTCATTCTTTTTAATAATATTTATACGACTAGAAATTGAGGTTTCTTGAGTTTTGGGTAAAGTTTTGCTAAATATGCATTTTTTAAAAGTTTACAGTGAAGTACTGTAATATTACCTTTGAAAAACATAAAACTTGGGTTTTTGCTTGTTTTTAGTCATATGATGCATTTTGATATGGTGAGTCTTTATGAAATTATGTGGGACATGTTGATAATATGAACTTTGTGCTAATTGACTTATGCAATGTATATTGAGATCATGTGTGTTGTGATAAGGAAATGCCTCATGATAAAATATTTGAGCCTTTTGTGTTGTTATTGAAATAGCCTTGTTGAAATGATACAGTTAGGTTGATTTGATGTTGTTGTTTTGTTGGGCTGTTTGTCTTGAGTCTATTTCTTCCTTCTAAAGAATTATTGTGTCATTCGGGGACGAATGTTCCTAAGGGGGGGATAATGTAACACTTTGAAAATTCAAGACGTGTCGCAAAGCCTAACATTGGGGTAATGATGTATAAGTATTGTTTTAGGTCCATTTTTATGAATTTAGGTCATTTAGAAAGTTTAAAAGCCAAAATGTTCAAGAACGTCCATGACTTCAAGAAGTTGGTTCAAAAAGGTACTAGCATGCCTTAGCCTATTTGACTAGCTTTTAGGAGTCGAAAATGTATAAGTATTTGTAAAAAGGTATTTAATATGTGTTTGAGTTGTTTCATGGTCGAAACATCAGTGTAAGACTCCCCAAGGACCAACCAAGGGCCCTTGAGAAGAACCCTTGCATTTGAAGCAACACTGCCTAGGCAATGTGCATCGACGGAACCATCTACGGTTCATGTGTGGATAGATAGTCCGTCGATGCCACCGTCGTTCCACACTTATCCAAGTAGAGGAAGGACTTTCCCTGCTCAGTCTCGGAACTCATTGATGGAGTGCAGGACGAAGGGATGAGGGTCCGTAGACACAAAGACGGACAATCTGCTGGTTTCCTTCTGTGAGGGGTCAAGTTTTTGTAAAATTTTAAATGGTAAGTCATTTGATTAATTAAGTGAGTAGGATTTGGTTAGGGGTTAAGGGGTGACTAATTAACTAACTAAAATCCCATATAAAATCCCCAACCCTAAATTAAAAATAATTAGAACTCTAAAACACAAACTCTCTTCCTTCTCTCTTCTTTCTCTCACTACTTGAACTCACCATTGAAGACTAGAAAAAAGAAGGGTTTGGGGGCTGTAAAAGTGGATAATTCATCACCAAATTGTTATCAAATGTTAATTTATGGGATCTCTTCACCTTTGGGACTTCTTTCCTCAAAGGGCTGCTTCAAAATAGTTTCCAAAAGTTGAGTTTTCTTATGGGTTTTATTCAATTACGAATTGAGGTTATAAATTGAGTTGTTAATGGTTTATTTTGGTAATATTGAGTATATTGTCATGTATTTTAACTTAATTTTGATACTTGTTACTGTTTTGCATAAATTGCAGAACATGATCCTCACCCACTAACCCTAGGTTGTAATCTTGACCTATATTGTATTATGATCATTCAGTTGACTTAGTTATTGATTAGATTACTTTAATATAGTGTGCTTATGAATAAATTAAGAGTAATTATAGGCCTAGGATGCTAATTCTTGAGGTGTGGTTTAGGGCATGAAGCATATTGTGAAGTTGGCTTATGTATCTTGTCTTGGACTATAATCAAGTGTTGAATTGAGTAATAAATATGTCATTGTCCTTGTTATCCTATTGGTTATCATTGTGTTACTATGTTACTCCCCTAGTTGGGTTGAGTTATGGGTTGATGGTAAGACCTTGACGATGAACTATGAGGAAGACTTGGTAAGCCTTGCAAATCTCTATCATTACTTCAACTTGTGGTTAAATTGTGATTAATTCATGATGTTGTTAAAGTATGAACTTATGAGTATTTGAAGTTATGTTATGTGAAGTATGATACTATTTATAGTTCTTGTTGGGTTACTTGATTGAGTAAGGTTATGGGGCTTTGCTTGGTCCTTACACCAGTTGACAGTACGAGGATTTGTAATAAGTTTCTTAATTTGATATTTATGTGATAACTCTTATTCATGTTGTGATGTTATTACTTGGTGATATAGTTATATGAGATTATGGGTTGAAGTATGCTGATATACATATGATTTATTTGATTTGTTGAACATACCTTAATGATTGTATTGTTTTATAATTGTGCATAATTCTTTAAAGAGGTAAAATGACATTTTTTAACTAAATGTCTTTTTTAGCATGTTTTGGTGTTATATGTGCATATGTTCTCATACTTCATACATGTGAAGTACTAACCCAATTTTCTTCCCTTTTCCCAACCATTTTAGGTTCCAGTCATTGAAGGGTTTTGAAGGCGAAATTGTTGAAGGCTTGGATGTCTCCTTTCATCCAAGTGGGAAGGTCCTCACTTTTCGAGGTTGATGCAAATATCTTGCCTATAAAGTTTCTTTGTTATGAGTTTAAGAACCCTATTATGTTTACTCCATTTCCATTGTGTACGACTTGTATAAGCCTATTGTGGCTTCTTTACTTGTGATAATGGATATGCCCGTATTGTGATAATCGATTAGATGCTATGAGATGAGACAATCATTGAGATTTTATTCTATCTTAAATATGTATGTGCAATAAAAGTAGAAGGATATGTAACCTTCCTATACGAAGGGTCTATGAATACTCGATATGAATATATACACTATGTGTATGTAGAGGTATATGTAAACATCCAAGTAGATGTTAATGAAAAAGTTTTAATTCTTCTGTATTTTAGATCGATGAATGTGATGATGTAACACTAAGAGGCTAGTTCGCGTCCTCAAAGAGGACGACCACGCTGGTTACATCTAGGGGGTAAACCCGAATATGACATGTCCTTATTGAATGTCTGAAAAATAATATAAGTTAAAAATAGAAAAACGTCATTGAACGTTCGTCAGAATAAGCTGCAAAGTGGGCTGAGTTGAGTAAGACTTGACTGCATTACATTGGGATAACCTCTTGCACAAAATTTAGGTGAAGTAATTTGCCCGTGTGACAAATGGAATGAAGATGGATATAGCAATTTTTTTTGAGTTAGTGCCCCCATTGCCAGCAAGCCAAGGTAGAACATCATAAACTAGGGGGTATGACTGAAGAGATCGACATTCCTACTTAAAAGTGAAAAGTGATAACATGTATTTCATCACAAGGTTACCTCATACTCGCAGACAACATGACTCCATTTTGGTGATACTTCACAGGATGACTACGTCTTTTACTTCTTGAAGGTAAAGATTATAAATTCGGCGGAGTACTATTCCAAGCATTACGTTAATGAAATCATAAGGTTCCATAGGGTTTCTTTGTCTATCATCTCAGATAGAGGTCCTCAGTTTACCTCTAATCTTTGAATGTCATTTTAGAAGGGTCTTGTTACTCATGTAACCTTAGAGCAACTTTCATCCGCAGATAGATGGAAAGGAAGAGCATACCATTTAGACCCTAGACGATATGTTGAGAGCTTGCATGATTGATTTTAAGGGTAGTTGGTATGATCACCTATCTCTTATTGAGATCGCCTACAACAATAGCTACCATTCCATCATTTAGAAGGCCCCTTATGAGGCATTGCATGGGTGTAGATGTAAATCTCCCGTTGGTTGGTTTGAAGTAAGTAAAGCAGCTTTTTGTAGGATAAGATTCAGTCCATTATTCTATAGAGAAAGTGAAACTAATAAGAGAACTAGAGTTTCAACTTGATGATTGTATTTTCTTGAAAGTGTCATATATGAATGGGGTGATGGGATTTGTCAAGCAAGGGAATCTTAGACCTAGATATTTAGGACCTTACAAGATCTTGAAAAAGGTTGGCAAGGTGCCAAATGAGTTAGAGTTGCCAGCAGAACTAGTAGAAGTGCATCATGTCTTCCACATCCCGTCCTTGAAGAAGTGTTTAGGTGATCTAGCCTCTGTAGTGCCATTAGAGAAAGGGTTGTAAAAGATAGTCTTTCTAAAGAGGTTGTACCAATTGAGATTTTTGAATGTCAGGTTAGAAGGTTGAGAAACAAAGAAGTCGCTTCACTAAAGGTTTTGTAGAGGAGTTAGTCCTTAAAGGGAGCTACTTGAGAAAGAGAACAAGTCATGAAAACCAAGTATGTTTACCTCTTTATTTACGATTCCACTCCAACATGAGGTAATAGTTCCTCTTTACTTTTTCAATAGTTCATGTGCAAGTCTTTGTATCATGTTCATTCAGTTTTTACTTGCATTTTTAGTGTCACACCCCGAGCTACCTCCTAGACGCGGACATTGAACATAGGACCACAAGTGACCCCAAGCTAACCATGCTGACATGATCATAAGCATACTAAAGATAATAAATTGAATGCAGAAGATAAATCAAAATTTAAACCAAAATATGGAGAATACCCATTCTCTATAACTAAGATATTTGAAAACAATGAGTTTAATACAAAGGAAATATTAAACCAATACTAAGATGAAACTAACTATGCCTGCAAAGAGCCTCTTAACTGACAACAAATATTGGGACAGGCCCCAGCTAAGACTAGTAAAATTGAAACTAAATGACTCAAATCCTTTAAAGAAACTCATCACAATCGTCCTCGGAGAATGGGGACTCACTAGTGAATATGATGTATTGGAGATCATGAATCGATATATGCATGATCTGGATATTATGAATCTGAACCTACATCACGAGAAGATGTGGATCATGTATGTGTCGGTACTTGAATGATACTGAGCATGTAGGATACAGCAGAGCTGAAATAATCAACAGCTAAACAAGCACAAAAGCAAGTATATAATTTGAACATGATATAGATTTTTGAATGCTTAGATAACTAAATGCAAATGACCAATTTATAACATACCGAAACAACGTAATGGATATACTTATCAATAGTCCTTACAGTGGACTATCTATAGGATATAGTAATAATCGATAATAAAACCACATGAGATAAATTTGGAACATGATGTATACGCCCCATAGAGAGGACCCAATATACCCTTCTAGAGGTATAAACACATAATGGCGTGATCACTAGTCTCATTGCCCACAGATGGGACATACAACCTACTTGGCTCATAATTCTGAGACTAATTGGGTAACCCGAACCCTAGTCAAACTCGGTATTATGCTACTCCCATTGATTTATGTAGTTAACTGATTATGTCTGATTTTCTATAAATATTGGATAGCTCAAAACTGAACAGGAAAACTGAGAATGTAACATTTAATGTGATAATGATGTATTAATAACATAAGCGTGTATAATTGAAAAGTTGAAGTATCTGACCTAGCATGTGTAATTCAAGAACTAATGAAATACATAGCTAGGCTTCTGAAATTCATGCGATAAACTTATTAATAACATGATAATCTGATTTGGAACATATAACTTATAAATTCATAAAGTTCTGTTGAGTTCTAGAAGCCCTAGGTTTAATCATGATATGGTGACAAGAATCTAATTGAAAACTAGGGACCCAATTGGTGAAAGTAAAAAACTACTGATATCCCACATACTTGGTGATGAAATCCACAGAAAAAAAATAAGATTTCGGGGCTGCAACTGCTGGAACGTTGTTGTGTTCTTGAACTAGGTTCTTGAACTTTTTCTCCTTTCTTGCTTCTTATTTTCTAAGTTTTGATTTAATGATTTGACTTAGGTAAGTTTTAGTTATGTTTCTACGCTTAAACTAACTAAAATAAGATGATTTAGGGTAAAAATGACCTATCTTAGGGTTTAATCAAAGTGGGAAAAGACAAAAAGACCCCAGATCTAATTATTGTCGGTCAAATGATGACCTGGACTGATGGGCCGTCGTTCAATCGAATGTCTGTCGTTTGGGTCCGTAGGTTGGGTCGTTCGAAAGGACTTCACTAAAATGGGCATAATCTTTTACTCGGAGGTTTTATTTAAGAAAGATTGGTGGTTCTAGAAATTTAATTCAATTATCTATCATTTCATAGGTCATGGGACACCAAATTCATTTTGTTCTAAGAGTAATGAACTATTTGCTAATTTCCGCCTACAGTCCATAGGTCCATCTACGGACCGTGATGGTCAATCGTGGTTATTGTTAGAGAGTATTTAATAGGGTCTTGATTGATGGACACATACTATAAATTGTAGTCTAACCTACGGACAGCCGTTGTTCGAAACTTAGTCAAATTTTTCTAAGCTCAGTTTTTTTGGGGGGGTTTCTAACTCAATCGACAGATGTGCAGGACAGGCAGTGCGTCAAGCTACGGTCCATCGATGGAAACCATCAACTGTACCTGCAGATTTTCTGAAAAGTTGATTTTTTGTCAGTTTATGATATCGGGTGTTACATTATCTACCCCTGGGAAACATTTGTCCTCGAATGAAGACTACACACTGAGAACTGAGTTTCTAACTGAGTTTAGTTTTGAGAACATGCAAATATGGTGAAAATGAAAGTACAAAATGAGGGAATATGATTCTAAGGCGTAATTCACGCATAAATGACTGTAAAACTGAAGAGGAACTATTACCTCAAGCTGGAGTGGAGTCGGAAATAAAGAGGTGGGGATACTTGGCATTCATGGCTGCTTCTGCTTCCCAAGTAGCTCCCTCTGCGGACTGACTCATCCACAAAACCTTGACTGAAGCGACTTGTTTATTTCTCAACCTTCTAACCTGAGCGTCAAGAATCTCAACTGGTACATTCCTATAAGAAAGAATATCTTTCACGGCCACACTCTCTAATGGCACTACAGAGGATAGATCACCCACACACTTCTTCAAGAGTGATATGTGGATGACCGGATGCACTGCTACTAATTCTGCTAGCAACTCTAACTCATATGCCACCTTTCAAACCCTTTTCAATATTTTCTAAAAACCTACATTTCTAGGACTGAGCTTCCCTTTCCTGCAACATCTCATCACCCCTTTCATAGGTGAGTCTTTTAGAAAAACCCAATCATTAACTTGGAACTCTAGTTCCCTTCTCCTTACATCTGCATAAGATTTCTAATGACTTTGAGCTGTCTTAAGTCTATCTATAATGAGTTTCACTTTCTCTATAGAATAAAGCATTTAATCTGGACCTATCAAAGCTGTTTCACCAACTTCAAACCAACCAACAGGAGATCTACATCTACGCCCACACAAAGCCTCATAAGGGGTCATCTGAATGCTTTAATGGTAGCTATTGTTGTAGGCGAACTTAATCGGAGGAAGTTGATCATCCCAACTACCCTGAAATTGATCACACAAACTGTCAACATATCCTATAGGGTGTAAATGGTACGCTCTTCCTGCCTATCCATCTGTGGATGAAATGTTATGCTAAGGTTAACTTGAGTACCAAGATCCTTTTGAAAATAACTTCCAGAAATGAGAGGTAAACTGGAACCTCTATTTGAGATGATAGACAAAGGAACCCCATGTAATCTCAAAATTTCATTAATGTAAAGCTTGGAATAGTTTCTGCCGAATCTGTAGTCTTGCCCACTAAAAAGCGAGAAAACTTAGTCATCCTATCAACTATCACCCAAATTGAGTCATGATGTGTGCGAGTATGAGGTAACCCTATGATTAAATCCATATTGATCACTTCCCACTTCCAAGTAGGAATGTCAATCTCTTGAGTCATACCTTCTGGTTTCTGATGTTCTACCTTTCTTGCAATTGGGGCACTCACTCACAAAATATGTTATATCCCTCTTGATTCCATTCAAACAATAGACTTCCCGCATATCAAGGTTCATCTTAGTGGCACCTGGGTGAATAGAATATGTGGATTTATGAGCTTTTGCAAGGATATGCTTTCTCAACTCACCCATATCAGGAAAACACAATCTACCCTGGTAGAAAAGTACACCATCTCCCCCTTGGGAGAAAACCTCCACTCTCTAATTATGGACTGCATTCTTAAGTTTAAACAATATTGGATAACTGTCTTTATTTTCCTTAACCTCCACTACTAACGAAGATTCTACCCCATTCTGACTTGTTACACCAGTTTCTTATAAGATCATAAGGAGAACTGCTAAGCGAGCAAGCCTGTGAACATCCTTCACTAGCTATTTCTTTTTCTTCCTCAACATAGGCTACAATACCCGTAGATAATGTGCTAATAGCATAAGCAACTACATTCCCCTTACGAGGATGATAATGCACACTCATATCATAATCCATAAGGAACTCAAGCCATCTCCTATGGTGAAGATTCAACTCTTTCTAGGTGAACACATATTAAAGGGCCTTATGATCAGTGAACACATCTACATGTACACCATACAAGTAATGACTCCAAATCTTGAGTGCAAACATCACTACTGCAAGCTCGACGTCATGAGTTGGATTATTCTTTTCATGCACGTCAAGTTGTCTATAACCATACACTATAACCATATGTCTCTGCATCAACACAAAACCTAAGCAATGGTGAGTCAAGACAGGAGTTGTAGTCAATCTAGTTTTCAATTGTGTAAAACTTTTCTCACAATCATCTGACAATTGAAATATGAACATCTTCTGAGTTAACCTAGTCAATGGTGACGCTATGGATGAAAATCCTTCCACGAACCTTCTATAATAACCCGCTATACCTAAGAAACTTCAAATATCTGTAGTAGAGGTAGGTCTGGGCTATAATTTCACTACTTCTATCTTCTGTGAATCCACTCGGATCCCTTCGCTAGATACAGTGTGACCAAAGAAAGCAACAAATTGCAATGAAAACTCACATTTGTTAAACTTAGCAAATAATTGGTGATCTTTTAGAGTTTGTAGAACAATTCTCAATGAATCGCATGTTCTTCTTCATTCTTAGAGTAAATTAGGATATCATAAACGATGACGATAATGAACAAGTCCAAGTACTATTTGAACACTTTGTTCAACAAATCCATGAAAGTTGTAGGAGCATTACTTAGTACAAACAACATAACTACAAATTCATAATGACCATACCGAGTCTTGAAAGTTGTTTTCGGAATGTCTATCCCTGACTCTAAGCTAATGATAACCCAATCTAGGTCTATCTTTGAGAAATGGCTAGCACCCTAAAGTTGGTCAAACAAGTCATCAATCCTGGGGATGGGATACTTATTCTTGTTTGTGACCTTTCTCAACTTTCCATAGTCAATGCATATTCTGAGAGAACCATCTTTCTTCCTTACGAAAAATATTTGTGCACCCCATGGTGAAATATTAGGTCTAATTAAGCCTTTATCTAGAAGGTCTTTCAACTGCTCTTTAAATTTCATTAGCTCTGCTAGAACCATTCTTTAAGAAGTAATAGAAATAGCCTGGGCATTTGGAAGGAGATCAATTCCAAAGTCAATTTCCCTTTTGGGAGGGGCTCAAGGAAGATCTTCTAGAAATACTTCTAGAAACTCACAGACTACTGGAACTGACTCAAGAGTTGGGATTTCAGATCTAGAATCCTTAACCCAAACTAGATAATAGAGAAAACCCTTCGATATCATCTTTCTGGCCATAAGGTAAGAGATGAATTGACCCATAGGCGCTAAGCTACTACCTTTAAATTCTAAGATTGGTTCGTCTGGGAACTTAAAACGAACAATCATAGTTCTACAATCGACTGAGGCATAACAGGCATGTAACCAATCCATTCCTAGAATTAGATTGAGTCTACTATTTCTAACTTTACAAGATCTGCTCAGGTGACTATTGGAGAGTCTGTGACAGGGCAATTTTCGTATACCGATCTAGCTATAACTGGGTCACCGACTAGAGTAGAGACTAAGAAAGGTTTTGAGAGAGTTTCTGGACTGACACTGAATTATACGCTATGTAAGGAGTTACAAAAGAAAGAGTACCCACTGGATCTAACAATGCATAAACATCAAGGTCAAAGACTCATAATGTACCAGTGACTACAACAAGAGAACCTTTTTGATCCTTGCAAGACTGAAGAGCATAAAACTTGTTCTGGCAATGACCGCCACTTGTACCATATGATTTAACCTAATGAGTGGGTCGACTTGTTGGTGCTGATGAAGTGGTAGACTGAGCTCCACCATTTTCACCTCCTTGACCCTGTCGAGAAAGACAATCCCTCAACCAGTGACAAGACAGACCACATCAAAAACATCCTTCTTGTCTTTCGATCCACTAGCCCTAATGGTTCTTACCTCACTTGGGGCAAGTAGGGTAAGTCTTTGTCCCTAAAACACTTCCTTGAGACTTAGAGCCTGGTGCTCTACCCTTATGGTCATACATGTTCTTAGATGATGGAAAAGTAGTTGAGGAAGGGACTGGAGATGAAAACTTTTATTGACTCTTTGAGAGATTTCCACCACCTATTTCTACTCAGGATAGTCATAGTTCCCCGTACTAACCTTCTTTTATCGTTAGATTGTTCCCTAAGCTTATCACCCTCAACCTTTCTACTCATGAGTCATAAGCCTAGAGATGTTCATATCTCCTAGTAACATAGCATTTCTGCACTCAGTTTTCACCAAATCTGACACGCTATATAAGAACTTAATCATATGAGCCCTGGGTCAGCAACCACGTGAGATCATACCTGGAGAGTTGGTTAAAATTCAGCCCACACTCTTGGACAATCATGTTTCCATGCCATAAGTTCATAAATTCCTGAGTTCTTGATTCTCTCAACTCTATTGGGAAAAACTTGTTTAGAAAATTCTCACTGAAGCAATCCCAAGTGATACGAGCTACATTTCTACCCCTATTTTCCCTCAACTGAGTGTACTAGATATGAGCAACATCCTTCAACTAGTATGATGCCAACTCAACCCGATCATTCCCAATTACATCACTTCCTCAAAGATCTTCTTGATCATATCCAAGAAATTTTGAGGATCCTCATTAGTTTCTGATCCAAAGAACTAAGGAGGATTCATCCTAATAATGTAGCAGACCCTTGCTGCTGCTGATCCACTATTTGCATTCACAGGAGAATGAACTCGATTGCTCTGGTTGGTTATAATATGCGCCAATATCTGTATAGCATTTCTGAACTCTGCGTTGGAGACTTCGTCATCTAGGATTGGAGGAGCTGTGTTTGAATTCCTGACGTTCGCATTCCTAGTGTTAGCTCTAAGAGGAGGCATGATCTTAAATGTAGAATGTCAAGTTAGACTGGGATTAGATCATACCTTACGCACGATAAGAATAACTACAAAGTAAAGTTTTCCTAAAACACTTCATAGCCTCTCTCTCATTAGATGTGGTGCACTTCAAACCCATGAAAAGGACTCTACTTAGTGCGTCTTTTTAAACAACGTAGGAATTTGGAACCTAGTGCCCTGATACCAAGTTTTGTCATGCCCCGAGCTACCTCGAGACGCGTACATAGAACCTAGTACCATTAGTAATCCCAAGCTAACCCTTCCTGCAAGATCATGAGGATACTGAGGATAATAAACTGAATGTGGAAGATAAAACATAATTTAAACTAAAAAGATTGGGAATACCCATGTTCTATAACTACGATAATTGATAATAATAAATTTAATGAAAAGGAAATATTAACTTAATATTAAGCTAAAACTAACTTTGTCTTAAAGTAGCCTCTAAACTGACTAGAAATACTATGATAGGCCCCAGCTAAATCTAGTAAAACTGAAACTAATTGACTAAAGGACTACAAAGAAACTCATTCCAATCGTCCTCGAAGAATAAGGACTCACAACTGAATCTTCTAAACTGGAGATCGGGAAGAGATCTATGAGTGATATTGATGCTGAGAACATGAACCTACATCACAGCAAAATGTAGCGCACGTATGCGTCATTACTTAAATGATATTGAGCATGTAGGATAGTGTATAGATGAAATAATGCATAACTGAAAAAGCACAACAACAAGTATATAATTTGAACATGATATAGATTTTCAAAGTCGAGATAACTGAAGGCAATGACCAATTAATAACATTCAAAAATTGAGTATGGATATACTGATAAATGGTCCATACAATGGAATTTGACTGATTTATAGGAGCTACTAATAACCGATAATAAAACCATATGAGCTTTATGTGCAGTCCAATGTATACACTCCATCGAGAGGACCCATTATACCCGTCCATAGTTATAAAGGCATTCTGGCGTGATCACTAATTTGATTGCCCACGGAGGAGACTTACAACCTACTTTTCTAGAAGTTCAGGGACTAATTGGGTACGTTGAACCCTAGCGCAACTCGGTATTTTTCTACTCTCATTGATTTATATAGTTAAGTGATTATGCCTGATTTTTTGTAAAAACTCGATAACTCAAAACTGAACATGTAAACTGAGAATGCAACATTTAATCATAAATGATGCATTAATAACTGAGGCATGTATAACTTAATAACTGAAATACCTTACCTAGCATGAGTAATTCAAAAACTAATGAAATACATAGCTAGGCTTCTGAAATTAATGCGATAAACTGAAAAATAACATGTTAATCTGATTTAGAACATATAACTAATTAATTCATGAAGTTATGTTTAAGTTCTAAAAAACCCATGTCTGATCATGATTTGGGAATCAAGAATCTGACAGAAAACTAGGGACCCAAAGGTTAAAAGGAACTCACTAGTGAAATCCTACATACTTTGTGATGAAATCCATGGAAAAAAAATTATATTTCGGGGATGGAACATCTAGAACTTTGTTGCGTTCATGAACTAGGTTTCTTGACCTCTTTCTCCTTTCTTTCTTCTATTTTCTAAGTTTTGATCTTACGATTTGACTTTTGTAAGTTTTAGATATGTTTCTAGGCTTAAACTTACTAAAATCTTATGATTTAGGGTCAAAACAACGTATCCTAAGGTTTAAATGAAGTGGAAAATATCAAAATACCCCTTAGCTAATTGCTATCAGACCAAATGACGACCTGGATTGACGAGCCGTCGTTCAATCGATTGTCCATCCTTTGGGTCCGTAGGTTGGATCTATTCGACAAACCTTTCCTAAAATGGGCATATCCTTTTACACGGAGGTCTAAAAGACCTTGTTGATCTTGAGTAAATAGGACCAAAAGACTATTATAAAATAGGGGCAAACCTATGGGTGAAAACATCCATTGAGTTCCTCTTTTTGAATTTCAACGTTGAATCTTATTATTTTCTAAAATTAATTAGCTTATTTATGTCAATATTGAATCATTCTTGATGTGAGGGCATTTAAACACTTTTGTTGAGCAATAAACTTGCATTTGAAGCAAGTAATGCGAGGATGACAATCTTCAACAATGGTGTATCACAACATGAATCTTTGAGTATACATTTGATTCTTGAATGATTAAATAATCTTGTTGTGTATATTCATTACAGATTTTTGTATAACAGCTTTTGAGACATCCTATTTGAACTACTGAACTTGAGTTTTAGTTGAGGACAAGCAAAAGTTTATGTTAGAGATGTTGATGAGTGCTAATTTAGACTCATTTAGGGCTTGATTGTAATGAAATTAGTGTATTGACATGCTCTTTTATCCAAGTATATCACAAAAACTCTTGACTTTCATTATTCAAAGATTTTAGGAAAGCATAGATACTATGGGAAAAAAGGGACAAAAGTCCAAAAATCGTGAAGAAATGAAGCATTGTCGATTCATTGAAAAATCCCCAGAAGTCGTTACTTCTCTTTTTGTTCCAGTATGAGAAGCTCTGAAAAATGATAGAGAGGTCGCAACACCAAGAGCGTTATACTTATGGCCTAAGGAGTGGGTCGACATGAGTTTCAGCCCGAGAAGGTGAGTCCTAGTCTCATATCCTACCATTCAGCTTAAGAGAGTGAATAGGGTAAGGCGTAGGATGGACTTCAAGAGGAAAATAGGTGTTTGCGAGAGAGGGAACTTATTTTCACCTGAAGATTAGCATAGTTACAATTATTTTGAAATTTCCTATCAAAAGCATGTACCCATCTACTTACATCAATATGTATTGCGGTCACACCCCAAGAAATTCTCCCTGTAATTAATTTCCCCTTTATTTTTGTTGTTTTTACTGCTTTTGACAAATACCTCTTTTGATATTTGACTCTTTTGTGTCTCCCCTTTGTTTTAAAATGTTTTTATTCGTTAATCGGTTTAGCTACTGCTAATTAGAAATCTATTATTTAATACATATTCTCAAAAACTACTCCCTTGGGACACGACCCCGACCCTTGGTTGGATAACTGTATTATCGATATTCATAGATGCTCATATTGTAGGTTAGTGTTATTGATCATGATGAGCATCTAGTAGCAACCATTTGATTAACTTGATATGGTAATAGATAATTGCAATGATGGCATTAATTAATCAATATTTGATTTGGGAGTTACAGACATGGAATATTTTATAGATTTAATGAAACTAAATTTGCTCTTAAGGTGCATTGTATGCACAACTATTATTGGTAGTATTGTATAGCATCAATGGCATATTGACAGTAACAAAACTTATTGGTTCACATGGATGATGGTACGGGATTTTATCATATACCTATATATCTATGTATAGTACTTTTGCGTACAAAAAGGAAAAGGCAAGAATCAGATATTACATTAAAACTGTTTCCTTCCTTATTTATTTGTTGGGTCTTCTTAAGTAAAATGTAATCTTTGTTAGATTCAGGATCCTAGTTTTAATACTAGATGATCTTGTTGAATCCTTGGAGATACACCTTAACGGGTAAAATATTCTTAAGGATAATTTCATAGGCACGACTCAAGCTACGCGACTTATGTGATTTCCAATAACTATTTAAACATCTTAAGGATATTTTTATTAGCATTGTTCATGCAAAAAATTCTCTTCCTAGTTACTAATAATACCACCATTGTTTCCAAAACATCTCATGAGATCTTCGCGCAACTTTACCAAATACTTCTCTGATGTTTTAAAACTTGAAGCTTTTGGTGGATAAAATTTTAAGAGATGGCATGAATGAATTTTCTCTGCTCTTGACATGTATGGAGTAACATCTACTCTAATAGAATCGAAACAAGATTAATCTTCTTCTGAGCAACTAGATTAATGGGTTTACGCAAATAAGGTATGTAAGCACACAATATTAATTACTCTTATTAACAAATTGTTCAATGAGTATTGTTTTAATAAGGAAGCAAATGAGATTTGGGAATCACTATTTTTTAAATATACTGCCGAAGATGCTACCAAATAAAAGATTGTTGTTGGTAATTTTTACAATGGGATATGACCAAGGAGAAATATGTGAAGACACAAATCAACGAGTTTCACAAACTAGGTGAAGATCTTATGTCAGAGAATATTATTTTACCGGATTATTTCATGGTTGGTATAATGATCGAAAAACTACCAGAATCGTGGAATGACTACAAGAAAAATTTGAAGAAAAAATAAAATTTATTCACTATTGAAGATTTAGTGAAACATATCATCATTGAGGATACCAACCGAAAGCAATCATATTTTACCAAAGCAAAAAAAAATCGCTACAAAATCAGATCTTGTGGAAGACAATAAGCCTTGCTATAACATGTATAAAAAAGAACTTGATTTCCCCCTTTTTGATGATGCCAAACTATGCATATTATGTCTATCCACATTCTATAATTTTACCCTTTCGGCATCATTGAAAACCAATAACCAAAGAACTCGATTAACATTCAATGAGTGCAATATCATTTTAACTCAAGGCCACTTGGGCAACACTTTCAAGTACACTTCTGCTAACAATATAGTAAGTTAATATGAGAATATTAGTAATCTTAAAGTCACACACAATCAAAATCTTCAATGAGAAACAGAATAAACAAATATGTACAAGTTTAAGCCCTTAGATACCTAAATCAAAAGCACATGATGTCATGAGTATGAGACATACATAATCACAGCAACTAGTCAGAGTATCTAAAAAATTGAGGATAAGGATCTGGACAATGATTACTAAATTGAGGAAGAAAGGGATGTTTACTATCATCAATAATTTGTCTTCAGTATGCCTATTGTGCACCAGCTCCTTCGTTCTGATCAGTTTTCTTAAAATGTGAAATTTCTTTAAGAGAAACATGAGGTACATCATAAATTTTTTTAAAACTCTATTCCATAATATTTTCATTCATCCATGATTTTTTTCTGATAACCTTTTTATTGATGACATTTTGGAGGTGTGCCAACTACAAGTAAGAGATTTACCACATTTTGGTGCACAAAGAGATGTGTTTATCAATAATGAAAGCAAGCAACTATTTATTTTTATGAGAATTGTTCGACTTGATAGATAGACATGTTATACACTTGGAATGGATGAAATGTCAATTTGGAGTTTGTGAACCTGGTTTATAAGTAAGGGGTAAATCAAGGTTCCCCCTGAATTAAAGAATGAGTGGCTTGAAGACTAAGGTTTCCATAATTAGAATGGTTTGGGGTTGAATGATGCTTATTGTCAAAGATGATTCTTTGTGTTTCTATAAGATTTGATTTTTCGATGATCCACCAAGACCACTAGTGCTTATATTTGACCCAAACTCAGGAAATTCATGTATTAAAAAAGGAAGGTGCATACCAGAGTATTACAGAGAAACTAGGTTCCCTTTTTGTGTTCCTCCGTGATTTACTTACAAGTGTTAGCAAAAGAGTAGAAATAATATCCACAAACCTCCTAAACATTGTTAGAGATGTGCCTGGAGTTTGTACCTGTTACAGTACGAGGCTGAGTTAGCATATATTCATCGTATTATTACTCAACCATAATATTATTCTTTTACTAGCCAATTATTAAATGAAACTATGATAATGCATCAACTTGTTTCGATAAGACCATGCTTTGAATGAGTTTTCTAAAGTTCTTCATATTCAAGGCCTTCATGAGTATGTCGAATCATCATATATCCCAGGTCAAATGAATCTCAAGCTGAGTCACAGTGAACCAAACCTTGTCAATTTTCAATACCTTCTAATGCAAGGACCGGGTTCATTTGCAATCTTCCATAAATTTGCATCATCAAAGATGTTTGATGTCATGTCACTTTCTACAACTTTTTTTAACTTTTTTTTGTCATTTTTCTCATTATTTTCAAGGACTTAACTGGGTCCTTGAAAATATAAAAGTGAGAGGAAATTGTCTACCATTTTTAGCACCTTTTTGGAGCATGCATTATTCATGTACCAAGTTAACCTTTTCCATCCCACCTTCACCTGAAACACACAAGATTAGTCTTGGGAACCCAGATTAGCTTTGGCCCCTTGATGTGAGTAAAAGTGTGAATAAAATTTCTTCTAGCCCATAAAGGAAAAAAAGAAAACCTTTTATCTAGAGCATTTTTATTTGGAACCAAGCTATTAATCATATCAGTCTTTTCCTTTTTGGTGAACTTATCATTTTTCTAAAAAGCCTCAAATAGAGATTTACATTGGTGCTTTAAATAACCTTAGTTTCCACAATGAGTTCATAAACTTTAGACATGTGAATAGTTTCTAATACAAGATTATTTTGTTTTTTAAAACCTATCCCACTTCAACTGGTAGTTTGCGTTTCTTGAACCTGAGTTAAAATTTCAGAGGACCTAATCCATATAAGATTTCGTTCCAGATCAAGTTTTATATGATCAAGATTTTCTTGTAGCAACCTATTTATTTCAGTCAAGGCTTGCCAATTTATGGTTAAGAATTTTGTTTTTTCTTCCAAAGCTAATTGAAGTTCACTAGCACAGCTTTTTCCCTTGTGACTTAACTCTGAGATTTTAATATGTTCTTTTAATATATTTTGAAGACAATGATTGTGTTTCTCAAGATTGTCAGTTTCTTCTCTTAAAGATGCATAGTTTTCCATTATTTGTTGTTTTCAAAATTGATTTGACGGTCTTCATCTATACGCGTTACTCAATAGGGGAATTATTCTTTTTTAGGATATGACTGCACTATAAATTTATGTGTGAAATTTCCTTGATTTTTTTGTTATGTTCTTCATAATCCTTCAAAAATCTATTTCAGCAACCAAGTGAAGAAATCATATTGTGTTTTGATTGTTTGTTTTGGAAGTAGCTGATGGCAGTTTGAACCCCTCCATCCTCAGATTCTTATTCTGATAAGTCCCCCATTGCGGCTAAGGCCCTTTTCATTAAAAGATAAGCTTCTTGATTGGTCATTCGTCCGTTTGTGGAAATATACTTTTCATTCTTGATTTCCTTTTCTTTCTCCCAACTATTTCTCTTTTTCTCGACAAAACTTGACAAAGTGATCCGGACATCTACACTTGTGACATACTTGATCTATTAGATTATAGGCTGTTTTTTGAGAGTTTTTTCCTTGGAACACTTGACCCCTTTTAAACATTGTTCAGAACCTTTTGGTTATTAGCGCAATGTTTTCATCCTCAAAATCTTCTGATGTTGTGCCTGTAAGAACCAGGTTCTTCTCTTTTCTTTTGCCTCCAATTTTCTTTTCTTGTTTTTTCTTGAGTCTGTAAGTTATGAGATTTCTAATGAGTTCATACATAGCTAACTTATCTAGATCACTTCCTTTAGTAATGGTTTCTACTTTGCTTCCCAAGACTCTGAAAGAACACACAAAAGTTTTCTGACTGCCATCCCGTTTGTAATTGTTTCTCCTAAAGAGTAGATTTCATTAGTGATAGCAATGAACCTGGTGTGCATCTCTTGGATTGTTTCACCTTCTGTCATTCAAAACAGTTCGTATTGTCTGTTCAAGTTCTCTATTGTAGACTTCTTGACCTGAGTTGTTCCTTCATATGTAGTTTGCAATGTTTCCCATATTGCTTTTGTATCTTGACATGATGAGATTCGATTGTATTCATCTGGACCTATTCCTCTTATTAAGATCTTTTTTGCTTTAGCATTTTTCTAAATTTCAAGTTTATATGTTACATTCCATTAATTCCTATCCTTTAGTACGTGAGTTGTTCCATCAATTCGATTCTTCATGGGTATAGTTGGACCGTCCAACACAACTCTCCATAGGTATGGATTTTCTCAAAGTAAGTGATCCATCATGAGATTCTTCCACCATCCATGATACTTTTCATTAAACAGTGGTGGTCGAGTTTGAGAAGCTCCTTCTTGTGATTTAGGTGGTTCAGTAATTGATATTTTTCAAGATGTTAGTCTTTTAATGAGAAGACTTTTTTTGATACCAATTGAAGAAATGTTACACTGATATAAGAACCAGGTTCCTGTAATTTTGTCGCAATATAATAAAACAAAAGATTTCATCGTGGAAACCTTCTTTACTCAAAGTAGGGAAAAACCGCACCAAAGATTTATATTAATTGAATATTTAGAACTCATTAATCAAAATTTGAACTTCTAACCCTTCAGATTAACTATGATCAAAAATTCTCCACTCACCAAGAAGTTAAATTCGCTTCTTGTTTACAAAAACTCTCAACTCTCTTAACTAGCTTAACTCCAACCACCAGACCCAAGAGTCAACCCACTTCTTGTTTACAATTCGCACAACTCTCTCCCCAGAAGGTCAAACCCATTTCTTTGTACAATTCTCTTAACGCTACTCCCAGATTCACCGACGTCGTGCTACATAATCTAGGAATTATGACAACTCAATAATAACCTAGAACAATATCAACACACACTAATAACTCTAGCTTTTAATTGATCAGAATTCAACATCAATATTTAGTGGAACGCTGATTTTATGACCTGGTCCCTTCACGTTGCTGCTGTACGAAGGCCGGCCTAATTGTTCCAATAAATATTTGCTCTTGACATTCTAGATTGTCTGACAATGCAATAGCGGTTGTTGTTGCTTTGTACAAACCAATTTTTCTGATTTTTTGTTATTGTAAAAGACACCTTCCTTCAACACCTTCATCAATTTACTCGAGTTTGTTATTTTCCTGTCAACTTCTACAAGGAAAGAAATACCAATTCGTTTTTTCACATGAATTTGTCTCATTACTTCTTCCTTAGTTTACTACTTTATTGTAATCTTTTTTATTGCTTTCCTTTTCTTAACTTGAAATTTGCTACTTTTTTATTTTTTCCATTCTTTATTTATTTCCTATTTGTTTCCGTCTTTTCCTTCGTTATTTCTGCACTTTTTCTTCATTGCCGTAATATGTTTCTTCTTTGCACGCCCTCTTCTCATAATTGTACACGGTCCTCTGCAGATATTGTACGCAATATGACACAATTAGTGAACCATGGCCTCACTTTATCAGTCATCACAACTACTTTCATATGTGTCACTACTTTCCCCACATTTTCGCCCTTTTTGAGGATGATAACACTTATTTGTTATACACATCAAGATCTTTGTTAGTCCATCTAAAACTACAACTCCTTTGTCCATCCATCAAAACTACAAACTTCATTTTTCTCTTCTTCAGTATCCACCAGCAAACTTTGATTATCATAATTAGGGTAACCACTAAAATTTAAGAAAAATGTAAATGTTTTGTATGTTGAAATTTAGGCCACCATGCAGTAGACTGTACAAACAGAGCTGGGAATAAGACAATCATGCTATGTCAAGAGTAAATGTGGTTAAAGCCAAGAGTAAATGTGGTTGAAGCCAAGAGTAAATGTTGTTGAAGTATATGATATTATAGTGGGAATCATTTCCCAAGCTAACCTTGTGGGTAATGTGAGTAAATGGGTGGTAAATTTTGGTCCTACTAGGCATATTTGTGTCGATAAAACAGATCTTGTGTCTTACATCCCAGTCAATGAAAGAGAAGAAGTTGTGAATCTTTGTGATTCTTCAACAACTCAAGTCTTGGAAAGGAATGTTCTTGTAAAACTCACATCTAGAAAAACTTTTTCAATGATTAAAGTGTTGCATATTCTTAGTATCCGATCCAATCTATTTTCTTTGGGATTATTAGAAAAGGTGGGGGTGAAAGTTGCATTTTAATCTGGTAATGTAGTAACCACCAAGAATAGTGTGTTTGTGGGTAAAGGGTATTGTAATAATCGCTTATTAATTCTCAATGTTTCTCAACTCATGAAAGAATATGCTACCACTTAATTCTTTACTTTTAACATGCTAAATTGGAACCATTTGAATAAATTAAAATATTATGTTAGTATGTTTTTATAATAAAAATTTTTCTTATGTTAATGATGGTTTTCAAAATGTTAGGATTGGAGGAAAAGGAAGAGAGATTAACGTGATGGTGGTTTTAATTATAGTTATTTTCTAAAATTTATTTTGGGGTATAAAAACTAGAGAAATATCTACTTCTTAAATAATAAAGAGAATTTCCAATTGTATTATATTGATATCCTTCATATTATGATTTTAAATGGAAAAAAAAATATTCACAAGTATGTTCTTCTTTGAATGATGCAATTTGATTCTATAATTTAATTATTTCTTCTTATCATAGATGAACGATTTTATACAATGTTTAAGTGAAGTTATATTTTTAGCTTATCATTTATACAATGAAATTCTTTCTTGAATAATTGGTTGAACTTGTTATATACTATTTTCTAAGTTAAACCTTTTGAAATATGGGGGTAACGTACTTTATGTGGTCTTTCCATTAAAAATTCAATGTGTGTTCACCTATTGTTGAGTCATAAAATCACTAATAGAGAATGGAATATGATAGATAATTAATTGTACCATACAGTTCACCACACTAATAAAGGATATGGTTATGGATTAAGAGTTCACAACTCAATTTCTTTCCTTCCAAATTTGCAATATATGCACACCACAATAAATCACAGATGGGAAAAATCTAGTTTGAATTACTATCATGTTTGATATACAACTTGACAATAGTCTAATTCTCCTTGAATCTTCATTGATTAATTTTCCCCCAAAATTTTAAGTCTTTGAATATTCCAAATTCACTTAAGACTTTACACGATTCATGGATTTAATTTCATGTCTTAACAATGTCTTATTACTCTTTGTCTCAAACGTATGTAATCCACGCATATTGGAATATAGTTTATGACCATTACGTTAAAGGTCCTATTTTTTCTATACTTCCATTTGCTATGTACATGGTTGACTTGTCTTAACTTGGTAGGTGGTCCTTGTGTTGAATATGCTTGTAATCATAGGAAGTAATGAATATTTTGTTTATGGTTCTTGGGTTGTGCATAAGCTCCTTTTAAGTAACATTCGCGTGATTCATTCACCACTGTTCCCGTATTTTAGCATGATTTGCTAATGTTATCATCACATGTTCCTATCGTAGTACAGTGATGGTGCTAAACCTCTAATTTCTCCCTTTTTTCCTCCAGCATTTTAAGGTTCCGTTACTTGAAGGGTTCGTGACCCTTTGAGGAAACTTGGATCATTTACCTCAAGTGTTGCGTCTTTTCCTCGAGTTCCGAGGATTATACCTTTCCTCTCACTCTACCTATGGTACAACATTGTTACTAGTCTAAAGACATTAAATTTCACTCCCTGTTTGGTTTCAAGATATTGTTGTATCCCTAAAGCGCATTTATGCATTTGTGTAGGTCTAAGGGCGATATTTTTCTATGCTGTGTAGTATGGGTATATATGAGACCTAGCGCTCTATTAAGACTATATGGGTATATATATAATAGGATAGATAGATATTGGTCTTTGTGTGGTCCTATGGAATCAAGTAGAATATTATGTAATCTTCTTATAAGATGATTCTAAGTAAACTCTCTATGAATATATTATGTGTAAGCTAGAGGTCTAAGTAACTTCGCATGATTTCACCAAATGTCCCATTTTAGCATGATTTCTATGTTATCTCACATGTTCCTATACTTAGTACAAGTGATGTGCTAACCTCTATTTCTCCTTTTTCCCCAGCATTTTAGGTTCCAGTTATTGAAGGGTTCGTGACCACTTTTGAAGGAAAGCTTGGATCATTTACCCAAGTGTGCGTATTTCCTCGAGTTCCGAGTATGATACCTTTCTCTCACTCTACCTATGTTACATTGTAATAGTATAAAGACAATTATTTCACTCTTGTTGTTTCAAGATATTATTGTAATCCCTAAGCGGCATTTATGCATTTGTGTAAGGTATATGGCGATATTTTTCTATCCGTTTAGATGGTATGATATGAGACATCTCTATTAAGACTATATGGTATATATATATATATATATATAGATAGATAGATACATATGTGTCTGTGTGTGTCTATGGAATCAAGTAGAATATTATGTAATCTTCTTATAAGATGATTCTAAGTAAACTCTCTATGAATATATTATGTGTAAGCTAGAGGTCTAAGTAAACCTCATGAAGTACATGTAGATGAATTTTCCGCACTTTTTAACTAATGAATGTAATTATAAATGCAAAGAGGCTTGTCTTAGTCCTCTCTGAGGACGACGACGACGGTCACTTCTAGGGGGTGCTCCCCGAATGTCAAAAACTTGGTATCAGAGAATAAGGTTGAATATCTTTAGAGACTATGTTATGCTTAGGAAACTCTCATATTTTTGTATTCGTATGTCGTGCCTCTAGAGTCTTACCATGTTCTTTAACCTAAACCATGTATCGTATTTATAGGTATAAGTACTCGAGAGCAACTGGTGGAAGGGTCGAGGAAGATATGGATAATGTGGGGGCTCATGACAACCAAGTGCCTATGCAAGACAACAAAGTGCCTCGACTTTAAAATGTTGTTACGGGTGATCAAGTTTCGATTGTTCCTCCACCAATAACCGATGGAGAGATAAGGGAAGGTTTTCTCAATTTGGACCAAGCCATAACTTCACAAGATAATTTCATCGCTTCTCAAGTCCAAGCGATGATGTCCCAAGTGAATAGGGAGGTTGGAGCTCGAGTTTTTCAACATGCTACCGCTATGGCCTCTCGTTTGAGAGACATTACTAGAATGAATCCACCTATGTTCTTCGGTTCAAAGCCGAATGAGGACCCTCAAGATTTCCTCAATGAGGTCTATAAGATTATCTATGCTATGGGTGTGACTTTAATTGAGAAGACCAATTTGGCGGCCTATAAACTCAAAGATGTGGCCCAAATTTGATATACACAATGGAGTGATAATAGGGCACTAAGAGGTGGTCAAGTGACTTGGGAGATCTTCAAGAAGGCTTTTCTTGAAAAAAAAATTTCCTAGAGAGTTGAGGTAATCTAAGTTGGAAGAATTCGTCAACCTTCGTCAAGGAGGTATGAGTGTACTTGACTAACTTTTTTTTTTTTTTTTTTGAACAAAAAAAAATTAATTGTTTTTTACTAATGGGTCCAAGTTGCTCCCTCCTTGGTGTCCAACCCAGGGATAATGAGTACTTTTTTATTGGAGGGTACATAAAGACTTGGGATGAAGAATCGTCCGTTCTACTATTCTTCCATGATACTATGATACTCTCATATCGATGGTCATTCTCACAGTTTGACAGAAACTATGTGTAAGGAGAAGAAATAAAGAAGCAATAGGGTTTAAGGTCTTCTGGTGGTGGTGCTTCGAAGGGGGAAATTCGAGACAATCCTAGATTCAATAAGTGATTCTCCAATCAATTTCCCTTCCAAATTTCCCAAGGCTTGTGATGATAGGGTGTCTAACCCTACTTCTTAAAAGTTATGAGATACTAGTTCACCAACTAAGAAGCTCACTTGTGGAAAGTGTGGTAAGAAGAATTATGGTGAGTGCCTTATTGGGACAGAAAACTTCTTTGGGTGTGGAAAGAGTGGACACAAAGTTAAAGGTTTCCCTAATGCAAAGGGGCAAGACAAGGGGAGTGGACATGCACAAGAAACTGGTATGTTAAAAGTTTTCTCTATAGAATTTTATGATTACTTGATCTGGGTGCTACATTATATTTTTTTACTCCCTTGATAGATTTAAAGTTTGATATTTATCTCGATATTCTAAATGAACCTTTCATGGTAACTATCTCGGTAGATGAGTCGGTGGTAGCAAAGAAAGTATATAGAAATTGTCCTATAGAATTACCCAATAGAGTTACTCATGTTGAATTGGTAGAACATGATATGGTCAATTTTGATGTCATTTTTTGGATATATTGGTTGCATGGTTGTTTTGCTTCCATTAATTGTAGAACAAGAATTGTCAAGTTCTATTTTTGAGATGAACCCGTAAAGTGGAAGGGGGAAATTCTATTCCTAGAGGTCGTATCATTTCTTGTATAAAGGTTTGTAACATAATCTCAAAAGGGTGTTTGTACCATATTGTAAGAGTCAAAGATTTAGACTCCGTAAATCCTCCCACTGAGTTAGTCCCCATAGTAGGGGAATTTCTAAAAGTCTTTACTAATGATCTTCCCGGAATCCCTCCCAAACGGGAAATTGATTTTTGTATTGACTTGCTAACGGATACGAACCCCATTTTAACTCCTTATTATTGGATGGCTCCGGCCGAATTGAAAGAGTTGAAATATAAAGTCAAGGACTTACTAGACAAAGGCTTCATTAGACCTAGTATTTCTTCATGGGGTGCTGCGATATTATTTTTGAAGAAGAAGGATAAATCCATTAGAATATGTATTGATTATCGCAAACTGAATAAATTTACTATTAAGAACAAGTATCTTATCCCTCAGAGTGACGACTTGTTTGATCAAATCCAAGTGGAAAGATATTTTTCCAAGATTTTGAGATTAGGGTATCACCAACTTAGGGTGAGAGGTAAGGATATACCAAAAATGGCATTTCGAAATAGATATGGTCACTATGAGTTTCTAGTAATGTCCTTTGGTCTCACCAAGGTGGCATTTATGGACCTCATGAATATAGTGTTCCTAAGTTACCTAGATTCATTTGTCATTGTCTTCATTGATGAAATTTTGGAATACTCAAAAAGGAGGGTGAATGGGTGAACCATTTGAGAGTGGTATTGCAAGTGCTTAAAAAATAAACTATTTGCCATGTATAGAAAATGTAAGTTTTGGTTGAGGTCAGTGGAATTTCTTGGTCATTCATATCTAGCAAAGGAGTTGAGGTTGATCCAAGGAAAATCGAGGTGGTCAAGAATTGGCCTAGACATTGACTCTAACCGACATTAGGAACTTTTTGGGTCTAACGGGATATTATAGGAGGTTTATGGATGATTTTGCATCCATTACATCTCCCTTAACTACTTTGAACCAAAAGAGTGTGAAATTTGAGTGGCGGACGCATGTGAAAGAAGCTTCCAAATAAATAAATATAGGCTTCCCTCCGCTCCGGTGTTGATTTAACCAGAGGGTACCAAGGGCTTCGTTGTATATTTTGATGCATCCCGAGTGGTCTTAGAGTGTGTTCTTATGCAACATAGAAAATTAGTAGCTTATGCTTCTAATAACTTAAGGTGCATGAGAAGAATTATCCAACTGATAATATTGAGTTAGAGGCCGTGGTATTTTTCTTGAAAATGCGGAGGAAATATTTGTATGGTGTTCATGTTGTTGTATATACTTACCACAAGAGTCTTCAACATGTTTTTATTCAAATAAAGTTAAATCTCTTAAAATTAAGGTGGTTGGAATTGTTGAAATATTACAACATGAGTTTTGTCTACCCACCCGGTAAAGTAAATGTGGCTGCAGATGCTCTAAGTGGTATGACCATAGGTAGTTTCTCTCATGTAAAATAAGCCAAGAAATACTTTGTGAACGATGTTCATAAGTCTGCCCATTTGAGTGTTAGATTGGAAGATTCTCCAAGTGGTGGTTTTATGGTCCATAATAACTCCGAATCGTCTTTGTTAGTTGACGTGAAGTCTAAGCAATACCTTGAACAACCATTGAAGTATTTGAAGGAATCGGTTCTTGGTAAGCTTAATGAATCATTCTCCTTAGGGACGGTGGTGTTTTGAAGTATCAAGGAAGGTTGTATGTGCCCAATGTTGATTACTTAAGAAACTGGATTCTTGAGGAAGCTCGTGGTTCTCGTTATTCCATTCATCTAGGTTCTACAAAAGATTTAACATGACCTTAGAGAAGTATTTTGGTGGGAAGACTTAAAAGGTACATAGTGAAATTTGTTGAAAATGTACAAATTGCAAACAAGTGAAAGCCGACCACCAGAAGCCAAGTGGTTTGCTTCAAGAAATACAAGTTCCCACTTGGAAGTGGGAAGACATTAATATAGACTTCGTATTTGGATTTACTTGGATACAAAGGCAGCATAACTCCATATGGGTGGTTGTGGATAGGTTGAAAAAATCATCTCATTTTATGCCTATCAAGTCCACTTATTCGGAGGGGGATTATGAAAGGATCTTCATAGATGAGATTGTGTGTCATTATGGTATTCCATTATCCATTATATTAGATAGGGGTTCATAATTCACATATAGGTTTTGTAGGTCATTCCAAAAAGGATTGGGTACAAAGGTGAAGTTAAGCACCTCTTTTCATTCCCAAACGGATGGTCAAGCATAGCGTACTATCCAAACCCTTGAGGATATGTTTAGAGCTTGTATAAATGATTTCAAGGGAAATTGAAATAAACATTTTACTTTAGTTGAGTTCTCTTATAGCAATAGTTACCATACAACTATATTTATGGATCCTTTTGAGGACATGTATGGTAGGAGATGTAGATCTCCAATTGATTGGTTTGAAGTGAGCGAGTCTTCACTCTTGGGTCCCGAATGGATTTATAAGACTTAGGAGAAATTTCACATGATAAGGAACTGGTTGCAAACATCTTATTGCCGGAAAAGATCATATGCCGGCCATAGGAGAAGGGATTTAGAATTTTAAGAGGGTGAGAAGGTCTATCTAAAAATTTTGCCCATGAAAAGAGTGGTGAGCTTTGGCAAGAAAAGGGAATTTGGTCCTCGTTATGTGGGTCCTTATGAAATACTTCAAAGGGTTCGCAAGGTTTCGTATGAGTTAAGATTACCTGGTGAATTCGCTTCGGTTTATCTGGTGTTCCATGTGACCATGCTTAAGAAGCAAAACGGTGATCCCGAGTCCATTCTTTCTAATATGGGTCTAGGTGTAGAAGAGAACCTCTTCTATGAGGAGGTTCCGGTTGAAATTCTTGATAGAAAAGTGAAAAGGTTTAGAAACAAGGAGGTAGCTTCCGTAAAGGTGTTATGGATAAGCCACCTAGTTGAGGGAACAACATGGGAGGCCGAGGCTGACATGAAGTCATTTTACCCTCAACTTTTTGTTGAATAAGGTTAGTTGTTCCTACTAATATGTCGTGTTATGACTAGGGGGTGCTCTTCGGTCGTGAAAAACTTGCTATCAAAGCATGAGATTGTGAGAATTCTCTTAGGTTTCAAAGTCTCACATGTAACATCTAATATAACCTTTTTCATCGGTGTGAGTCATGAAACATCTATGAGTCAGAGGCTAAAGGACGATAAAAGTTACACTTGGTTCACATACTTGAAATCACGCCCTAGAGTCGAGTTCTATAAGTGTCTCTTTCTAATCCTTTTCTTACGCTTACATGAAATAAATAGTTGAGGAAGACTTACAAGGAGAGTGGAAGAGAATATTGTAAATGAGGAATTTCCTCCCCATGACCCCAAGATGTACAAGATCCTCAAGCTGAGAAAATCCCAATAGCCCCGTCACATGTGACTCAAGAGGAATGTAGGGCTACTATGATATTGATAACCCTAGACATGATGTATCAATCTCAAGTCGTCAGAACTCAAGCTCAAGCTATGATTACCCAAGTGAAAGAAAAGATGGGCCAAGACTGAATACTAATTAGGGCACTATGGCATCTAGGTTGAGAGACTTTGTGAGAATTAATCCTCAAATTTTCCTAGGCTCTAAGGTGGGATATGATCCTATGGAGTTTGTGGATGAGGTGTATAAGTGTTATGGAAGTAACTTCGACGGAGAAGGCGGAGTTAACTTCCTATCAATTGAAAGATGTAACCCAAATTTTGTTTACCCAATGGAAGGCTAATAGGTCGGTTGTAGCGGGTCCTTTAGAATGGGAAAACTTTAAGAAAGTGTTTTTTGGTAAATACTTTCCCCAGAAAATGAGATAAGTCAAGTTTGACGAGTTTATTAACCTTACACAAGGTAGCAGGAGTGTGCAAGAGTAGTCTTAGAAATTCACTCAATTATATAGGTATGCCCCCTCCTTTGTGTCAAACTCTAGAAATGATATGAGTAGGTTTGTGACTGGAATATGCAACTTAGTTAAGAAAGAGTGTCATTCGGAAATGCTTCATGATGACATGAACATCTCTAGATTCATGGTGCATGCCCAATCTATGGAGGAGGCTAATCTTGAGACAAAGAATAAGTAGTTCAAGAGGTTTAGGTCTAATGAGTCAAGTCAACCTAAGTCTAGGAAGAGGTTTTACAACCAAGATTATCCCATGTTGAGAAAGTATAGGGTGTCTAATCCATATTCTAAAGGAATAAGTGGAGGTGGTTCTTCTTTAGAGAGGTCTAAATGTACTACATGTGGGAAGAAACATTTGGAAAAATATCTTGCCGGTACGGATGGGTGCTTTGGGTGCGGAAAAAGGGGTCATAAAATAATAGAGTGACTAAAAATTTTGGCAAAAGGGAAGGCGAGAAACCAAGCTCCTCATGATGGTCCAGATCTTAATGCTCCAAAGAGAAACCGTTTTGATATGCTACAAGCCAAATAAAGGAGCTAATCGGGGATGAAGGTTTAGGTAAGTAATAAGTCCTCATTGTGATAAGAATGTATTGAAATTTCTATTATGTGTTCTTTTAGATGAGTTTTTTTCTCAAGTGAGGGATAGCATGTTGAAAAATAAGGTCATGAGAGTATCTTTTTCTTTTTTCTGTTCTTATTCAAGCTTGAACTCTTAGTGTTAAAGCCACGAGTATAATTAGGAGTTGAACGTTATCCTTATGTTATGCATGTCCTTGATGATGTTATGTTTCAATAATAAGATTTGTATATGATATATATTTTCTCATGTTAGTTACATCTAGTATGATTTTTCTTAAAATGTTGTTCATGCATATGTGTAAGGTTAGAGAAGGAAGTTCCTCCAATGAAATGAAGAATGTGAAATTTTGAAGCATAATGAGTTTGTAGATGTAATTCCTACTTACTTGTTGTGTTTTTTTAAACTTGTTGGCGTGGAGTCGATATTTCCTCATAGTTGTCTACTATATAATTATGTTTAATTCTTTGTTGTGGCATCTAGTCTTGCGACTTTACCCTCGATATGTTTAAAGTGTCATTCGAGGACGAATGTTCCCAAGTGGGGAATATTGTAAGAACCCTAAAAATGAAACATGATGAACTAGAGTGTCAGATGTGTTTTATGATTTGGTAACTTATTAAAAGGATGAGAAATAACTTTTAAGCTTGGTTTAATTTTTTTAAGATCAAACGTCAAGGGAAAATCACGACGTTCAGAAACTAGTAGTTTGAGTGTTGGTGTGTTCTAGTGTGCTGACATTGGGTTGGAGTGTTATTTGGAATCTAAAACTAGTGTAAGTGACCCTTAAACCTATATGGACATGTTTAGGGGTTGAACGTCTGATTACAAATCCCCAAGGACCACCCTAGGGTCCTTAAGGAGGACCGATGGCATAAACCATAAGCTGCCAACAAGTGTGACTTACGAAGGAGCCACGTAGGGTAATAAGTCTACTTATGCCTTGTAAGTCTGCTCTGTAGGTCCACACTTAGCCGTGAGGGATTGGAATCCATTTTAGGAGTCTCTCGTCAAACCTAAAAAGTACAGGATGGTCCGTAACCCCACCTGCGGGCCGTAGGTAGGGGTCGTAAGTCCCTACTAGAAATTTTGTGAAAGGATCGTCCAAGACAAGGGTGGTTTGGGAAATTCCACCCTTGGGTAACTAAATATGGGGCGTCTATTTTATGTATTTTAGGGTATTTTGAGAGTATTAGATAATAAAACCCTCACTTAGACTAAAACACCTAAATCAAAACTCTTCTCTCCCAAAAAGTTCTGTGTAGAACAACATTGAAACCAAGGTCAAATTCAAGATAAAAGAGGATCTTCCAAATTCTTTGTTCCACAGTTTTCGTGGGATTTAAACAAGTGAGGTATTTTGATCCTTCATTCTTGAATAATCTCTCATTCAAGAAGTCCAATCAAAGGCTTTCTAAAGTGTTTCAATGATCAAAAACGTCAAATTATATTTTAAGCATTGGTTCATTAGGGAAGTGTTCTAAAAGGCATTTTGTTAATAAATTAATGATTGATTAACGTTTTTATAATGATTTTAAATAAAATTACTTGAAGAACCCATGATCTCCATAAAATCCTAAATTGTCTTATTGATACGCTCAAATTTACTTCTAGAAACGAAGTAAAAACGGTCGCATCAAGTAAAAAACCCAACTAGTGAGGTTGAGATCTTTCCCACGAGGAAAATGGTTCAGACTTAAATTTATTCTATTGTAACTTCTATTTAGTCAATTATTTCCCTAAAACAAATAATCAAAGGGGGGTTTTAATTAATTAAAGTAATTAGCTAAATTGTAAATAGGTGACAAGTTTAAGTATTGGAGTTTAATCAAGTAATGAGAGTAACTAGGGCGTAAGTGTTTCCAACAGGCTCCTAACTCGGTAATTCTAGCTATAAAACACTCCTTTTCTAGTATCTTGCATGCAAAGTGATAAGTTAGGTATTTCTAAATCCTTGGTTAGGCATCTAGAAAATTTCACTTTGCACCTTGGTCCGGCTACATGTGTAGCTTTACTAAACCTTATATTTACCTCATATTAAGCATCATATTCGATATTTGACTAAGTTGTGGTTTCGTACCAACTGACAGTAGCCTATTAGATAATATACACTAAATCTCAGTTGATAATTCTTTTCCTATTATCTACCTCCTTGGTCCAGCAAGTAGCAATAAGGTGAAATCTAACGTTAGTTATCCACTAAAAAGACTTCTATGTGAAAGAATTATCAATACATGCAAGACACTATTCTAGAATCGTTATTTTAGCTAGGTTTTACCTTGTTATTTAGCCATGTTAACTACGTGCCCGCGTTGGTCTATAACTAGTGGATGCCACTTAAGATAGATAGAATGACCCTACCATAGGTAAGTGGGGATTCCTTATTTGGTAAAGGTTAATACCGGGATTCCATGTCAAGTTCTCATGGTCTATGAGGGTTAAAGTTTAACCCACAAAAAATGTAATGCACTATGTCTTCCTAAGAGTGTACTACTTAATATAGGTGGTGGAATGGGACGTCATCTATACATTGCACAAGTAGACTTTTTGAGGGGGTCATTGTGTGTCTTTATGATGAAAATGAATGAATGAGTATCTTACATGATTTCAATGAAGCAAGTTGGTCTTATGTCTAATGTTAGTGAAGTTGTTATGACTTGTTGAACATTATGTGCCTAGTCTAAGGTGATTCTAAAAGATCACTTGGTGTGAGTAGTAGTAAGGAATGCTACTTGTACATTGCACTACTGTGACTTGGTTTTATCTTATAAGATTGTTCCTATATAAGGATTATGGATTATAATGTGTTATGTCTTTATGAATGAATATGATTTAGTGGGAAAAGGTATTATGAAAGTCCACCTTGGGTGAGATTAGAGTGTTTCTTAGGTGTTGATGGTGGTATGGGACATTATCCGCACATTTCACAAAGTGATGCTTGAGATTTACTTGAGGAGAAGTAACAAAAGTAAAGGTAATGGTTTATATGTGTTGAATATGTCTCGAATGTGATAAATGGCTTATGAGTTGATTACGATTGAATACCATCTTCTTCATATATTTACACGAAGTGTATGTTTAAGTGACTAAAGGATTCTTTCTAGTTTGAAGTGCTTTGAGTTGCTATCCTCAAGCTTTGGTATGTCCTCATATATTCAAGGACACTTATCCTAGGAGTTTTCTCCAAATTCATCTAATAGACTTCTATTATTTTTCTTTAAATTGTAAAGGGTCGTGTCCCTATAAAGATGATGTCATGAATAGGATCTCTACGTTGAGATTGAGTATTTACAATGTTTTAATAAATGAGTTTCCACGTGTTGATTTTATTGAGAAAGGTTTTAATTCCACACTATTTTTGTGCCTATGTAATGAATGAATGCTAAGGGCGTGTATAAGTCCTCTTCGAGGTCGAATACGCTGTGTTACGACTAGGGGTACTCGGGGGTTGTGACAATACTATAGTTTTAATCATCCTCTTCCAAAAGAGAGCAAACGTTTCTCAATGTCGATTTAGTCGTGACTAGTTCCTTTGATCAAAACTGAAGTCAACAAGCTCATTAAATAAAGTTTTATTTCAAAAGTCAAATATCCTATATGTATTTCAAGCATTGTACCTGAACAAAATAAGTATGGTCAAATCCGAGTTTACGTCAACTTTATCTATCTTAACAATGGATGTCCTAAGGATAGATTCTCTTCCAATACCTCAGCTTATAATCGATGCCACGACAAGATATGAGACAATGTCTTTCATGTATGGCTCATCTGGATACAATTGAATTTCCAAGGCACCAAGGGGTGTAGAGTTTACTGCATTTTTCACTCCTGCATACCTGTTGCTTCGAAGTGATTCCTTTCATTTCAAAAAAGTTGGAGATACTTATCAATGAGTCATGAAGAATGATTTTCATGACATGCTTTATAAAGATTGAGTTCTATGTTGATAACTTAGTCATTAAGTCAAAAGGAGTAATGAACACTTGTACGAATTGAGAATGGTGCTCGAACGACTTCGAAGATACCAACTAAGAATAAACACTTTAAAATATGCATTTAGAGTCACTTCTAGAAACTTTTTTGGTTTTATTATTCGAACCAAGATATTGAAATTGACCAAGAGAAGGTAGATTCTAGTTTGGACATGCCTGAGCCTAAGGATATTTTATGAGTCAACAAGTTTGCAGGGAATGTTTACATGCCTTAGGAGATTTATCTCAAATCTTTCTTGGATATGTTAACTAATGAGTCGTCTTATAAGGAGAAATATTCCTTTTTAATGGTACCAACCTTGTACCAATGCATTCGAAAACATAAAATTTTATTTGATGAATTGTCTAGTACTTGTAGATCCAATACCTGACGAACCGTTGATAGTATAAATTATGTCACAAGAAAGGTCAGTAGGAGAATGTCTACCACCACAATGAATTGAAGGGAAAGAAAAGGCCCTTTATTACTAGAGTAGGATGTTGACCCAAAGCGAGATCAAGTATTCACCTATTGAGAAGTTATTTTTAGCACTCATATTCTCATTTTAAAAATAAGGAGAATAACTTCAAAGTTCATGTTGTACGATTTGTCAAAAAAGAAAATCCTGTCAAGTTTTTCATGTACATCCAATCCTGTCTTGAGTGATCGGCTAGTAATATGGTACCTCCAATTTCAACAATCTGAATTATGTATCTCTCAAATGGCCGTAAAAGGACAAGACCTGGAAGATGTCTTTTCCAATCATCCAATTTTGAATTTTTGGGAGAAATATATGAATTACCTGAGGAAGATGCAATGTTAATGGAAATCCAACCACCTTGGAAGATCTATTTTGATGATGTTTTCCATCATGAAGGAGCCGGTGTTGGAGTAGTGTGTGTCACTTTGATTAAAGATTGATTTCCACTCATTTAATTCATTTTTAGTTCAAAAAAAGTGTCATCAATGCCTATTTATGTACTTATCAAATCAATACTATTATTTTGTATCTATGAAGGCTAAAGGACAAGGCAAGGACGAATCTAGGAAAGAGAACTCAAAAACACCAAAAAGGAGTGTAAAATCGCAGCTGAAGATTGCCTAGCATAAAGAGTGGAATTCCCAACAAGTCCAACCTCGTCGAAAGAAAATGTTTCATGACAAAACATCTAGACCGGTGATCAAAGAAAGAATACATCAACAAAAATAAAGAATACATGAATGATGCGCCAAACGTGAAAAGGCAAACATAACTCCATCATCAAAAGTGACATTCTGACTAGTCAACAAGAAGGCTAAACTAGGCAAATAAAGAGGTAATCAATGATCAGTTGATCAATAAAGGCATACTACATCGAGTTTGACATGTCGGGTTCAAACCCCTAAAGCCTGAAAGTGAGAATGGGCAAGCTAGAGGAAAGAGTTGTGATTCGCCGATTGTGCAAGGAGATCTCGACTAATGTCACCGAGTGGGACATGAAAGACATTTTGGGTTAAATTTTGGGGAAAGTATAAATAGCCCTAAGGAGATTGAAAATGTATCTTTGATCGATTCTAACTTTTTTATATTAAGAAACTGAATTTTGAGGTTTTCTCTTAGTTTATGGTTCGGAAGAACCTTGTAATCGACAATTATGGGTTAAATATGAGTGATTATTGAGGATTTTTGCTTATTTTTAACCATTTTATGGCTGGAAATATCATCTGTGCACTTTTTTTCCTTTTACAATAATTATTAAAAACCCTAAATCTAGGGGTGTGATTATGGGGTTTGGTGCTGATTTAACTTAGTGGGTCATGTGCCTTGCTCCATTTTATTGTTGTCCCTCCATAAATTTGAGTTACTTAGCATGGAGTTAATTAAGGGGTTAAGGTGGAAAACTTAATCCAAGCCTAGATCCTCGATTGATCCTCAAAAGAATTCAGTTGTAGTGGGTAAATAGCTTAATGCTTGCAATTTAGGTTGGATTCTTGTGGTTTGCTTGAAAGAGTAATTATGGTTCAATTCTAATTGTCAAATCTGTTTGAAAAAGCGATTTTAGCAAGGTTTTGGGTTGATTTGTCATTGACATAGATGTAACTAGAAGGCTATTCTTTGATATTTTATTTTGAGATTGAAAGAAGATTTGTGTTATTCAAGATTACCCAGCTTATCCATGTTTCTCTAGCATTATTGAGCAAGCACTCACCCCTATTTGACATCAATACCAATCCCAACAACCCTAGATTGTCTCTTACGTGTCTTAACCCCACTCTTTGGTTAACTTCTGTTAATTGATTCCAACTATTCCTTGTTAAATTTTGTGGATCATCCACCCATTTATCTTAATTACTGTTGACACCCAATTTTGGCTCCCCACATAATAATAATAATCATAAAAAAAAACAATAACAATAACAATAATAAAAATAAAAATAATAACACTAATAATATTAATAATAATACTAATGTGTGTGTGTGTGTTCCTACGCCGCCCTACACTATCTTTTTCCAAAATAACGCTTCATCAACTTTCTCCTTCCAAGACACCAGAAACTGACCTTCCCATCAACCTGTTCATCTCCCAGCCAGCGTAGTCACCTTTGGACCGCCGAAAAATGGCAATTTCTGGTGGTCATCGTCCATCAATTAACTCCCGTTGCCTTTCATCTTCTCCTTTTTCCAAGAAATCCATCTTCACTTTTTCATAAAAGGATAGACGCTCTTTACTCGTTGGCCTCTTCCCCATACATGTCGCTCCTTTGTCCTGTCAAAGAACAGCCATGGATAACCGGAAAGCAACAATTTCCTGCGGTAGAGCTGTCAATATAGGCTAGCCCACCCCATTCGGCCTAACCCATACAGGCTTTGACATTTTATAGGCCAGGACGGGCTAGCCCATTTTTAATGTGGGCCGGAAAATGGTCGGCCCAATCCATATTTTTATAATTATTAAATTAAATTATAAATTATAATTTAAAAATATTATCATAAATTTTGACAAAACAATACTACATCATTTAAATGTTACTACTTGTTAATCAAATCCACAAATAAAATTATCATTATAATATTTATTAAGTGTTTTTTTCAAGTAAAATAATAAATATATAAATAGAAATAGTACAACTTTCACATATCGCAAAAACAAAATTCATATTTTTATGTTATAGCAAAAATTTGCATAATTGCTCTCCATAGCAAAAATATATATATATAATTTTTTGTTCATATAAAATTGAAGCAAATTGTATAAAATGAATTGTATAAAATGAGAAAGACAGAAATTATATAAAATTTGAATTTATATAAAACCATAACGAGAAAAAGCAAAAATTGACCTGGCAGGGGAATATTTATATTGTATAATTCTAAGTGTCTTAGATATTAGTATACAAGGAGGGTGAATTTTTATAAAATGAGAAGAGAGAAAGGTCCAAAGAGACTTGGAAGGATATACAATTGAATTGATTGTATTAAATAGAAAGAAGAACTACATACAATTTAAATTTGCATAAAACTGAGAGAGAGAACGCAAAAGAAACGGGCATGAAGTATTTTTTTATTGTATAATTAAATGTATGGGATCGAAAAATATATATTTTGAATGTGTATATAAATTTTCTCTCGCTTTATACAACAAAACAATAATTTATACATTTCCTTTTGTTTGTTTAAGCGTGAGGGATACGTTGGCGAGCGAGAATTAGGGATAAGTGGCAGGGCGTAGATATGGTACGAGGGGGAACGAAATATAGGTAATTTGATACAATTTTCTCTTGCTTTAATACACCCCGAAACAATTTATCTATTTGTGGTTTGTGTAGCACGAAGACGAACGAGGCAAGCGAGGGTGGCCAATGCGCACCGGGCACCAAAACTCTAACGTTGCGAGGGAGAAAAATTCCCGTATAGCGTGTGAGTGGTTGTCATAACAAAGATGAGCAGGTAATTAGTTTGCTACAATATGGGGAAACGGGTACAATTAACATGCACAATGGTAGATGTTCATCAGCAATTATAAGTTTGTTGTGAATTTGGTGTGAGTTCCATTATATACAATTTTCTCATACAAAGATTAACCTAGTACTTTGAGTTTTAGATCCTTTAATTTTAAATTTTATATTATATTCTATTTTTTAATTAATCTTATTTGGTCCACGGGCTGACCTATCTATATTTCCTCAAGCCCTCAAAGCCACAACGCTATCAGGCCTGGCTAAAACCCCTTTTTTTTTTAAGGGAAATTGTATGTATAGCAAACTAATACCTAAATTAAATGGAATACTAGGGTTTGATTTATTTGTGCTCCATACAAACATTAGCTAATAATGCCACAGCGTCTCTCTCCCCGAAAATCTTCGCTCGCCACTCTCCCTTCTCGCTCGCCTCTCTCGCTTTATACACAAAATGTATAATTCTGTTTTCTGTTTTGTTAAAGCAATAGAAAATGTATATACAAATGCAAAAATGATATCTTCGTGTTATACACTTAATATACAATTTACAAACATTTTAACTTCAAATATTGTCAGCAAAAAGGCCAACGATTATACAATTGCAGTGAAATACAATTTCTCTAGCTTTCTACAACAGAAGTGTATTATTGTGTTTCTGTTTTTGTATAAAGCGAGAAAACCTATATCTTTCTTGCTATACACTTTCATTATGCAATATACAGTACATTTTAAAATTTCGATCAACTGTATGCAAAACAAATTATACAATTTCAGCGAAATATGCCAGCGAATTATACAATTTTCGGCCAGCTATTATACAATTGTATATGTCCATAGCAAATTAAACAGTTTTTATGTTTGCTATGGAGCGCAATTATGCAAAGTTTGCTATAGCATACAAATATGAATTTTTTATTTGTTATATGTGAAAGTTGCCATTTTTTTAAATGGGCTCCAAAAATCATAGTTCATCCCTATTAAATAGCAGGGTAGGCCAAGCCAGCCCAACAGGCCTAGCCCATATTGACGGGTCTATCCACAAATAGTACTCCTACGCCGTCCTACACTATATTTTTCCAAAATAACGCGTCATCAACTTTCTCCTTCCAAGACACCAAAACATACCCTTCCCATCAACCTCTTCATCTCTCAGCCAGCGTAGTCATCTTCGGACCACCGAAATACGGCAATTTCCGGTGGTCATCTCTTCTACCCCGTCCCCGTCTATCAATTAACTCCCGTCGACTTTCATCTTCTTCTGTTTCCAAGAAATCCAGCTTCACTTTTTCAGAAAAGGATAGAAGCTCTTTACTCCTTCTCCTCTTCCCCATACATGTCGCTCCTTTGTCCCGTCAAAGAACGGCCATGGACCGTCGGAAAGCAACAATTTCCTACGGTCCCTTTCTTTATGTCTCCCCCATCACTCTTTTTCTGATGAAAAGAGACCCCTATGCCACCTATGCCTTATCCCAAAGGATCCAAAAATCTGAAAAGTTGATGTTGATTTGATTTTAGTTGCAGTCCTTTGTTCCTAGCAGTTTTTGGATTTCAAATCCGACTTTGAAGTCCCTTGTCACATATAAAAGGGCAAACGACATCCAGAGAGAAAGCAGAGAAGGAGAAAAAATGGAGGAGAATCACTAAAAACATCAATCCAGAAAAAGATCAAGGAACGTCCAAAAAAAAGAACAATCTGAATATCGTTCTTCAACGAGTTGTTGTTCGAGTTCAAAGTGAAATCTTTTGACGTCAAAGCTCTAGTTAGCTACTACAAGAAAGGTAATTTGGTCTCCTCTTCATTCCTTTGTTTCAATGTGTTCATCACTTGATTAAAATCTGTTATTATGTGTATCTGATTCCCCTGTTTCCACCCTTGCCTTAATTTCGTTTTTCTTGTATGCCTATTGCAGTAGGTGTGAGTCAAGAATCAGCGAATTATGTTACGTGTTTGTTATTATTTCATTAATTAGATTTTGTATTCATATAACTAGTCTAATATATGCCTTGCTTTTCTCGCATTAGGCGTTATTCACCTAGTCTCCACTTTGAGTATGGTAACTATGTAACCCAGTTTTATCACTGCTTGTTTGAATCATAACTTGAATGATAGCTGTGTCTCTCTTGCGTTTCAGCCGCTCATATCATTAATATGAACTCGAGTTAGAATCATCTTAGAAATGCATAAGGCATGTTCATATTGTTGTTTTCAAGTTCTGCAACATGATCTCATAAGACATTTAGCCTGATTTATGTTGTTCTCTGTTGTTAAGTGTCATTCTAGTTCAGCTTCTGCATTTTAAAATTTCATAAGTAACCACATTGTTTTTGAAATTCAGATTTCACTTTAAGTTTGAGAAGTTTCGGTTCTAAATTTTGTTCACTCCTTCAAGTAAAACCAAGGACGCTAAATAAGCACTTACGTATTAACTTGATGGCAGACCAAACCAGCTCGGGTATAATCTTGATCTGTTTCGCTGCTTGTATTTCACCTTCTCTAGAAGTATTTCTTATTTCTTTTCGTTACAGTGTTGTCAAATCAGGTTGTTACTCGACTCCTTTTTTTTTTTTTGGTTCACAGAATGAATGTAAGAATGTTTGAACATTAACCTAGTTTCTCACCTCTTCTGTTTTTATGCCTATTTGGGGGGTGATTAATTCTATTGAACCTACACCTTGCTCTTTATTGCATATATGGGTGATTGTCAAGCTTAAGCATATAGAATAATCAACATCAACCAAAATACACATCCATGGCATGATCATTTTTTATATGCAGGTACGAAGACATCATATAATTCATGACATTGATCACATTAATCTATCTTGATCACATAATAACATTCGGCTGGTTGTTTGAACTATTTTGAAGTTTAAAGGGAATGTACTTACTGTTGGGTTTTATTTGCCCTAAATTTCTTACCATAAATAGGTTTTCCTTGTAGGAAAAGGTTTTGAATTGACTAATCCTTTTCTTGTAGAAAAGGTTTCGGCTCATAAAATAGGAGGCTTGTTCCTTTCTAATTTAATCAGCATTCACAATGTAGTCTTAAGGGCTTTGAGAGTTTTGGTTGGGATAGAATTTTATGGTCACAATTTGATAGGTTAATCCTTGTGTGAACCTCCCATGTATTCTGAGTGAATGGTTGAGGTTGTTTCTCTCTGTATTTTTGTACTCCATATTATAAGTTGATTGCTCATCTCATTTTGGACGTAGGTCGATTGACCGAACCACGTTAATCTTTGTGTCTTTTGTTATATTTCTCTTTGTTTCTACTCGTGGTTTTTCGATGTTTGCTTGTTAGCTTCCGCATTTACACCTTCTTATTTTCGGGTCCTAACAAGTGGTATCAGATCCATATCAATGATGGATCAGGATTAGTGGTTCAATAATCGATGATTTGAAACAGGTTAGAAAGAGGTGTGTCATCTTGACGGGTGTAGTTCTAGAGCCTCAACAATTTTTTTACAAGTAACCAGATTTGTTGGAGAAATTGTTTCAGAGAGGTTTTCTCTGTGTTGGAGACGTAATTTTTCAGAAGGATATTATGGAGAGGAAAGCAAGTTGTTTTAGATTAGTGAAGAGGTGGACAATTTTATGTTTCAAAAATTCGTCAGGGGATATCTTGTTGGGTTTTATTTGCCTAAATTTCTTACCTAAATAGGTTTTCTTGTAGGAAAAGGTTTTTGAATTGACTACTCTTTTCTCTGTAGGAAAGGTTTTAGGACTCTATAATAGAGGCTTGTTCCTTCTAATTTAAATCAGCATTCACATGTAAGTCGTAAAGGGCTTTAAGAGTTTGGTTAGGCAGAGAATTTTGGTCACAAGTTTTGATAGGTTATCACTTGTGTGAACCTCCCATGTATTCTGAGTGAATGGTTGAGGTTGTTTCTCTCTGTATTTTGGTACTCTCATATTTATAGTGGATTGCTCATCTCCATTTGGACGTAGGTCTTGACCGGACCACGTTAAATCTTTGTGTCTTTTGTTATATTTCTCGTTGTCTTCTTACTCGTGGTTTTTCGAGGTTTGCTTTGTTAGCTTCCGCATTTACACCTGCTTATTTTCGGTCCTAACACTTACTCACTTGGAGATCTGCACGCAACAAGATTTTTTTTCTTTATTTGAATCTTTCCTTTTTTTCATATCCTTGAAATAATAGGATATCTTAAGATTATATAGTACACCATGAACTAGTAAGGATGACTGCTCTTTTATCATCAAGTCCCTTATTTGTTAATAAGGATTAAAGTTTTAAACTCCATCCTCGTTGCTCGTGTTGAACCCTTGCTGCTAACCCAAGAAGATTAGCATTAATTGCAAAATATGATTAAGTTGTGGTGTAATAATTCATATCTTTTAATCTGTTGTAAGATAGTCGTATTTCGTTTTGACTATGTAACACGACTTGATTCCCAATTCCTTCCATATTTCGTTTTGACTATGTAACACGACTTGATTCCCAATTCCTTCCATTTTTTATTGTTTTGATTTTCAAAAATAAAAAGACAAAATGTTTCGCCGCCACTTATATAAATTGGTTAACACGATGATACGGATGATACGTACAGGTTAATTTGGTTTGAGCATATTATTAAATATGTATGGCATGAGAGGCTAAGCGCAGGAGACATTTGTTAACATGAATTCTTTTGTTTCCCTGAAGTTGTAAGTTAAGTTGGCTTAAATTTGAAATGCTCAATTCTCTCAAACTTTTCCGATAAATATACCTTATGTGACTTCTGATCCATCTTATCATTGGCATCTCGGTTTCTTTCAATTTGAAATTTAAGAATGTCCTCCTCAAATATCTACTATATTCTTGCAATTTTACCGGTAACATGTGTCATGCTAATCCTTTTCTTTTCTTTATTCAACCTGTACACTCGGGAGCGCATATTGTAGTTAGTATATTGCTCCATCTCTGTCCAAACCAGGGAAACGGTTAATAGCAGCATAAGCTCGTGCCTAGCAGCCTTCATCGCGTCAAATAGTGTCCAGCGCTTCCTTCCCACATCAAAATTTAACATGTTTTATAGATACATATATATCTTGACTAACATTTTTCATATCAATATTTTATATTTATATTTATGCTTGCTTTTGTTTTTGGGTTTCTAGAAACCAATTGAGAACAATAGTAAGACGTAGTCTCCCATCGATCTAGATATTGGACTTAGTATGTTTGTCTTGCTTAGGATGACGCTTTCTAACGTAGTTTTCCTTCGTTACTCAACATATCTTTCGGTCGTGAAAGTTTAACCCATTAGAAGTAGATTTGGGAGTGATCTTTTATTGCTTTAAAGAAGAATATATTAATTAAAAATGGTTTTAATAAGAATTTAAAGCATTTTTTTAGCAAGTTAACAATTTGCAGATTTTGGGGTTAAAAATTGCAAATTTTAGCTCAAAATTACCAATTTTAGGAGGTGAAAAAATTTGCAGATTTCAACAGCCTTGCGGGCAGATTTTTTTGTACAAAAAAATGTGTATTTTTGAAACAAAATCGCTTTATCAAAATTCCAGATTTTAGAAGTTAAAAGTCGCAGCTTTCAGCAGTTTTATGTGCAGATTTTGGGTGCAAAAAAATGTGTTATTTTTTGGAACAAAACGCCCTGTTATCTGAGTTTTTATGCCGATTTTATCTTAATATTGTAGATTTTTAGCTTAAAAGTTGCAGATTTTTTTAGTGTGAAAATGTGGCTTTAAACATGCTCTTTTAAGTAGATTTGAGCGTTAAAAGTGCATATTTCAACTTGGGAGAAATGCAGTGTTTTAAGCTCAAAGAGTGCAATGTTTTGAGCACCAAAAGTACAAAGTTTTTGAGCCCAAAAGAGTGCTGAATTTTAGCTCAAAATGTCGTGACTTGAGCACAAAAATGCAGATTTTTGAAATTAAAGATGCAGTTTTTTTAGCTCAAAAATTGCAGATGTTTAGCTCTAGAGGGTGCAGATTTTGAAATTAAAACATCACATTTAGGAGCTTCAAAGTATAGCAAGTTATGTATTAAATTGAATACCTTCAAGACGAGATACATACTTTTAGAAATTATGAAAATGAGAATGTAAGTTTGGTAAATAGGTCTTAATAGTTAGGCCGATTTCATATTTTACACCTTCCCTTTTGCGACAATATATTTGCTAATATCATTTTTTCAAATCAAATATTACAAATATTATTTAATTTCTTAACATGTTATTTTAATATTTTAGATATGGCAATAGGTTCAAAATACAAGGTACATTACATATATACGTCATGCGCACAAAGGTACAAATCTATATTTTTAGTTTTTCTCTATCTGTAACTTATTATGTTGTTACACTTCATATATTTTTTTATATCTCCTATCACTTTTACAAATGTTACTTATATTCTTTATAATTTATAAATCTCCATATTTTTATGTATACATCATTTTACTACATATTTACACTCAATTTTATTTATTTTCTTTTACGTCTTAAATCTATATATATATATGTAAAAGTAACAAAATAAATTTATTTTCAACATTTATGTTGATTATATTTATATAAGACACATCTCTACTCTTTTAACACAAAATTTTCATACACTTTTAGCACATTTATTTATTTTTCTTACCATATAATAAACATTTTAATATTAATTTTATTTGATGGACATATATATGTCATACCTTGTGTTTTACGCTTTTCTTAAAACTAATAAAATTTAACTTATCATTTTTTTACAAAAAAAAAGGAAAAATAAATAAACAAATTCTCCAAATCATATTTTCCTAAATTGAGTTTAAGGACTATCTTCGGATAGGCTCTAAGGGATGCTTAACATCATCCCCACGACTAACCAAAGCTCTTACTCTGACTCTTACTCTGACTTTCACTGGTTTCGCAAATCCAAACTGAGTTTACATTTACATAAAAAATGGTTTTCCTAATATTTCCAAAAAATTTAGGTGGCTGCTCTAAAAATTAAACAATATTTTTTTCCAAAAGTCATAGTGTCAGCCATATTATGTTGTAAACTGTTTCGGCTGGTTCAATATAGGTTGTGACAATTACTACAATGAATTAGTTACATTTTAATTTCCTCATTAAATTATTTTCATTAAATCCTTCCTTGTTAGATTTGACCTCGACTTTTTGTTGCGTATTTTTATTGCTAATGGTTTTTTACTCTTGTAATTATTTTTAGCGAATTTCAGATGTATCAATAATGGCTCTGCTACAGGGGAGTGGTAGCTTCGAATTCAGTTTGTGTGAGTGTACATAGTAACGATGATTCTATGCGCTATGGGATGAACAATGACATAGATGATATAGATGACATAATCTCAATGTAATCATGAGTTATGGAGCAATTCGATACCCCCTACTCAGGGGAATACTACATTCACCGTGGACAATATTGTAGTTGCTCCATAAAAGAAAGATGTTTGATTGTCTCGCCCATGAAAACCCCCACGACCACCTCCAAAGATTTGTGAATATTTTTGGGTCCTATTAGAAGCATTACTCAAGAGTCTAACAGCAGGTTAAGACTATTTGTTTCTCCTTAATGGGTGAAGTAACAAAATGGTTGTCCGAATTACCAAAAGATATTATAACTTCGTGGAAGGAAATCATTTTTCCCTCCGCGTGAATGGTGAAGTTGAGAGATCGTATTCAAAACTTCAAGACAAAAAATAATTAGCCTATTCATGCAACATGGTTGTGTTTCAAAGATTAATATTACAATGTACAAATCATAGTATTCCGGATAAGTTGTTGATTTAATATTTTTAGCGGAGTCTTGACATTGTGAACTGATTCACTCAAATTTACTTCTCGAAAAGAAGTAAAAGCGGTCGCATCAAGTAAAGAACTCAACTAGTGAGGTTGGGATCGTTCCCACGAGGAAAATGGTTCAGACTTAACTTTATTCTATTATTACTTCTATTAAGTCAATTATTTCCCAAAAACAAATAACTAAAGGGGGTATTGATTAATAAAAGCAATTAGCTAAATTAAAGTAAACAAGTGCAGGTTCATGTATTGGAGTTTAATCAAGTAATGAGAGTAACGAGGGCGTAAGTATTCTCCACAGAATCCTAATTCGGTAATTCTAGCTATAAAAATCCTTTCCTAGTATCTTGCATGTAAAGTGATAAGTTAGGTATCTCTAAATTCTTGGTCCAGCACCTAGAGAATTTCATTCTGTACCTTGGTCCGGCTACGTGTGTTGATTTACTAAACCTTATCATTACCTCATATTAAGAATCATATTCGATATTTGACTAAGTTGTTACTTCGTACCAGCCGACACTAGCCTATTAGATAGTTTACACTAAATCTATGTTGATAATTCTTTCCCTATTATCTACTTCCTTGGTCCGGCAAGTATCAATAAGGCAATTTCTAACGTTGGTCATCCGTTAAAAAGACTTCTAAGCGAAAGAATTAGCAATATATGCAAGACAATATTCTAAAAATGTTATTTTAGCTAGATTTTATCTTGTTATTTGCTCATGGTTCCCACAACCCTAGTTGTGGAATTTAGTTACCCATGATTATAATTACACAATTCATATTGATATTATAAGAATACATGCACTTACTTTTATGAGAATGAAGAAATTCTAGAAATTCACTTGAATAATTCACAAAAACACCAACAATTGATTCCGGAAAAGTACGATCAAATACCAAAATCAAAAGTTCAATACTTAAATAAGAGAACTAAAAAATATCAAAAAGTCTAACCCCAAAAATGAGGTTTTTCGAACTATTTATAATAAATAAAACCTAATAAAAGAAGGACTCTATTTGAGGCAAATCTGACCAAAACGCGTCTGAAACAACGATCCCTGAGACAGACCGTCATGGACACGACGATCCATTGTGGGCTACGTCATTCCATACTTGGAAAGATATGACGGACCATTACAAGCATGACGGTACATCGAGGGTTTCCGTTCCACAATACTTAGAAACTTCATGAAATTGGTATTGGAACTACTCTCTGACAACCACGACGAATATGCAGGACGGATCGTCATGGCTATGACGGTCCATCATGAGCTTCCGTAGGCCCACACTTGGTCAGACTTCCCCAACTTCCTTCAGCAGCCATTTTCTTCTCACTACGGTGCCACCTACGGACTGTAACAGTCATGATGGATCGTCGTGGGCTCCATAGGTGGTCACTTCTACAATTTCTGCTCAAATCCTTCGCGTTCTCCTTTGGACATATTTCCTGCAAATAAAGAGAAACCTACATCAAAAATCAATACAAAAAGTTTTTCAACACACACTGAACTTAAGGAAAAGACATTGAAAGTACCATGAAACCACGGTACATCATGAACAAAGGGTTTGTTGCTTAACTCATTAAAGGGGGAATAGTATGGAGACCATTTGCTGGATGCTCGATGAATTGACGAAAGTCAAGTAAGCTTGGTATACAATTGAAGACCAAGCATCTCCTCCTCAAATGGATATGACCAAAGAACAAGAAGAGAAGATTTGATAACATGAAGAGAACATGGATAAGGTGGAGGCGCAAATTGATATATTATCAAAACATCCGTCACTTCATGAAATAAAAAAAAGACAACAAACCTACCCGAAAAGTACCCTAACCGAAGAGTTGCTACCCAAAAATTTTGATAAGGTGGAGGGATCTGATATAATGTTGTACGAGATGAGGAGTGAATTCTCACTGTGGACAAATATAATTACTTCTCATTCATCGTCTATTAAGCAATTTGAAGAGAATATGTGTCATCTTTCCACTATGGTCTGCTCAAGTTGGAAAAAGTATTTTCTAATCATATGGTTATGGGACCACTAATTATTCAAGTGTCACTGGTAATAACTCAAAGTGGTAAGATTTTGCATAATTAGCCATTGATTGACAAACTTGACGGTAAGAATGTGGCTGCCGATTATGAGACACCCAAGCAAGGGGATGAACCCTCAATTGAGGATGTTGAGAATGATCCAAAATCAAGAGAGCATGATGGTAATGTTTGTAAAATAGAACCCAACGTGCACTTCATTGATCATATATTTAGGTACTTATACAAGAGTTTATACATAGACAAGTAGATACATTAAATAATACCTAAATACCATAGTTATCACTCCTCCTCAAGTTGAACCAGGTAGAAGGTTCAACTTGCAACATAAATCACAAAACCGATCCTTCAAAGAGGCTTGATAAGAATATCCGCAAGCTGATCATGATAAGAAATATATTGAACCCAAAGTTCCTTTTTCTGTAAAATATCTCGAATGAAGTGAAAATCTATGTCCATATGTTTGTTGCAAGAGTGAAACACCGGGTTAGCTGTTAGATAGGTTGCACTTAAATTATCACACAACAATGAAGGTAACGAACCAGAATAAAGATCAATTTCTTTCAACAATAGACGAATCCATAGAAGTTCACTGGTGGCAGCAGCAAGAGAGCGATATTCGGCCTCAGTAGTAGAGTGTGAGATATAACGTTGTTTGCGAGAACACCAAGAAACAAGAGATGAACCTATGAAAATTACAAAACCAGTAGTAGATTTCCGTTCATCTATACTTCCTCCCCAATCAGCATCACAATATCCTTGTAGTTGATGCGAGTTCTGCTTTGAAAAGAGAAAAACCATGAGAAGAAGTGGATTTTAGATATCGCAAGATACGCTTAACTGCTGCCCAATTTTTCTCTATCGGACTATGCATGAACTAACAAGCTTTATTCACTGAGAAGGAAATAGCCACCAATACTTCGATAAAGACTTTAATCACGAAATTGAGTATTGTCACCGTTGTGCAGTTTATTGTTCGGGCACATGGGAGTAGAAATATCACTGCAAGTTAGCACGTTACTATGTTCAAGAGATCATGTTTATATTATTAGTGATGTAACAACAACCCATCAGATTGCTATGTAGCTTCAATACATAAAAAGTAAGTAAGCTTGCCCAAGTTTCGCAAGGAGAATCGCATTTCTAACTTTTGAAGCAATGAAGAAACAAGATGCATAGATATTCCCAAGACTATAATGTCATCAACACAGATCAAAGAAAATAGGTTTTTTTCAGTGTCCATACTTCTAAAAAAGAGTGAATAAATTTTTTTAGAGCCTTGGAAACCAAGCTCACACAAGGCATCCGTCAAACACTTATTCCATACCCGAGGAGCCTGTTTAAGGCCATAAATAGACTTCTCTAGCTTGAATATGTAATTAGGGTGATTAGGATCAACAAAACCTGGTGGTTGAACCATGTATACATCCTCTTCTAGCTTACCATGCAAGAACGCGTTAGAGATATCAAGTTGATTAACAATCCATCACTGTGACACGACAATAAAAAACAATAGTTTAATCGTTGTAGGTTTGACAACAGGACTGAAGGTATCATCAAAGTCATCTCCAGGACATTGATGGAAACCTTTGGCAACTAATCTGGCTTTATGTTGTTCAATGGAGCCATCTGGGTTTTTTTTTTGTCTTGAAAACCCATTTACAACTAATGATATTTGTAGCTTGATGAGGTGGAACCAACCTCCAAGTACTAGTTTCAATGAGCTCATTATATTACGTAGACATAGTAGATCCCCATTCAGGAATTTTAATAGCCTGAGTATAACATGTGGGATCAAGAGCAAGCCTTCAAGAGGTAGAGAAGGACAGGATATGTTTGGGATTAATATTTTATGTCTGCGCTCGTGTAACCATTGGATGATTTTGAACAGATGTAACTACATCAAACGAAATAGCACCACTAGAATTAGAGTCATTTGAAGAATCGTCAACAACAACACCAATCAAATCATCAAGGCCTTGAAGTGTATTATGTGGACCATTACCAAATGAAACAGGAGAGGCATGTGATGTAGATTGTGCAGAAGAACACTGCACAAAGGATTGTGAATGAATTGATGTGGGTTCTTTGATGGCATGTGGTTGAGGTTGCGATATATGTGGATGCACATGTGCAGCTGGAACAATATGAGGAGTGGGAATAGAAAAGGAAAGACTTGTTTTGGACTTAGTAGATGCGGCACACACACCATCTCAAGGGAATACATGTTCATCAAACAATACATGACATGAGACGAAACATTTGTTAGAGACACGATTATAACACTTGTAGCCTTTGTGGGTACGATTGTAGCCAAGGAAGACTCAGGGAGTTGAACGTGTACTTAATTTATTTTGTGAATGAGAATGAAGCCAAGGATAACATAAGAAACCAAAAACACCTAATTGATTGTAATCAGGCTTGTCACCAAACAAAATTTGATATGGAGACTGATCATTTAACCGAGGACTGGGCAAGCAATTGATAACAAAGACAGCCGTTTCAAATGTGCTTGTCCAAAATTTAGAAGGGACGTGAGAGTGAAAAATTAGTGCACGGCCTGTTTCAGTTACATGTTTATGGTTCCTTTAGGCACACCCATTCTGTTCAGGGGTATATGGACAAGAAACACGTTTTCTTATTCCATGTGCGCACAAATAGAAAGTCAAGGCTTGAAACTCTCATCCCTAATCACGACCAGGTGGTGATGGAGAAGCAAGGTATACACCCCTGCCCCATCCTCGGTTGCCATTGCTATTTCCACGACCCCGACCTCATCCTCGCTGAGGTTAAGATATTCAAAAATGAGCAGTTGGCGCAATTATTGCAGATTCTTCACTCTTTAGTTGTATCTTTTCCATCAAAAGAAGACCACATAGTGTACCAAAAGATACATCAATATGTGTCACATTAATAGACCGTGTAAAAGGGCGATAAGACACATTTAAGCCACCTTTAACATACTCAACAAGATCATCCTCATTAATGGGATGTTGTAAAGCTGCAAGTTGATTAGCTATATTCTTAGCTTTCTAAATATATATCTCAATCAAATCAGAACCACGACGAACAGTGTATAACTGATTTTTCAATTCATGAATTTTTGACATTGATGCTGTAGCATATGCCGAAATCAGTTTTTCCCACACTGCACGAGACATCTCAACACATACTATTTGTGGTAACACACAATCTAAAACAGAGGCCACAATCCAACTCAAAACTATTTGATCTTGACATACCCAATTCTGATAAAAAGGATTCAATTGATTTTCACCAACAAATCATTCTGGAATTGGTTGAGAGCCATCAATATAATGCTCTAATCCATAACCACGAATCATAGGCAAAAATTGAGTTTTCCAAAGTAAGAAGTTCGTTGAAGTTAGTTTGATTAAGAGTTGATGCGTAGGGTTAAATGATAGGGATTGTTGCGTTGTTGTTGAAGTAGAAGACATAATGGCATCGGTTGAACTTCCTGATATACCTAGGGTTTTTTTTATGGCTTCTAATACCATGTAAAGTAGATTCGAATGTGCACTTTATTGATTGAATATTTAGGTACTTATACAAGAATTTATACAGAGACAGTTACATAAATAACCCGTAGTAGATACATTAACTAATACCTAAATACCATACTTATCATGCCCATGCACCAGATGCTAAGCACTGGGCGTAAGGTGGGGTATTAAGCAATGATATAAGTCTCATATCGGTGGTTAATGAGATGGGTGGAGTCCTTATAAGGCTTGGGTATCCTCCTCTCTTTAGGATAGTTGGGTGCGAGTTACGCCTAAGACCTAATTTCACGTGGTATTAGAGTAGTGCCCATCTCACCCGATGTTGGAACCCCCAAAATAAAAATTGTCCACGCACCAGATACTAAGCACTAGGCGTGAGGTGGGGTGTTAAAGAATGACAAAAGTCCCACATTGGTGGTTAATGAGATGGGTGGACTCCTCATAAGGCTTGGTCAATCCTCCACCCTTTGAGCTACCTTTTGCGGTATGAGTTAGGCCTAACACCTAATTTCACATGATTTCAGAGCACGGCCTGTCTCACTCGATGTTTGGGCGCCCCAAAAAAGTAAGAATGTGGTTGCTGATTATGAGCCACCCATTCAAGGGATAAACCCTCAATTGAGGATGTTTAAAATGATCCAAAATCAAGAGATAATGATGGTAATGTTATGGCACCAACCGCTAAATCCCAAATAAATAATCTCTTCATTCCCTTAAAGGTTTAGATAGACAGAAGATAGTGCCGAATTCCAAATGTTCTTGGGGGTAATCAAGGATTTGTCTATAAATATACCTATTGTGGATGTGTTACTTGAGATGCCTAGTTATCTAAATTTTATGAAGGACTTGGTCACAAAGTATATGTTAATAGATTGTGAAAATATTAAGCCTCCTCTAACTTGTAGTTACATTATGACCAAGAATGTAATTCTTAAGAAGGATGATCCTGGGGGTACTATTGGAAAACATACACTCGTTGTCAAGCATTTATGTGACCTTAGGGCGAGCATAAACTTTAATGCCTTTGAAAGTGTTTAATAGACTTGGGATCTATGAGTCAAAGACTATCAATGTGAGTACTAACGGAAGATCTGTCAAACAAAACACCGGTAAGGGTGAATTATAATGTTCTTGTGAGAATGGACAAGTTTGTATTCCCAATTGATTTTGTAATTTTGGATATTACGAAATCAATATGGAAGTTTCTATCATACTTGGTAGGATATTCTTGGCTACCATAAATGCATTAGTCGATGTTGAAGGGGGAGGACTAAAGTTTTGGGTAAATGAGGAAGAAGTTATTTTTAATATTTTTATGTTTATAAACATTCATGAGGTCTCTCATTTTGACCAAATTGATGAAATTGTAGCAAGTATAGGTGAAGCGGCTTATAGTGGAGAATCATTGGTTGCGGTATTACTCAATTATGGTGAAGACGAGATAAGTGGCTATGATGAGGTGGTGGTTTCCCTTGTTGGTGTAGGATCTCACACATTTAATCTAAAGAAATTAGACATTGATTTTTCCTATCGAGAAGCGCCACCACTAAAGCAATCCATAATAGAACCTTCAAAATTTGTTGTAAAATCTCTTCCATCATTTCTTTGGTATATATTCTTGGGGGCTGAGAATATATTACTGGTAATAATGGCAATTGACTTAGAAAAATGTCAAGTGAGTTCATTCATCAACATTTCGAAAAAGAACATTAAATCATTGAGTTGTTCTATTGCAGATATAGTGGGAATTTCTCTAGGAGTTTGTACTCATAAAATTCATTTGACTGAGAGAATAAGCCAAGAATTTATCACAAATAGATATTAAACCCTCCAATTAAAGAAGTAGTGAAGAAAGAAATCATAAAGTTGTTGGATGGGGTGTGTTCTTTCCAATTGCAGATAGCCGATGGGTAAGCCCAACTCAATGTGTCGCAAGAAGAGAGGCATGGTTGTAATTCAAGATGAGAAGGATGATCTCGTTTGCACTAGACCAGTGAAAGGTTAGAGAGTCTGCATGAATTACCGAAACCTACATTCATGGATAGAGAAAGATCATTTCCTTGATTCCTTCCTTACCCAAATACTTGATCCTCTTATGGGAAAAGGTGGCGCTACTTTATAGTATTGGGTTTTAAAGGTATGAACAGGAAATGAAGGGTTGTGACTCTCTTGAAGGGTTGTCACTTTGACGGAAGGTTGTGACCTTTATGAAAGATCGTGTCCTTTCTAAAGGGCTATGACCGTTTGAAAGGTTGTGCCTTTCCAAGTGTTGTGACCTTTCTACAAGGTTGTCTTCTTTTCTAAGAGTTGTGACCTTTACCCTTTGTTGGATATAAATATAGAGGTTGTCTCTAATTTTTCAGCATTGAGTTCTTCCCTTCTTTTGTATACATTTCTTACAAAACTAAATCGATCGATCGTGTCTGTATGTGTGATCCATTCGTGTAATTTTGAGTTTGTTGAAATTATTGAAGTTTGAGGTACCACTACTTCTTTAATGGTTAATCCGTTTTATCTTGGGAGGAATTAACCAATAACCTCGGGTACTTGAGGGGATTAAATTTCTTAAGGACACACAATGGATTCTGTGGACTCGGATAGTTCTTTGTATTTTTCTTTTTATATTTTATTTATTTTGTTTTGCTAATTTGTATACAAGAAATAACAAGTTTAAGAAATTTAAATTGATGGTATTTTCTTGGTAAGAAAATTACTTCTATTTTTTGTGTTCTTTTTGTTGGAAAAAAGAAGAAGAAAAAGAAAATTATTTTATCGTATGATAAAAGAGAATTGAGATGAATTATTACTACGTTAATATGTTCGAGTATATAATCTGTAGTAAGTTTTTCTTTGATGGGTAAAATAAATATTATTTTCTTCTCAAGTGCATTCAAGCATAGCAACCCTTCATTTTTCTTTTCAATAAAAAAAGTTATTTTGTGCATAAGGTTATGATATGCACTTAATTTTTTTCTATATTCTTGGATTTACATAACTATGAGATGAAGTAAATGTTCAAATATTTGAACCTGATTTTAGTTTCTTGTTAAAATTAATGGTCTTCTTGAGAAAAATAAGAATATTATGGAAACTTAGAAAAGAAAAAAAAATTGCCAGGTAAGTGACTTGGATGAAATAATTACTGACAGATATAATATGATTCAATGAGAATAAAAATCAAGTTCTATTTTTATTTCACTTGATTATTTTATTTTTCCTCCCTATCCTTTATAAGTTATGATATTTATCTCATAAATTATAGGATAGATGGTCATTAGGTGATGATTATTACTAATATGTACTATGTTAATAGGGAAAAAAACTTTTGTAGTTTACACTCCATGAAAAATTTGATTGTGTTTGAGTTTTTGGAAACTAAATCTTCTGGGTTTTTTTTGTACTCATTTGGTTTGAAGAATATAATAACTTCACAAAAAATCAAATTCTGTATTGGTTTGAAGTTTAGAGAAACTTCACCAATTGTTAGATACTCAATTTCAATGAATATTCTGACTTGAAGAGTACAAAATCTTTGTCAAGAATATTAAGGCTAAAGGATTCGAAAAAGATTTGTTTTTTTGTTAGCTAGAAATAATGTTGTATTTGAGGTTTGTGGATATTAAAACCTTTTTGGTTTAATACTCTGTCTGAATATCAAACTAATTAGAAGAATATAAAAAACTTCATCAGAATTTGAGGTTCATTCGGTTAACAATTAGAAGAATATAAAAACTTCATCGTTGAACTAGAAACAAGTTGTATAAAGATTGAATCTTTATTTTTAGTATTCTCAATACTAAGTGGTCTATCTAGTTATTACTTAAAGAAAAAAAAACAGTAACATAAAATTAGTGATTTTTATTCATGCAATGGGTGTTCTAAGGATTAAATCTCCAAAAGAAGGTTTCATGTTGCCAATGTGTATTTTGATGGTTTACAATTTGAAAGCATATGCATAAAATAATTTCAAATACTCGAAAATATTTTTAGAACATATTTAAAATATGAGGGTTCTTTACATGTGATAAAGACAAAATTAGATTTACTATCTAATTTAAATTTGAAAGTGCAAGATATGAAATTTGATGACATTCTTGTATCATGTTATACCCACAAAATTCTTGGAGTATATTTGATATTGTGGTCATTGAGTCTCACATTACTAGTATATGAGATGACTGGTATAAAACCACAAAATTATATTACTCGTTCAAAAGAATTTTACTTTTTGATTTATAAATTACACTTAAAATATTGTGATTTTTCATGAAAAGAGATGTCTATTTTTTTTTTTGTATAGACATGAACAGTGGTGAAAAATGACATGTTATGTTGGTGTTGTAACACAAACATTTGGGTGATATTGCCCTTATTGGACCAATGAGACAATGCTCATGCATAATTCAATAACAAATTCAATGTTATGGAAACGTCCTTCTTAAAAGGACATATGACAAGGTGTTGACTGTAAAACAATGTTTGTATTTAAAAAATTAATAAAAAGTAAAGAACAAAATATTTGTGGGAAAAAGTTATAACACAAAGGGTCTTTTTCAAACTTAGCGTTTTTGTTTGTTCTTACTTGTTTGACTCAAATTGTTTGTGACATAAATGCTTGAGACATGATAATTTCAAACTTTGCAAAACCTGATCAACTTAGAAGTTTTTCCTAACTTCTAGTGCAATAAATCAATGTCAAGTATGTGTTGTTGAAATGAAATAAAATACCTTCGAATTGATTTACACTGACATTTGTGATATGAAGTCAACACCATCTCGTGGTGGGAAAAAATATTTCCTAATTTTTATTGTCAATTACACTAGATAATGCTTATTTGCTTAATGGTAAGGATGAAGCAATAGAAACATATAGGAAATATCAAAATAAAGTTGAAAGTCAGTTTAATATTTCATGATTAAAAGTGGTAGATGTGAAGAATATAAATATTCTTTTGCAGGAAATTGAATCATTACTGCACATTCTAACCTCAATCTAATGAAATTGTTGACTGGAGCAACTCAACTTTGTAGGAAATGTTGAATGTCCTATTTATAAGTTCAAGTTTACCACAAAACTTGTGGGCCGATGCTATCATTATAGCAAAAGAGAACAACATTTTTTTGTATGTTCAGAAAGAAACAAACAAAAAGTTTTATCTGTTAAGAAAGGGAGCAACAAATAGAAAACTTTTGTTTGTTAAGAAAGGAACAACAAAAAGTTTTATCAGACTTTCTTGTATTCTGATAGATAATTGTTTGTCGTTCCTTAGAGTATATACTAACAATAACTCTTGAAAGGTAGTAATATAACAATTTTCAATATAAGTCTATTCCATATGAGAAATGGAGATGAGAGAACTATTTCGAAACAGGTAAAAATAGGACCTAAGACTGTGGATTATATGTTCATTGAATATGCTACAAATAGTAAAGCATGTTGATTTATGGTTAATAAGTCCGAACAATCGGATAGTCATGTAAAGGATCTAAAAGACCTTGGAAAGAACCAAAGGAGAATGTACTTAATAAGGAGATTCAGAGGCGGAGTAAATGTCAATGGACAAATTACTTCCTCCGGGTTTTATTTTGTAATATTTCTTCTTGAAAATGATTCCATATCATTGAAAAATATTTGTATTTTGTGGACTCATCCTTCTTTTTGGAAAGAATCTGTTAATAGTAAGATAGATTCAATCTTGATTAACCAGACATAGGAGTTGGTTGATCTTCCTTCATGAAATAAACTTTTGGGTTCAAAGTAGATCTAAATTTTTTTTGATGAAACTATTGAATAATACAAAACAATATTTGTTGTCATAGGCTTTAGACAATAACAAATCCTTGATTATTTTGACATATATTAGCCTCTAAATAGGATTACATCAATTCATATGTTAATTGCTTTAGTTGCGAATTTGTCAAATATATGTAAAAATATATTTTTTGGAGGAAGAAATTTACGTGGAACAACATGAGGTCTTAGTGGTTCCCGGTAAGAAAAAAATGTTTTAACTTGTTAAGTCACTTTATGGACTAAAATCAAGCACCCAAATAATGACAAGCGATGTTTGACCAAACTACATTGGCAAAAGAATTCTAGATGAATAAATGTTATAAATATTTTACATTATGTTGAGACACATATGACATAAATACTACTAAGTAAACTCTAGAAAGTAACTTTGATATGAAAGAAACCAAAGTTATTGATGTGATTGAAAAGGTACTTGAAAAGTTCAAGTAGTTGGATTTCAATATTGACTAGACTCACAGTTGGATTATGCTAGATTACTGAGAAATATGATATATATCTTGAAATGTACACGATTATATATAGCATGTGCTATTAGTAAACTGAGTCAGTTCACAAGTAATCTCAATCAAACTCATTGTATGACAATGCAAAGAGTTTTGAGTATTTTTATTTTCATTTTTTAAAAAAACATACTTAACAAACTATTGCTTTGCATTATAACTAGTATTCAATAGTATTGGAAGAATATAGTGATGCTAATTGAATCACCAGGTCAAAGAAATAAAATTTACGAGTGGATATGTATTTACTCTTGGTGGAGAAGAAGTCTCTTGGAAATATTCCAAACAAAAATATATCGCTCGCTCTACTATGAAATCTGAGTTTATCAATCTGGATAAGACCGGTGAAGAAATTGAATGACTCCGAAATTTCTTGAAAGATTTTTTGCCCAAACCTTTAGCTACAATATACATACACTAGGTTGGACATAGAGCATGATGTATAACGGAAGGTCTCGTCATATATGATGTAGACATAATATCATTACACAACCTTATAAACAACTTTTGACAGTTTCATCAACTCCAAAAGATTCATTTTAGGCTAGTGGCATTATCTACTAGGATCCCGAAGCTTTAAGTGCAAGTTTGTCATAAGGCGTTTTAGCTTTTAAGTTTTGTCCTAACTTTGTCTTTAGTCAATATTCTTGGCAAACATGACCAAATGAGAACTCCTCCAGCGTGATTATCTCCAGAAGGTCAAATTTTTTAGAACAACCTTATGTGCAGATGCCGAGCTTTCGGGATAATTTCAAGCCCTTTTCGATCACGGCTAAACATAGAGTTTGGGGTGAGACCCATTTTTCCTCAAAAAGACCTTTTATAGAATTTTCTACTGCTCTATTGAGTTTAAAATATCAAATAGGATTGGGTTGTCTATCGCGTGTACATGCATGGGGTACCAAATGAATTTCGAACACCCCATTATGGAGGTTGGGTTACCAAAAACTAGTTGATATGCATTATTTGTTGCGACTTCAAACGTCCTTCGAGTTTGCGGGTCTTGGGCCGTGTTGAAGAAGTCAAGAGAACCTTTGCAGCCGTGTTCGTGGGGTCTCGATTCTTCATCAACCACGACATGGGGCCCTTGGTGCCTTCACGATCGGTTGCTCGCGGGGGGCCTAGCAATTTCATGAATAAGGTATTGATCTCATCTTTTTCCTTGATCAACTTTGATTATGAATGGTCAAAGTGTGATTTCTCCTCAATTTTAGCTCAAATTTAGATGTTTCAAAGTATGTTTAGTTTATTGAGCTTGGGGCTACACGGGTGATAAGTTGGGGAGAGTCGAGGAGTCATCATTTGAGTTATGTTCCATATTTTTGAGGACATGTGTGTTTTTTTATTTGTTCATAAAAGGAGAATTTAATGCATGAGTTGGATGTTTCGAGCCCCTGAAATAACTTTCAATTAAAAACACAAGTTCAGGAAACTATTTAGGAAATTTGATGGAGTCATTTTTAAAATTTTCAAGTATGGGTTCCACGATTCCCTTTTTTACTCAAAAATTGGTTCATCTTTGTTTGTAGATAAATTACTATCTAAACGGTCATATTAATATAGTGTTTCTATTTTTAATAGTGCGATAGTGTTTGGAGGTCGTATAGAAAGGCAAAGCTTTAGAATTATGATTTAAAGCATAGGCGGTCAACCTTGTGGTAGGCAACGAATTCCTATTCCTTATATTTAGTTTGAATATTGAAAGCATGCTGAGTTGTGTGTATCGAGGGTGGTTACCTAGTTGATCATGCTACTTACTTAGAAACTTTTTAGGCTTATATTGGGAATTTGAGGATAAAAAGCATACTAGTTGGGTTATGTTATCATCCTTACCCTGTGGTTAGCCTTGTTTGATATTATTTTTGTATGTTTGAGAATGTTTGGTCTTAGTCTAGGTTTAGATTAGTGCTTGCCATAGACTGGCGATATTTAGAATTGTTAGGCCCCATATTCTCTAATGCATAGAAAGGCGAATGAATCATGTTTTCTAACTTTCATTTTGTTGTGAGACCCCGGGGAGAAACACATTCACCTTCTATTACAAAAGAGAGAATCATGGACTTTAAATACCATCTATTATCAAACTTTTTGTATACTTGGTTAAGGGATTGTTTAATGCATTGTTCCACCAGCTCTAGAAAAAAATGCACTTTCTATAAAATAGCAGGCCGAGTGTTGTCGTGATCCGCAGAAGTAGTTTCAATTGAAGGAGACACTCTCAAAGGATCCTCCATGCATTCGGGATCATCTCTTCCATGCATCTTTCTCGCAGCGGGAATAAATCAACTGTGAAACTTGATTGTATCTTCAATAATATGTTTTAATTATTTGGATAAATAAAAGAAAATATTGGGTTTTCTAATTTACTAATATTGATTTCCTTCTAGATTTCTCAAACTGAAGAATAGTAGGTGTAGACATAATGCAACCAATATGGAATTTCCTACAAGATATCTTAAACCACTTACTTTCTCGCCTTCCCTTCAACTTTTTCTAGATAAAGATTTGGTAGAGTTTCACTTTGTTAGTATATTTCCTTTCATTACCCTCTTGCTTGTTATTGTTAGGGATAGATGAACAAAGTTGAACGGGCTAAGACATAAGACAAATTATATGTTTTAGTGAGGCTTTGGTTAGGTTACTAGGTACCATGGTCCTTATTTGCGCTTTCTCATCATTATATGGTGTGGCTAGCTAGGAAATATGCATACACTAATGTGATGCAAAGCCTTCATCCTTGAGAGGGTGGGTCTATCTCGAACAAGACATCCCACCACTGAAACTTGCTTTGATCTAGCAATAAAAAACAATGATAATTGATGAGATTTACACTCATTTGAGGTCTTTTCAGCTCAACGATTTGTGTCCTTAGTGCCTAAATTTGTCCTATTCTAATGATTTTTCATGATTTGCAGCTATGAATGCTAAAGAGGGAACGATGCATATGTGAAAGAAGGGACAAAACATAAAAAGAAATGTAAAATCCACATTGGTTCTCTCTTAACTTGAAGGGTGTATTTCCCAATAGGTATGACCTCATCCACGTTTACAGTGCACAACAATTGAATTGATTGAGATAGCTCGGCGGACTAAAATAGGAAAGGCAGCTCGTTGAATGCAAAAGGCGAACAAGGTGATCATCATCGAAGGTGACAGTACTTGGAAAAAGATTTAAGGCTTGAAGGATAACAAAGGTGGTACTCAGTGACACACAATGTGCAAGGCGGACGTGAATGATCTCGTCAATTGAGGTTCAAACACCTGAACCCTAAAGAAAGAGAAAGTCGAGTTGAGGAGTAGTTTGTCATTCGCCTAATGTTATCTGCGATCCAGACTAACATCGACCAATGGGTCACACGTTGAGTTTTCGGCCAAATTTCTAGAAACTATAAATACTCCACGGAGATGCAAAAAGTTGTTCAGAAAAAAACATAAAAGATAGTGAGAATATTCTGAATAGTTTAGAGAGAGATAAATTTTTACTTTGTGAAGAAAACTTTTGTTTTGGGGGTTTTCAACTATTTCTCTTGAAATTAAAAAGTTAAGTTGAATTCCAAGTGGATTTGTTTGTAACTTCTTTAACATAATGTTATCCATGATTGTTTCATGCAAGATATAATTTCTTTACACTTTGCGCTGGGTAAATGAAACCCTAATATATAGGGGAGCATTAATGGGGTTAGGTGTTGATTTAATGTAGTGGTATTATGTTATGATCTATTTTGTTATTTCATACATGGGATAATTAATATAAAGTTAACTTATGGGTTGATGTTCCAAACATAGTTCCAAGCGCATGAATGGATTCTCCATCTGGGAATTATTCCATCTTGTTCACCAACTTATGAGTTTGATACTATTGGTGGTATATATACTTTGTCAATCCTTCAACCTTATTTCCCAATTTTACAAGTTTTTCCTCCATGGATGAAGCATCAGATGCCATTGGTTGTATGATCATTGGAGACGTTGGAGGGTATCATGATTTTTCGCTCAATTAATTAATGATAAAAGGTCTTACATTATGTGATACATGTGGAGATAATTCATTGGTCGGGTCATAGTTCTTATTTGTAGTAGAATTCTTGGAACCAGAGTTCTGAAGTAGAGCTAAGGTATTCTTTGTCTTTTCAGCAATATTATTTTCTCGTTCTAAAGAATTTGTTGTAGTGCCTCAAAATTCAAAAAAACAAAAAAGGCTAAAAAGGTCTAGTGGTTCTATTCCAGTAATACCCTATATGAAAAATAAGGGCATATATGTTATTTATCTCCTAATTTAAAAAAGAGCAAAAATCCCTAATAGAAGCAGTAGCAACGCTGCAACTAAGAAAAAAAAAGAAAAGAAAAGGTAAATACATAAGAGGAAAAAACAGTGATTAAAATTGCGTAGTTCAACGATAACAATTAACAAGTGACGGAGAAAGAAAACCCAACATGACTAAGCTAATTTTGAGGTATTATTTCATCCCTTAGTTTTATTATATCTAGAGTATATATATATATATATTATAGAATATATATAGATATATATATATATAGTTCTATTTGTAGTAGAATTCTTGGACCAGAGTTTGAATTAGAGAGCTAAGGTATCTTTGTCTTTTCAGCAATATTATTTTTCGTTCAAAAGAATTTTGTTGTAGCGCCTCAAAATTCAAAAAAACAAAAAAGGACCCCTAAAAAAGGTCTACTGGGTCTTCCAGTCATACCCTATATGAACAAACACTCAAGGGAATATTATGTTATTTATCTCCTAATTTAACAAAGAGCAAAAATCCCTAATAGAAGCCAGTAGCATACGCTGCAAACTTAAGCAAAACAGCAAAGGTAAATACATAAGAGGAAGAAACCGTGATGTAAGGGAGTAGTTCAACGATAAAACAGATTAACAAGTGACGGAGAATGGAAAAACCCAAAACGTATGGACTAGGCTAATTTTGGAGAGGTATTATAGTCATCCCTTAGTGTTACTTAGTACTATCATCTACGATAGATATATATAAATATATAAAATCTATATATAAATATATAGTTTGCCTCGGATTTGTCGATGTAGAGAAATTCTTGCACCAGAGTTCTGAATGAGTAGAGCATTAAGGATGTCTTTGTCTTTCAGGACAATATTGTTTTATAGGTCTACCAAGATTTGTTGTAGCGCCTCAAATTCAAAAAAACAAAAAAGGTAATAAAGTCTACTGGTTCTATAATTCCAGTTAATCACCTATATGAAAAAAATAAGAGGGACGTGGGAGGGGAAAATAGTATGTTATATCTCCTAAATTTAAAAAAGAGCAAAAAATCCCTAATAGAGAGTAGCAACGTGCAACTAAAAAAAAAAAAGGGAATACATAAGAGGGAAAAACAGTGATTAAAATGGCGTAGTTCAACGATATACAATTAAAAGTGACGGGAGAAAGAACACCCAACATGGACTAAGCCAATTTTGAGGATTTATTTCATCCCCTAGTTTTATATATAGATTATTATACTAATATATTATATATATATATATATATTATATATATATAGAGAGAGAGAGAGAGAGAGGAGAGAGAGAGAGAGGAAAAAATCTCTGCCCTTTGTACGATTTTTACTTGATCTTATTAGTATCTTCCACAATGAGAGAGTCTAATCAGAAAATGGATATTGTGGGTGATGTAAATGTATAACAACGGTATTATTTGGACAGTAAGGTGGTAATTGGGAGGCAAAGTCGATGAGTAAGTTATGTAAATTGGTTTAAGTTAGGACAGCGCACGTGTACACGTTAATGATGTGACTCCACCCCACCCCCATACTCTAGACTTGAATAATTTGGAAAAGTAGGTTGATGAACAATCAGGAAAGGCCCAAAGGGTTGGAGATATTTAATCTTAGTCTATTAAATTCGGGACATAATGGGAAAACGAAATGGGAGATAATGAATGGATTATAGATTGACCAAATGAATTCGTACGAGTAATCGAATGGCAAGTTTGGCAGCAAATGAGGCGTAAGATATGAGTAGTAATTCTTACCATATGTGATGTTTCTAACTGCTTGATTTTTGCATGGTTTATAAAGTAAATGTGTTACTGAATGTTTTGAACTTGCATGTGATCTTTTACTAGATATGATACTGAAAAGATTATTTGAGATGATCTCATTTTTACAAGATATTACTATTATTGAAAGTATTTTACACTTATTTGAGAAATAGTATTTTGACAGGTGATTGTTAAACTTTGAAATAATATGATTTGATAAGATTTTGAATGCTCTGTTCGATTTTGAAATACTTCTACTTATTACAAGAAAAGTATAAATGGGAGTAGACCTTGATGAATACCGTAGCTAACGACGGGATCATTAGACCTGGTGTACCTTGTAGTTACTGATTTATAATGAATCACTTGCTAGTGGGAAAGGGGAACTCGTATATTGTTACTTATATACCTCGAGTAGGGATCTACAGACATGAATATTTAACTCCTTCATGAGGAGTTCACTGTATGTTACTTTCTTAAAAGAGAAGGTCATCTATTTCACGATTCATGTCTTGGAATTCTCCCAGCTATAAGATTTGATATGAATTTGTATATCTCAGATTACTACTAAGATTTGATATTCAAAGATTTTTCTGAGTTTGCAATTAAGTATTTACATTGTCTTTCCTTATATGAGGCACAAAACATTGAGTATTGTTACTGTTTAAGAAAAGAGAATTATTTCATCACTATGATTATTGTTGTAGACACGTAATTTTTTTACCAAGCATAAGATTTTACACTATTTTTTATTTCTTAAATGTTTTTTATTTGTATCTAAGTTAGATATTTTAATTCTATCTTATTTTAGTAAGTTTATTTTAAAAGATTTGAAAAATAACAAAAATTAAAATAATATGTTTTAATTTGATTTTAGTTTAATTAATAAGTTAGTATTTCTTAATTATAATTTATTTTAGCTTCTCAACTTTTATTAATTTAAAAGTATTTAAATATAGTATTATATTATATTATATTATTAAAAAAATAAAAATAAGAACATATACCCACTACCCCAAGACACCTATACTACACCCAATTATCCCAATTCCTCAACCCCACCTTCCACTCCACTTCCCTCCCCCATTTCTACCACACAATACATAATCACACGTACACACACCTATATACACAAGACAACCAACACTTAGAGAGAGAGGAGAAAAGATCAGCCAAAAAAGATTCGGCAAAAATAAAGAAAAACTTCTACATGTTTAGCACACACACGTTGCACAAGCAAACAAAAAAACAACAAACATACACACTACAAAAAATCATCAACCAAAAAAAATAAAAAATCACAAACCAACGAGAAAAAGAAAAAAAATATAATTCACATTTTATTTTTATTTTTTCTTCACTCACAAAAAAAGTTGAAGTCGAGGTTCACTTCTTTGTTTCATGTTAGTGATTTCTTATTAGGATTGCTTCTTTTTTATGAATAATTTTCACAAGAGGTAACACTCAATATCTTTTAGTTTTTATTGTATTTTTATTTCTATTATTATATGACACTTGATTCCAATGTTGTGAAGTTTGCTCGAAATATAGGTGTGTTTAATTTTGGCACAATGATATTGAAATATTTCCAATTCGTTCTATTGTACATTATTTTCCACTTTAGCCATATGTTATCAATGTAGTAGCTTTTGTGTCCAATCTAAAATCAATTGATTGTGTAAAAAATTTATCCTAATAGTTTGTTTAGAACTTTATCAAAACGGTTTAAAATTGAAAAATTAAGAGATGAAAGAGTTGTGAATTTTGATTTTTTATTTTAATTGTCTTTTTTTATAACGTGCAAGTAAACTAAAATGTAAATGCATTCATATGAAATTTAAATATGAAAATAAATGTTTTTATTTGTTTAAATCTAGACTTCAATTATTCCAATAGTAGTCATGAATTTAAATAGTACAAAATAATTAAGTAATCAATAATACACTTAAGCTTTCTAGAAATAGACAAAAAAAAATTGTATGAATTAAAAACGTGGTTATACATTTTTTTTTGAAACACTTAAACAAAATCTATGGATGCAGTTATGCACCTTAGCCAAATTATTTTAATAATTATGTTTCATTAATTTAAATCAATAGGTGTAAATTGAGATTATTAGGTGTGATGAACTCGAGAGGGGAAGACAGTTATGTCTCCAAATGTCAAAATTGAGAATGCAGTTTTGATACCGTTTAAGGATTAATAAAAATTCGACAATAAAAAATAACCAAACCCCATAATATTGAAAAAAATTATCCAAAAACATATCAATATAATTATAAGTCAATAAAAGTGACAGTGCTAGAACCACGGACTCGAGAGATGTCTAATGTCTTCCCCTCGGTCAACAGAATTTCTTATCTGAATTCTTGTTCGCAAACCAAACAAAGAGTCATTTTCTTTATGTTAGGGCTTACACATAAAGGTGACTTGAATCACCATAACTCAATTCCAAGTGGCTACTATGAAAAAATTAAAATAATTCCCAAATCAATACCGTCACTAAAATTGGAAAACCCTTTCGCTACCGCACAAAAATGGGTGTGACATATCTCGATATATATTATCATTTTATTTTATTTGATATATATTGTGTTTGATTGTCTAATGTGTTACTTGTTGTTCATTTATTGTATTTTTTGTATTTATATTGTTGAACTTCACTAAAAAAATTTCTCTAAAGCACACCTTATGAGTCTTTGACTACACTTAACACAAGTTCACAAGAATGCAGTTATGCATCCTACTTTCCCTTGAGATAAAGACGGAGTGTCTTGACACCCAGTGAAGGAAATTTTATTCACACATGTTAGACGGGGTTAAACAAGTATGAATTCGAAATAGTGTTGTTACCGATAAGTTGTCCTTCCTTAGCTCGAGTGCTCCACTCATGTAAACCAGTCTAGATATCTATCTCGTTCAGGTTTAAACCTAGTAACTAGAACATGGAACAGAAAATTCTGTCCCTAGGTATGCTCCGCTTATTTCTTAATTTGGCATTTCAGTTAAGTGGGACGAATAAAGTAGAGCGAAAAATAAAAAAAGTTGTAAAACAAATTTTTTCGGAAGTCTTATAAATTAAAGTTCCAAAAAACAAAATCATCTAAACTAAATCTCAAGAAAAGACAAATAAAATTTAAATCAGTTTCTATAAACTTTTTTACCATTGTTTAAACAAAAAATATTAATGCATTTTTCAACATTTTTTTTAACTTTTAAAAAAGTAAAATAATAAAAAATAAAAATCAATTTGTTCAATCAGACGAACTACGCACACCTGATTCTCACCCCAATGAGATGCGTATGCAACCTTCTTTGGGTTCAGTGATATTTATTTTATTTAAAAAAACACAAGAAGCTTAAATTTTTATCATAAATATTTTTTTTTTATTTTTTTTAAAAGGAAAATAACGGATTTTATCTTAAAAAACACAATTATTATGTTTTAGAAAAAAAATAATGCAATGATTTTATTCATGCTCTCAAAGCATGTTACATATTTGATAATTGCATTATGAAATCATTATCATAATAGTAATAAATAATTAATAATGAATAAAATAACAAACTTTATCATTCATGCACAAAGTTAAATTAAGGTTGTTGATTTATGGTTAACATGACATCCCATCCATACAATACAAAGTAAAAAGGGAAAAAGAAAATGACTCATAGATACCGAAATAAGTCCGACAATGATGAGGTGCAGAAACAAATGAGATCACAAGAAACAGTGTCAACCAAAGCGGTAAAGATGCTAAGACAACAAATGATGGAGATGTACAAAGCTAGGATGAGTGAAAAAGTTCCACCGTCTTCAGTTCGTGACATTTTAAATACAAATATGCCACCTCCTATCCAAGTGTTGACAAATGATCCAATTTATCCACCGGGATTTGTCCTCTATGCTAACACATCCAATATCGCTAAAACTTTTACGGTGCACCCTTTGAGTTTACCTATGCTAAATAATCTACTTTTCATGCCAATTGCGCCGACTAATAACATTCCACAACCAACAATGATGTTTAAATCCAATAATTATCCCTCATCCCAAGTTCTTCGTGATCATGGTTACACCATGAAGAGGCTCTTAAAATTTCAAGCTCTCATCCTCACTCTCATCAGTATAGTTTTCCGATTAAAGCTGAAAAAGTTGCTAAGAACGAGGAACATAAAGAAGCGACTAGAAAAATTACGAGTTTGGAACATAGTGTAACAGATATGCAAAGATTGGAAGGTCATAAAAGTATCTCATTCAATGATTTTTCATTGTTTCCCCACGTTCATTTACCCATCAATTTTAAAACACCGAAGTTTGAGAAATATGATAGACATGGAGATCATGTAGCTCATTTAAAAAGATACTATAATCAACTGAGAGGGGCTGGAAGTAAAGAAGAATTGTTCATGGCCTATTTTGGGGAAAGTTTGATGGAACTGCCTCAGAACTGTTCATAGATCAACATACTTCTAACTGACATACATGGGATTATTGGCTCGTTTGTTCAACAATTTCAATATTACATTGACATAGTTCCAGATCGTACTTTGCTTGAAAATATGAGGAAAAAGTCCAATTTTTTTTTTGTGAATATGCTATTAAGTGGAGGGAGCGAGCTGCTAGGGTCAAGTCACCGATGAAAGAGTCTGAAATGATTGATGTTTTTCTCCAAGCACAAGAACCTAACTACTTTCGTTATTTACTTTCCGTTGTTGGAAGACATTCGCTAAAGTCATTAAGATTAGTGAAATGGTGGAAAATGGTATCAAGTCAGTAAAATTTTTAGTCAAGCTGTCTTAAAAGCCACCACACAGGTAATTAGAAATGGATCAGAAAATCATGGAAAAAAGAAAACGAAAGAGGATATAGAAAATATTGTGTCTGACACACAAAAAGGTCCAAGGAATCGAGTTTATCAATATACACCACCTCAATTTCATCACTATCAGCCTATGCAAGGCACACAATACTCTATGATCCCATCTCAATATGTGGTCTATAGTCCACATTCTTATAAACATCCAACTAATTATCCTCAATGGCGTGCACCAACATAACAAAATGTTCACCCTTCTTCTCAAAATTTTAGAGCACCACATAATCTCCGTCTGAGATAGGGATATGAAGGAGGTCCAAGGCCTAGAAAAAATTTAACACCAATTAGAGATTCTTAAACAATTTTCTTCGAGAAATTGAAACATTTGAAAATGATAGAGCTAACTCCTCAAAGTTGTATGATCCACATGCAAAAGGTTTCAATCCTATAGCACGATGTTCATACCATTCTAATGCTCAAGGGCACAATATTGAAGATTATCAAAAAAAAAATTAAACAAGTGGAAGAGATGATTCAAGCGAAGATGATTGTGGTTCAAAATGATGACCCCCCTAAATGTAACTAAGAATCCTTTATTGGCGTATAATTATGTACATTATATTGAGATGATATGTGATAGACAAAGAATACGACAATTCTGAAGAAAAAACAATTGAAATTGGTGGAACTTTTACAAAAGTTAACGTGCAAAAGTGGCTAAGAAGTACAATTTGATGATCGGAGCACACTTCTTCTCTCTAAAAAGAGTGCATGGATAGTTTATTTTGTTATCATTTATTCTATGTAATTTATTTTTATTTTATTTTTCTTTCTATTATTTCTCTTATGCGTTTGTTTGTTGACTCTTGTCGAAGTTTGGGTTATTAGAGTTGTGATCTAAATTTAGTTTGTTGTTTTATCACCAAGTCTTTTTATCTTTATATATTCTTTGTTCTGTGTAACTTTGACTTGTCACATATGTATCTCTTTTCAATTCAATTATGTGACATGATATGCAAGAGGAATTTTGGTAAAATATCAAGATTAATCTAGTCATGAAATGAATATACCAAAGAAGTAAAAAAAAAATACATTCGAGCAAACAAATAAAGGACTTAAACACCTTTGATATGTCCTGTAGTATCGAAAATTATTAAAATAAAATTTTTTATTTAAATTGACATGTGTCAATTATTGTCAAGAAGGTATTACTCAAATGAAGATTTCATGCTGACAATTATGGAATAAAATGGTATGAATATCAATTAATGCATGTGTTGTAAAGAGATACTGTATAATTTCCACATCTTAGAGGGCATGCTTGTATTTGACATGTGTGATAATTGATATAACGAAGGTATTTTATTCTTCTATCTGATCACTATATAGTTCTTTGCTATCCCTTTTGGCACTTTAATTTTTTTTCTTTCATAACCCTCTTTTGGAATCAAAATACAGTAAGACAAAAAAATAAAAATAAAAGAAAAAAGAGACACCAATTCAAAAAAAAAAGAAATAAAAATAAAAGTCTCAAAAAAAGAGTCTAAAAAAAAAAAGAGTTGAAAAAATTGATAACAACAAAAAAACAAATTTTCTGAACTACGTTTGACTTGATCGTGCTTTTATAAGATACGTAGGCAACCTTAGTTTGACGTTCGGTTCAACCAAAAAACAATCTAGGAAGTCCTTATCACAAAAACTGGGGCAAATAATAATAACAATTCTTATTATTCTTGTTGTTTTATTTTTGCAAAAAAGAGTCGATTCCAAAAGTTTTACGTCTTAACCCTTCTATGAAGTATCTTTGAGCTTTCATGTCATTCCTTTATTTGTAACCCTATCCAAAATCCACATTACAATCCATTAAAGACCTTCTGATCAATTATTAACAATACAAATTCAAGCATGCTTTTAGTTTTGATTATTATATAAGGAAAAAGGTCATGTCATTTGCAAAAGGAGTGAAAAATGAGATAGTCTTATTGGTGAAAACCTTCAGGGAACTATAAGACGATGGTGAGTGAGAGACATACAAAATGAATGAGATTGTTGGTGAAAAACCTTCCTAGGTACAACAAGTTGAATGTGAGGCATGAATCTAGTACAAAAATTGAATTATAAAAGTCTGACTTCAGAAGGATGCAAGTTTGACAAAGATAAATTTTAGATTGGTTGGATGAATAAAGTCATTTCATCTCACCTGCATATCACGATCATTTGAATTATTCACCACTCTCAAATGAGTCCTTTTTTATTTTCATTTTCATTTTCTCTCAAAAGGAACAAATAATTTTTTTATATTGTTTTTTTTATTATTTTTGTATATATAAGTTCCATTTGCATTTCTTCCTTGAGTTAGTCCTTATTAAAGCATGCATAAAATGATTTCAAAATTATTACTATCTCTTCAATTGCACAAAATAAAGTTTGATAACACATCAAATGTGACATGATTCAAGAAATAGTGACATGCATAATAACTTGTCAAAAATTGACAATTTTTGAGAATTTATGTGAATACAAGATTTAATGATTATTCGAAGGTGGAAATGATGTAACAAATCTGAAGTGTGAAGTTCTGAAACTAGAGGTGCTTACAAAGCTATATAGGTGAGTTGAATAGTGAACAAACGCAGTCTATCTCAAGCTGAAATTTGCTTCTCACAGGGCAACAACTAGAGCAATCATCATCAAAGCCAATATCATAAATTGATCGACATGAAAAAATCACCATTTATCTTTCTTTGTTTAAAATAGAGAAATGTTCTTGACATAAAAGATATCTTGAAGACTCAAATTTGTAAAAGTTATTGCAAAAAAAAAATAATAATAATAATAAACAAAAATTACATGCATTTTTTTTACCTAAGATTAACATTTTCTAGTCTGAGACACTTATTTCTTATCATATCCTAGGATAAACGCTTCCTAATCGTAGATATTTTAAAAATAAAAATAAAATTAAATGTTATGGTGATAATATTTGATGATTTAGATTAATAGGACCCTCCTACACAATGAGATTAGAAGAACTCTTCTACATAACATGATTTAAATAAGAAGGATCATCCTACATAATGGGATTAGCCGGACCCTCCTACATAATGACATTTAGATTAACAGGTACATAATGGGGTTTAGATTAACATGACCGTTCTATATAATGAAATTTAGACTAGCAGGACCCTACTACACAATGTGATTTAGTTTAGAAGGACCCTCCTACATAATGGGATTTAACAGGACCCTTTTACATAATAAAATTTATATTAGCAGGACCGTCCTACATAATGGGATTAGCAGGACCCTTCTACATAATAGATTTAGATTAGAAGGACCCTCCTACATAATGGGAATGTAAGGACCCTCCTCTAAAATGAGATTTAGATTAGCAGGACTCTCGTACATAACAAGATTTTGTTTAGCAGGACCCTCCTACATAATGGGATTAACAGAACTCTCCTACATAATGGGATTAACAGAACTCTCCTACATAATGGGATTTAGTATAGCAGGATCCTCCTACATAATGTGATTAGCAGGATCCTCCTACATAATGTGATTAGCAGGACCCTCCTACAGATGAGAGTTAAGTGGCAGTGTTAGGATTCACATTCACGCCACACACATAGTGAATGAAGGAACACAAGAACTTTTAAGAAGAGAAGATATGAGAGATCTAGAGAGAGAAAGAGGAAAAACCCAATATTTCGGGGGTAACACCCCGTGAGTAAACTCCACGGCGGTGAGGATATTATATTAATAAATCAGAGTATTTTTGGTTACAGAGAATACATAGAGGAATAACTTAGGAAAGCCTAAAATAGAGAATAAAAATAGGAAAATACCAAAAAGTAATCAGGCTGCACTACCTAACAATTCTCCCACTTGGAGACTGACTCAGTCATCAAAAATTACATTCTCAAAAAAAAATTCTCTTTCTCATCAACATCTCGTACGCACCGCCAAACATCTGTAGCAACAACTACAGAACACCAAACGAGTTTACCATAACCTCAGTTTACCCAACATCAACACATTTCATCAACATGTCTGCCGGGTTTTTGCCCTCTAATTCTCCAAGCACATAGCACCATCCTTCACTGTCCGCGCGTTGCAAATGGTATCGCCTTTTTCTGTGTTTTGTCTTCAAATGATATACTGAATTTTCACCAACTTATGGCACTATGGCTATTGATAAAGAATTTTCTCGATCTGCTTCTTTCCCAATTCCTCAAATTAATGTTGCCAGCCATCATCTCTTCCCAGCTTTCAGCTATTGCCAATACTCAGTTTTAGTAGATGAAAGAGAAACACCACTTCTGAAAGCCTGGAGACTTCCAACTCAATACTTAAATTCCAACCTATGGTGTAAGTACCCGGATGTACTCTTTGCTCGATAAACGTCCCCTACCAAGATCAGCATCCACAAAAACCCTGTAGAGTCACCTTGCCTTGCCAAAACCAAGTGAAGTACTGGATTACCTCTCAAATATATCAGAAAAAGCTACTTCACACTTACCAATGCTCTTTACAGGGTTTCGCCGGGACCTGACACCAAACTCCCACGATGTGCTTATATCAGGTCTAAGTGCAGACCATATATCATACGTCAAACACCAATGCTGAAGAATAGAAACAAGTTTCATGTGATCCACGCTCCTAGTCCGTCTAGGGGGACTGACACCTTTGACAATTTAAAAGTTATTTTCCAATGGAAGTAGGTCGGGGTTTTAGCATATAACCCGAATGCTCAGGCACCTTCTCAAATGTACAAACTACTGAGATAGATTTAAAGTGCGAGCGATTTATACCGAGAAATCTATACCAAAACCTGCTTTGCTGGACCCAAATCTTTTCATCGCAAAAGCTTTGCAGACAATTGTCTTAGATGTTATGTCCCTCATACTAGACTTGGATCAACATATTATCCACATACAAGTGTAGAAAGACATATTGAATCAGTGTATTTATGGAAGTAACAACAAGGATCATGTTCGCTTTGTAGAATCCACTCTTGTCAGAAGGAGTCAAATCTTGATACCACGGCATTGGTGCGTTGCTTAGTCCATACAAGCTCCTGGGAGGCTTTGCACACCATTGGTCCTCCTGGAACACCAAATCCTTCCAGTTGTGGCATATAGAATTCTCTTTGTCCAGATCTCCATTGTAAAACATGTTGTTTTTACATCCATTTGCTCTAGATGCAAATTCTCCGATGCAACAAACACTCAACAGAATCTAATGAGGTAAAACTTCCACAACACGGAGAGAATATTTCAGCATAATCAATAACTTTCTTTGTGAATATCTTTAACCACTACTAAACGAGCCTGAACCTTCTTTTGCCCATCTTTTTCATATTGATTCTGAACACCCACTTGGTCAGCAAAGCTCCTTTCCTGCAGGTAGCTCAGTGCACACACCCATGTGTCGGTTCCTTCTCAAGTGACATCATCTCATCATCCATGGTTTGCTCCCACTGATCGAAATCCTCCCATGTAGGGTCTCATCAAAGACTTGGTTCGCCCTCATCAGTCAGCACTAGATAGTGTGTAATGAAGGGAATACTTATCTGGTGGGCCTGATGGGGATCTGGAGATCTCCTTAACACCTGCTCAGGAGTAAACTTGACTCCACTTCAGATGTCTCAGTAGTAGTTGGTTGAAGTCATCGGCTTAACCTCTCTGGGGTTACTGCTCTCCAACTCAATCTCAACTCCATCTTGCTTTGTAACTCTAGGAAAGCTTCTGTGCTCTCTCCTTAAAGGACAGAATCATTCAAATGTCACGTCAACAATGTCTCAGGATCTTTATGGTTTGTCATCCCAAAACTTGACCAAATTAAATCAGAACCAAATACTATGAAGAACATTCACAGCCTTGGCATCAACTGTTCTCTCTTTTGGATCAAAATTCATGAACATACAGTGCAAACAAAAGCCTCAAGTTGAGTACTTGCGTTCTTTTCCTGTTTTCACACATCCTCTGGAATCTTGAACCCTAAAGGACTGATGGTCCCCTGTTGATAAAGTATGAAGTTGTGCTCACAGCATCGCCAAAGTGTTTGGGCCGCCACAATATATCTCATACTCATTGCCACGCTCATTCAAAAGTTTTGTTCATTCCTTCTCAGGCAATTCCATTCTGCTTGCCTTACCAGGAACTGTTCTCATCAATCTGATTCCCTCAGATGCACGAATTCCTTAAACTCTGATTTGTCATACTCTCTCAATTTTCAGACCTTAGGCATTGACCTTTCAAAACCGGTCTGATCTCAACTTCATTCTTTCGCCACTTCTTGGAAAGTGCAAAAACACATCTGACTGATTCTTCCATAAGTAAACCCATACCTTCCTGCTGAAATCATCAATGAAGGTAACATAGAATCTGGATACTCAAGTGATGATATGGAGATGGCCCCAAACATGTGTTATGGACCATTTCCAACCCACACTTTATTGGGTCTCTAGGAGTCTTGTGAAGCTACTATTTTCTGTTTGCCATAACACAGCTTTCGCAAAGACCCATTATCACTACTTTGCCCTCTAATGCTCTTTTCATTTTGCTTTTTGCACCAGCATCTCATTCCTTAGTACTGCATGTGTTCCCAAAGTGTGTATGCCACAGGAAATGAACTTGAAGCACCTCAGAACAGCGCCAGTTTATTACCAACCTGAAGTGGTGTAACAAGGTTCAGATTTGTTGCCACGAGCTTACTACCATGAGAACCTTTCACATCTTCACACGAACATTTTCCAAAACTCATGCTGCATTCCCGTGTTATCCAACGGACCAACAGAGATTCGGTTTTTCGTGATCCAGGAATATATATATGACATCGCCATGTCCACTAGTTCCCGAGGTGTGGGTCTTTATGCGAATCCCCAGTGCATTCAATCTATAAGGCTTTATTGTCAGCAAGATATACTTTTCCCAAAATTTCCAGATTTTGAAAGTTGGAACACACTCATTGCTTGGAGACGAATGGGAAAAGAGGCACCAGAATTCCACAAATCAGATCAACCGGGATGTTCACATAAGGATGGGATTAGAGAATCCCCATTGTTCCGCTGCTGAATTGTATACAATATAATTGTATTCAACATTTTGATCTGTTTCTTCTTTGGCTTTGTACAGTTCGTCCCGAATAGTGTCTTTCCACAGTCCAACAAGTAACGTTTGATCTTGTCAGTGGATTTTCCTCGATTCTTTGATTTGAGTAGAACACCCCATGATGAGTTTTGGCTTTCGCTTACTATCCCACTTCGATCCACGTGAGATCACTGCCCGAATGCCTCTCCACTTCTCGTTTGCGAATACTTCGCTAAGAACAAAATCATGGATATCATCAAAAACTTAGTTTCTCAGATACAAGGGAACTGAATCGCAGCAAAGCAACACAGTATCCAACACTCGGGGCAGAGGATGAAATCAAAATCAATGCGCCTCTTAATTTCACCTTCGAAATTAATATCCACAGAAGTTGAGTTGACTCACAATCATAGGTGAACTGTTTATTGATCAGGAAAGGATCCAAGTTTCAGACATCTGGAAATTGATATCAATTACGCATCAACTATTTACCTTGTTCATAACCGTGGTTTGTCATACATGTTTGACCAGTGCCTTCAACAGACCAGACGAGGTGCATCTCCTTCACGATGTTGAACGCCACGTTTCTTGACAAAGTAAACGGAAACCCTTAGAGCCTGGCGGATCCTTGAGTGTCCACCTTCTCTTCCGTCATGCGATTCTGGCTTCACCTGGTCAACGGTGGGACAGATCTTTCTGGTACAGATAATCTTCGATCTTCATCTTCCAGAAATTTGAAATCGGATCCATCAAAACTTCGCGATTCCAAGCTTCGAACATCCATCTCTGTGATCGTTCGTTGAATCTCACATTAACTCTGATAACCAGTTGTTAGGATCGAATTCACGCACCACACAATATGATGAATGAAGAACACAAGAACTTTCACGAGTTAAAAAGATGATGAGATATAGAGAGAGAAAGAGAAAATCCAATATTTGATGATGTGCTAACACCCAGTGAGGTTAAACTTCCACGGCGGTTGGTGGGGGTGGTTTGAGGTATATTATATTAATAAATCAAAGTTATTTTGGTTACAGGAGATAAATAGAGAGTAAATGGAAAGCCTAAAAAATAGAGAATATAAATAGAAAAACCCTAAAATTAATCAGGCTCACTACCTAAAAAGGAGACGTACCCCCTATTATATAATGGATTAGCAGGATCCTCTACATAATGGATTAGCAGGGGACAACCTCCTCAAAGGGATTAGCGATGACCTCCTACCTCTAGATAATGGGAATTAGCAGGACCTTCCTGACATAATGAAATTTGGTTTTTTTTCCTAGGATAAAACCGCTTCTAGTCAGTTTATTTGTTATTATTTTAATTCTATGTGGCTAAAAAATCATCAAAATTTCGAAGGGAAAATTGGGGGCAAAATTTTTGTTTATTTCTTTTGTTTGTGATGGTTTTTCTGGTTTCTTCGAGCGAATCATGGATTTGAAATTCAAGAACGAAGTTTCAATTCTTTTTAGAATGATCAATCCTCATGATCGCCAGAAATCCTCTTCTCCAATGCATGTAGTAGCCTGACTTCGTGAGGTATATTCAACTACTGATTGAGAAAACATGAAGTCATTCAAGGAAATATTCAATGTTTTCATTTTGAAGAATGCCAAAAACTCACTCCAAATAGCAAGTTAAGTATCCAATTCAATTCAATATCAAGATAGTCACCCAAATATCAAGGTGATATATATCTGAAAGTCAAGACTCAAGAGAAGTTATATAGACAGGAGCTTGTACTTTTATATTCATTTTGACAATTAATTTCATTTATTGAGGAAAGAGTCCAATCTGGCAGCCCGATGGAAACCTCAGTTACTTCAAAACTCACACCTTAATCGCCAGGAATTACATGGTGATCTGATTCCCTTAGAATCCAGGATATGTAGATGTCCAAAACAAGGACTCGGTTGCATATTTGTGTTTCAAATAAAAGTCCGGTCAAAACTTCTCACTTAGTCTACTTATTTGTTTGAAAACTCTTCATGTTTCCAATCAAAGAAGGACAAATTGAAGACACGCGATTTTTGACCAAACATAAGATTTTACACTATTTTTTATTTCTTAAATGTTTCTTTAATATCTGTGTTAGATATTTTAGTTTTATCTTATTTTAGTAAATTTATTTTAAAATATTTGAAAATAACAAAAATAATATATTTTAATTTTATTTTAGGTGAAAGAAAGAAGTTGGAGGGAGGAAGTGATAGAGGGTCGGAGTTGAGAGACTGCAACCGGGGACACAAGGGAGAAAAAATAGGGAAATGAGAAGAGGAGGGGAGAGGAGAGGGAGACGGGAAAAAAAAACAAAAAAAAAACAGGTGACCCACGACCCTCGAACCCACCGAGACGGACACCGCAAGGAGCCCCAAGCCGCAAGCCCACGGCAACCGCCACTGCCCGACCCCATGGCGACCACCAGCAAGACAGCAGCAGACGAAAACCCACCCGAGAACACACAAAGACAAGAAACTCACGGAGAGATGGAGGAGGGGAAAAAGAGCAGGCCAATAAAAAGGGGCAGCAAAACAAAGAAAAAAGCGACATGGGGCAACACAACCACAAGGTGGGCACGAGCCAAAAAAAAAAAAAGAGCAACAAAACAGACATCCGACAAAAAAACGAGCGAACCGAAACACAAAAAGAAAAAAAAAAAAAAAAAGAACGGCTACAATCCCACGAGAAAAGACACAAATATATATATTCACATTTTTGATATTTTCTTTATCACGAACAAATAGGCGAGGGTCGAGGTTCACTTCGTGGTTTCAAGTTCGTGATTTCTTATTAGGATGCTTATTTTTCATGAATAATTTTCATAAGAGGTAACACTCAATATGTTTTTTATTTTTATTATTTTTTTATTTTTATGAATATATACTTGATTCCAACGTTGTGAAGTTTGCTCGAAATTTAGGTGTGTTTAATTTGACACAATAATATAGAAATATTTCCTATTTGTTGTATTATACATTATCTTTCACATTATACCAGAAGTAATCAATTAAGTGCCTTTTGTGTCCAACACAAAATCAATTAATTTTCTAAAAGAGTTAGTCTAATAATTTGTTTAGTAAACTTTATCAAAATGTTTATTTTAAAAAAATTAAGAGATGAAAGAGTTGCAAATTTTTATTTTTTATTTTAATTGTCTTTTGTCATAACTTGCAAGTAAACTAAAGTGTAAATGCATTCATATCAAATTTAAATATGAAAATAACCCTTTTTATTTGTTTAAGTTTTTAGACTTTAATTTTTTAAATAGTAGTCATGGATATAAATAGTATAAAAGAATATAGTCACTAATAATACGCTTAAACTTTTTAGTAATAGGTAAAATATTGGTATCAATTAAGAATGTGGTTACACATTTTTTTTTTGAAACACTTAAAATAAATCTAAGGATGAAGTTATGCACCTTAGCCAAATTATTGTAATAATTATCTTTCATTTATTTAAATCAATAGGTGTAAATTGAGATTATTAGGTGTGATGAACTCGAAAGGGGAAGGCAATTATGTCTCTAAATATAAAGATCGCGAATTAAGTTATGCATCCAGTTAAAGACTAATAAAAATTCAACTAAAATAAGCAAACCCTTACATATAGAAAAAAATTATCCAAAAATATATATAGATAAGTATAAATCAATTAAAGCGATCGTGATAGAACCACTTGACTGGAGGGATGCCTAATGTCTTCCCCTCGGTCAACAAAATTCTTTACCCGAATTTTTTGTTCGCAGACCAAACAAAGAGTTATTTCCTTTTGATAAGGGATTCAACAAAAAGGTATCTTGGAACACTATAACTCAATCCCAAGTGTCGACTCTGAAAAAGTTAAAATAATCTCCAAATCAATACAGTCACTTAAATTGGAAAAAAACTCTTCCGACGCCACGCCAAAAAGTTTTTGGACAATGTCTTAGTGTTTTATAACTGTCCACATGTATTAAATGTTTCGGATTAAGGTTATACTCACTGAGCTAGAAGAGTTTGTTATAGAGAACTCAAGTGGTATTGAGGAGGATTTAATTAAATAGATTAAGTGAATTTTCGTATCATCTGGTGAGCCCCGATTGCTTTAGTGGCTGAGAACTATGTGATTGGCCTGTTTATTTATTTTCTTTAAACTCTAAGAGTTACTCCATTTGTCAGTTCTTTTTCATATTTGGAGATGAATTGGTTTTGTTGTGTGACAATTAGATCATTTGATGGATATTATTTTGGTGTATAGTTGTTATTAGTTAGTTGTGTATTATGCAAGACAGGGAGAAAAATTGCACTGAAGTATTGAAACAAAGGAACTCTGCCCTATTGTTTGTAATATTCTAGTAAGGCTTTCTTTGGATTCTCACTTCTTAGCGACGCCCGACGGTAATGATCTCAATTGGGTCGTGGACAATTCCACCAGACTATAGACTATGATTTGTAGAAAGTTTAGGGTCATAGACTAACACATAGAAAAATAAGGAAAATTATTTGGAAAGCTAGTCCCAGTAACCATCGACGATTAACCATGTGGTTGAGCAAATGGAAATTTTTTTTTTTTACGGGTCGTAGAAGGTTCCGTATAAAGGTGCCAAACTTTGTGAAAATTTGAGTTTAAAGTTGAGGGTTTAAGAGGTATCTAAAGACCATGGTGAAGTGTTACGAGTGCGGACAAATGAATCGTAGTATTTTCCTTTGATTTTAGGCTCCAGTCACTCGACTTACGATTGACTAGTAAGGTCCTAGGAATTTCTATATGGCCCGTAGGTCGAATCGTAAGACTAATTGGTAGTTATTTTAAACGGTGTTTTGATCTTTTCTTATACACCTAATTCACAATACGTTGTTTTTCATATAAATAAGCTCAATATAACATATTTTATTCCCGAATCATTCCCAAGTTCCTCTCAAAAGATTTTCTCCCTAAGGATTTCAAGGATCTTAAGGTTCTAAAAAATCAAATCTCCTTCTCATCACTTGCTAAGTGATTATATCGGGCGTCATCAATGGATTTCATTCATCCATTTAGCTCAAAGGTTTCTCACTTTCTGCAAGTCAAATTTTAATTAAGTTGGTTAGATTTTCATTCAATTCCTCATAGGTTCTATTGGTGTGGATTCAATTGATTTATTATGATCTTTTTATGATTGTTTAGATTCAATTACAGTATTTTCAACTACTTCTTGATGAACTCACACATTATTCATGATTTTGACTATGAACCCTTTACATGAATGTATGATGAAGTTATGAATGAGTTTTTCATGAACTTATGTGATTTATGAAAATAATTTTCTTATGATCTAGGTTGCTTTAAGATTTGAATCAATAAAATTGTGGAAGGTTTTCTCACATGAAGGAATCATGGTTTGGCGAAGGGTTTTCTCACTCATGCTTGATTCAAGTTTTAATAAGTTATTATTCAATTTTTTTATCTTGGATTAATAAATTAACTGTACTTTTCCATGTATGATTACATGCTTATGATTGTGACTAATTCCGTTGGGATTTTACTTAGCACGAAGAGGATATTGAGATCGAGACTCTCCAGTTAGTTTAGGTTGAGTCTCTCGAAGCAATTTTTTGTCCCTAACTATGTGCCTCCGCAGGATTTGTCTTAAGTAACATAGATAGTGGATCCACCCAAGGTAGAAGTCACGATCATTACCTAGAAAGTGATGACATCTCTTTTTATTGTGGGAGCAAGACATAGGATTTCATGTTATAGCTCACATAGGCTATGTTGACTAATAGTAAATATCTCATTAAATGAACTAAGTTATTTTTGAAAGTTTTATGAAGATTTCGTGATTATTTTAACATGCATTGAACTTGAACATGATTTATGATGTGTCTTTAAAGTATTATTATATTTAGTTTTGTCATGCATTCCATATTTCGATTATGTCCTCTTATTATCATGTTTCATGTATCATTGAATTTTTCTCATACTTAGTACATTCTATGTCCTAATACATATTTGTATGGACATTGTTTCACTAATGTAGGGCTTGACGATTCTTATCTCTACGTTCGTGGCTAGTTGAGCACTTCAGAAAGTTGAAGGCACGGTGAGTCCTTATACTTTAAGGATGATGTCGCCTTTATTATTTTCTTATGTCTATATGTTTTGAATATTGTATGTGGTGTACCGGTTACTTCCCAACCACTGCTTTTTATACAATTCAGCTTAGAACTTCAATTCAATGGTCTAGAGGAAATTGATTGAGAATTGATCATTTTGAAAGCCTTACCAATATACTTTGATACTTGAAAAGTTGAAGTGAGAGGTAGAGATTGTCCCACTAGGCGTGTTAGAATTTATAGACAGTATAATTCACATTGAGAAAATAATAATCACGATTGAAAAATGTAGCAACAATCATAATATTTATTTCAAATATCGCTATTATAATCGCTATAAATCAACATATTCGTTATTTTGAATATAAATTCAAGGGATAGTCAATTTGATCTTGAATCTTGATGAACTTGATCTTAACTTGTACTTGAATTCAATGGATGTCATGCTTAATCTTGAATATACACTTGATGTAGTTGAACTTGATCTTGGATTATACTTGAATTCAAGGGCTTTTGAGCTAATTTTTTGATTTGTTTGTCTTGATCTTGAGTCGTTCTTGAATTTATAACTTGTAGGGAAATTTGCGTGTTTGATCCACGAGCTCTCTCGAGCTCCTTGTTAGAATTATGAGGTCTTTTCTAAATTATGAAGACCCCTACTTATAGTTTTTGAATGACGGAGTTGTTATGAAAATGATTTTCTTTGGCCAATCAAATTTAAGTGACATGACATATTGAGTTTAGTGAATCATTTGTAGGTCAAACCAAAGGACTAACCCAATGAAATTGAGTATTAATTAAATTTATATTTAATTAATTTAATAATTAATCCAATTATATTAATTGACAATATTATCTAACTAATAATATATCTTGAATTTATTATATAGCCTAATCATTTTATAAATTTATATCCATTTAATTCAAAATGATTACACTTGCACTTTTCTTTTGCTTAATTATGTTTTTGTAGTTAGAACTTTTGTTATAAGAAAAACGTTGATGGCTTTTCAAACACATACAAGAATTGGGAAACACAATACAAAAAGCATGTTTTCCCTGGCAAAACATTTCAATTTTTTTGGGACTAGAACACATGGTCTTGTCTATCTATAACCTACGATATCCAATGATACTACTCTCTCCACATTTCACTTTATTTAATTAATTTTAATTTGATACAAAATTTTATTTGATTTCTACGTGATTTTGAATTTGAAAATATAATGAAGATTTTTCAATCATGAGATATTAAACAAAAAATATGTAGAATATATCATGCTGTATTTTAATCTCATAGTCTTAATTGTATCATGTAAAAGTTATAATTAAAGAAGAGTTTTTTAAAAAAGTAGGACAAACAAGTTGAAACAGGGAAATATAGTACAAATAATTATTTTCTTTAAGATAAAATTTTTCTTAAAAAAAAAGATTAGTTATAGGAGACGTATAAATAAAAAGATTAAAAGATGACCTAATTTGTTTTTTATTTGAAGAAAAGGTCAAATATGTCCCTTAACTATTTAAAATGTGTGTGTGTGTGCGTGCGTGCGTGCGTGCGTGCTTGCGTGCGCGTGCGTGCATGTGTGTGTGTGTGTATTATTCTCTCTCTAAAAGCTTAATGAAGAAGACAGGAGAAATTTAAGCTAGGGTTGTGGATTCAAGGTGTTTCTTCCTCAAATTTCTTGGGATTCAAAATAAAGGTATGATCATCCTTCATCTACAAGTAGCTTGCACCCCTAGAGTCCATTCAAAGTTATTTTTTGAAGTTTTCTAGTTCATGAAATATCCTAGGTTTTTACTCAACCTCGTGGGTTCCTTCATCAAACGTTTTAAAATGGCTATTACTGACAAATTATGATTGTATTAGTGTTTAATTGATTATTTATGGTGAAAATACTATACGGAACCATAAATTCTCTAGATTCCTAATTGTGCCTTTATGAAGTGAGTTTATCGATTATGAAAACTTATAAATAGAATATGTCTAAATTGCTTTGGGTTATTGAATTGTATCATTATACATGTCTTTATTATAGTAAATTGTAGAATGTGTTAATGAATTGGAAATATGACCCTTAAAGGGCAAGTTATAATCAAATTACTTGTAGATATAAAATTGTACTTGAGTTATTAATCCACTTGAAAGGTGGAGGTGTTTAATTACTATGTAATATTTTGATCATGGCCTCGAAACGAAAAGTATGAATAATTAATGTATGATTATGATGTGAACCTTATCCATGTGAATTCAATGAAAGTCTTATGATCATGTTTAGAATGTAAAGTGTTGTGATTGAAGGTTAAGTCTCACTTTAACACTAATGAATGATTATTATGATGATGATAGAATGTGAAGGGTTTTCTTCAATGTTATGAGGCTTGTATGTGACTCTTCAGGGACAAGTATGCCAAGTCAATTTTCGGGTATGGGCTCGTTTCGTGATAATTGAAAACCTTGCATTAAGTCGTTCATGTCCATATTTAAGCATGAACCACATTTTAAGTAGTCTTTTACAAACGTCTTAACTTCGTTTTAAGACATTGTATTGAATTGAGTAAGAGTAAAAGTGAAGTTCTGTTTCATCAAAATATTATATGGGAACTAAGTATTCCCAAAGAGTAAATGTTTTCACATATAAATAAGAAAAGGAAACCTTTATTTTCCAAAAAGTTTTTGAGCTAGTGTTCATAAAAGAGTAAATGTTTTCACAATCAAGCGAGAGAGGAAACTTTGATTTCCAAGATAACCTTTGAGTTGAGTTCTTGAGAGATTATCTCAAATCAAAGAATTCATATGTTTTTAACCTTGTATCATATTTTGGGAGTAATATTGAGCACTGATATGAAGGAGACTTCAGACAACTCACATCCCCCATAAACCATGTAACACCATGGGTAGAAAATGGTCATACTTTTTAGATCATTTCTTAGTGTTTTTCAGCATACACTAGTGGATCCACTTAGTAGTCAGGTTCTATACCCTTAGTAAGGTGTATGACGGCCCAGGTAGCGTGAGGAAAAATTATGTATCATCACAATAGCTCTTATGTGACGGTTGTCAATTAGAGAAACTCCCACAGAGATATTTGTATTTTTATATACACAAAGTTTACTTTGTATTTTCATATACAAACAAAGTTTATAGTGTATCCTTGCATACAAACTAAGTATATTGTATTCTTAAATACATTGAGTTGTTTTCTACTATTTTAAAATATTTCCATAAATTGCATCTCTTATTGTTAATTTATATTGAGTTGAGTATCCAGAGTTTCAGTACCACGAGTCGAGTGCATTATTATTGAGTTGAGCCTTATTTCATTGAGTTGAATATCTTAATATTGATTTGAGTATCATATATTTGAGTTGAGTATCTTATTGTTGAGTTTAGTTGAGTATGTTTGAAAAAAAGTGAGTATGTTTTCTTGTTATCAAGTTCGAGCATATATTATGCTTTAGAATTACTCTAACATGCTCGTGCATTTCACGTAGAGTTAGAGAAGTTCGTGGCTTGTTGAATATTAAGGGTTATTCATTTGAGTTAATGATTTGTAAGTTTAATAAATTTTATTCAATTCTTAAGCATTTGCATGCTTGAGTTAGTCTTCCGCTTGTAGTCATTCAGGTTGAGGGTTCGCTTGTGTCCAACAATGACCTTCGAGTGTCAGCCACGTCCAGGGTGTAGACATAGGTCATGATAGATCATGTTTCATGTTTTATTTCATTTCTCTCATACTTAGTAAATTTCACGTATTAATACATATTTGTGCCTACATTGTTTCACTAATGTAGGGCTTGATGACTATTATATCTGCGTTCGTGGCTAGTTGAGCATTTAGAGTGTAGAAGACTTGGTGGGTCCTCATACTTTGAGGACGATGTCACCTTCAATACTTTCTTATATTTATATGTTTCGAATATTTTATGTGACTTTGAGGACGATGTCACCTTCAATACTTTCTTATATTTATATGTTTCGAATATTTTATGTGGTGTACCAGTTACGTCACGACTAATCCTTTTGATGTAATAAATGACTTGTCAATACTATGTTAGACTTTTTTTTTAAATGTCAAACTCTTTTCTTGATATGAGGTTCTCTATGTGTATATGTATGGCAAGTGTCTTGTGTAGACGCCTTTCATGATATTATATGTCATGTCACGTCTATGATTTACTTTGGCTAGTGACATTTGTAGAGGACCTTACTCCTTTTTGAATTAAAGACCCAAACTTAATGTTGATTTGGATTATGCTTTATGTTTGTTGTCGTGAAATAGTGGCCTTTGTCCTCATGATAGCTTTGAAACTTCCAAAGTTAATAAAATGATTCCTTCTACTTCAACTTAGAACTTGTCTTCAACGGTCTAGAGGAAGTTGATTGGAAATTGAACTTCTCCGTATCCATTTCAATATTTTTTTTTATGCTTGAAAAGTTTAGATGTGTGGTAGAGATTGTCCCACCAGGTATATAAGAATTTAGAGATAGTATAATTTGCATTGAGAAAATAATAATCAAGACAGAAAAATATAGCAAGAACCATAATATTTAATTTCAAATATTAATATTACAATCTCTAATAATAAGTTTATTCGTCTTTTTAAATATAAATTCAAGGGATCCTAAACTTGATCTTGACTTGTACTTGGATTCAACGGAAGTTGAGCTGAATCTTGAATATAATGTTGGTGAACTTCAAGTTGATCTTGACTTATACTTGAACCCAAGGGTTGGTTTGAGCTAGTTTTTGAATTTGTTGGTCTTGTCTTGAGTCGGTTCTTGAACTTGTACTTGTAGGAATCTGCGGCTGTTAATCACATCTCCTCTTTGTCTTCTTGTTAGAATTTTTCTAAATTATGAAACCCCTAGTTATAGTTATAGAATGAAGGAGTTATTATGAAAATATTTTTCCTGTAGGCAAATACAAATTTATTGACTGGCATCTGGACTTTTGTAAAGTGGGTTCATCATTTGTTACGACAAATCAATTGACTAGCCCATGAAAATGAGTTTTAATTCAAATTTATTCTTATTTAATTAAATAATAATCTACATTATATTAATTCCATAATTTTATATACTAATCTTCCTGAATTAAATCTATAACCCGATCTTTTAAAGACTTGAGCCATTAAACTTTGGAAACATGATTGCCACTACACTTTGCGTTTGTCCTTCATATGTTTTTGTAGTTAAAAAAATATGTTATTAAGCAAAACAATTGATGGCTTTTCAAAAACATACAAGAATTGGGAAACAAAATACAAGAAACATGTTTTGTCCCATTGCAAAACACTTCATTTCTTGGACTAGCAACCCAATGGTCTTGGTCTATCTATAACCAAAAACCTATTACATCAATGCGGCTACTCTCGTCCGCATATCAATTACTTTATCCTATTTTGACTTGAACAAATTTTTTTAGCTTATTTGGATCGTGAACTTTGAATTTAAAAATATAAATAAAATTTTCAATCTGGAGATCTACAACTAAAATTAGAAGTATGTAGATAATATCTATCATTTAATCTCGTGAGTTTTATCATATCATGTAAAACTTATAAGTAAGAAGAAGTTTACAAATAAAAATAGGACACAACAATTAAACATAAAATGTTGTACATCTAATATTTTCTTTAAGCTATATTTTTTTTCAAAAAAAATATAAAATAAGTTATAGGAGTCGTATAAATAAAAAGAATGAAAGAAGACCTAGTTTATTTATTTTTTCGAAGAAAAGATTAAATATATCTCTTAACTAGTCTAATACACTCTATTAAACGATGTCAAGTGATGGAAAAATGAGACAAAATGTTTATTCGGTCAAAACCCAACTGTATTGTGGTCATATATTTTTATGTATAACTATTGAGTCACTTGTATGATTGACATTTGAGATTCAACAATTTTGATTAATTGGCACATTGAACCTTTTTTTATTATTGGGGAATACAGTGTTTTCAAAAAAAAAAAAAATGAGACGAGTCTCGTGGCCGGGCGGGGTGGAGCATACCAAACGTTTCGAGACACAAAATGAAGACGTAGATTCATAGGGCGTAAGTCCTAGAATTTGTAGTTTAAACAAACATAAAAACATATGCCCTAGGCGTTTATTATTATTATTATTTTTGGTTTTTGAACCTTTTTTTCTTTAGATCATATTTTTTTAACGGAAAACGACCTAAAATACCCTCAAAGTATTGAAAATGGTACAAAATTACCCTCATCCACCTATTACTCCAAATAACCCTTCTCACCCACCTATTGGGTCCAATAACCCTTTCATCCACTTTTTGGTTCAAAAATTGTCACTTATTTAACTTTTTATATTTTAAACTATTAAATATTTTTTAAAATACGTGGTGCTTCAACTATATATTATACTTTAACTTATTAGTATAATTTATAAATCAATCCACTACCACACCCCATTGATAATTTAATAATCCTCTCAATTTAATGAGCCCGTCACAATTATTCAGGCAAGCTACTACTTGCCAATTGCGTGTTTTTTAAAAATATAGAATTAAATTTCATATATCAAGTGGCTAAATAAAAATTACCAATAACGTAAAAGTACTGACTATGTTTAATCTTAATTATTCTTACGTCTCATTATGTGATTGTTACTTCATAGGTAACTTTTTTCAAAAAGATAATTAAACGTTTTAAAACAAATCACAAATATTTATAAATTATATTTTTAAAAAGTGCATGAAATCCATTTCGGGAGGTATTATTTCTTTTACCTTTAATATAAATTCCTAATTCCTTTTGAAAGACGTGTCCTCCTAAGAACGTCTTCACAACCAAATTTAATTGGGCTGCCCGATTCGGACTCGAATATTTTTAAATGTCATTTTCATAAATCTAATAATTTTCATCGGGTTTTCGGTATGTTTATGACGTTTTGATATTATAATTAGATTATTATTGAGTTAGTTTGTTTAGTAATGGTGTGTTGTGGGTTGGTTTATAAATTATATTAAATAAATATATTATAATCAAATTGAACGCCAAGTATTTTAAAAAATATTTAAAGAGTTTATTTAAAACATTAAAAAAAGTGGTCAATTTTGAACACAAATGTGGATGACAAAAGGTATTTTGGGGGAGCAAAATAGGTTGGATGAAAAGGCATTTGGAGCCATAGGTGGATGAAGGTAATTTTATACTATTTTTTCAATGTACTTTAGGTATTTTTGGGCCCTTGTCCGTTTTTTATAATTGGTGTAATGTTAATTCTCAATATATGTCATGCTTTTTTTATCTTTATTATTAGTTATTAATCCTTTCTCAAATAAAAATTATATATTTTCTATATTTATAAGTTTTTATAATGTTTTTAGTTTGTAAAACAATTGAAAGGTTTTACTTGTTGCTTAATTTTTTACTAATAAAACGGAATATACAAAATACTAACGCTCTGTTGATCCATATGATTACCTCATATGTCTACATCTCGTCCCGTATTACCAAAAATATCGCTTCACTGCCCCCACCTTTTAAGACATTTGATTGGGAGAGTGACTTGATTTTGTTTCTATCACAGGACTAATGGCTTCTTGGGTTTATTCTGGTCGATGTGTCATATATTCCATGATATCGCGTCAGAATTGCCCAACTCTTTATTTTTTGTTTGTGGACATATTAGCGTTATCAATTATAATTATAATTCCAAACGGTTTTAGTTAATCTACACAATCAGAAAAGCTAAAAACAAACTTTCTCTAAACGACAAGTATGACTTATATAACAATAATTTGCACTTCATAATCCTTTTGAGACCAAAACTCACAAGGAATAGAAATATAATTGTAAAATACAATTTTACCAACGTAAGTCCTAATTGGGCGTACAGACATGACCATGTTATATATGAGTGTGCATGATGCTAAATAGAGTGACTAAGGAGTAGATAGTATGTTTATTTTTCAATCTTACTATTAGGGTCTTTCCCCATTTTCTTACCATAATTGTTGGAATGAAAATCGAGAAATAGTAGCAAAAGTGACATGTTAAAAACATCGACATACCATAGTCCAAATTCAGAGCATTCTTCAGTAGCAAAGTGATAATACAACAAAATAGATGAACATATAAATCCCACAATGAACTGAAATATTTGACAGTCCATGACTGGCTTTTTCCACCAAGGCTTCTTTCCTATAACACAAAGGAAATAATAAGCGTACATTACAACATGAACTGACACATTGATGATAACAATAATATGGATGAATGACTACCTTGTGTAGATTCCAAGATATCACAGAATAGGCACCATCGTATGGTGGTACACGTGGAGGAATGAGAACCTTCATGATCGAGATCTACTAAAAATGATCAAAAGAGTGTCTATAAATTCAAGAATCTTTGACAAGTAATAAAAATGGATCCAAAAGAACATGTGTTCATGTGGAAGAGTAATACTTTTATTTTCGACAGAGAAGCAAAAAATATCCATCGCCTCCAATCATGTCGTGGCATTTGGTTGAGGACAGCAAGGCTACAACCAACGATCATGATAAGAGAGATAATGCAAAGGATGAGGTTGTGCACGGCCGTGATGCGGTGGAGGGTGGTGATTTGAAGTGTGGGGAGGAGTGATAAAAAGCGAAAAGATAATAGTGTAAAACAAGTAAATAGAAATTGAGATTGTATGGAAACATTGGGAGGAACCAAAAGTGTTGCCTTGTTTCCACTCAAATTGGCTAATGATTGGGTGGTCAACAAGCCAATAGTGCATACTAGTATAAAAATCTTCCATTTTTTAGAGTTTAATATATATATATATATATATAATATATATATATATATATATAATAATATATATAGACTTTCATTTTTGAGTTTAATATATATATATATATAATATGAAGAGTGTCAATGTGTCGACTAATTAAACTATTCGTATTAATTTACTCTTGGCTTTTTGCATGTATAATAAGGTTCAACCTTAAATATTAAGTTTAATATGAAAGTTATTATTGGATCTGCCGCATATATTACTTTATTACTACTAAATTTTAGTTTTTTTTATATTATAAGAGGGAGTTAAAGTGCCAAACAGGCAACACGTCAATATGCCTACTTTGGCACCTAAGGATGTTTCGGTAATTTTATAGAATTGAAATAATATTATTAAAATGTTATTTTACTGCAGCAGTAGTATACATATTAGATTTACTTAGAATTTGGCTTCTCTTGAATAATGAATCTCTCCGATCATTACTATTTTTTAATACCTATATACGTGTTATACAAATTATATCATGGCTCAGATTTTTTTAGCTAAAGAATATTAACATAGTTAATATTACTACGATTAAATTGAAATTTCACTGATGATAAAAAAAGTTTATGAAAAATATTTTCCTTTTATTTTTTGTGCTCTTTTCATATTCTTTTAGTTGGCTTTTGCAGAAACTCTAAATTGAAAATATTGATATTACGAAGAAGACGATAGAGTTTTGTGAATTGAAATTATGACCGAGCCAAGCTTTAAAGAAGTAGTCTCATGAGTAGAATTTTTAAAATTACATAATCCAATTCATCCTTTAAATTTTGTCCTTTTTTTTCACGGTATAAATATGAAAAGAAAAAGTAATTTGTTGTTATCAAAGTAAATTCGTTTTATGTAAGAAAGGGCTTGTTGCATAATTAAGTTGCCGAAAGACGAGAGATGAGAGAGCAGACGAACAGAGAATAGTAATAATCATGTATAGATATTTCAATCATGATTTTAAAATTGTTTTATTAAAAATCATCTGAATCATGAACGTCGAAATGGAACGATTCATTAATTAAATATGTACTAAATCAACTGAAGAGATTAGTGTACTAGAGAGAAGCCTCTTCGATTTACTTAACTATATTCTTCTTTGCTCACGGTCAAATTATCTCGTTTATAATTTCACATATGTAGCGGATGAAAGCACCACGTGGACTTCATTCTTTGTTCTTTTAATGCTTTCTTTGTCGATTTGTAAGAAAAAATCGTAAATTAAGTATTATGGAAAAGTTGACTTTTTTTTTGTGATTTCTTTGTTTTAATTTGTTTACTTTCTTTGAAGGTTCTTTTTTATATATATTTAAAAATTACATAAAAATTTATAAATTACACAAATTAAAAGATTATAAAAAAGTTATTTAATTTTACAAATTTATTCATGTTCTTAATTCAGGCAAACCCTCATACTGTGTACCTTATTTTAAAATGACGTAAAAAGTATTATAATCCCAATTATCAACAACCTCATTAAAATACTATATAAAAAAATTGATTGACTCTTGAAATTTTATTTGTGTCACTGAAACAAAGAGATTAATATTCATTGTTTGAAAAGATAATGCAAGTAATAATTAGCATTTAAATTAAAAAGATCGAGTGAATTTTGAAATTCTCTTAGTGTCACATAAATTGAGAAAAAAGAGAGTAACATATATTATTTAAAAATTTCATAAACGATATTGTAAATCATAAAAATTAACAACTTAAGATTTTTAAAAGTCATGGAACATTTGGTTGACTTTAAAAATTATATCGATGTTGTATAAATTATGATAAAGAAAGTGAATATATTATTTGAGAGCAACACATTATTTATAATATGAATCACAATAGTTAGCAAATTGAAATATTTAAAAATTGAAATAATTATCCAAATTTTATTTGTTCCGCATAATTAAGAGAGAGAAAAAATATGTTGGTTCCGTGTTAGCACGGGCTCGGATATCTAGTATATCCGATAAAGGTAATATTTTCGACAAACGTAGTCAAATGTCATCCTAATGTGTGCAAAGTATGTTTTACTTTTTCGATTTATTTTTACTTGTTCAATTTGAATTTCACAGGCCTCTTAAGAAAAATATCACTCTTTCTATTTCAAGTTAATTGAATATTGAGACATTTTTTATATTTTAAATTAATTTAACTATTCAATTTTCAACACATTTTTTTCAATTTTATCATTTATGAGTTAGTATTGAACATTAATTATTGTAATAAATATTTTTTTATGTTAATCATAAATTTGACAATAATTAATAAGGATAAAAATGACAGATTAGAAGCTATGTTTAATTTACGTCTTAACCTATTTTTCTTAAAGCGTGTGAAACAATTTAACAATTGAATTAATTTGAAATGCAGAGAGAATAATATATATGTATTTTATCACAATATTTATATTAATTGATATATAATATATAATTTTATATTATAGAAAATAATTTGAGAATGAATAATTAAAACACCGTTAAGACATTTCCAAAACATTTTTTTCTTTATATGTGTTATGTATAAAAAAAACAAATAAAATTAAAAGAAAGGAGGATTGTTTATTGAGAATTATATTTCAAACAAAACAGCTCAACATTAAATTGCGTATCTCAGCGTGCCAGCAAAGTTGTTACTCCCTTTTCAGCTTCATAAATATTCAATGAAGTTCATACTCTATAATTTATTTTGGTAATCTTTTTTATTATTTTATAATTTTGTAAAGCAAATTGCTATTATGTCTCCCTTCGTGAAACCATTTACATAATTTGGCGTGATTATTAATAAATGTGAACATAGTGATAATTATAGGTAAGAGTGTTAAAAATAAATCCAAATATATATTATTCGTTCAATTTGTCTATAATTTTAAGAGTTGGGCATTCACCAAAGAGCCGTTGGGCCAATCAAATCATTTATTCATTAGATGTTCTATGTTACTTTTATATAAATGCATTTTATTTTCTACACACACGGACGAGAACAAAAATACATATATTAATATTATCCATATGTATTTATATTATAAATATTATGTATGTATGTATGTATGTATAATTGCTCGTCCCGGGAAGCGCCGGCAAACAACTGAAGGAGGGGCCCATTTAGCTACTGTGTCCGTCCCCCTATATATATAATCTATTAATATATAATTATATATATGTTCTGTAACGCTTTTAATGGGTGCTCGAGCACTTGACAGACTCCATGTGAGGCCCCCCCTAGGATCATGATAAATTATATGAGGTTGAATCTCAACTCATTCAATCCTAACCCATCTTAAGAGAATCCACAATTGTGCTCAATTCAATCTCTATTTTCAACCCGTTTAAATTTTTTACTAAGATATATTCTTATATTAAAGATATGAATTGTTATCTATTTAACATTTTTAGGATTTGTCTATCCATTTATTACATTCTTTTAGAAAATTTTTTAGAGGAAATTCGAATTGTAATTATAAAAGTTAAATATCATCATTTTAAAATTATTGAGATTAATTGTGTCAAATTGAGCGTGTCAAGACCTAGCCCATTTTTAGCCCATTTGAACCCAACTCACTTAGGCCAAAGTGAACATGTGAAGTCAGGTTTAGTATCATGGACCTAGTAGCTAGATTAGAAGTAAAGATTAAATGATTATTCTCTTTCTTCTACAAGTGAGAGTTAGCACTTAGCAGGCCGCACACCATAAACATGTGTTTCACCTGCGTGCTAACTATATTCATTTCAAGGAGTATTTCTTTTGCAGCAACATTGTGATCATGTGGAACACATTGGTCATTTCTTCACTGCAAACTTTTTTTCTATCTTTAGTGATTTGATAAATTGGTGATTACAGTTGTTACAATTTCAAAATTTCATAAGTTTAGAATAGAAAATCGTAATCAGTGTTTTCAAGAATATTTTTGGGGCGAATTTCGGGACAGAGCGCCTCAAAAACGCTTCGAGGCGTAAATTAAAGACATAGATTCATAAAATATAAGTCCTAAAATTTGAATCGTAAGCCCCAAGCATAAAATGTATGTCCTGGGTGTAAAACTTTTTAAAAAACTTTTTTTACATCATATTTTTGTAATGATATTTCTCAAATTGTAATTATAATATTTTTTTTTTCATTATCGACTATTAATACTTATCTCAAATAAAAATCATAAATCATGGAAATGTTTACTTTTGGTTATTGTATTAGTAATAAAACTATAAAATTGAATATACATGATACTACACCGCGTAGATCTTTGAGACTAACAGTTCGTGTCTCGGAGCTTAAGCCTCACCTTGTACTGTATAAAACGCCTTGCCTTAAGCCCAAACCTTTTAAAGCACCGATCGTGGCTTTTATAAATTAATTTGATATAGTTTGATATTCTTAAATTTAATTTCAATATTTTGTGATATGATAAATTCGTAATTATGACTTATTTCTATTTCAAAATTTCTATTTTTAAAATAAGAACTTTTCGAAAAGAAAAATGATAAATAGATTTTTGATGTAGATGATAAAATTCAATGCTACTTGTTGAAAAAAATCATTATGTATTGCGAGATTATTGTGTTAACTTCAGCTAATGAAAAAATTAATCTTATTATTCACTTTATTTTATTGATTAACTGTAACATATATGTTTTGGATAGAAAACGATGAAGCAAATGTATTTTATCCAGCTTCACCCACTTAAATGTAATATATAGTAGGATAAATAATTCAACATATTGTAATGTTTCATTTCTTGTGAATTTATTTTTAATTCAATATATATACAAAAGATTCCAAGGCCTTCAATCTTGAACATCATATGTATAGCTATAAAGTTTTTGCATTATTTTCTTGAAGCCACATCGAGAAATCCCTAAGAATGCTTGTATCAACTCTATGATGCTTTCGATTAAGCTCAAGGAGAGCAAACCATATGAAGTTGCGATATAGTCGAGGATTGTTGTAGTTCAATAATTAGCTGGTGGACTCACCAACTTATCTTTATCTGGACAAACAAAAAAGAAACAAGTGATTTTCTAGAGGTCTTATTTGTAACCACTGCTCTATGCAAGCAACTTTTGTATCTTCTATTCGATAGCGTCTGCAAAAGTCCTTATATATTGTACGTCTAACAATTCATGATGTATCTCATTGCGCGTCATGTAATTTCCCCTTTTTGAAGAATCTTCATCAGCATCTGGACTATGCTGAGAGACAATGTAATCTATATCTTCTTTAACTCGCTCCTCTTTTTTCATCAATCCTTACACTAGCTCTGCTTATGCTTGAGTCTTTTCCCAGAGACTTGGAGACCTTGTTTTTTTTTTCTTTTTTTTTTACAGCTTTATTATCACATATCACTTCTATAATAATTGTTGGAGGTTGTATCTTAGGATTCTAAACACTCACTCAATTTGCTCTTAAGGGAGTGTTCAATGTCATATCCAAAGAATGGATAATCTTTCAATGAATAAATCTTTAGCTGCTTCCATTTATATTTCTTGATCTATCTCATGTTTTACTATCTAAAATCACTCCTAAGCATCCTTAGACCTTTCCTATCACAAATCACAATCTTGAATTCATAAATCAAATTCAAGGGAGAGTCAAGAGTAAAGTCTAGAGGGTTCTTCAAGTCATTTTTAAGAAGACTTTTACAATTCATTTAAACTTGTTTCAATACTTAAGAATTGAGATTGAGAAAGAGTAGAGACAAGTTCATTTTCATTAAAATGTTATATGGGAACTATGTATTTCAAAAGGAGTAATTTTTACAACTTGAGTGACAAGGCAAGGGCTGATTGCCGGGACAAAGGTTGTGAGTGTGGGGTGGGGTCTCCACGAGTATTTTGAGTTCTCTATCTCTCTTAAAGTTCTTAAAGATAATTTGTTGAGTTAACAATTCAAACCATTGATAAAAGAGTTATGTTTTTAAAACATATGAGCGAGTATATTTTGGGATTAGTATTGACCCCCAATATGGGGAAAGAGTCCATAATAACTAAAGTCTCCATAACTACTTAGACATGTGGATATAAAGAGTCATAACCTTTTAGATGATTTCCTAATGCTTTTATCATAGACTAGTGTCACACTCCTTTTCGCGCGACGGCGTAAGGGTTTTTTCATTAAGTGACTTTATTACTTAAGGGATTTTTTGATTTTTCAGAGTCCGCCACTTTGGAATTGAGTTTATGGGTGTTTCCAAGTCACCTTTTTGGGTTGCTTAATCCCAACAAAAGGAAAGACTCGTTGTTTGGTCTGCGAACGAGTTCGGTAACGGAAGGCAAAAATGTTACCGCGGGGAAGGTATTTGGCATCCTCGAGTCCCGTGGTTCTAGCACGGTCGCTTATGGACATTTAATGACTTAAACTAATTTTGAATATTGTTTATAAGACAAATGTATTTACCCTCTTCTTTGATTTATTAACATATTAAAACCAACCATTTAAACATGTCAAGTTTTTTTAACATTAATTATTTTTTATTATTCTTTCACATTTTGCTTATTTCAATTAATTTCTCTTTTTTTATTGTATTTTTTTGTTTATTTTTACATGTAATTTTTCTTCTTCTTTTTTTTTTTAATAATTTTTTTTCATGATAATAATAAAATATTTCACATTTTTTAACACTATATTTTTGTATCTTTTCATTTTTACAGGATGTTTTTTTTTTACTTTTTTTCGTTGCATTTTTTACATTCTTTTTATTAGATATTAATTTTTTTATTTTTATTATTCTTTTTCTAATTCGAACATTTCCTCTTCACTACTTTTCTTTGCTTTTCTTTCAACACGTATCTACCGCTTTTCCTTACTCCTTCTCCCTTTTTATTGTTATTATTTTTTTTTATTTTTATTTTTATCTTTTTATCTTTTTTTTTCTTTCAATTTAGTTCCTCTCCTAAACAATTTCTTTTTTATTTATTATTTTTTATAGATCTAAAAATAATAATGTAAGACAACACACATAATATAATAGAAATATAATTTATACATTTCAAAACACACCCACCAAAACAAAAATTCTTTCAATTAAGTAAGACATGAACATGAAAATTTGGATAACTATACATATTATCATAAAATTATAATCTACACATATTATCATTAAAACTAAACATGAAAATAAGAATAGACTAGACAATAATTTTACTTAGTATGAAATAAACTATGAATTATTTAATTATGAAAAATAAACTACGATTTTGTTATAGCAATTTCACACAAAAATTAAAACTATATAAAGGATATAAACATAAAGTTGATATCAATATTTGCACCAACTTCATATAAAACATAACGGTTTAACCACATGTGAAATTTGACACTTTAATATATTATAATCCTTGCTTGTATAAACAATGATATTACATTATAGACAAAAAAAGAAAAAGAAAAATGGTACCTCTTGCGAAAATTCCACCAAAAAAAACAATTCGATAAGGGAACCGCGAACTTGAAAACTCACGAAGTGAACCTCAAAACTCACACCTTTGTTTGGTGATTTTTCAAAAAAAAAGTAATAAGAATGTAGAATAATAGATTTTTTACGTATGTGTTGGCCCTTTCTTCTTGATTTTTCTCCCTTTCGTTCTGTTTTTCTTTTTTTTACCTTTCTGATGTTCTTTCTTTTTTTTTTTTTCGTTGATTTCTCTTGTTTTCTTTGTGTTGTCTGACCATCTTCTCCTTTTTTTTTGTGATCTTTTTTTTTATATATGTTTTGTTGTAGTGTGTGCAGGTGTAGTGGGTTGAGTGGGAGTGGGGAGTGGGAGGATCGTGGGTTTGGTGTGTGTGGTTCTTTTTTTTTTTTTAAAAAATTAAATATATATATGAAAATGTCATTATATGCATTGCTATTGTTTTTGAAGTAATAAATAAATAGATCTGGTATTAAAACAAAAAAGAACTAATTAATAATATTAGTTTAATTTAATATATATGTAATCCTATATATATATTTATTTTATTTTTTTTTAACAATCAAAAAAAACTTTTCTAATAAAGTATTTATTATGTTTTTTTCTTTTTTATATCTTTTAATAAACTTAATGGCAAATAATAAAAAGTTCAAAATATATTTAATTTAGGATTGATAGAAAATTATTTTGCTCTAAAAATTGGTGTTAAATTTAAAATTCTGTCAAAATTAACTTGTCTACAGTTTGCCCCTCTTTGACTGGAAACAGAAGAGTTTTTTCATACAAAGAAGGTAGACAAAGTGGACAAGTTGTTGAACAACTTAATTTGAAAGACCAAATTTGTGCGACGAGTCCTTGTTCGGACATCCTACATATCCCGGTGAGGGAATCGGTCACCTTATAGTTCGAGCGATCAGTGATGAGTTTGGAAGTTAAGTGAGGTTTCCATCGCTGCTCCAGATCGCAGCTCTTATCCTTACATAAAAATTGAAAACTATTAATCAAAGAAACAAATGTACAAACTTCTATCCACGCAGCTTTCCTTGAATCTTCATTGAGATTTTTGACTTTAAAGATATCACACCTTGATTTTTTGAGTGAATATTTAACTTAGATTGGAATGGGAGCTGAATTTGCCACTTAGACGATCTTTTTTACATTCTTCAAATGACAACTCGAAAATGCTCTTGAATGAATGTTTGTTTCTTGATCAAAGTTGACGAGTAAAAGATGTGTGGAAGTCAGGCTGCTACATGCATTGAAGAAGCTAATTCTAACCAGCATGTAATTGATTATTTCTAAAAATTTGAAACTTTGTTCTTTGAATTTCAAATCCCTCCCGATTTTTTTTTTTTCCGCTGAAAAATCTGAAACCATCCACAATCAAACCAAAAAATAAATAAATTTCCCCAGTTTTCATTGGGAAATTTTTTTGTGAGTATTAGAAATATAAATATAAACATAAACTTCGGCGAGGAATGTTTATTTCAGGAGAAATAAACTAAAAATCTAACTAGGAAGTGTTAATATCCTATGGCACGTAATCTATCCCATTATTCAGGAGGGTCCCTCTAGTGCCCATTAGCCAAGAGGGTCCCTGCTAATCCATTATCCAGGAGGGTCTGCTAGTCCATTATCCAGAGGGGCCTGCTACCCATTATCCAGGAGGGTCCTGCTATTCCCATTTATCCAGGAGGGTCCTGTAGTCCCATTAAATCCGGAGGGTCCTGCTAATCCCATTATCCAGAGGGTCCGCTAGTTCCCATTATCCCGGGTGGTCCTTCTAGTCCCATTATTTAAGGGGGTCCCTGCTAATCCCATTATCCAGGGTGGTCCGACTAATTCCATTGTATCCGGAGGGTCACCTGCGAGTCCCATTATCCAGGGGGTCCTGCTATCCCATTAATCCAGGAGGGTCCTGCTATTTCCATTATCCCAGGAGGGTCCTTGCTAATCCCATTATCCAGGAGGGTCCCTCTGCTCTCCCATTATCCAGGAGGGTCCTGCTAATCCCATTATTCAGGAGGGTCCCTCCGCTAGTATGGCCCATTATCCCGGAGGGTCCTGCTAATCCCATTATCCGGATGGTCCTGCTAAGCCCATTATCCAGGAGGGTCCTGCTAATAAAGTTTTCAACAAACTTAATACCACGAAACATGGTGAATGCTATCTTCATTATTTGGATGTTCCTCAAGGAGAAAAATAATAATAATAGTAATAAATTATAATAAATATTCCAACATTCATAATTGCTATTTGAATATATTACCAAGTTTCCAAAATATTCCACAAGTCTTTTATTGTAGGTTTCCATTTCGCTCGCGTGGCAGACTAGGTTGAACATCTAGGTCCTCGAATCCCAATTTTGAAACAAACTTGTGTCCCTGCTTCAACAAAGAAAATTTGTGAGTTTTGAAAAGGGGGGTGGTTGGTTTGTGGGTTCCATCCTTCGACAAAGGGCGGGCTCAACACTTATGACGCTTGTTGTTTCCAACGGTCAATACTGTCTTATTGATTGTTGTGACTTTCATCCATTTGTCTTACTTTGACCTAAATCAATGTCTTTATTCCACAACACTCATTGTTTAGCCTCATAGGATCAGAGTTTTCAAATCAACCACTGAAGACAGTTACTCAGTAGCCGTGCTTTGGTTGCCTAGTACTCCCGATTAAAGACTTGTATCGAGTCCAAATTCCTTCATATTTTTTTTTTTTTAGACAAGATCGACTCAAATACATACCAAAAAAAGAGTGGACGAAAAAGTCTAAGAAAATTACGAACTATATGAGAATAAAAGAAAAGATTTCGATGAAGATTTTTTTTTTTGTAAGAAGAAGAAAGAAAAACTTAATCTGAGTATGGGAGCCCGAGTCCACTGATCATGTCATGCAATTTGATGGATTTCCTTCCATACTTGTTATCTAATCTATTTCTCACCATTATTGGATTTTATTCATCTTGATGTGGGATCCCCACTTAATGAAGCCATAAATAATCTGAACCCTTATAGACTTGTGGTATTCACGAAGGTCTTTGCCGCTAAAAACTCATCATGTTAATTGCTCCAACTCACGTCTGCCTTATGGGGGGGGTGCATGCAGGATTTATTCACCAATAAGACTCTCTTATATATTCAAATCATCCTTTTCCGCCTCACGGTGCCCCTTTAGGGGGTTTTCACCAATAAGACTCTCTCATTTTTATTTCTTTTTACTCACATTTGTCTTATGGTTCCTTCATCAGGATTTTATTAACCTACCCCTTAACAACTTATTCTAACATATCCAGGTTGATGCAAACGAACTTTTTTTTTTTTTTTTTTTGACTTTGGATGAATGGGGTTTGATTTTGAGCTGTGAGAATGAGGACCGAATAAATAAACAAACTGACTTTTCCCCAGTATCTACAATATGAATTTTTGGATTTGTTTTTGGTTGAAACCGAACCCAATGTTAGGCTGCTACGTATCTTGCCGAGACATAATCTGTCAAACGTAGTTCAGGAATTTGTTTTTGTTTTTGTTTTTTTTCATTTTTTTGTTTTTCATTTTTTTTTATTTTTATTGTTTTTTTTTTGAAAAGTCAAGGACACAACACAGCATAACAAGAGATCCCGTTGAATCAACCCTTGAAATATCAAGCCCCCAAACATAAGGGTTTTTTTAATGTCGAACTCAATCATATGTAAGTATATTTTTCATTTACAGCATCATCATTGCGAACCGTTTCTGTCACTTTGCCCTTCTATATCTGCTAAGTAAAGAGCACCATTGGTAATACCCTTTTAAACACCAATGTCCTCCTCCATTTGGAGAAAATTTGCCTTTGGTTCAGCATGAATGTGGCAAATGCCGTCTCACACGAATTGACCCCTCTTTTAAAAATGTCCTGGGACGCACTTTTTTTATTGCACCCGTGCCAATTCCTTTCTGATAAATTTGATTATGACTACTAATGCCGACCTTCTTCCTCAATCAAACTTAATTGGTCCTAGACCGAGTTTTGATCCATTCATCATCATCAATTTCAGCCTCCACCACATTTCCGTAAGATGGATCTCATCTCTGCATGTATAAACTGCTTGAGTCCGTATACCAGTGAATATGGGGTAATCGCCCCCTGACGTAACGGACTGGATGCGATAACCCAACAAAGCAAACGGCAACTTTTCATGCCATTGTCGAGACTTGCACCATCTTACGAAGTATCTTTTTTAAATTTTGTTAGCGAGCTTCTTTCCTACAAACAAGCCCTACAAACGCCACCGTTTGCTTTGGGCGATACTGATCGAATTTCGATCTCAATCTAAATCGGTAGCATGACCTCTTGCCTTAAGTGGCTGTTTGAGATTTGCCGCATCATGTCATTTATAATCAAGGCCACCAATATGAACCTGTGACCATTCGATGCTTTCGGTTTCTATCGGTCCATCACCTCGCCGGTGCCCCATTCCACGAAAGGCCTGGCCAACATTGCATGCAACTCAAGAAGGGGGAGAATGTATCAATCACCACTGTTATTTGACATTCATGACCGTTACGGACAAAACAGGTAATGGAATCCCCGCTCCATGGTGAGCAATAAGCCTGCGTCGAAGTATCTTCTTACTAGAACATATCCATTCATATGGGGTCCCCAAACCTCTGAGTGTACTGTCAATATATTGTGGAGGTCTTCTCTTTGCGCATTTCCACACCTTTGAAGACCTCAATCGGGTGTCTTTCTTGTACATATGCCGCCCTTAAGAAAAACCCCTTTCTAGTCCTGAATATCCCTGTTTTTTTGATTACTAGTTACATCTGACGACCTTCTCCAGACTAAGAAAGTTTGATATCAGGAAACCAAGGCTTACCATCAAATTCCTCCTCAATCACGTTGCAGTAGGCATGTGCTCACGAATTTGTATGTATAAAGGGTCGATAATGAGCGTCAATCAGGTGTTTGGAGCATCGAAGATAAGTGGCAATGCATCTGCAATCCTCATTGTGCATTCTGTGACATGTGTCTACACTTATCGACACGACCGTTGCAAAACCCCCTTTGTAAACAATGTTGATATGGTATGAGCTTTGGGTCTCGAGTTTCCCATTTCTCCTTGAATTGAGAACTAGTAGCTAGTCTCCTACACTAACAATTCTAGGGATGCCCATGTCACAGCTAACCTCAACCCCAAAATGCCGCTTTATACTCAGACAATTATTAGTAACAATTAATCTAAGTTTGGGCTTGATATAGGTATATTCCTTGATTCGACATAAGAACACAGCTCCTATTCCAACTCCTTTCCTGTTAGAGGCTCATCAAAAGAATAACTTCCACTTGATCGTTTCGTGAATAGCCTTCAATCGATACAAGATATCTCTTCATCTGGAAATCATGTTTTAAGTGTTTCATATTCTTCCTCAATAGGGCCTCGCAAATGATCTCCATGCTTGAGCTTTCATTGTCGGTCCCGCGTTAATATAGATAATGTCAAACTCTGTGAGGCAATATTTGCCTTTCGCAAGCCTGCCTGTGGGCATGGCTTTTGCAAAAATATATTTCAACGGATCCATATGATAGATGAGATAAGTAGTGTAAGAAAAAGATAATGTTTCAAACTTCTGCGCTAACCCCAAGTTAAGGGCATAAACAGATAACACGTTCTTTCAAAGGGTGTACTTGTTTTCGTAAGCGGTAACTTCTTGCTGAGGTAATAAATGGCCGCTCTTTCTTCCCAGTGGTCATCATGCCTGACCCAGTACCAACCAAAAGAATTAAATCCATTATGACATATACAATATCAAGGTCTTCCCGGCTCGGAGGAAACCACACAGGGGGATTTGATAGGTAACTCTTAATTTTTCAAAAGCTGTCCGACATTCTTCGGATCTCACTCGACAGTGGCCATTCTTTTGCAACAACTTAAAGATAGGCTCACATGTTGTTGTGAGTTGAGCAGCTGAATCGCTATGTAGTTGTTTTAATAACCTTCCTAGAAGGCTCATAACCTCATTTTTGTTCTTTTGGGGTGTCATTCTTGGATTCCTTTAATTTTTTGAGGATCCACCTCGATACCCCTCTCTCTCGACTACTATAAAAACCCCAAAGCTTCCTTTCCTTCCCCAGGTACTCCAATACATATTTTGCAGGATTAAGCTTGAGATTAATACTATCTCTGAGCTATTCAGACAGAAAATCATCCAATCAAAGATCATTAACTTCAACCATGATCAAATCTGACTGTTTTCTTTCTTAGAATTTAAGAATAACATCATCCTACATAACTTCGATTTCTCTTGCATCATAACTGTAACCTGGTTTGTCATTGCTCTCATATAGTTGCCCTTTGGCCCCTGCATTTTTTACTCCAAAAGGCATAACACGATAACAATAGTACCCCATGGAGTGATAAAAGATGTTGTTTTTCTGCATCGTTCATCATCCATAATAAGTCTGATGGTAGCGCATAACAACCCAAAGATTCACCTCATGTTTAGCAAATATCCAATAAAATTGGATGTTAGGCAAAGGAAAATCACTTTTGGACTTGCCTTATTCAAAATCACGATAATCACACACATTCCGAACTTTGTTCGTCTTTCTTAAGGACAGGTACGATATTGGCTAACCAAGAAGGGTATTCATCGACTTATGACTTTTGGGCCTCAGTTGTTTGTGATCTCCTCTTTAATTATTACACTCATGTCGTTTTTTTCAGTTTTCCTCAACTTCTTCTGCTTTAATCGAGGAAAATTAGATCAATTGGGCAAACTGTGAACACCATGTCAGGGCTTAATCCAGGATGTCATCATAAGATGAACGCAAAAACATCTTTGTAATCAAACAGGGCTTGGATTTATTGTCCTTTTGATGTCGAGCATGTACCCTTATCGTTTAGTCTCCTTGATAATTTTCCTGATCCCTCCCCACCCCCAAATTTATCGTCGTCAGTTTCACCCAGTTTGGATTTGACTTATTTTCAAAATTAATTGAAATCCCTTCCTTACTTCTTCAATACTCTGTCCTCATCATATCGATTTCAATGACTTATTATTTCAATATTAGGTCGAAGATTGATTGGATATTAAGATCTGGCAAAAAAATTCTTCTGGCATGCATGTCATATCCACTAGAATCGTCATGAAGAACTGTATAAAAGAAAACAACAAATCTATTAGACTGAAATAAAGATGCAATTACAACATCCATTAAAAGGGAAATAGAATGTTTTTGAAATAAATGCCAAGATAAATCCGGAATTACAATCCTTGAATGAATCGATGACAAAAAGAAAAAAACAAAGACAACTACCAAGCCTCTTCTTTAACGGGGATAAGGGGTGGCCTCCAATTGTTTTAGCTTGACATCAGGACCAATGATTGCACATCATCTGTCGCTAGTTAATACCTTCTCCGGTTCCCCATATCAACCTCGACAAATAAAGTCTTGAAAATACGTTGATTATTTCTTCGCTCAAAACTTTCATCACTATAGCTCTGGAAAAGATGATTGATAAGATTCTGTTTGCGCGAGCTTTGTGAAAGATTGTAGATTGGTGGTATAGGCTTGGTAAGTGACCATACATCTCTCTTATGCTTCTTGCCTTCATTTGTTCCCTCGAATCTAGGTTGGTATCCTAAGCCAAAAGTACCGATGCTCTTTCGTAACTCACAGGATAAGTCTCCTTGTAGGTCAGATTCTAAGCCTTTACCGGCTCTACCCCGATGTTTCAAGCATTCTTCACCACCATTACAGCGCGATGGGCATATTTGGGTTTTTGAATGCACTCCCTTCTGGGCATGCTCAATCACCACTACCTCAAAAGCTTGATAACTATTGGCTCATTCTATTATCCCTCCTTGATAAAAGGGGAGGACAATCGTTGTAGATTGGACAATCCCCCTCACCATGAACAATCACTTCTTGTCGCCGTATTTCAAACTTAAAAATCTTTGAAATGCAAACGGTGAGGGGACGACTCCAAGCCTTATGCAACCCATGGCCTCCCAACAATAGATTGTAGGAACGCGTTGATATCCAACACTTGAAAATTTCACAAAGCGAATCAAGGCCCTATGGTTAGTACGAGCTCTATCTCACCATAACCTCTGTTTTGACCCACGAAAGCTTAACCACATACATGGTTGGGTCGGACCCTTCAGCACTAACATTCAATTTCTGTAGAGTTTGATAAAAGACAAATATTTGCTCTCCATTCCTCCATCATTAGAACTCGAGTGACATATGAAAGCTCACACTTTACAAATGATATGTAGGCCTTGGTTTTGTCCTGTAACATCTTTTGGGTAGTTTCCATCCTCTGAAAAAGGTGATGCGTTTACCCTCAAATAATTCTCGTCCCTCTCTCCCATGCATCTCTCTAACTGACTCACCTGTAGACTTTACTAGGAACATGTGCTTCATGCAAAAATTTTCATTACAACACATCTTACGATGTTCATCAGAATTAATTGCAGAGACAACAAAGATTTGGCCTGGAAGTTTTTTCTTAATGTTCCACCACGGAGTAGTCTGATAGTTTCATCAATCTTCCTTAGGATTCCTCTGCCTCTCCTTCAGTGACGCGGTTCTTTATTTTGTATTTGGTCTTTTTATTTTCCTTATTCCATCGGACATAAACATCTTCCTGAACGGGTTTATTCCTCCCACTTCAATCTATTTCTTCCTCAATTTTCTTTTCCCTTGTATGTCCAACAGTAGGCCTCATAATTCCAGGGAACAGCTTTGGGGTTAGTCCTTGGGGAGCTGGGACACTGGCCTGACATCAAAAGGAGGAATTTGCCCCTTGCACAATCAGATAGGTTTGTTTTGCCTTTGGGAACAAACGATTTTGCCTTACTTCGACTTGCCCAACCATTTCAAGGGCTCCTTTCACAGTTAAGATGTGTGTTTGATGGACTCAACTTTCTAACACACTTTCCGCCCGCTAAGCATCATTTGTGTTAAATCAACGAACAAAAAACATTTTGCTAGACATATACTTCTCAATGCCAGTTCCAACCCTAAAGATGGCTTATACGGAGAAGCAAAATCTTCATGAACCCTTCATCATTTCTATCATGTTTGTTTCAGTGTGCTCGGCAATATGCCTTTTGATTGTGATGTTGGGTCCACTCGGACTTTCAACTAAATTCGATTAGAATCGATCACATCCTGAATGGGCCTTTTTCAAATAACCACATCTCTCGTATTGTGACCTGGGGGCATTAGAACATATGCGCAATGCTGCGAATAATTCCAAAGTCTAGGGGGAGGATTCGACATCTTTCTTCTCTCAAGAGGGACTCAAAACATCACGTCTTAATGTTTGAAAAAAGCTAGCATAATACGACTCCCCAATAGGAGTGAACTCACCCTGTAACGCCATTTCCTTTTTGTCATTGTGGTCTGGAGGAAAGGAATTCTAGCAGTGTTTTGATGAACTGTTGGGGTGGTGGATGATTTTGTGGAGTTGGTGCCGCCATTGTGGGTAAGAAGGGGTTGTGCATTGTTTGCATTAAAAACATGATATGGAGTTTATGGTACAAAATATTTTGGAGCTTGGGAAGAAAATAGTGTGTGAGGAATTACTTGGACATGAGTCTAGCGCTGATACAATATCGGCCACAAATCCTCCCTTCTCTCTTCCCTCCAATATTTCCAGAACCATTTTGAAGGCATTGTGTTGTGGCTTTTAAGGCGGCTGCTTACAATCTTTCCAGACTAATGCATTTTTCCACCATTTTCCCCTACCTTAATAACTTTCATAGAATATCTTTCCCTACGCAAAAAGCAGATAGTGAATTATCAGGTTCTTTTTCGCCTGGAGAAAACGTCAATCATCTCTGACTCCTCATCGGTGGTTATTAAACCCTAGCAGTCTTGTTCCCTCCATCTGAAGCCTATCACAAAATTTTCCGTGGTCATTTTTCTCATGTGTTGGCTAACGAGAGCTATCTGGACATTCAATATTATTTGGAACTGTTTTGTGCAAAAACATCGAGCCAAAATCATCCCATGTTGCCAGTGGTGATATCCTGATCTATTAACCATTCAGTAGGGTGCACTCCCTATTAGAACTTTCCCGCAAAATAGGTCCATGTATTAACTCTTCTTGGCCTTCTGGGCACTGGGGTCAGACTAAAAACCTCAATTGGTTGCCATGCTCTGGCTTTAGATGAGGCTATGGGGTCTCTCGTGAGCGCACATGTATATTGTGCAAACTTTGGAGTTTTAAAACCCTAGCAGGGTCCAATGGACTTGAGATAACCTACACAAGGCACGAAGCGAGATGCTCTTTTGGCCTCCTAGTCCGCTTGTGCATATCTGCTTATAACTCTGTTCGGCAACTCTCATTTTTCTTGAGTGCATTCTTCATGTTCTCATTCTTGCCCCATCCTCACTCGGCTCGTCATTTCAACAAGAAGGAACTATATTGATGAATGTGGATGAGAACGTGGAATTTAATGGTCTCTCAGAGTGTAACTCTGCTCACGGCCGAACTTGGGGCCGAGGATCTCTGTTGGATTTGGGGCACCATCGTTGGGCTGCGGGACGATGCTATTAGTCGGGGCTATTGACCAAAGAGTGGATTACTTTTATTACAGGCGTATATTCTGAAGGCTGCGTCCATAGAAGTTCCTTAGCGACATTGGATGTGTTTAGGCATATTGGGGGTCGTAATCCAGGGGAATATATCGATCGCTTGTCGACACCTGTATAGGGTGGACATATTTGTATTAAATCGTCTCGGATTGAAGATGGTGAGGTTTCGTCACGCGCCATCCTAAGCGCTCATACATCTCTGCGCATTGTTGTCTTAAACACCTTATTCTGCTTCTCTGTGTCGCCTGTTTTCTTTTTCTTGTGAAGTTATACTGTTTTGTGGGGGGGGGGGGGGGGGGGGATCTCCTAATCATTGTCCGATTCATTTCGGCCAGTCTCGGTGGCCATTTTCTGTTTCCCTTTGATCGTTGTGTTGTAAGGATGTGATTCTAGTTTAAGCTTTCACAAACCAACACCTTTATAGTCTAGTATGTCTCATCTCGCTTCTTTCCTTCTCTCCTCGCTCTGCTCTGTCTCTCTCTCTTCTCTGAATAGAGTAGCCTGTCACGACCCAAAACGAGCACGACCGGGCGACGGCACCATTACCCCCCCGATGTGAGGTGGCGAACAACCAATCTAAACCTTAACATTCAATTTATATGCAACATAAGTAATGGCGGAAGTACTTAAACTCTAAATAAAAGACATATTTCAATACTTCTAACTATCAACTTCTATAATTCCCAAATATCTGGAAGTCATCGCTCACAAGTAACATCTATGATCATTTACTAAACTAAGAGTATTCTAATAACTAGAACCATAAAAGCTAGTCTTATTGCTCGAACTTCAGGCAATCGATACATGAGGAAGATATCAAGTCCAAGCTAGAGCATTAGGCCTATACTAGCCCTACGATCCTGTGTGACTAAGACTGGCTGACTAATGTTTAGAGTTCGAAGATGACGCACGTTTTGCTGCACTCCACAAATAAACAAAGGAAACAATAAAATTATGGGTTCTTATACAACGGCACAATACTGATTAGTATCATCGGCCAACTCAAATATGACAACAGTATCTATCAAGTACATCATAAAATCAACTAATATCGCTTCAGCTGGCAGTTGCTTACAATTACCACAATCCTTGTTACAACACCAAGCATCATCAATGAGGACTTCTAGTCCGCGCGTCCTCTATCACTACTCGTTGGTTAAACATGTTGTTTAGATTGAGTATATTAGTAGCTTTCGCAATTTCATTCCTGTTTATTTCCTCTCTGTGTCGGTACGGTGACACTGCGCTCCTCATTGCTATCCTGTTGTCGAACGTGACAACTTCTGCCGTATCGCTCTATTCTATCTGCTGGTGTCGGAAACGTACACTACGCCTTGCCGATCCTCATATTCCTTCCTGGTACCAAGTGAACGTTGCACCCGAGTCGCATATACGATCAGCTGGTGTCGGAACGTGGACACTCCGATACTCTATTCTATCCTGGTACCGGAACGTGGCTACTCCGATGCCATATACTATCGCTGCGTTCGGACGTGACACTCCGATTCCTCATATGTCTATTCCTGGTGTCGAACGTGACACTCGAACCCCGTCCTGCATATTCTATCTCTGGTACGCGGAACGTGTCACCCGATCCGCCTAATCTCACTACTTTCGTTCATTAAGTCTTCTTTTATTCGCCAAGGCATGCGTCATAACAAGTAGATTGGGTTTCTTCTTCAAGATTAAGATTCAATAGCTTTATCATGCTTATTTTATCACAATCATGTATTTATATATAAGATCACTCATGCATAACACGCAATTAAGCATAGGAAAGACTTAATAATATTACTCATCACATATCATTCGCTTATTAAAGTTTCTTAGCGATAGTGTAGAAAACATAAAACCTACTACCTCGCCCACGCGACGTAATCGTGATCAGGCAGCATATTCGTCTGCACTTTCTTGTTGGTCGCTCTCATTCCATCTCTCTCTCTACTTTTATACTCGTTCTCCTCTCCTTTTTGTTCTCT